>CAWUFW010009397.1:0-600000 GCA_963921515.1 Calotriton arnoldi
TCTGTGCATTCCACTTTATTTCCTGGCAACATCAGTGTAGAGCGATGAGTCTGATGGCCCTGGTGTGTATGTGTTGTGTAGCCCTAGTGGTGTGTCTCCCTCATATGTGTCACATCGCCATGACTCACATGACGGTGTTGAACTTGCTGTAGCAGTTAGCATGCACAGTGTCATTTAGCAGATCACCATCTCCATGACAGAAACCACGTTGGAATCTCACAACAGAGGCAAGTATGGTGTATTAGTGAGTTTATTTCCATACATGTGTGAGGATAGTGCACAGGATGGTGGGTGCTGTACATTGGGATTGGAATCCAAAGTTCCCAGATGAGTTGGAAGTCTTGGTAGCAGACATGTCCTGAGTAAAGTCCACAGTCATCTGATACATTGGGCCAACTTAAGCTCCCCATGTCATGTGGGAGAGTTGGGTTGCATTCGACAGAGTGAACAGTTTGCACACAAAGGAGAATTTCCAGAACAGGTGTTGGGTTCCTGGGGGATGTACATGGCCATCGGCCTCTAAGTTTTCCTTCCTCGGACGACCCCTCTTCTTTCGGGGGGGACCCTCACATGCAGGCTGCTGCGGTGCAGAGGACTCTCCGCCAGAGTCATCCTCCCTCCCTGTGGCAGTTGCAGTTGTTGCAGCACCAGATGTTGTGGGCACACAGGGAGGTGTGGACATGTTGGTGCTAATCTGGTGGAGGCATGTCAATATGTCCCTATGCACCGCTGTCAGTTCTTTCAATGTGTCCCACTTGGACTCCATGCCAGACATGTGTGTCTCCACACGGGACATGTGTGTCTCCACACGGGACATGTGTGAGTCCAAGCGGGCATGATGGGCAGCCTGCTGCTGTTGAATGTCCTTGAGGATCCCCACTAACTGGCTGACCTCTCCGGTGCTATTCTGGTATGCATCAGCAATGCGTGCCAGTTGTGGGTCATCATGCAGTCCAGAACCCTCTGCAAACAGCGACCTATGTCTACCACCCCTCTCACCACCCCTGGCGACACGTGCGGTGGCACGCACAGGTGACCGTAGGCCCACTTGGGGGTTGTTACTGGGGTCGTTGTCCGTTGCTCCACGTTGGGCCAGGGTCCCTGTGCTGTTGTCATCGGTGGTCCTTGGTCTGTCCGTGTTGGCAGGAGTGGTCTGTGTGTTGGCAGTTGGAGGGGTGGGTGCAGGGGGTGCAGATGTTGGTCCTGCTGGTGCTGCATGATGACTCACACCGGAGGGGCCAGGTAGGTCTTCGCCATCCGAGGAGGGCAGAGGCTGTTCCACACCAGTGAGCTCAGTGTCCCCCGGAGCCTGGGACAGGGACTCCTCATCGTCTGCTGCTGTGTCCCCATCATCACCTGTTTTTGGAAGAGACACACAATGTATGTTATGTTTCTACAGGCATCAATAGTTCACACACCTGACAGTTGGGACTGTACCTCTGGATGCGGGCCTGTACATTGCATTGTCCTCAGTTGTCACTGTCAGAGGTTGATATTGGTGTAGCACATTGTCCTGCCAACCTGAAGCTTTTCAATGTGAATGTTGAGGTGTGTGCATGGCCAGCATTGGTGGTATTTGGTGGACATCCGGCCCTCCTTCTCACCCCAGCCCAGTTATCCCACCATGAAGCATGCCACCCTTGCAGTGTGTGCAGGTTGTCTCTCAGGATGTCAGTCAGTGGTGTCCTGCTGTTGGTTGTTGCACAGTTCCCAGCAGGGCCTTGTGCTCCCCACAGCTGAGGCCAGTGTCAGACATCTTTGAAGTGGCATTTCACTGCCTGTGAGGTGTGCATGCTTCAGTGTGAGCTTGCTGGGCCATGTGGGTGGGGGATGTTGAGCTGTGACTACCACTCCCATCATGCTATTGCCTACACCCCCCTTCCCAGCATGCCCATACTTCCTTCCTTTTGACTCTGCTTCCCTGTGGGGTAGTGTGCCTGTGCTGACAGGATGGCTGAAAGTGTTGTCCTGGCGTTTGTTTGGCTACAAGTCCCAAGAGTGTCCCTGTGCTTCACACAGCATAACCCAGGGTGGTGGTTCTTTGTGGGATATTTAATTGGAGTGTGAGGCATTGCATTCTCCCAGGTGAGTTGT
Source organism: Calotriton arnoldi (assembly GCA_963921515.1). Classification (NCBI taxonomy): domain Eukaryota; kingdom Metazoa; phylum Chordata; class Amphibia; order Caudata; family Salamandridae; genus Calotriton; species Calotriton arnoldi. The sequence goes on from CAWUFW010009397.1 coordinate 2,095, forward strand.
GTGGAGTTTGTGTTAAGGGGGTGTGTGAGAAAAGCTGGTTGTAACTATGGTCAGAGCTGTCAGTCCTCCTTCCCACCCAGCCAGACATCCCACCATGGAACGTGCTTCCATTGCAGGGAGTGCAAGTTGGCTTTCAGGATGTCAGTCAGTGGTGTCCTGCTGTTGGTTGGTGCACAGTTCCCAGCAGAGGCTTGTGCTCCCCACAGCAGTACCCAGTGTCAGCCATCTTGTCAGTTGTTTTCCACTCCCTGTGATGTGAGCATGGTTCAGAGTGGTGTTGATGGGCCAATTGTGAGGGTGACCAATATCTGTGACTACAACTCCCATCATGCTATTGCCTACACCCCCCTTCCCAGCATGCCCATACATCCTTCCTTTTGAGTGGACTTCACTGTGTGTGAGTGTGACAGCAATGGCAAGATGGCTGACAGTGGTGTCCTGCTGTTGGTTGTTGCACAGTTCCCAGCAGGGCCTTGTGCTCCCCACAGCAGTACCCAGTGTCAGCCATCTTGTCAGTTGTTTTCCACTCCCTGTGATGCGAGCATGGTTCAGAGTGGTGTTGATGGGCCAATTGTGAGGGTGACCAATATCTGTGCCTACAACTCCCATCATGCTATTGCCTACACCCCCCTTCCCAGCATGCCCATACTTCCTTCCTTTTGAGTGGACTTCACTGTGTGTGAGTGTGACAGCAATGGCAAGATGGCTGACAGTGGTGTCCTGCTGTTGGTTGGTGCCCAGTTCCCAGCAGGGCCTTGTGCTCCCCACAGCTGAGGCCAGTGTCAGACATATTTGAAGTGGCTTTTCACTGCCTGTGAGGTGTGCATGCTTCAGTGTGAGCTTGCTGGGCCATGTGGGTGGGGGATGTTGAGCTGTGACTACCACTCCCATCATGCTATTGCCTACACCCCCCTTCCCAGCATGCCCATACTTCCTTCCTTTTGACTCTGCTTCCCTGTGGGGTAGTGTGCCTGTGCTGACAGGATAGCTGACAGTGGTGTCCTGCTGTTTGTTGGTGCACAGTTCCCAGCAGGGCCTTGTGCTCCCCACAGCAGTACCCAGTGTCAGCCATCTTGTCATTTCTTTTCCACTCCCTGTGATGTGAGCATGGTTCAGGGTGGTGTTGATGGGCCAATTGTGAGGGTGACCAATATCTGTGACTACAACTCCCATCATGCTATTGGCTACACTGACTTCACCAGCATACACAGAATTCCTTCCTTTCAGTGAGCTTCCCTGTGAGGTGGTGTTCTAGTGGTGGCAAAATATCTAACTGTGTTTGTTGGTTATATTTGTGCCACTGCCTTGCTGTATTTGTAGTTAGGTTTGTACATATCATGACACAGTTACATATCACTATGAGATGGCATGTATTGTGTTTATCTGACTGACAGACAAATCTTGGGGTGATTATCTTTTGGTTGCTGTGGATTTGCTAAGGGTGCATGGTTTGACTATCCCCTTGACAGTGATGTGTGTGTATTGTCACACAATATTGGGTATATTAGTTGTGTACTCACCAGGCTCTGGGATGTTTGATAGTCCATATACGCTCACTGGTGGTAGGATGGCCCGCACCTTCTCCTCCCAGGGCCTGAGGTATAGTGGTTTGGCAGGAGGGCCACTGCCGGTGCGCTGACTCAAGATGTAATCCTTCTTTAGTAGGTCCCTGACCCTCCTGCGCACATCATACCACCTGTTCTGGATGTCTTCCTTTGTGCGCAAACATGGTGATTGTGCGTTCACCCTGTCGACGATCCTCTCCCACATCTTGGTTTTCTGCGACATGGGGGTCTGTTGGACCAATGTACCAAACAACTGTGGCTCTACCCTGAGGATCTCATCTACCAGGACTTCCAATTCACTGTCTAGGAACTTTGGATTCTTCTTTGGGGGCATGGTGATGGGTGGTGGTGGTGATTGATGTGTGTGTGTGTGCAAGTGAGGGTGTGTGAGTGTAGGTTTTGCTGGGTGTATGTGAGGGTGCTATTTGTTGAGGTGCTAATGGTGTGTGGCTTGTGTGATGGATGAGCTGTGAGTGTGTCTGTGGTTGCTGTCTGATGGTGTTCTGTGCTGGCAGGTCAGTTGAATTTGCAAAGGATCATGGTAGGGATTTGTGGCCTTTATATAGGTGGAGTTGGGGGTGTGTCCTTGTTCCATGTTTTTTTTCCCTGTATTTATTGACTTTGTAATTGCTTGTTTGGCCCTTTTTTTTGTATTTTTTCCTTTGTATTTTTTGTGCATGTAGGAGACGTTCTTCTGACCGAGTAGGACGCTGCAGTTGTCTCGTGCGAGCTCTCAGAGTCGTTCACGCTGTGTTTCTGCTAGGTTTATTGTGCGGCGTACGCGTCGGTCGCCGAGTATTGGCTTCCTTCGGCTGGCTTTTGTATGCGTGTCGGTCGTACGGCTTGAGCTCCGTGCGACTCGGTCTGGTTTTCCACGCATTACATCGTACAGCGCGGTTCGGAGTTCGCGGTTACGTTTCGTTCGGGTTCATTCCTGGTGCGTGTCGGTCGGTTCGATTCGCGTGGTTTCCCGGCCGGATAGCTTGTTTCCGTCCGGTTCGGTCGTTCAGCTTGTGTTCCGTACGAGTCGGTCGTGATTCACATGCATTTCATCGTACTACCCAGGTCGGGCAGCGCCGGTACGTGTCGGTCGGACTATATTCCCGTACCGAGTCGGTCGGTATGTTTTCCGGCCCGAATCAGAATCGACCCCTGAGTGTCCGAAGCGGCACGCAAAAAAGGCAGTTTAGCACTGCAAGTGATGACATACCATCAGATGAGATGCATTTAAGAGGAGGTACATCCAATATGGATAAATATATTCTAGACCTCAATTATAATAATGGCATAGGTAATGAGGTTGGAGAAAGTGTTGATGATAGAACAAAAAGGATAAAGATAGTCACTGACCCTATGAGGGAAATCTTTTTGATCCTTGGGATCTAAGACACCCAAGGGGAAAGGACTGGTGGCCATTGGACCATGTATCCAAGTACATTTGCCATTGGATAAGGAAGCCTCTGGAAAAAGAGGAGCATGATATTTTGAAGGTTGTGGTCTCGTCCAGTGATCGATGACAAAGGGACCATGACTCCAAATCTAGATCTGAAGCTGACCACTTTAATTAAATTGGAGCGAGACCCAAGGAAGGGATTGGAAAGATCTCTCAAACAGTGCCAAAACAGGCTTTTAGATGTTCTAGGGCAGGGGTCTCCAACCTTTTCTGTAGTATGAGCTGTGAGAAGTTGGCCTGGTATATGCTGTCCACTAATTATAGTGGGCACCTTGCACCAGTCCAAACAACCCCTTATTGGAGATAGGTTAAAGACAACCTTTATTGAAAGCTATCCTAGTGGTAGCTATGGAGAGCAGCCTTCAGGCTAAGTCTTCAAGGAATATAAAGCAGCTTGTTTTACCAGTCTATAATCTCTTGAGTGACCAAATGAAAGAGGACCACACCAGGTATATATTTAAAATATATGTATTTAGTCTTAAACACACCCCTCTAGTCTCTTTATGAGGCTAGAGTTCGAAAGTACATAAGTTACAAGTCGAATATCAACAGTAATAGCACAAATACACGTTTGAGCCCTAGGGGCGTACCAAACCATATACCAATAAAGTGGTATAAGAACCACGACTGAGCTAGACACAAGGCCTAGAGCCTGTAGAAGTGCTTGGCCCTCAAGGAACCACCCAAGGTAGTGACACAGGGGACCCACGGGGACGCGTGCAGTGTGAGAACACAGCTGCGAGCTGCCGTTGACTTCTATGGGGAATGTCGCGGTTGGAGTTTTAAAGAAAAGGGACACTTAGAGGAGGACTTGGAGCAAACCCCTTTAGAACTAGGTCGTTCTAGAGTCTATACCCACGGGAGCACCAGAGTACTCGAGTTACCTCACCCAGGGAAGCCGGGTGCATAGGTGTCTTTCGGGGTCGGGTTTCGTCGTCATTTTCAATGGCGATCTGCTGCAAAGTGCTGCTGGCGACCAAGTCGAAAGTGTTCGGGTGGATCCAAAGGTGGATCGAAGATCTGAAGAACCTGAAAGCAGAGGGGACAGAGTCTGGGTCACTAGCCAGTGACCAGGAAGGCGATGAGCAGATGCCCACCGATGTCGGGTGCTTCAGGTAGGTTGATGGTCGTCTTGACTCTTCAGCCACGAGGTCCAGGAGGCGTTGACGATGACCAGGAGCTGGATTTGAGCTGTCCCATGACGTTTGTCGATTGCAGGGGTGTCGGCGACCGGATTGGACCCAACAAGCCTTGGCAACGGCAAGTCACGTGGAAATAGAAGAAGGACGGTGGTACAGACCAGCAAGGTCTGAGGGACTCACCCAGCGAGGGAACGTCAGGACACTTCAGGAGCAACCAGGAAAGCCCAAGCAAAAGAAGAGTTGCCTTCGGGAGGGCCCACTAGCCAATGGACTAGCGACTGCGAAGGAGCCTCGAGTGGACACACTTGGAGCTGGCTTACAGGACACTCGTGGAGTGGAGGCCAGTGATCTTCAGTCCAGTCGGTGCTGGAGGAGGGGGCTACTCGGAGCCCAAAGCACAACTTCGTGGGAGACCAGGAAGAGGATGCACTTGCAAAAGTACTCGGTGTCCAGGGGTCACAGTTCCACGTTACCCACGACAGCTATGGGCCTCCGCTTCACTTGGAACTCAGGGCAGCCTTGGGGAAGTCTGGAAATCTACCTCTGGTGATGCAAAGACTTCGGCGTCCGGCGGCAGCTTCGGCGATGCAGACTGGACAATTGCTTCTTAGGTGCCTGCCAAGCAGGGGAGTCACTCCTTGACCCCAAGGGAGATTCTTCAGTCCTCTAATCTTAAAGTAGAGCGTCGAAGGTCCAGGATTCTGTATCAGAGTTTCGTCCAGGTAAATCTAAAGTCCTAAGGACTGGGGTCCCATACTTATACTAAGTTAGGGGTTGGACATACTCTGGGGACCCACCTATGGGAGGGTCAGGGAAGAGGGGTGGTTACACCCATTTCCCTTTGTCCAGTTTTGCGCCAGAGCAGGGGCAGGTAGCCCCTGCAACCGGTTTGAACTGGCATATGCACAGGGACACCAAATGTGCCCCCAGTGCAGGACATCAAAGCACCAGAGGGTTCTCCCGCCCAGCCCCAATACACACTATCCTGTCTGGGGAGGTGGTTACACCTCCCTTCGACAGGAAACCTATTTTACAGGCCTCCCCTGCCGGAGTTTCAGTCAGCAGCAGGAGGCCAGACCCGTGTCTGTGGCAGCGGCATCCATTTTGTGATGCCAGGGCTCTGGAAAGAAGTGACCGGGTAGCCCGGTGTGTACATGTCTCTCCCTCTAGAAGGGTGGAATGCTACCCCCCCGCCAGAACTGGCGGGGGGGTAGTATTCCAAGATGTTTGACACCAAACACGACATGTTTTGGTGCAGCCAGTCCAAAGTTAGCATTGTACCGCGAGGATATAATGCATTTAAAAGTATATGGTCAGGCTGCACTACAAACAGCATCAGAGAAGGGTCTCCGAACGCTGCAGAGGGGCTCTGCTCATGCAGGGGCACCCTCTCACATATGAACCAAGCACTCTGCCTTCAGGATTGATAAGGCCTGCCATAGGAGTGACTTATAGGTTTATATGGGTGTACAGATCAAGACAGCCTTGCACGGCACAATTATGACGGAGTACCTGAGGGCAAACATCGCACCTAATGGTCTTCTAGTAACACTTACCCCACGGATCTTTCTAGAGGATCTAATATTCAGAAAAGAGTGGTCAAAAATAGCATGGAAATGTACAAGAGATTGGCTTGTACTGATAATTAACACGGCCAAACGCCTCTCGGATGAACTTCTGATTCAAATCACCTTGGCAGAAAATGGCCTAAAAGCAGGTATCTCAGTGACTGCATTTAAATCACGTCTAGCCGAGATCAATGAAGAGATGACGGAACATAAAGATTTCCTGACCCAACAAAAGATAACGAAATTACAAAAAGATGTTAAACGATTCAGCCAAGAAAAAGTGTACCCTTACACTAAAGATGACTATGTTTTTCAAAACCACGACACATCATCAGATGATACGAGTAGTAACTATTCTAAAAGATCGGGGTCCATGAGCAGCGACTCAAGTAATGAAGGTAGATACACCACACCATCCAGTAGAGGTTTGTGGAGACAACCTCAACCACCACCATTCCAAAACTTCCCCCCGATCCAGTACCAGCATCAACCGTATCTAGGACAATGGATGGGACAACCACCAATGTGGAACATACCACCAGGACACCCATTACAGATACCTCAGTATCAGCACTTTCCGAACCCCCCTTTTCACAACAGAGGAAGGGGCAGAGGAAGAGGCAGGCAGAGAAGCGGCAGCAAGAACGTCCAATGGCAAGAACCGGAACAGATGATCCTGAGGAGCAAGACGTCAGGAACGAGACGCTAGTGGTCAACTTGTCCTCCAGACCTTTATCCAGAAACGAATCGGACCTCTTGGAGAAGGGATTGGGCTTTGTCCCGACACCCAGTGATGACAATTTCAGATTACATCAAGAACTCCACCAGTTCTTCAGAAAGGTCAGATTGAAGGCCTTCTTTCAAGATAGACCAGAGACCATCACAAGAGGGACTGGGTTAAAGAAGAAATCCCACTTTACACCGTCAGCAGCTATGACCCCTAATGAAGTGCTCACCTTCGAGCAGGCAGTCCTGAAGGAAGTCACCAACCAACCACAGAGACGGACCTTTGATAACCTTACCAAGGAAGAAAGAATACTTCTGAGAAAATTAACAGAAGATACATCAATTATTTTCAAGCCAGCTGATAAAGGGGGTGCCATTGTCATTCAAAATAGTGACATATATGACACAGAGTGCCGTCGCCAACTCACCAATACTAGGTACTATCTACCCATAGCAGAAGATCCCACTACCAGACTGATCACAAGGATAAGGAGTCTTGTGACAGAGGCGGAAAGTGAAGAATGGATCACTACCCAAGAAGCAGCCTTTCTGATTAATGAAGAGCCACGGACGCCATATTTTTACACTCTGCCGAAGATACATAAGGGCACCAATCCGCCCCCCGGACGCCCAATAGTGTCAAGCATTGACTCAGTATTAGAGCCACTTAGTCAATTTTGTGATTTTTTCCTACGACCTATAGTCACAGCTACCCCTACATACCTGAGGGATACAACGGAAGTTCTTAATCTGATCGAGAACTTTGCAGAACCAGAATCGATAACTCTCCTTGTCACCCTTGACGTTGTAGCGTTATATACTAATATCCCCCAAGATGCAACCCTGGAGGTCATGGAAACTATGCTTCGCAAAATAAATCCTTGGCCGCATGACACACCGGTCTCTTTTATCTGTGAGTGTGCATCTCTGGCCCTTAAAGAAAACTTTTTTGCGTTCCAACATCAATTGTACCACCAAATCCAAGGGACTAGTATGGGAAGCACATTCGCTCCAAGTCTAGCATGTATGTACATGGCCAACTTTGAAGAAAAATATATTTTGGAAGATACCAACCCATTCAGAGACAACATAATGACTTGGCGTCGTTACATTGACGATATTCTGCTCTTTTGGAAAGGAGATGAGGATGAATGTATAAGATTCTGTGAATGGGTGAACACTCTTGATCCTTTTCTGCAATTCACCAGGACCATATCTAAAGAGAGCATCGCCTTTCTGGACCTGCGGATTACCTTACAGGGGGTACCATCCTAACGACCAATTTCAAAAAACCTACAGATCGGAACAGTCTTCTGATATATGGGAGTCACCACCCTAAGTCATTAAGAGACAATCTCCCGGTAGGACAATTTCTACGTCTACGACGCAATTGTAACACCATTTGCGAGTTTGAAAAACAGTCTACCATTCTGACGGATAATCTTTTGGCAAGAGACTACCCTAGAAAAACGATTAAGTTAGCAAAAAAACGTGCAAGGAATAACCACAGGGATGCACTATTGGAGGTGAGAGAAAAATGTCCAACAGATGTACTGACTTGCGTGACCACATTCACCCCCAGCTCCAATAGAATTCAAAGGCGATCAAGAAACATTGGAGTGTACTTGAAACTGGAGATTTCCATCCTGGACCAGTACCACTCTTCTCATTTAAACTGAACGCAGAATTTAAGGGACCTTCTGGTCCATACACGACCCAAGACAACTGCCCCCATACAGCAGACCCTGTGGACATTACCACCAGTAGAGGGCCATTACCCTTGTGGGTCATGTTCGGTGTGCTCACTTACAGCCGCAACAAAACAAATTGACCTTGGTCTGGCCAGACCATGGATTCAAAAAAGACACACAAATTGTAACACTAAAAACTGTGTATATTTGATAACATGCCCGTGTAACATGCTATATGTAGGGATGACAACTAGATCTGTCAAGATCCGAATAGGGAGAACATAAAAGCACGATACGGTGCAAAAAAACAAACACTAAGTTACTAAGCCATTTCCTAGAAAAAAATCATGCACCTACAAGCCTTAGGTGGACTATCATCGAATCTAACCCAAACTGGACACATAATACACTATTCAGACAGGAGCAAAGATGGGTATTCAGACTCCAATGTAACATAAGGGGACTGAATGATGATATCCCCTGGGTAGAACTAATGAGGTAGTTATCATTAGGGGTAATACTACACATTGGCACTGATCCTGTGACAGCCCCGTCCACACGCCGGACCTCTCTATAATAGGGATTGTCCTCCCATCTCTACCATTACCTTTACATTCAGGGTGGCAATCTAGTATTGGGGATAAGAAACAAGATTTCAATAAGACCAGTATTGCCTTTGACAATGTTGGCTTATATACAATTGTGATTCACCATCACCTTACTCCCGAATATACCATCCGGGTCTAGTACGACCCTCCCTCTATATATTGATTATTAACTGCCACCGTATTTTATTAGTGTAAGATTCCATCAGGGGCGGTTTAGCCCTGAAAAGCGTAGGCCTTACTACTGGGGAGGCTATTTTACGTTTTGTAAGAACTTCCTGCAGTGGTTTCTCAACCACTTCAAGATGGCCGCCATACTACAGACACTTTGTGAGTTCAGTCATCCCAATGATGCCGGTGTTTGAGCACGTCATTACGCACTCGTACGTGGCTCCGCCTGCCATCCGCCGGCACGAGAGTTATAACAGCCCGCCGGTTTGATGCTTCTCCTCCGGCAATTCCCAGGCGGTAGGGTAGGCAGAAGAGCCACCGAATAGCGGCGTATCTGTAAGTGTTACTCTGCTGTATCTCGTCTTCAAGCAGGTATGTCGATACACGCCATAAAACTTGCGAGTGTTTTTAATCCTACAGAGGCCCCGTTCTAGAACCACTGGGACCCGCCGTAGAGGCACTCCGACAAAAAACGAAGGGGTAATAACTATCGACAATACCAGTGGATTTTCCCCACGTTTTTATCTGCATTAGTTCTTTGTGTCACGAAAAACTTTGCTTATGATATGTGGATGTTGAGCATGTCACGGGTGTTCATTGTCTCTTCTCTTTTGAGCCATAAGGGCTACTATACCCTTCCTTTCAGCGCGTCACTTTTCACGCATTTTTAATCGTATAAATTTGCAGCAAGAATAGTCAATATTATTGACACAACTTAGTACGGATAATAGCTCCGTGCATTTATCTTAACAGCATAAACAACGAGAAACTTAGCTTTGTCGTTTGGTGTGTTTTTGGTGGCTGCATGAGATTTCAATAATAACATGCGTAGCTCATAAGTAATTGCATGTTGTAAAACACAAGTAGCCGCCTTCATGTAATCTAATGTGGATACAAGCTTCATCGAGCCTCATTACTATTTGTCTCTCAGTATATGTATACTATATCTGTTGTTGTTTGGTCTCTTTCCCTTTAGGTATCTAAACGGAGCACTACAATTGAGTTGTTCCCCTGAGTATTTTCACTCAAGTAAAGCCTTAATAAAGGTAGTAAAGGATTATAGGGGTTTAGTTCCCTGCTCCTTGATTTTATTTACACACTTATTCACTTTATAAGGTCCTGATGAAGCGCACTGGGATCCATTAGGGACCCCTTCCACAGCGCGAAACATGTCGACCAGGCCCCACTTTCACGAACACGCACGGGACTGAGAGCAGCAGAGTAACACTCAACCTCTATCTTATCTGCTCACTAGAGGCGCCCTAGTCCCCAGGACACTTGCTTTTAATCTATATCCTCACGGACCTACAAATAAAATCCATATTAAGGTACCTGGGAGGTATTTTAAGACACTAGCACCACATCCTTTTTTATAGGCCCACACACCCGCATGCACAACTGCGGCGTCTCCTAAAAGATCTCCGATAAAGAGCCCTCTCGCGGGGCCCGTGGAGGACAGCAGCGCCACCCCCACGAGGAGCAACGCCCGATGATGAAGCATGACACTCGCAAGAGTGTGTGAGGGCACTATTTTTCAAAGGAGAAATTCCCCATCTTCTCCAGATTGGTAGACACATTCAGAGACTATCCACTTTGATTTTCATATGTTTCTTGCAACTGAATGAGTTGTACTTCTCTCTTTTAGGAACAGTTACCAATCAGTGAGTACAGATACGTCTTTGGGAGCATTGGTACTGGACCTTCCTTTTTCTTGAAGCCGCTCCCTGTCCCTCCCTCTTGTTAGTGTTTAGTGTACATATGTAGTGATATAGGTAACCTATATCACAGTAAGGGGTGCATGCACCACCTTACCCAGGCTGCAGTAGCAGACCTGTGGTGTCATTATGGATGGCCTTCCAGGGGTGGCACAATATATGCTGCAGCCCCTGGTAGGTCTCTGAGGTACCTATGCCCTGGGTACATAGTATACCATATACTAGGGACTTAAAAGGGCACTCCAGATTCCAATCAGAGATGTGCCAAAGGCACCTGGAAACCATTTTAGAGAGGAAGAAGCTAGGCTGGGGTTCTGATTAGCGGGGCCCCAGCCAGACTAAAGTCGAAAAACAGTGAAGCATCAGCAAAAAGTGGGGGTACCCATGTGAAGCAGATCCTACTCTCCTACACAACCCCCCAAACGTAGGGACATTAAACTAACCTTGACCAGTTGAGTCTTCATGTTCTAAGTGGAAGTACCTAGAGAGTCCATCTGCATTGGCATGGTTACTCCCAGGTCTATGTTCCACTGTAAAGTCCATCCCCTGTAGGGAAATGGACCACCTAAGCAGTTTGGGGTTTTCACCCTTCATTTGTTTTAGCCATAGGAGGGGCTTGTGGTCTGTTTGAACAAGGAAGTGAGTACCAAACAAGTATGGCCTCAACTTCTTCAGAGCCCAAACCACAGCAAAGGCCTCCCTCTCTATGGCTGACCAACGTTTCTCTCTAGGGGTCAGCCATCTGCTAATAAAAGCTACTGGCTGATCCTGACCTTCATCATTCAATTGTTACAGTACAGCTCCTACCCCCAATTCAGATGCATCTGTTTGGACAATGAACTTCTTGGAGTAATCAGGACTCTGGAGAATGGGAGCAGTGCACATGGCCTGATTCAGGTCATCAAGTGCCTTTTGACAGCTAGCTGTCCACTGAACCTTTTTGGGCATTTTCTTGGAAGTTAAGTCATTCAGGGGTGTCACTATTGATCCATACCCCTTGACAAATCTCCTATAGTACCCAGTCAGGCCTAAGAAGGCTCTCACCTGAGTCTGGGTAGTGGGAGCAACCCAGTCCATGATGGTCTGGATTTTGCTCTGCAATGGTTGAACCTGGCCTCCACCCACAAGGTGGCCCAGGTACACAACCTGACTCTGCCCTATCTGGCACTTGGTGGCCTTGATAGTGAGGCCTGCCTTTTGCAGGGCCTCCAAAACATTTCTGAGGTGGACCAGGTGATCCTCCCAGGTGGAGCTAAAGACAGCAATATCATCTAGATATGCTGCACTGTAGGCCTCCAGACCTGTAAGGACTGTATTCACCAACCTCTGAAAAGTGGCAGGTGCATTCTTCAGACCAAAGGGCATTACCACAAATTGATAATGTCCACTAGGGGTTGAGAATGCTGTTTTTGGCTTTGCATCATCAGCTAGTCTGATCTGCCAGTAGCCAGCTGTCAGGTCAAATGTGCTTAGATACTTGGCTGAGGCCAAAGTGTCTATTAGCTCATCTGCCGTAGGTATTGGATGGGCATCAGTCCTAGTGACTGCATTGAGACCCCTGTACGCCACAGAAAACCTCATCTCTCTTTTCCCACCACTGGTGTGAGGTTTTGGCACAAGGACCACTGGACTAGCCCACGGGCTATCTGAGGGTTCAATAACTCCCAAATCCAACATTTTCTGGACGTCTGTCCTGATACAGTCCCTGACATGGTCAGGTTGCCTATAAATCTTATTTTTAATAGGCAGACTGTCCCCAGTGTCCACTTCATGAGTGCACCAGGTGGTCTGACTTGGAGTCAGAGAGAACATATGTCTGTACTGATTGAGCACTTGTCTACAATCAGTTTGCTGCTGAGCAGTGAGGCTGCCTGCCAAGGCTAAACCATCCACTGACCCATCATCAGGGTTCTGTGAGAGCAGGTCAGGGAGTGGGTCACTCTCTTCCTCCTGTCCCTCATCAGTAGCAATGAGCAAGCCCATGTCTTCCCTGTCCACATATGGCTTCAATCTGTTGACATGGAGAACCCTGTGGGGACTCCTGGGTGTTCCTAGGTCTACTAAATAGGTGACCTCACCCTTCTGTTCAACAATGGTATGGGGTCCACTCCACTTGTCTTGGAGAGCTGCTGGGGCCACTGGCTCCAGCACCCACACCTTCTGTCCTGGCTGGTAAACAGTCAGCACAGCCTTTTGGTCATGCCAGGCTTTTTGCAGTTCCTGGCTAGCCTCAAGGTTTTTAGTTGCCTTTTTCATGTATTCAGCCATCCTGGAGCGGAGACCAAGTACATAGTCCACTATGTCATGCTTTGGGGGCTTGAGAGGTAACTCCCATCCTTCCTTTACCAAGCACAATGGACCCAAGACAGGGTGACCAAACAAAAGTTCAAAAGGGCTGTAGCCAACCCCCTTTTGAGGCACCTCCCTGTATGCAAATAAAAGGCAGGGCAAGAGTATGTTCCATCTTCACCTAAGCTTCTCTGGGAGCCCTTTAATCATGCCCTTCAAGGTTTTGTTGAATATCTCAACTAAACCATTGCATTGTGGGTGATAGGGTGTGGTGAACTTGTAAGTCACTCCACACTCCTTCCACATTGCTTTCAAGTATCCAGACATAAAGTTTGCACCCCTGTCTGATACAACCTCCTTAGGGAAGCCCACTCTTGAGAAAATTACCAGGAGGGCCCTTGCCACCACAGGTGCTGTAGTGGTCCTAAGGGGAATAGCCTCTGGGTACCTGGTGGCATGATCCACTACCACCAGGATAAACCTGTGCCCAGATGCTGTTTGGGGATCCATGGGACCAACAATGTCAATCCCCACCCTTTCAAAGGGAACCCCCACCAAAGGTAGTGGTATTAGGGGGGCCTTTGTGGTGCCACCTGCCTTTCCACTGGCTTGGCAGGTTACACAGGAGCGACAAAACTCCTTGGTGTCTTCAGACATGTGAGGCCAGTGAAAGTGAGGGACAAGTCTGTCCCAAGTCTTGTTCTGGCCCAGGTGACCTGCTAGGGGAATATCATGGGCTAGGGTCAATAGGAAGCCCCTGAACTTCAGAGGTATAACCAACCTCCTGGTGGCACCAGGCTTGGGGTCTCTACACTCTGCGTACAAGAGTCCATCATCCCAATATACTTTATGGGGACCACTATCATTCCCAGCAGCCTCAGCAGCAGCTTGCTGTCTGAGGGGTTCAAGAGAGGGGCAGTGCTGCTGCTCCTGGCTCAGATCTGCCCTGGAAGGGCCCCCTGTCCCTAAGAACTCAACCTGATCAGGCTGAAGCTCCTCTGGGACAGTTCCTTCCTAAGGACTGAGATCATCCCCCTCAAGAGACTGATCTTCCTTCTGAGCCAAGGGGGAAGGCACTGCATTAACCCTACTACTCCTCCTCTTGGATGGCACTTGGTCCATTTTTCCAGGATCCAAGGCCTGTTCAGTGTTAGACATTTTGCTCTGTGACCTGGTCACAGCAAACACATCTGCAGGGATCCCCAGCATTTCTGCATGGGTCCTGAGCTCTACTTCTGCCCAAGCTGAAGTTTCAAGATCATTGCCAAGCAAGCATTCCACTGGTAGGTTTGCACTCACCACAACCTTCTTAAGGCCAGTTACCCCTCCCCAGGAGAAGTTAACAACTGCCAGAGTATGGTCTGTTCTGACATTGCTAGCATTGGTCACTTGGTACATTTCACCAAGTATAATCTGCCCAGGATCCACAAGGTCTTGTGTCACCATGGTGACACTTGCCCCTGTGTCCCTAAATGCCAAAGCCTCTTTTCCATTGATTAAGGGTTGTTGCCTGTACTTGCCCAGATTACTGGGACTCACAGAGGAGGTCACATCCATGCCTCCATCACAGACTAGGACAGCCTGAGTGAGTTCTCTGACTAGGTCAGAGCTCATCTCCTTACACAGGGTCAACCCTACTAAACCCTTGGCATGTGTACTACCACCACCATTTGTAACTGCACTAGGGGGAACAGGTGCCTTAGGGGCATTGGTGGGGGCTGGAATAGAGTCTTTGGACTTGGTGCAATCACTGGTCCAGTGTGTCTTTTGCTTACAGACTTTGCACCATGGTTTCTTTTGTCCTTTTCCCTTGTTAGACTGTGAATCTCCTCCTGAAGAAGATTTTTGGGGGCCTTGTGAAGACTTCTGGTCTTTACCCTTCTCCACACCCTTATCAGAGTTCTTAGAATCTTGCTTCTTTGGGTCACCACCTTGGTTCTGTATCTTCTGCCTCACCCTGGTTCTGACCCATTTGTCTGCCTTCTTTCCCAATTCTTGGGGAGAGGTCAGATCAGAGTCCACCAGGTACTGATGCAACAGCTGATTTTGACAGTTATTAAGAATCTGCTCCCTCATGATAAGATTGTACAATCCTGTGAAGTCACATAACTTACTGCCCATAAACCAACCTTCCAGAGCCTTAGCAGAACAATCCACATAGTCCACCCAGTCTTGAGTCTGTGCTTTTTGGGTATCTCTGAACTTTTAACCTGTATTGTTCAGTTGTTAGGCCAAACCCATCAATCAGAGCACTCTTTCAAGACTTTGTAATTGTCAGCATCCTCTTCTCTAACAGTGAGGAGCTTGTCTCTACCTTTGTCTGCAAACGAGAGCCACAAGATTGCTGCCCACTGCTCCTGAGGGACCCTCTGTACTTTACAGGCCCTCTCCAGTGCAGTTATCCACTTGTGGATGTCATCCCCACTCTGGTAGGGAGGGACAATTTTGCTCAGGTTTCTATGGTCATAAGACCTTTCCCTATCTCTGGGGAAATTGCTGCCACCATGGGACTGTAGTCACATCTTTTTTCTTTGCTTTTCAAGCTCTAGGGACTCCCTGTCTATAGCCAACTGCTCTCTTCTGAGTCTCAACTGAGCTTCTCCATACTTGAGCAGTCTCTCTTTCCTTTCATGAGAGGATTCCCTCCTATGGCAGGAAACAGAGGTCCCTATTGAGGTGTCAGAGTGGTTAGACTCCTGAGAAGGAGATCTAGGCCTTCTGGGCACACTCAGAACTCTTCCTGGGGGGACAAAGGGGAGGTCATTCTGATCCTCCTCCTCATCCACAGGAGGAGCTGGGTTTTCCAGGTCAAGGTCATTTTCACCTTCCTGGCCAGTTTCAGAGGGGGGGTCCTGGGTGATTTCACCCCTGGCCCCTTCCTCATCTTCTGCCCCACCCTGTCTGCCTACCCCTTCAGACCCTGGTAGTCTTCTGAGATCATCCAGCAGGAGTACCTCTATGAGGCGTTGGGTGTTTGCACTTTTGCCTGTCTTTAGTTTCCTAGCAGTGCTTAATGCTCTCAATTCCAAGAATGGGAGATTATCATACTTGGAGGGAAGAAGCCCATTGGCTTCTGGCTGGGACCCACTGGTTACTGGCCCTAAAGACATTACTAGTGTGGTGTGGTGTATGCACTACCTACTCTAGTGTGGCCTACTAAACTCTCTTGAGTTGAGTTGTAGAAAGGGTGTGCTATCCCTTAACACACAACTCTAAGTTCAGTAGAACTTACTGTATCCTAAGCTTGTTTTATATGTACCTAAGATACCCTTAGTGGTTTTCAGTTGATCAATTCAATTGAGATTATCTGGTAAAACAATAGCAAGCTGGAATCCCACACGCTGCACACCAATGTGAGAAGTTGGCCTGGTATATGCTGTCCACTAATTATAGTGGGCACCTTGCACCAGTCCAAACAACCCCTTATTGGAGATAGGTTAAAGACAACCTTTATTGAAAGCTATCCTAGTGGTAGCTATGGAGAGCAGCCTTCAGGCTAAGTCTTCAAGGAATGTAAAGCAGCTTGTTTTACCAGTCTATAATCTCTTGAGTGACCAAATGAAAGAGGACCACACCATGTATATATTTAAAATATATGTATTTAGTCTTAAACACACCCCTCTAGTCTCTTTATGAGGCTAGAGTTCGAAGTACATAAGTTACAAGTCGAATATCAACAGTAATAGCACAAATACATGTTTGAGCCCTAGGGGCGTTCCAAACCATATACCAATAAAGTGGTATAAGAACCACGACTTAGCTAGACACAAGGCCTAGAGCCTGTAGAAGTGCTTGGCCCTCAAGGAACCACCCAAGGTAGTGACACAGGGGACCCACGGGGGACGCGTGCAGTGTGAGATCACAGCTGCGAGCTGCCGTTGACTTCTATGGGGAATGTCGCGGTTGGAGTTTTAAAGAAAAGGGACACTTAGAGGAGGACTTGGAGCAAACCCCTTTAGAACTAGGTCGTTCTAGAGTCTATACCCACGGGAGCACCGGAGTACTCGAGTTACCTCACCCAGGGAAGCCGGGTGCACAGGTGTCTTTCGGGGTCGGGTTTCGTCGTCATTTTCAATGGCGATCTGCTGCAAAGTGCTGCTGGCGACCAAGTCGAAAGTGTTCGGGTGGATCCAAAGGTGGATCGAAGATCTGAAGAACCTGAAAGCAGAGGGGACAGAGTCTGGGTCACTAGCCAGTGACCAGGAAGGCGATGAGCAGATGCCCACCGATGTCGGGTGCTTCAGGTAGGTTGACAGTCGTCTTGACTCTTCAGCCACGAGGTCCAGGAGGTGTCGACGACAACCAGGAGCTGGATTCGAGCTGTCCCACAACGTCTGTCGATTGCAGGGGAGTCGGCGACCAGATTGGACCCAACAAGCCTTGGCAACGGCAAGTCACGTGGAAATAGAAGAAGGACAGTGGTACAGACCAGCAAGGTCTGAGGGAGTCACCAATCAACGGTAAGTCAGGACACATCTGGAGCAACCAGGAAAACCCAAGCAAAAGAAGAGTTGCCTTCGGGAGGGCCCACTAGCCAATGGACTAGCGACCGAAAAGGAGCCTTGAGTGGATGCACTTGGAGCTGGCTTACAGGACACTCGTGGAGTGGAGGCCAGTGATCTTCGGTGCAGTCGGTGCTGGAGGCGGGCGCTACTCGAAGCCCAAAGCACAACTTCATGGAAGACCAGGAAGAGGATGCACTTGCAAAAGTACTTGGTGTCCAGGGGTCATGGTTCCACGTTACCCACGAAAGCTACAGGCCTCAGCTTCACTGGGGACTCAGGGCACCCGCGGGGAAGTCTGGAAATCCACCTCTGGTGATGCAAAGACTTCGGTGTCCGGCGGGAGCTTTGGTTATGCAGACCGGACAATTGCTTCTTAGGTGCCTGCCAAGCAGGGGAGCCACTCCTTGACCCCAAGGGAGATTCTTCAGTCCTCTAATCTTAAAGTAGAGCGTCGAAGGTCCAGGATTCTGTATCAGAGTTTCGTCCAGGTAAATATAAAGTCCTAAGGACTGGGGTCCCATACTTATACTAAGTTAGGGGTTGGACATACTCTGGGGACCCACCTATGGGAGGGTCAGGGAAGAGGGGTGGTTACACCCATTTCCCTTTGTCAGTTTCGCACCAGAGCAGGGGCAGGTAGCCCCTGCAACCGGTTTGAACTGGCATATGCACAGGGACACCAAATGTGCCCCCAGTGCAGGACTTCAAAGCACCAGAGGGTGCTCCCGCCCAGCCTAATACACACTATCCTGTCTGGGGAGGTGGTTACACCTCCCTTCGACAGAAAACCTATTGTCCAGGCCTCCCCTGCCGGAGTTTCAGTCAGCAGCAGAAGGCCAGACCCGTGTCTGTGGCAGCGGCATCCATTTTGTGATGCCAGGGCTCTGGAAAGAAGTTACCGGGTAGCCCGGTGTGTACATGTCTCTCCCTCTAAAAGGGTGGAATGCTACCCCCGCCGCAAGAACTGGCGGGGGGTAGTATTCCAAGATGTTTGACACCAAACACGACATGTTTTGGTGCAGCCAGTCCAAAGTTAGCATTGTACCGCGAGGATATAATGCACTTAAAAGTATATGGTCAGGCTGCACTACAAACAGCATCAGAGAAGGGTCTCCGAATGCTGCAGAGGGGCTCTGCTCATGCAGAGGCACCCTCTCACATAAGAACCAAGCACTCTGCCTTCAGGATTGATAAGGCCTGCCATAGGAGTGACTTATAGGTTTATATGGGTGTACATATGTAGTGATATAGGTAACCTATATCACAGTAAGGGGTGCATGCACCACCTTACCCAGGCTGCAGTAGCAGACCTGTGGTGTCATTTTTGATGGCCTTCCAGGGGTGGCACAATATATGCTGCAGCCCCTGGTAGGTCTCTGAGGTACCTATGCCCTGGGTACATAGTATACCATATACTAGGGACTTATAAGGGCACTCCAGATTCCAATCAGAGATGTGCCTAAGGCACCTGGAAACTAATTGATCAGTGAGCAGTGCCATGCCTGCACAGGTGGGGACTCTGGACGTTTCCAGTGTCTAGTAATCAAACGTTTGGCCATGATTAATCTCAAATCGATGAATCTAGATGTCACCTTGTGCCTCTTAGCCCGGCGGGTAGAGGCCGAGTATGCACACCTTACAGGTGAAATCAACTGCTCGCCCGCTGCAGTTGGCCAGATGAGTGACCACAGATTGCCAGAAAGCGCCCAGCGCTGTGCAGCTCCACAACATGTGAAGGAGATTCATGTCTACCAGTTGGCATCTAGGGCAGCAGGCATCAGTGCGACTGAAGTACTGATTTTGGCTGGTGTCAGGTATGTCCTATGTATTGTATATTATTCTATGAGCTGGAACCCTGTGTTCCTGGAGATGAGCATGGGTCCCTTCAGTATAGCCTCTCACTCTTGGTCTGTGCACGGTCAGAGGAGGTCCGCATTCCAGTGGCCCCTGAGGGGCCCCAGCAGGAATGACACGTGTGTACTCAGCGAGTCAGCGAACCATTTCATGAGGTGCCTCCCTGTACCCATCACATGTATGTACTGTATAGTGCGGTGCATGGTGGGCTCCTGTGATACATCTCCCCACATCGCCCATAGTGCCACGATCAGAGAGGTATGGAGGCGGAACTGACCTTGCGGCAGGCCATTCTCGTCCACCAGGACATCAAAGGGCGCCAGTTGGCCGTCGTGGTAAAGGTCTCCCATCGTCTGCAATACCACCACGTTCCAGGTGGAGAGTTACATCCCAGTGGTGGTGCGCTAGCCCCTCGGTGTGCCCTGCAAGGGAAATACAGGGGCATGAGGGATCGTAGCACCCGTAAGGCACAGGCTCTGGAGGATGATCCTTTGTGCCACCTCCAGCATCAATGCCCATCCTCATAAAAAGTATCCCCACCACAGGTAATGAGATTAGGGTAGAATGCGATTGCCCTCCTGTCTTTACACTGGCTTGACAGGTGGTGTAGGAGTGAGAGAACTCCTTCACCTTCTCAGATAGCTGGTGCCTGTGGACCCGTAACATTGTCAGTGAGGGCAATTGTCCTACAACCAAATGCATTGGATGCCCCCCCCTTGCACTCCCGCCCAGTGCAAAGACCGGCAAGAGCGTCTTGGCACTCAACAATGAGAACAGCATACAAAACATCAGTGAGACCTGGAGTCTTGCTGTAATAGCGGCCTCTGTTTAAGGCCATGCCCTGCTTCTGTAAGCTGCTTGCTGTACTGGAACTCACCGCATCTGCAGCACACTTCTGCTTCTCTGGAACCTGCATCTTTGAGTGGCGTAACTCTTCTGGTGATCTGAAATGAAACAAACAGCAAAACAGCTTTCAGCAGAGCAGCTTTCAACAAACTTACCTTGGATGTAACATGAAGCTCTGCATGCATAGCTTCGCGAAAGCTTACTTGTCATTCTCGAACATTGGTCTATTACCTGTAATGCTCTGTTACCTGTAAAAGAAAGAAAGAGAGTTGGCAATTGCTATTGTTGTCAAAGGCATAAAGGGCTGACATTGTGTGATTGCATTGTTATTCTTGTTTGTTTGTGTTGGTACATTATCTGTGATATAACCTACAATCAAATTGAAAACTTGGTCATCTGAGGGATTATCTTGGCAATAAGCATAGTGCTCAAACTACTCTGGCAATAAGCACTGTGAGAGAACAGTTTGATTTGTGGTGCACTACTCTGAGAATCAATCCTAGTGAATGAACCATATGTGGTAAAATTTGTTGAATCCTCACAATAACAAACTGTTAACCCTGGTGCAATTTTAACGGTGGTGCAATAACTTAATGTGGGAAATGCAGTGTGACAAATCGGTAATGTGTGCATTAACATTGTGGTTTAACATTGCATCCAACAAGTGTATAGTGTGATGTAACCTATACTCTCATGTGTTATGTGAATTTCGATGCCAAGGTTGAATGAACTAACTGACTAACAACTACCAAGTCTACACCAGCACATCCACAAAAAAGAGTGCCATCATATTGTGGTAGGTGAAGTTTCGAAAGGATTTGAGACTGGAAAGAGTAGTGTTCAAAACCTAATTTGCCATTGTCATTGCAGGCTATATCAGGAACAGGTTCATGCCATCAGAGAGGGAGAGAGACCGCCAAAAGTGGGAAAGGGGACGCACTCAGGAATATCAGGAGAAAGGGTGTAAACAAAGTAGAGTAAGAGAGACACCTATTGTTGCATAACACCATTACTTGTAATTACAGGACACAACACCTCGGCAGGACCATCCATAGAACGTAGATGCTGAAGTAGACCATATAGACGTCATGAAACCTAGGAAGCCTCCGACCACTTCTGCCTCTCTCTCCATCCCATTCTCCTATCCCCCAAGACATTATAGTCCTGACCATGCGGATTTCACAGGAAGTGATTTTGGTGTCAGGGGGAGCTGGATACCAGTGACTCCAAGCTCCATCCCGCCCCTGCTAGATTAACAAGGTTAGTGCCTGATACCTGTAAAAGTGATTGACCAACCTGTCCCAGGTTTCTTGTCTGCCGTGAATGCCCTGCCAAGGGGATATCACGGGCTAAGTTCAAGAGGAATGCCCTGTACTGTGGGGGAACACCAATCTCATGGATGCTCCAGGTCTCTAGCTTTGATATATAAGGCACCCTCTTCCCAGTAGATCCTGTGGGTTCCACTGGTATGCCACTGCTCATGGACTTCATCCTGCAGCTGAATGCCTTCAAGAATTAGGGACTCTTTCTGCTCTTGGCAGCACTTCTCCTTGGACGATCCTCCTGCCCCATGCAACTCAAAGAATTCTGGAAAGGCTCCAGGTTCTCCCCATCCTCTGAGACGTGGAAAGTTTTGAGGCTGGTTTGCACTGCCTCTTGTTCTTCCTCTTGGTTGTGGGGACCTTAGCCACTGTTCCACCCTCCAGGCTCCCTTCACTTACCTGACAGGGTGTTTGGGCCCTTGTGACCATACACACCCTCTCAGGCAGACCCAACATTTCTGCATGAGTCTTCTGTTCCACCTCAGCCCAAGCAGAGGATTCTAGGTCATTTCTCAACAGACACTCCACTAAAATGGCAGGGCTAACAACTACCTTCTTCAGGTCAGAAACTCCAGCCCACTCAAAAGTGACCATTACTACTGGATGAAATTTCACATCAATGTCAGTGTTGACTACTCTAAGTAGAACATCTTGGATAACCTGCTCTGGGGAAACCTGCAGGGCCGCCACTGTGGTCTTGCTGGCTCCTTCCTCCCTCAAAGCCTCTACCATGGTCCTGTTGATGATTGTCCATTGCCTGCACTTCACCATGTTAGGAGTTCATGGGGCCAGGGTTTCAAAATCTACCATGCACACGGAGACTAAGTTGGCTTCAGTCCAACCCCTAACCCTGTATTCCCTTGAGCAAACTTAGGGTGGGGCTTCTTGGAACAGAAGGATTCTTCCTTTTTATATCATGGATTGTAGCAATCCAGACAAACCCAGCCTTCATGGGGTCAAAAAGTTTCTTCCACTTGCACCGTCAATATTTAGGTTTGGAAAAGGCATAGGACTTCGCTTCCTGAGTATACTTTGGAGAATCTAGTGTAAACTCCTCTTTTTATCCTGTTGGTCTCTTCGTTCCCTTGAAGGGGGATGAACTTTCTTTTTGTGGAGATCACCCCTCTGCAACTTTTTAGACACCCTAGTGCACACCCACACGTCAGGCAACTTAGAATCTTTTAAATACTTTTGTAACTCTGAATGACAATTACTCAAGATGCGCTCCTTCATAATCGGATTAAATAGTCCATAATTAGTAGAATATATATTGCCTTTTACCCAGGCATCCAGTGCTTTTATTGACACATCTACAAAGTCAACCAATATAGATGTGTGCTTTGTGTTTTCTCAGGACTTCTTCCAATACTTTTCAGGTGTGAGACCAAATTTTTGCACACAGGGATCCTTCATGTGACTGTAGGTGTCAGATACCCCTTTCCCTAGAGTACTGTATCCGTCCCACAGGTTGATCCTAACTCTTCCAGTTAGGTTCCCTAGTGCTGTTGATCATCCCTGCAGATTATCAATGCTCTTTCATAGGAGGAAAAACATTTGTCAATGTTCCCCCTTCACCACGAAGCTAGGTATAGTGCCCTTCGGCTAGCAAGGATTGTGTGGCCCCCCTGTAGACTTCGGTAAGTGGGTATTGTGTAACCCTGGGCGTAGTTCGCGAAGTAGCGCTTCGCGAAGCTACGCAAAGTGAAGTTCGCACTACGCGAGCTTCGCGTAGCACTACGCGAACTGCGTAGTGCGTGTTCGCAATGATTACACAGTGCCGGATGCTTGTCCGCACTGTGCAATCATTGAAAACGGCATCTTGCACAGAGCGAGCTGTCTTTTACTGCCGCTCGAGTAGATTTTTACTCGAGCGGCAGCTTTCTCAACGCGGACTGGTAGTTTCTCATCGCGAGCGGTTGCGAGCATACGCGACCACTCGCAATGAGAAACCTGACCTCCCCGCGTTGAGAATCTCGCCGGGAGGTTTATTTTCCACGCTCGCGATCGGCAACTTGTGTTGCTGATCGCGAACGAGGAAAAGTCTCGCCGGGATGTCATTTTGCTTGCTCGCGGTCGCCAACTTGACGTTGAGGACCGCGAGCAAGCAAAATGACCGCTGCACTACGCTACGCTACGCTACGCGTGTTTGCACTGTGCTACGTGCAATTCGTGTTGTGTGAAGTAGCGCAAACTTCGCAAACTATGCGAGCGTAGCGTAGTTTTCCGCCCAGGCCTAGTATTGTGTGGCCCCCTGTAGACATCTCACCATTGCTGTCACCATATTTTTCAGAACGCTAGAGTCTTGAACTGGCCTTCTTCTCCTCCAGGCCAGTCTCTTTTCTTCCACTGCAAGATTCTTCTCCACCAGAGCCATGGCTGACAGTATGGGCTGCAGCTTATCTGCAACTGGTGGGTGGCCAGGTTGGAAGAATTTATGCTAGCAGAGCCTGCTTCATTCCCAGCCCTGGATGGTACACAAGAAAATCTATTTTTGGACAGGTAGTCCCCTGCTCCTTTATCTTCTGGTGCTGGATCTATTGCTTCATCATCAGAGAGGATCTGTTTTTGGCGGGCTTCTTTCCAAGCCTGGAGGACACTTTCATAATCAGCCTTTCTAGCATTCTGGTCCAACCTTAGTTCCTTTCTCTGCATATGGCCTTTAAATCAACCATAATGAGAGTTCTCATGGTAGTCAGATTCAACTCCATGTTTCTTAAGCTTTTAAATGATGCAAAAAATGTAATAAAAAATAATTAGGAAAAATCAAAACTGACCCAATCAAAGATGTGATGCCAATTGAAATTAAAAATCAAGTTAGGGATTTTTATTTTTCAACTTAATAGCAGAGTAGTACTGCTAAACACAAGTTCTGGATCCCACTGCTAAACACCAATGTGACAAAATAGATTATGAGTTGGGGCGAATTGTAGTCCACCAAATGTTATAATGTTGCTATTCTTGTTAGGCTCAATAAAGGTTTCAGTAATTAAAACATGAGCTCAGCCCCTCATAGCTATGGCACAAAGCAGACAGACATAACTTAAGAAAATCTGTAAAGCATTTACAAGTTCCAAAACAGGTAAAAAGTTAAGAACACAACACAAGACAAATCCCACTCCAATTTATAAGAATAATTTAAAGACCGAAATGATACAAATTATTATCATTTTATTTCCCAGTGTGGCCAGCCTGAGCCAAGAGTCAGGGCAGGGCGGAGCCATTGCTGCTGATTAGCAGCAGGGAGCAATGGTGGCTAGTACTCGAGAAATGACTAAAATACAAAAAGGTACCCTGCAGATATTAAAGTGTAAAGTTTTGAATAAAAGTTTTCAAAAAGTGTTGAGCACCAACCATGGTCATCTGGTTGCACGTGACCTGTACATAGGCACAAACTAAGGTAAAGCGCGATTGGGTGTGGGTCGGCTACATAAACCAGGCTCATCCCAGTGAGAAGGTTTACCTTTGGACTCAGTCTCTGAAATGGAAGTCAAAATCCTCAGCAGGACAATGCAACAGGCTCTGGCTGAGAAGGGATACATGAGGCTGGGTAACCGTCGGATAAGGTGTTGGTGAAGGTGTTGACTTTTGACTGAAAAGCACTGAGGGGGCGAAATAAAAAATTCATGCCCAAGGAAGGTACCTCACAAGCCAGATACTTTTGGCACCTTCGCCCAGTGAAGATTTTTTGTTCGGGCTTAGTCCCTTTTTTCCACCTCTGACATTTCCAGCAGGGGAAAGATGGAGAAAACTCCAAGAAGGGCTCTACAAGGCTGGATACTTTTTCCGTGACCTCACACTGCAATTATTTTTTGCTGCTGAAGAGTGTAAGCAATCTGGATCACTGGCGCAGCAGCAATACACTTTGATGGATTGATTTGGCAGGTTTGTCCTAGGCATCTGGTGGTCTTTGGATCCTAGGTTCTTCAGGAGTTTAGGAGGAGTACACATTGACACAGTCAAGTGTCCCTCAGGATATCAGGAAAAGCAGTTGGGGGTTAAGACTCACTCCAACCAAAGCCACCTGCAGAGTCCAGGGAATGTCTAGTTGGAACTGGTCAGCTGGGCTCTTCAGGAAAATGGCTTCTAGCAGCTTGTTGTGTCCCTATAGCTTAAAAGGAGGTCAGCTAACTAACACTTGGAGTCTACTTCTATGTCCTGAGTAGGAGGACGTCCAGCCTTTCAGCCTTTCATATTGCCTCGAAGGTCTCAACAACAGGTGCAGTCCTTCTTCTCTCTTCCATAGGTACACTGGTGTTGAAGAGGGTGCCCAGGGCTGCTAAATTTATGCCAGCCACTAGCCTGGGGGTGGGGGTGTCTCTTGGCCCTTCTCTAACCATTAGGGAAAAGGTTCTCAGGAGTAACCTTCTCCATTTTTCCAGTAGTTCCTGTGTGACCAACAGCAAGCAATCCCACAATGCCCCTCTCTACCTAAATCCAACATGAAAGAACCCTTCTATGCCCACCCTAGAGTGTGGCCAGAGAAATGAGCAACACCTCATCTGTGGTCACTCAAAACCAGTTTTAGGGGCAGCTCCTCTCCCACTGGGATTGGTGCCTGACTGCCTCGAAGGACAAAGGAGAAAGCATGCCCTGGTAAAAGCTGCATCTGCCTATGTCAGGGTTGACTTCTTTAAAGTTAATTAAGGTCCTGCGAACAGCCTAGATGGTCACGGTGGCAGACTAACAGAACAACTCACCAAACCCAATGTCTTTGTCTCAGCTCTTGGAGCAAATTTACACCTCATGAAGTAGCCTCCTCAGCTTCTGGTTGAGAGTTGAAAGGCCAGGCAAATGGCCTTCTTGAGGCTTCAGGCAGGTAAGAAGTGACTTTCGAAAAGCACATTTGGCAAAATATTTATTAGAAATGTGACTTTACTAGTGAATTAGGCTTGTAGTAAATATTTTAAAAAGTCAAGGAATGAACATTGTAGCCCTTTCCAAGGTGGGGTTAACAATATCATATTTTAAATAGAATCACAATGCTTTCCTATGGAACAGCTACCCTCTGTACAGTGAAAATAGTGGGTGGGGTCTTGTCACTGTAAGAACATATTCAATATTAAACTTTTACATGTTCAACTTTTTAAATACCATGCACCCTGCCTTATGGGTGAAAAAGGCCTACTTAGGAGGGGCTTATTAATATTTGAAAGTACAGTTTAGGCCTGTAAATAGGGGTTAGATTTGCAGTTTTTAAACTGCACAGACAGGCTACAAGGGTAGACCTACAGTCATGTTGTCCTATCACTGTAGTGGGTAGCACAATGGGTGAACCAGTCCATTAGTGACATTTAATGTACATGCCCTGGGTACACATTGTACCATATACAAGAACTTACAGATGTTAAATATGCCAATTAGGAGGATGGCCAATTTCAACATGTTTTAGGTGTCATATCACATGCTCCAGGGCCAGAGTAAAAAAACAAGCAGCATCAGTCCAAAAAATGGGAGTGATGGTGCTACAAAAGAAATGTTCCTACATGCTGGAAAGTACATTCCCTTGCAGGACTGTGCGCTGATGCAAAGTCTCTGTAAAACTAAGTGCAGTGTGTAAGTTAGATTCCGGTTCCATTTTTATCTGGGGTGGCTTGTTTACTCTTGAAAACAGCCATGGCCTCTAAATTTTGGACATATGCTGTTGTGTAGGACTTTGTATCAGAGTCTCACTCACTGTAATTTAATAAGGGAACAAGGTTGTGAGTAGTATTTTCCAGTGCTTCTCCTTTACTCGCCCCTGTCAAAAAAAATGGATTCCAAAACGTGTTACACCTTCGGCCCCTTGGTACACCGAAGAGCTTAAAGCTCAAAAACTGAACTGTAAACAGTCAGAAAGGGCCTGGAGGAGAGAATATAACAAGCCTGATAAGGATACCTATAGACACAGCATCGCCATTTATAAGGGGATGTTGTTGGAAACCAAAAGAAATACTTTCAGGATCAAATAGACCAAGCCAAATCAAATTCCAAGGAACTGTTCAAGACACTTAAAAAATTAACCATTCCTATTGCCCCTAAGAGCTCCTGCAGCCCTAAATTCTGCGATCAACTAGCCGATTTCTTCAAATTAAAGGTTGAATCTATTTTTTCCTCCTTCTCCCTAGCAGATAATAAGGAGCCTGATCAGTCAATTACCCTCGGCCAAGACAGTCCCACAACCTCCGCCGTATTAGAGCATTTTCAACCTCTCACGGTTCCTGAGACTATCACCATTCTGAATTCTATTCGCTCGGGAGCCCCTTCTGATCCCTGTCCAGCATTTTTAGCAAAACAAATACCAGGAGTCATAGGCACGGCTCTCATGCCCCTACTAAATGAGATTTTCAGCTCTGGCTTGTTTCCCAAGAAGTGGAAGGTCGCCTCCATCCTCCCCCTCCTGAAAAAACAGAATCTTGATGCAGGTGACCCCAACAATTACAGGCCCATATCTCGTCTTCCGCTTCCTGCCAAGGCCTTGGAAAAAGCAATGAATATTCAACTTAATGCTTTTTTCACACTTAATCAGACTCTTGACCCAACACAATATGGCTTTAGAGCAGAACACAGCACTGAGCTGGCCCTAATTAAATCTACGGAAGAAATTCGGGAGGCCCTGGACAGTGGAGGAAGTGCAGTATTGATCCTGTTAGACTTGTCCGCGGCCTTTGACACGGTCCATCACAAAGTCCTGATGGACCGTTTGTTCGGAGCCGGATTAAGGGGTCTGCTCTGAAGCTTCTGCAGTCGTTTCTCTCCGGTAGAATACAAACCGTAGACATGGATAACTGTCATTCCAAACCTTTCACCCTTCCATGTGGGGTCCCACAGGGCTCCTCCCTCAGCCCAACGCTTTTTAATGTTTATGTGGCTCCCCTTGCTGGTGTGATCAGGTCTTTCGGCTGTCAACTGACCTCCTATGCTGACGACACCCAGATAGTGTTGTCACTAAGGGAGGGCTTTGAAAAGGAAACTGGTGCCCGTTTCCATGACTGTATGGCTGCCATCTCCAGATGGATGTCAGAAAATTGTTTAAAGCTCAACTCCAATAAAACAGAGGTAATAAAATTTGGGAAGAATCCGCTATTGTGGACCCCACACTGGTGGCCGGCTGACCTTGGCACATGCCCCACACCTACTGAGAAAGCCTGAAACCTGGGAGTGCTTATGGATAATAAGCTGACACTAGGCGACCAAGTTAGCTCAGTTACCTCGGCCTGCTTTTATGTTCTAAAAATCATAAACAAGGCTAAGCCCTATCTTAACATAAATGGCCTCAAAACAGTAATTTCGGCCCTTGTTATGTCCCGGCTGGATTACTGTAATGGGCTTTATATGAACGCTCAAAAACAACTTATTAACAAGCTCCAGATGGTCCAAAATGCGGCAGCCAGATTGTTGTCAGGGACCTCAAAGTTCGCTTCTGTAAAGGAAGAGGTCAAACGGTTGCACTGGCTTCCTGTCAGACACAGAATACGTTTCAAAGCACTGTGTACCGTTTTTAAAGCCCTTCATGGCAAAGGTCCTGATTACCTACGACAAAAAATTCAGTGGTACATTCCTAGGAGAGCGCTACGATCACTGGGGGCGAAGAAAGTCACAATTAGCACTGTGAAGAAGGCAGGTTGGGGAGGTAGAAGCTTTGTTAACATTGCGTCCAAATCTTGGAATGAGCTTCCTTTTCAACTGAGGAGTGCCACAGACCTCCTCTCCTTCAGGAAGGGTCTCAAAACTTGGCTGTTTGATCAATAATTCCTTGTGTCAACTTACCTCAGGTTCAGCAGGCAGTGCTTAGCGCCAGGACACCCTCGGGTAACAGAGCGCTTTATAAGTTCGATTAACATAACATAACATAACATATATGGTCAGCTGCTGTGTTCAGCTCAGTAAAGGGGTTCTGAGCATGTTGTGCACACATGTGTTCACCTGTAGGCTGAGCCAGAAAGATGGTTGTATGACTCAGTTTTGCATACTTTCGTAAGTATCAGTGTAACACTTTGACCAAAAGTCTAAGTTTAGACTTGAAGTCTAAGTTTAGACCTAAGGTCTAACTTTACTACTAGTAAAGTTAGACTTTTGGTCTAAGTTTAGACAAAAGTCTAACTTAGACCAAAAGTCTAACTTTACTACTAAAAAGTTAGACTTTTCATCTAAGTTAGACTTTTGGTGTAAACTTAGACCAAAAGTCTAACTTTAGTAGTTGTAAAGTTAGACTTTAGGTCTAAACTTAGACTTCAGGTCTAAACTTAGGGCCTGATTACGATGGCGGGTGGAGGCACATCCGCGGTGCTGGCGGAAAATGCCCTTTTCCGCACTCCAGCAGCGGTCCTCCCGCCCGCCATATTACGATGGGCAAACATAGCCCATTTTTGCGCCCGCCACCGCGGCAGAGGGAGCCAATAGGGACTCACCGCCATGCGGAATGACGTTCCGTCCACCGTACAAATCACAATGCTGCAAACAGCCCATCACACCGCAGTGGAGAATCCACCCACCCAGAGACGACGGAAGCACGACAGCGGAGCTCGAAACCAGACTCCCGGTCCCCTCCACCCGGACCTGATCGCACTGGATCCAGCACTCCAAGCCCTTCCGGTGCTGTACCTCCTCCACTACCAGCAAATAATGCACCGTCGCAGACAATGCCACAGGTACGCAAATACACAACTCCGTACACAACCACAACACACAACTCTTGTGCCGACACACGGTTCCTGTCCACATCAGACACTCTGGTGGGGACAGGAACACATTCCCCTGTGTACCCACACATCTCCCACCTGCCAGAAACTCACCCCTCCGCATCCGGGTCACCCATCAACCGCGAAATCACAGCAATGTCCCGGTCACGTCACCGCATCGGTGAAGACGCGGGAAAACCTGCGCACAATGTAGTAGGCAGGGACTTCGCCAGGCATTGGCAGTTCGCAAAGATTCACAGGGCTCCACCTTCACCCTCCCCACACTACTCTTCCACACCCATTTGAGAACATGCTGTGTGCTCCTCCTGTGCCCCCCTGCACAATTAATCTGCCAGGTGCAGCCAGACCTTGCACCTCACACATCAAAGGGCAAGGGAGATTGACTGGGAAGGTGGGGGTAAAGAAGAACACCCTGCACAGAAGCTCAGGGGCTGGACAACCCTCCTCCTCACACCAACCTTCCACTCCTGTGAAGCTAACTGAGTATGATCACAAAATGAAGACTCACACTGCCTATGAACATCCAATGAACTGTTCACACTGCCTGTCAAGTCACTCACAAACACCCCACACTGACACCCAGCCACATACCCATACCATAGGCCACCAGCAATGGAGGACAATAAATGGGCCAGCCAAAAGTGAAGTGGACAGTGCTGGAAAACCATGGAGCAAGCCACATAGCATCTGCACATCACATGCAAGAGAAGGAACATATCACACCACCCTTAGGCCATCAAATCAGACATGGCTGGCACAGTGAGTGAAATTAAGCCAAAGTGACCTCTGTGCAACAACTCAGGGAGACATCAAGGCAGGCCATGCATAGGCACAGGAATGATAGGAAGTGTCTGAAGTCATACAGTGACCAGCCACACATCTGTCTCCACTTACCTGACATGTGTATGTATCAGCACAACACACATGGCTCATTGTCACACTCCTTGACTGTCAAACACAAGTAGGACCTTCACACATAACCCTCCTCTACCCACCTCACACCTGCATCACACAACACCTGTTAGAAACACACAGAATGGTCCAAATGATGTCCTGTGAGTCCAATGACAACCAATCACACTCCCTGTGGTGCATCCACAAATGTCACACCCGCACTCAGGGATGCCTGAACCAATGCTGTCACAAAAACATTAGCCAAACACAAAGCTCACAAACAACACCCACAGAAGTCCAACAAGCCCAGACATGTGCAGCCAAATAGTGGAAAGGCAATGTGACCACAGACAGAACAGGAGTACACAACATTGTCACTCAGGGCCAATGCCCAGACACCATACCCCAACACAAACAAGAATCGCATCATCCAAAAACAAACATGAACAATAACTGGGATCAATGGGACAATCAGCTGACACAGACTGAGACACCACACCACTCATCCAGTGAACATGGTGTCACAGTGTACCACAAGCATGCACATGCGCAATCCTGACAAGTGACAGGTCAAAAATAGGAGGAGAAACCACCAATGTGCACTCAAAACAAGCTCAGGAACAAGAATCCACCTTGCTGCATGTGCCAGACACACAAGTAATGCACACTACACTTGAAACACACATCTGCATGTATCACACAGCAACAACTACTCACACACAATATCATGCAAATAGAACATCACACACACATAGCATCTGTCAGTAGAAAGAACCAACACAGGCCAAACACTGCATACATCCACAACAAACACACAACAGATGCACATACCAATCCATCACATAGCAAACTCAGCTGGACATCAAGGGGATGCACACCAGGCAAGTACAAGGCAACACACACTGACAGCACTGCAAGCACACCAAGCATTGCGCGCACACCAACCAAACCAGTAGCACATATATCTGAGTGCCACACCATGAACTCCCACATCACAAATCATCACAGCACACAGAGAACATCACACTCAGGAAAGGTAGCAGTACCTCAGCAAACACACATACAGCTTAGCCATCACCCACAGATGCACAACTAAGGGAAATCCAGGGGCATGACTAGAGGACTGTGCTGCTCAAACATATGCACTGCACATGAGCAACCATGACTGCAAAACCGTTGAAGAAAACAACACATAACTAATTTGGGCAACTGTCCTGAGTGGCACATTGGTACTGTACACATTTCAGCCCCACAGAGCATAGTGTCACACTATGAAGTGGTGGGGAGGCTCACACACTGGCAGGCCATGGGGTGGAAGACATGAGATTGAAGTGGTGTGTACGTCAGTAGTGGACAGGTGAGGAGTGAACAGTACACAAACACATAGAGGAGTTACTCACAATTTATAGGCATCAGAAGCACATATAGGGGATGGCATGACTCCACATACCACATATCATACTGGAGCCAAAAATGGGTCAAGTGCCAGCAATGCATGAGAAAACTCACAAATAATGTCAGTGTGGCTGAGCAGGTCTGCACAGTGAGCACAAACAGCAACAAGACACATGGCTTATCAACAAAACACAACACAGACTTGGCAGGCACACACACTGCATACTCACAACCGGCAGCGACAACAAGTAGGTGTCCCCCAGGAGTGCAAGGACACACCAACACACTGCACAGTGCCCAACCTACAACTCCTACATGTGCACACAATCTGAAGCACATGGCAGACAATTGAAACAAACAAGCACTCATCACCTGGATCATACATGTGTGCAGTTGGCATTGCAGGGGCACACACACATCAACACTACTGACAATGACAGCCCATTCACACTGTATGACCACTCAAGTTCACATATTCAAATGTCCCCCGTATGACTAGGAAGACAGGCCTACACAGTATGACCACACATCAACACTGCTGTTCACACATCAAGAAAGATCACACAGATATGGTGGACCATGGCCACCCCGCAAGTAATCCTGTGGATAGAAATCACCTCTGTTGTGGTATTGCATCATAACATGACATGTATACAATGTAGCAAACCTGACCATAGAGTGATTAGGATAAGAGTAGATCATCACAAACAACCATCATTGCACCCTCAGGCCTCACAGTCTTGAAGAACTAAAGTGCATGTCACCTCTGACAAACTCTGAAAAAGTAAAACAACCAATTGGCAATGTTGAAGTGGCATACAGAGATGTGTCATATGAAACCATACCCATACATAAAACCTTTCATTTAGCAAGGACACAGACAAAGCAGACAACAGGAGTAACTGTCTTTATTACATATTACTCAGAGAGGCATCAAAAGTAGAAAACAGCAAGGCCAGTGGCCAGTCCACAGTTCAAAGTATGTACATGTGTGCATGAGAACCTGCACAGGGAATGGGCATCCAAAGTGACAAACAGCAAGGCCATTGGCCAGTCCATAGTTCAAAGCATGTACATGTGTGCAGAAGAACCTGCACAGGGAATGGGCATCCAAAGTGACAAACAGCAAGGCCAGTGGCCAGTCCACAGTTCAAAGTATGTACATGTGTACATGAGAACCTGCACAGGGAATGGGCATCCAAAGTGACAAACAGCAAGGCCATTGGCCAGTCCATAGTTCAAAGCATGTACATGTGTTCATGAGAACCTGCACAGGGAATGGGCATCCAAAGTGACAAACAGCAAGGCCAGCGCCCAGTCGATAGTTCAAAGTATGTACCTTTGTGCATGAGAACCTGCACAGGGAATGGGTAACACCGTACACCGCCATGGGAATCAGCACAGCTCTGGGGATACAAATGGGCAGTCCAGGCACCGCTGTGGGAGCGATGGGTTTGGGAGGGGGACTTTGCCTCACACTTGGCTGTCAGTTGAACTGGGAGGTGGCTGATTGTCAGGGCCAGTTGGAGGACTGGACCTGGGAGAGAGAGGACCAGCTGAGGTAGAGGCATCAGTGGCTGTGTGAGCTGGAGGGCTGCTTGGACCGGGTGGCAGTGTGGCACGGGGAGGCGGAGACATGCAGGTGTGAGACACAGTGTGTGAGGGAGAATGTGGAGGGCTGCCTTTCCACTTCTTGGGGATTCGATAGGTAAGAATTGTCTTGGTAGGAGTGGGAAGTGGGGCTGTTGCGAGGATTCTGCTCATACATACAACTATGCACAAGAAAACAGGACCTCAGTAAATAGGGGTGTACCTCCTATCACCTTAGTACCCAAAATCCCAACCGACTAGCAATAGTGTCTCATTCGGTCTCCTACAAACATCAAGAAGCTACGAATGTTTAGACAACCCAGAACATGAGCACTCCCGACTCACCTCAGAGTCGCGGGAACAAGACACTCTTTTGCTCTCACATACTTGTCCACAATAAAAATAATCAGAGTCACTAAATAAGTTCAAAATGTTTATTTTGACTATACTGATTCATAAAACAGTATGCGAACCACAACTAGCAGCAAAATGCATAAGGCAAGAATCATTAGCATTGTTACAATACCATAGAATATAAAAGGAGTCGTAATTTTATAAAGACATTGAAAAAGACAAAATAACTGGGCCTAATCACCCTCCCCTTGGTAGTAAGAAGTTATTTTATATAACA
The DNA here is from genome assembly GCA_963921515.1 of Calotriton arnoldi. Classification (NCBI taxonomy): domain Eukaryota; kingdom Metazoa; phylum Chordata; class Amphibia; order Caudata; family Salamandridae; genus Calotriton; species Calotriton arnoldi. The sequence goes on from CAWUFW010009397.1 coordinate 36,735, forward strand.
GAAGATCTCTAGGCGTTATTAGCAGACCCCTACCTCAAAGCTTAAACGCAAAGGTTTACATCATAGGAACAGCAGAGCTCAGCTCCATGGAACGGCTTTCTTCGAGAGTGTTTCAAAAACATGCAACAACGTTATATTAAAGCTCGATTCTTCCATATTGCAGCTGTTGGTAACATGTTTTGTCTAGGTAATAGGGACTGACCAGAACAGAATAACAAGAAACATTGCTGACCGACCTTGCACATTATGTTCAGACAGAATTGAAGGGAAAGCTGAGAACGTGAAAAACAATCTGTTATCATGTACAGGGCACAGGCAAAGTGTCGCGAAAACAAACTCTTAGCAGAGGCGTGCGCAAAAGCAGCAGCATAGGGCAAGCAAAACTCATGCAACTTAGCAATGTCGACAATGTATCTAAGGGCTACATAACCCCATATAACACCCTCCCCCTGGTAAGTCAGTAGGACATAGACAGAAGAACAAAAACAGAGTTCAAAAGTCAGGCATTGTTTAAAATATTGGTGATGGACTTTCGAAAAAAAACAAATCGGAGAGAAGAAAAAAAAAAGGGAAAGTTCGAAAAAAAGCTAAAGGCACTTTGAGCTTGAAAAAAGAGTCTGTAATCCAGACAGTGAAGTAGGGATGAACCAAGCAGTCAATCCATGAAGGTTCGGGTGCAAAGGAATGCAATTCCTTCCAATAGTTCATCTTTATCATTGGTAGAAAAAAGCGATGACATCCAATTTAGTAAGTCGAAGGAACAGTCATGTTCCTCACAAGCAGGAGCATCCAAAAGTAGAAAAGGCAAATTTGCGTGATATTCAATGAAACTTCATTGTAGGAAAGTCTACGCAGCCGCACAGATATCCCATTGATCCAAGATACCAAGTAAAGCTGCACGCGTCATTTGACCATCCACAGAACAAGCCTCGTCATGCGTCTCTAAGGGACCCATCAACCGGCTGAAATCAGGGATTGGACACCACGTGTTCGATAAGCAAAGTTCCATCGCCCAGGAGAAATGACATCCTTTGCAATGAAGCACTGGCTGCACGCAAGTAAAGTAGGCAAAGCGGAATGTCAAGTCATAACTCACGCCAAGCGTTGCTAAAGGCAAGCATCCAAAAGCCTCATATAGGCGATCACGGCACAGTTGTAGCTGGGCTAGCCTGTGCAGAGCCACAAAGTGAGCAGCCATTACGAACCACAAGGAGGAGAAGCAGGACACCAGCAGCCAGCGCCAATATTAAGGGGAACCCTCCGAAAATGCTGGAAAATATAGAATGAATAAAAGTCGGTATTACCCCGAATATAGTTTGAAAGGAAGAGACCAGGCCGGATCCCACACATTTAAAAAAATGGTCAAGGCCTGTCGTTTCAGATGCATTAAATATTTGGTGAACCAGTTCCCCAAAATGAAGTGGGAGGTTAGTGTTAAGAAGCGACTGTATCTCACTCGAGGTCCGAGCCACCTGCAATCTGAATGTTTCACGGGCGGAAGTGAGGGCCACCTCTTGTTGGAATAAAAGGGCTTTGAGCCTGCTCAACTTATTGAACTCTGTTTTCAAAGTCGGAATGGAAGGCCAAAGCGAAGAATCTAAACTCCCTTGCAGGGGCGTGAAAAGGACATTGCTAGAGAAAATTACGCCCTGGGAAACAGTTACCAAATATAGGACACCCGCCCGCAAACCACAGCAGTCTTGATTGTTTAAAATGAGATAGCTGCCATTAGTAAGCAATGTAAAGACAGGCGTGATGGTTGGTACCGGGGTCCCTTTCAAAAAGCAAGCTAGATTGGGTGCTGACACGTTACACTCGCCGTGTAATTTAACGTATTTGCACACTAGAGAGTGACCCAGTACCGAATCACACTCTTCCCCTGTGAGGAAAACTTCTTTATCCTCCCTCAAACACCGATAAGCAAAGGGCAGGACCCATAATTCATGCAGAAAAGCACTGCCAAGCGGTTCAAAGCGGCCAACAGGAAAGTGTTGCATACATGATTTAAATTGAAAAAGCAAAAAGGGCAAAGGGCAAAGTGATTACGCCATGAATCAACCAAACAGCAGGGTCCGTTTCCGTTACGGAGAATGGTAAAGGCTCCAATTGTTCAATATGTAACAGCGTATATACAGCATCTTTCATGGACATAAACTTCTGTTTATCAGTCAGGTTAAAAGGCAAAAATAAAGCAGTGCATTTAAATAATCCCAAGGCACTTTACCCATTTTCAGTGTCTGCAACGTCCAAGCAAATTGCATGACCGACCGTAACTGATTCTGACCATGATATAACACAGAAACATCACTTTGCACAATATCTATTACAGAAGAAACAATATTGTCTAAGGTGTAGATGCGTGAAGAAAGCATGTTAATGCTGTTGTCCACTACAACAAGGACTTTTTCCAAGTTTGCCTGGTCAATTTGACGCAGACGGAAGGTGGCTTCTATCTGTGACAGCTTCCAAATGTCATTATAAGAGGCATAAAGAAATCTCTTGGCCCTTGGATTGCGTGGGCCTAGGAGAAAATCAGCCAAATCTATATCATTCGATAGGATCGAAAGGTGCTGTTTGACAGTTGCAAGGGTAGAGTGTTCTAGCCACTGCTGGCACAATTTACCTACCGAGTATGTAGTCACAGAATGATGAGGTGGATAACGAGGATCAGGCTTAGTCTGAATGAAACCAGGTGTAACATTATAAAAACGCAACTGGCATGCATTAGCATTAGTTTGCCACAACAACCACCCTAATGAATCAACCTCAGAAACATTAAAGGAGGCATTTTGAAGGAGAACCTGCAAAGCCTCAATGGTGTAGGTATTATGTAACCGCCAATTATCATATTCAGCCAATGAAGGAATGGAGGGGGTATTAAGGTTTTTTGACAGTTGCTAGGCCATAACAGGATGTTTGATAAATAGTTCTATTTAAAAACAGAAATTGAGTCAGGATCAGGCAGGCACGATGTAACGCCTCAGTGCCCTGAACCTGCCATGGTTTTGTACCCCAGATTGACTTTAAATCTATAGTCTGCTTCCAATGGTCATAACCGTGTGTGGCCAACAGTGTTCTAAACGAGTTGGCGTAAATTAGTTTAGTGTGGGATAACAGGTACTTAGATGTAGGGGATTTTTGCAGCCTAAAATAATAAGATTCAGGATTAGTCAAATCATAGTCAGAAAAATAGATGAACTTATCCCTAAGCATTTTAGATCTCCCCTGTAAGGGAGTTGGACAATGTTCCCATTGGGTAAAATTAAAAACAGGTCTCATGGTGTTTGAGTTGTGTAAAAAATTATGCCCATAATGTTGATAGCAAAAGAGATCACCATAATTGGCAGAATTTAAATACAAATCTTCAGCATCAAAGGCAGCATAATATTTTAAATCAGAAAACAATGCATGAACTGCCTGCTCATCCCAATCATCCAAATGTATGTCTGGTGTCACCACATCTCCTAAGGAGACGCGAAACACGTATGGAACACGAAAGACCTCAGTCGGACCATGTATTTCATAAGCTACTTTGTCCCAAACGATGCCATCAGGAACTGGGAAAGCTGAAATATTCACAAAAGACTGGTCACGTTTCATGATATGGGACGATGTGTGAGGAGCCAAAGTTCCATCGACCATTTTTACTGCAGAGCGTTCAGGGAGATAATGGCCATTTATAGGCAAAAAGAACACTGTCACAAATCCAATTGACATGAAGAGGAAAATTAGGATCAGCAGCAACGAAATGTAGGTCCAGGGGGGAATGAAGTATGTCTTTTTGAACCAGGAGTAAAAAATATGCAACTTAGACTTAGGTGCATCAGACAAACTGGAGGATGAGGAGGACGAGGCAGAAGAAAGGTGTGCCGGTCCTCCATCACAGGCACTCACTGGACTTGCAAGCAAAGGTGAAAGCGTTGAATCGTCCATTCGTACTCGTGGGCTAGATGGCATCTCACTCACGGAATCAATAGCCGGAAAAGGGCACACAATATCCATTGCAGAAGATGATTGTCGCAAAGGCTGAAGATCAATTACAGCGTCCATCATATGAGCAGACATTCTTGTGGCAGCAGGTGACGACAAAGTTAACGGTGCTAAGGATATTGCGTTGCACGAAACTGCAGGCGTCACACTATTCAGAATCGGCCACACGGTGTAACTTGACATGGTCCACTGAGATGTACCTGTTGTCTTTGCGACCAGGCAATGGTGGTAGAATGACAGTACGAGTACCCTTCAGTCCAAGTACGGAAACCGAAGCACGGTAAGAGGGACCAAATTCTTTTTTGTTTTCAATCTTCTCCCGCACTAGATCTCCAACTTTAGGAAGCCAACCGGTAATAGGAATCAGTTGTGCCTCAACAGGCGAAGATGGTAAATGCTCAGTAGCCAGAGTATCACATGTCTGTTGTAGATCCTGTAACATAGCTGAATGATTATCTACGTCAAACTTAGAGGCAGCCGCCACAATGTCCAGACCATCAAGGTCAGGAACAAACATGTGAAAGCCAAAGAGCATATCGTAAGGGGTCTGCCCACCCAGAGATCTTCTAGGGAGATTATTTAGTGCACGTTGGACCCCATACAAGTGGTACAGCCAGTCCCTGCCAGTACCTAAGACTCTAGCTGTCAAGGATTGCTTTAAGTCACGGTTCATTCGCTCCACAACTGAATTGCCCTCAGGCCTGTATGGAGATGAAAACTGCACCTGTACCCCCAACGACTTCATCGCATCCTTGTAAGCCTTAGAGGCAAACGCTGGACCTTGGTTAGAATGGAAGGTACCACAGGCAAACATCCCGATAAAGACACGCAAATCCCTGATGACATTTCGAGCATCAGCACTACGTTGTGGCCATACCCACAGGAATCGAGTGCATGGATCAACCGCAACCAAGATATACTTGTATGCAGTATCAGAAGAAAGAGGACCGCAGTGATCAAGATAGACACAGCCAAAAGGTCTATTAGAAATACTTAGCTGTGTTTGTGGCGGACATGGGACTGTAGAAAGGCTTGATTTGTTGACAAACATCACAGCAAAGAACATAGTTACGAGTCTGTTTATATAAACCATGCCACCAATAACATTGCTGAAGAATAGAAACTGTTGCCGACCCCCCATCATGGGCCGAAGCAATGCCTTCGTGTGTGGCCGTGATCAAAGCTTGTCTGCGGTCAGAGTTGGGAATCAGCTGATCCCCAACCGAAGGAATGGTAGCATAAGGAACCTGTTCGGGAGTTACATGATAAGAGTATTTGGAAGGGAAACCCGCAGGATAATTACCTCCCTCCCTAGTTGCAGCGACCGCTGCCAGAATCTCATTATCAATCTTAGTCATAGATCTTGTAAATGCTGCTACGGAACACGTGGCTACTGCAGACTTGGCTGCTTCATCAGCCAAAGAATTACCAAGAGCGTGCGTTCCGACACATTGGTGACCAAGAGTGTGAATAACATGTGTGAGAGGCAGACGTTGTTTAAGATCTGCGACTCGAACCCAAAGCGTTTTATGCTTAATTGCGCTGCCTTTAGAATCGCGGTAATCATTTCGAGACCAAAAGAATAAGTTGTCATCGAACGACTGGACACAGTAGTAAGAATTGCATACAATAAGAGTATTCACAAGAGGATCAGCAAACTCGAGAGCAAGTACAAGAGCACGCAGCTCCGCCAATTGCGCCGTACAGTCACCTAGTGCCTGAGTGTGCACAATGGATGACTTAAACTCTCCATCTTCAATGGAGCCAGCCACAATAGCGCAAGGTGCAGAATAAGCATGTTTGGAACCCGTCGCCGGTTGCGCCGAGCCATCGGTATAAATGATGCATTTGTATTCACTCAGAGGAAGAAGCGACAAAGGAGGTGGATGAACAAATTCATACTGTAAAAACTACTGAGTCTGCAGAGATGGATCAAAGACAAATGCGACATCCGAAGACGTCAAAGAAGTAGCCCACTGAATCCAACGTGGGTGTAATGCCTTCGAGTTAGGTACACTTGCTTTAGTCACCGCTTCCAAAGCAGGGAAGGGAGTGACCATAAGAATGCGTTTGCCCTGCGCCAGTGAGCGTTCCTTTAGAATCGCCATCTGCATTGCAGTCAAGATTTTCTCAACAGAGGAAAAACGCATTTCAGCCACAGTGTACAAGTGTGATTTGTATGCAATAGGTATTATGTCTCCTTCATTGAATGTTAAGTACGTGAAACCCACTGGCCCTGAAACGATACGTATTACCAGGTTGGTGGTGTTATCACGAGTCATTAAGAAGTTACTCGCAAGCAAATCCACCTGCAAAGACTGCAGAATGGAAGCTTGTTCCGGAAGCCAGCGGGCAGATGAAAACTTAGGTTGTATCAATGCATAAAACGGTTTGATACGCTGGGCATAATCGGGAATGTAAGTCCTCCCGAAGTTTAAAAAACCCAGCAGGGATTGTAACTTTTTCAAAGAAGAAGGTGGTTGCAAATGTGCACATTTCTCTAGGAAGTGAGGTGCTAGACCCTTTACCTCGTTATTGAGCTCATAGCCCAAAAAGAGCACTGCCAGATGGGCAATGGGTGACTTTGCAAAATTGAATTTATAACCGAAATCGGCAAAAGATAAGATTATGTGGTCGACTCGGTCAAGATGCGGGGCGAGGTCGTCGTCAGTCAAATATATGTCATCAACGTATGACAAGGCCTCAGGGTCAATGTCATGCAACAAAGACACAATGCACACCGCAAATGCCCCGGGGCTATTCTTATACCCCATAGGCAAACGTGTACATTTTTTCTGATTTCCGACGGCACTGAATGCTGTCAGGTCACCACTCGCACGGTCGAGATTGTGACTGTAGAAACCATTCGAAATGTCAAGGGTCGTCTTGTATTTTTTACGAACAATATTATTCACCAGCGCTGAACTGTGTGTGTTTTGCACCGCAAAGGTGCGGCAATGGCTGTTCAAATTTTTATAATCCAATACAATCCAAAAAGAAGCATCAGGTTTAGGGACAGTAAAGAGAGGATTATTCATAGGTGATACACATGACTCAATGACCCCCTGATACTCCAATTGTCTTAGAATGTCACAAACTGAAGCCTTCGCTTCTCGTTTGATGGGATATTGAGGTTGAGGTTGTGGCATAGAGCGCAATGGTATTTCATGAGCTGGCGAATCAACGTCCCAACCCACCTGATTGCGATACACCACTGGGGCCAAGGCCAAAGCCCATTCCTCCGCGAAAGCCTGCGCTTGTTCCTCAGGGACATAACGTGAAAAACTTGGAAGTATCACATCTTCCCCTCTAGAAGAGGCTAACACAAAGGATGGAGGCCAATCCTTCTCCGCCAATAAAATGTCATATGTAGCGGTTAGATTCTCCCAGAAATCAACCTTAATAGGACGCAGTATTTCACCTTCAATTTGGAAAAGGACTTCGTATAGCATATCCGGGGGGCAACTTGGGTATCTGCAGTCTCAATAGTAACAAATGTGTCAGTTGCTGTCACATCCAGACGGGGACGCAGAGCCTCCCTGACTATGGTAACTTCCACCGCATTGTTGAGCAGAGTCACTGCCCATGTCCAATCCAGGAGACGCGTCCTCACCGTTTGTGGCATATCTCGCCATTAAAGCAGCAACCTTTTTTCTTTTGAAAAGGAGGTCGGGTACGAGCGAAATCACCCTGCTTGTCCTTGACTTCAAACTGTTGAGGCTGTTCCCGAAGTTGTGAGGCAGGTTGACTTCTACCCCGATCCTGGCGATCACCTCCACCGGCTTGTGAGCCTGATGTTTCCTGTAAAGAACGAGGAGAACGCTGATCAGGAACCTAAAATCTATCAGGAGACTTAATTTTAGCGCGATCGCACAAGTCATAAGTACGTTCAGAAGCATCAGGGGTCGGTGAACTGGCACGCGAACCCTGCTTCTGCTGTTGGGAACCCTGTTTCTTATTTCTTTGCTAATTCTTTTTAGGAAAGAAAGGGCGCCCCTCCTTATCAGGCTGGGCTTTCTGTTGATTTAGAGACTGCGTTTGTGTTTGAGTTGTAGGCTTATTCCCCAGACTATTGCGGCCTGTGATTTTATAAGCCTTCGCAATAATCTTTGATAATTCTCGTGGTCTGTCAGCCTCCGCGACCGCTTCTAAGCAGTTTGCTACTTGAAAGCTAATGGCATCGCCCTTGAGATTCACAAGGATCATATCAGCAACCACGTCGAACACTCCCACCAGTCTCATCCCCAGCTCAACAGCTGCTTCTGCTCCGTGTTCATCTTGAACGCGTTTAATCACAGAGGGGAGTACGGTCATGGAGGGAGTGCCAAAACACATAGAATATACTGCTGCAAACACCCTGCCCCAGGTGTTACAATCCGCCAATTCAGGAATTAAGTCTTTGGGTAAACTAATAGTTAAGATCCTGTGTTTCTCCACAGGAGTGGTATTAGGAAAGACAGCTTCTACCTGTCCAAATTTTTCAGCAAGCCAATAAGGAAATTCATCCTTATTCTGTGGGCGCTTGCCCATGACAGCATTAACCATAAGGGGACTGATGGTCACGCCACCAGGACCCGCAGGTTGTACTGCAGCGCCAGGTGGTCCCACCTGGACGGTGCGAGTTACGTACTGTATTACCGCTCTATATACGCGCACTAACGATATAAGTAAGACGTGGAGCTCTGCCAAAGTTGCAGTTGTAAAAGCACGTGGGTGTGGGGTAAACCCAGCCAAAACGGGCCATGTGGCCTCATCTATAGATAAAGGGCCTAAACGGACTGCCGTTATTGGGTGAGGAAGGGCGCCATTAAACCAAATACGGTGTTGCCAAGCTGTAAGCGGAATCTCAAGAGCTCTATAAGGCTGATGCTGCTGAGGAACGGCAGTGGGAGTATATGTGTGAAACATATCATCAGTCCCATCCACCGCCGGAAAGGTGACCCAAGAGTAAAAAACTTCAAACTGGTGAGCCGGATCGGCTTCCACCACGAAAATAAGCGAGACCCAAGCATCAAGGACTGCATAATGAGTCAAGTGGGCTCTCAGCGCGGCTCTGCTATGAGCTGGAATATCAACAGCCATTACAGGGAAGACAGTAGAACAACGTAAAGAGTGGCAGCGCAAACTCGGGTTAGAAGAAAAGAAATACCTTTTTAAAACTTCAAGCTTGAATAAACCTATAAAAATGTCAATATAGGAGGTTACTCCATCACATCTGTCTCCGGAAACAGAAGTGAGGGTATTGTGGACCAGCACGAGCACTACTCAAGCGTCTCGCAGATAAGAACCAGACCAAACGTTGGCGGTGCCATGTCGCAGGGATTCTGCTCATACACAGAACTATGCACAAGAAAACAGGACCTCAGTAAATAGGGGTGTACCTCCTATCACCTTAGCACCCAAAATCCCAAACGACTAGCAATAGTGTCTCATTCGGTCTCCTACAAATATCAAGAAGCTACGAATGTTTAGACAATCCAGAACACGAGCACTCCCGAATCACCTCAGAATCACGGGAACAAGACACTCTTTCGCTCTCACGTTCTTGTCCACAATAAAAATAATCAGAGTCACTAAATAAGTTCAAAATGTTTATTTTGACTATAGTGATTTATTTTATAAAGACTGTGAAAAAGGCAAAATAACTGGGCCTAATCACCCTCCCCTTGGTAGTAACAGCCTCACTCACAACCAAAGGTGCATCAGGTGCAGGTGGCTCTCTCTGTGGGGATTTGCTGGATCTGGTGTTACGCTTGGGCTGGCCTTGCCTTTTCCCCTCCATCCCCTGTTGACCAGGTGAAGCCCCCACATTGCTCTCCTGTCCCAGCTTCACAGGGGTGTGGGTGGGAGTTGAGGTTGTGGGCGAATCTGCCTTAGAGAGCTGTTTGTGCAGACTCTTTGCAGGCACCAGCTTCACAGCAGGCAGGGCAACTGTTTGTTTGCCTTTGGGAGCAGGTTTGGGGACGGGACTGTCCTTGGATTGGGGTGATTTGGATGCATGTGAGCCTGAGGCCTGCTTCTTGGTCTGATGCCCCTGAGTGTCACCAGAAGGGCTTTTCCCTTTGCGCTCCTGTGTGCCTGTTTTTGGTTTGGGGGATGGTGTCTGTGCTCTGGGTCGCTTGAAGTGCTGCTGTTGTTGCTGCGTGTTGAGTACTTGGAGCCTGAGGGCTGTGGTGTGTGGTCACTCTCGTCAGATGTTGCCACTGGCAGGGTGGTTGCCGAAGGGACTGGAGCTGGACTCTGAGCCTGTGACAGCTGAATGGCTTCCGTCACTGTGAAGGACAATGACTGGACAGTTCCGTGCAGCCCACCCACGTCAGAATGAATGCCCTCCATGAAGGCAACTACCTGTGCCAACTTCCTGTCGTGATCCTGGAAGGCATTCAGGAGAGTAGTCTGACCCACACATAGCAGGCGCAAAAGGTCCACTGCCTCAACACTGAGGGCAGCAGGGGAGACAGGGGCAGGGGTGCCTGGGGGGAAGGACACTCTACCCTTCTTACTGCTGCGGGAACGGGCAGCGCTAGTAGTAGTAGCCGGGAGGGTGGGCACAGGACGATGTGTGGTGGAAGAAGAGGCAGATTTCACACTCCCTGTGCCCGCCAACATCGAGGAGTCACCGCTAGAGTCAGATGATGTCGAGGTTGGTGTTTCTGGCCGTGATTCTTCCAGGACACTCCTGTCCCCCTCCGAGGCGCTGGTCACATCAGTGTCAGTGAGCTCATGTGTAGCAGTCCTGCCAGATGCCTCACCACTGGTGTCCATCCCCTGTCCTTCTGTGCCCTCGGTAGATGCTGCAAAAGAAAGTGACGTAGGTTCAGTACAGTGCCCTACTCATAAACATCATATGCAACCAAAGCAAAAAACTAGAATATGATACCCCCATGTAGCACACCACCCTGTGCAGTCTGCATGTGCAAGCTTTTTGCAAAAGTCTGAAGATGCATGGAAACATGCATAGTTGGCATTAATGACCCATGTGACATTCACACTGCCAAATAGCTGGCCCGTGCCTCCTAGTTACCTGACATACTGATTCCTGTAAGCATACCTACGTGCCTGTAGGTGAGATAGATGTACATCTTAACATGTTGTCACAGTCACATACGGAGTCACTTTAAGGGGACAACACAGATACTGACTCCAGAATGTCCTTATACTATGGCCATGAGCTACTGATGTCCACCATGTTGTGCTTTGAAGCACGACGACCCTTGCACATTGTTGGCAGATGTGTAGTTCTCCCAATTCCAAAGTCTGGCACTGCACACATCGACGTAAGCACACTAAGATGAGGAACACAGCTGTTCACTCCCCGGTGATGTCTATGACACCCATAATGCAGCAGATGACATGCAATGTCAAGGGCCATTATTTTAAACACATGAGAAAGTACATGTAGCAAAAATGCATGGCAGCTGCACTCAACACAGAGGCCACTTACAAGCCATTGCATCACACTGGAAACATCACAGAGCTCAACACTGGCGCAGGGTTGGGATACATGCAGTCACTCACACCCAAAGTCACCCTTCGCAGAATACTCACCCCCAACTTGCTGCTGATGGGCCCTCAAACGTCCATCCATCTCTCGCTGTGTCACAGCAAAGATGCGGGCCATTAGTGGTGTCATGCTCCTGCGCGACAACCTTCCAGTCCGAGGGAGCAGCCCCAGCGTCATCTCTGCCACCTTTTTGCTCAGCCGGTAGATGTCATCCCACCTCTTGTGACAGTGTGTGTGCCGTCGGTTGGAGACACCCGGAGCCCGCACCTTGTGTGCAGTGGCCCTCCATAAGGCCTTACGCTGGCGGACTTTAAGCTGCAGGCATGGGAGACAAGAAGAGGAAGTTTCAGGGACACTGGGTCATGTTCTACTGTGTCTCAGGACAGGAGCATGCAAACACTTAGCACAGCTGTACAGAAACCTTGAGCAGAGGCCATACAGCATGAGACGTAGTATATTTGCATCAGATAATCGGATTGAAATGCCTTTAGGTATGACGATAGACACAGGACCTGGCCATCTCATACACATGCAGAATGGCAGCACACAAATCAATGTGAAGAAGGCCCTCATCTGTGATGCAGTATGTGAGGGAGCAAGACATACATCATGTTGGAAATGATGTGTTGGGGAAGACTCACTGTCTCCAACACTACACACCCCTCAATGTCCTTGGCCTTTGAGTGGCTCACTGTGTCGTGGATGTCACATCTAGGGACATGATCTTACATTCTCAAACCCTTCTCACAAGGTCTGTCTTGTACAATCATCAGGCCTAAGATAGCTCATTGAGTAACAGGGTGGCAGACAACACATATGTCGCACTCTGTCCATTAACTGATGGGTCCCTGTCAAATTGGGCAGTATCTGTGCAGGCCAGGGGGACTCACACTGAGGTCAAACCTGGCCCATCTGAACAATTACATGCATGTACAATATGAGAGGTCAAACAGTGCCTACACATGCCAGTCAGTACACATCATGAAATTAATGGAAGGAGGATGTTTCAGAAGTACATCACTCTGATGTGTCATAGGCGATTTTCCACCAAGAGTGTCACCCTCAGGCATTTCGATCTTGTGCATAATGCTCACATATCCATGGTGACAATATGAAAAGTGTACACACATCCTTCAGTACCCTCTGGACGAAACACATTTGTAATGTCCCAAATGAGCATGTGAAAGGCGAATAGACTCTGACATCCATTAGCACAGGCAATGTTTGTTCTGACTTCCACTCTCCAAACCAGCAGTGTTACTGTATGTCTGCAAAGACACTGCATGTCCCTCCCATCCTTCAATGCAGCCATGGATCCGTGGTAATAAGGCTACACACCCCATTGACATGAAGTCAGCATGCTAGGCAGTGTATCACACAAAATTGCACTCACAGGCACATACTACATCAGAGCAACATCATGTGAGCACTCTTTGCACTCTGAAACACTCACCATTACATCAGGAGCACCATATAGCCACCCGTAGTGTGTAAGCACCTCGTCCACCAGGACCTCCAGCTCCTGTGTGGTGAAGGGACGTGCCCTGATGTTCTCAGTTCTCGCCATCACTGGGTCCAGGCGACAGGAACAGCAGCAGTTGGGGATGAAGAATGGCAGGCAGCAGTGTCTGGATGCAGTGGAAATGTGTGGCTCTCTCACAGACATATATAGCCCCCTGGGGTTATTTCAGTGGTACTCAGCTTCTGCAATTGGTGTTCCAGATCAGCTTTGTTTAAATATAACCAATGACAGGCCCCGCGGTGGCGGTGTACGCCTACCGCGATTTTCAAAAGTGTATTCCACTAGCGGGATTGCGGTTCCCATTGGCTGAATGGGCATGGGCATTGGAGGTGTCACACCGCGGGGCCCAGGCGGTCGCTACTGCAATCGTGCATTTTACAATTGTATTCAATGACCGGCCCGCGGTAGCGGAGCACGCCTACCGCGATTTTCAAAAGTGTATTCCACTAGCGCAATTGCGGTTCCCATTGGCTGAATGGGCATGGGCATTGGCAGTGTCACACCGCGGGGCCCAGACGGTCGCTACCGTGATTTGGCATCTTTACATTGGTGCCAATGACCGTGATTGCCGTGGCGGTGCACGCTTAGGGCACCTATGGACACATCATGCTGTAGCAATGGCAATGGCAAGTTCTCATCATTGAACACTCCACACTTACAAAGAATCATGCCAGCAGATAGTTAAATTGAATGCTAGTGTGACATTTTAACTCACTGATGTCTACACATGCCATGTCAGTGCACTGGAGTACATGCATTGGCATGTAGTCCCTCACATGTCACTGACGAGGTTGTTGTGCATGTACACAGATCTGTTGTGTGATGGACTCTAAAATAGTGAAACATGTCAATGTGTGAGATGGCTAAGCAACACACAGTAATGATGGACTGACTACTTAATGTGCCTACTTCACTGTGTAGATTGCTGAACTCATGTTGATACTTGATCTTTATGCACACACTGTGCTCATTGTGTTGTTAATGTGTGCCCTGTCCGACTCACGCAAGAAGGTGTGGCAGGTACAGCAACTACGTAGGAGACAGCAGTGTTGCTGTTTCAGACATGTGCAGTGTCAAGTACTCTCAGGGCTGGTGACACAAGATGTCGGAATGTCCCATTTTACATTCACATAGTCTGAATCTGTCTCGGGTGTACTCAGTTTGTACATGCTGATCATGTGTACAACTACTTGGGGTCAAGTTGTCTCTGCATGTGACTTGTGCTGTAAGCTGTTGTTTCAGGCCAGTCATTGTTGGCGCTGTGTCAGTCAAGATGTAAGATGTTGGACACATCTCATAGGGGAATTGAATTGACAAGTGTCCCCTTTTATCTTATGTAGGAGGTGACCAAATGTGCATCGTCCATTCACCTTGCTGGCAGACATGGAGGATGTGGACATCATCCGTAAGTTCCGTTTGGATCGGCAAAACCTCCAAGACCAATGTGCTCAGTTAGAGCCCCATCTGAGGCCTCGCAGGACATATCCAACTGCTGTGTCACCAACATGTAAGGTGATGGCGGTCCTGCATTTCCTTGCAACTGGCTCGTTCCAGTACACGGTGGCCAGCGCAGGTGGGATGTCACAGGCAATGTCCAGCATGGTGCTACGGGATGACCTGTCCGCTATGATGGTATACAAGGACACCTATATCCATTTTCCACGAAGACAGGATTTGGCAGCTGTGAAGGGTGATTTTTATGCCCTTGCCCACATCCCTAATGTTGTTGGTGCCATTGACTGCACCCATGTTGGGCTGGTTCCGCCACAGGCACGTGAGCACATCTACTGGAATAGGAAGCATTTCCATTCCATTAATGTGCAGGTTGTATGCCAGGCAGATATGATCATCTCACATGTCTGTGCCAGATTCCCTGGCTCAGCCCACGACTCATACATCCTGTGTAACAGCACCGTACCACAGATGATGGCAAATCTGCATCCTGACTGTGCGTGGCTTGTAGGTGAGTTAGCTGAGTCAAGTATTGTGCTGTATGTGTGACATGCTGTCCGCAGCTACAGTCATATTACAAAATTTTTCTGTGTATCTGACACCTAGGTGACTCTGCATATCCCAACCGGCCTTGGTTGCTGAGCCCACTGCGGAATCCCAGGACCCCGGGTGAAGTCAGCTACAATGAGGCCCATGGGAGGACACGTCGTGTGGTGGAGCGTACTTTTGGGCTTCTGAAGTCTCGGTTTCAGTGCCTGGACAGGACCGGAGGTGCACTGATGTACTCTCCCTAAAAGGTGTGCCAGATAATTGTTGCATGCTGCATGCTCCACAACCTGGCCTTGCGCAAGGAGATCCCCCTGCTCCTGGACGATGATGCGCCTCAGATGCCCCCCACTGCAAGCCCACACATGTCCAGTGACGAGGATAGTGGAGAGGAGGAAGGTGTCGACCTGCGCTAACAGATCATCAACAGCTACTTCCCTTGAGTGTGAGTAACATTGTACAACAGTGCCTTTGTGTGCTGTCTTTGATGGTGGTGATGAGGCTGAGAGGAGCTTTTTGACTGCTGCCTGTTGTTGGCTCTGTACTGATGGCTGATGTTTGTGGCACAGTGTAGTCCTGACCAGCTACATGATGTCTATGTTGAGATTGTTTCTCCTTGTGATGTGTGCTGGTTTGTGTACCTTGATGACTCGTGTTGTGTACTGGCTGTGATGCCAACACCTGACGAGTAAATGTCATTCTCTTGTGTCTCTCTAGGTCCCTTCAGACTCTCAATGCCTCGTCACAATCTGAGCTTCTGGTACATTGTGTTCTGAGTCAACATTGTACATATTGTGATAAACATGGAGCTGACACAAAGACATAGGTGTGTAAAGAGTGTTTATTTACATTGAGTGGTTGTTTCAGACAAGTGATGTTTCAAGAAATGGTGCTAAGTGAATCAATGAGTTGTCAGTGATGGCAAACAAGACAATAGAGTAGTCACCACATTGATGAGGTGACACAGTCCAATAGAAACCTGCCATCAACATGGCAGTGTGGGTAAGGATAGTCAACAAAGTCAATGTCAAGGTGTACAGAGGTGCTATCATGGCTGTCTCTTTTACTTGCGTTTGGCTGGTGCTTTGCCACTTGATCCTCCCGTGGTGTTTCACGGACAGCCCCTCTTGCGCTTTCCAGGGGGGCTCCTGCTGCGGGGTCAGCGGTGTCTGAGGAGTCATCCTGTTGCTGCTCACCCCTCTCTGTGGCCGCAGCTGGGCTGGTGGGGGGCTCATCCTGTGGGCCACTGGAGGGAGGTTAAGCCGTAGTTTGGGCCACAGATCTGTCCCTCAGAACACCCACAAGCTGGCCCAAGAGGTCCACGATTTGGCCCATACGCATGTCTATGGACCTCAGCAGCAGGCGGAGCTCACGCGATTCTTCCAGAGCCTTGCCCGTGTGTCCCTGGGCTTGTTCGTAGGCCCCAAGGACTCTGGCGATGTTGGCCAGGGCTTCGGTCCCAGTGTCCTCTCGATTTTGTCCCCCAGTTGCCCTCCCACCTGCCTTGCTGTCCCGGACCTGTGGCGTTGCCACTCGACGCACCCGCAGACTCTCCCTGCCCTCCTGTGTGATGGGGTTGGTAACCACTGAGGCAGGGCGAGTGTTGCAGGCAGCAGTGGTGGTGGTGGTTGAGGCCGCACAGGTCGTTGCAGCAGGGGTCAGCGCGGTTGTTGTTGCTGAGGTGGTGGTGGTGGGGACAGTGGGGGCCTGGGACATGGTGCGCCCTGGCAGTCCGGTCGGGCCAGGTCGGTGCTCCTCATCCGAGAAACTTAGGGAGTCTGCATCCGAGAGTCCATGTTCCGAGTGTGGAGACTGGCTCTGCAGGTTGGTGTTGTCTTCTGCAGCAGTCAGTTGTTGATCTCCTGTTGAACAGAGGTGAAATGTTCATTAAAGTGCACCCCACAAGCATGGTGTTAGATGTTTGGATGTTACATGTGTTACACCACCAAGTTTACATTGTTTTCACTTTGTATGGCTGCAAGGTACTGCACATCATGCCATGATGTGTGGGTACATACATTACTTGTCCATGGTGTGACATGTAAATAGGTACCATGTTCCACGTACGGATTGTATGATTACAAGAACATGTCGTCATCTACCGACTTGCAGCCCATCAACTATATGTGATTTGTCTTTTTGGTTTGCTCTGCAATGAAGAGGTTACATCTGAGCAAGAACTAGCCATTGTAATCTTCTAGATACCTTTGTGATATCATGTACTTTACTTTCTTTCAACAACTGACCATGCATGTTTTGTGTTCATATGGGCCTTCATGCTCTGCCACCATGGCACTTGCACATAGCATTCCGTGCTGGACATGATTGTGCCCTGAATTTCTTCACAATGTGACTTGCTGGCTTAATGTTACATTTCTATGACAGTTACATACGCTTGGCAGTCTGCACACAGGAAGTGACTATTGGATGTATGCCATGTTGGGTGACATGTGAGGGGTGGTGTGGTGATATGGCTCCATGCTTTTTGAGAGGAATGGCAGGGTGCATGCACTGTCTACCTACCTGTACTGTGACACAATTGAGGGGAATTGCTGCCACATGGTTGTGGGTGTGGGGAGTACTCCATCCTGGTGAGCTCTGGGACAAGTGGACCTGGAGGGAGTTGTGGTGCAGGCTTCCCAAATACAACCACCCCCTCCCTGTTAAGATGGCTACCTACCTATTAGGTGAAGGTGGGCAATGCAATGGCTGACACATGCTTCTGGGTGGAGTGGGGGGAGTGCTCCATCCTGGTGAGCTTTGGGACAAGGGGGCCTGGTGGGAGTTGTAGTGCAGGCTTCCCAAACACAACCACCCCCTCCCTGTTGAGATGGCTACCTACCTGTTAGTTTGATGAGGGGAATGCAATGTCTGCCACTTACTTCTGTGTGGGGTGGGGGGAGTGCTCCATCCTGGTGATCTTTGGGACAAGGGGGCCTGGTGGGAGTTGTAGTGCAGGCTTCCCAAACACAACCACCCCCTCCCTGTTAAGATGGCTACCTACCTGTTGCAGCCAAGACCTGGAACGAGCTACCGGCAGACATCAGACCCGCCCCCTCCCTGAACACCTTCAGGAAGACCCTCAAGACCTGGCTCTTTGGCTAAACAGATCTGCGGACCCCCCTCAGCGCCATGAGACCCTCATGGGTGAGTAGTGCGCTTACAATTCCCTGATTGATTGATTGGTTAGGTGAAGGTGGGCAATGCAATGGCTGACACATGCTTCTGGGTGGGGTGGGGGTGTGCTCCATCCTGGTGAGCTTTGGGACAAGGGCGCCTGGTGGGAGTTGTAGTGCAGGCTTCCCAAACACATCCATCCCCTCCCTGTTGAGATGGCTACCTACCTGTTAGTTTGATGAGGGGAATGCAATGTGTGCACTTGCTTCTGGGTGGGGTGGGGGGAGTGCTCTATCCTGGTGATCTTTGTGACAGGGGGCCTGGTGGGAGTTGTAGTGCAGGCTTCACAAACACAACCACAACCACCCCCTCCCTGTTAAGATGGCTACCTACCTGTTAGGTGAAGGTGGGCAATGCAATGGCTGACACATGCTTCTGGGTGGGTTGTGGGGAGTGCTCCATCCTGGTGTGCTTTGGGACAAGGGGGCCTGGTGGGAGTTGTAGTGCAGGCTTCCCAAACACAACCATCCCCTCCCTGTTAATATGGCTACCTACCTGTTAGGTGAAAGTGGGCAATGCAATGGCTGACACATGCTTCTGGGTGGGGTGTGGGGAGTGCTCCATCCTGGTGTGCTTTGGGACTATGGAGCCTCGTGGGAGTTGTAGTACAGGCTTCCCAAACACAACCACCCCCTCCCTGTTAAGATGGCTACCTACCTGTTAGGTGAAGGTGGGCAATGCAATGGCTCGCACATGCTTCTGGGTGGGGTGGGGGAGTGCTCCATCCTGGTGAGCTTTGGGACAAGGGGGCCTGGTGGGAGTTGTAGTGCAGGCTTCCCAAACACAACCACCCCCTCCCTGTTAAGATGGCTACCTACCTGTTAGGTGAAGGTGGGCAATGCAATGGCTGACACATGCTTCTGGGTGGGGTGTGGAGAGTGCTCCATCCTGGTGTGCTTTGGGACAAGGGGGCCTGGTGGGAGTTGTAGTGCAGGCTTCCCAAACACAACCACCCCCTCCCTGTTAAGATGGCTACCTACCTGTTAGGTGAAGGTGGGCACTGCAATGCCTGACACATGCTTCTGGGTGGGGTGTGGGGAGTGCTCCATCCTGGTGTGCTTTGGGACAATGGGGCCTGGTGGGAGTTGTAATACAGGCTTCCCAAACACAATCACCCCCTCCCTGTTAAGATGGCTACCTACCTGTTAGGTGAAGGTGGGCAATGCAATGGCTAACACATACTTCTGGGTGGGGTGGGGGGAGTGCTCCATCCTGATGAGCTTTTGGACAAGGGGGCCTGGTGGGAGTTGTAGTGCAGGCTTCCCAAACACAACCACCCCCTCCCTGTTGAGATGGCTGCCTACCTGTTAGTTTGATGAGGGGAATGCATTGTCTGCCACTTGCTTCTTGGTGGGGTGGGGGGAGTACTCCATCCTGGGGATCTTTGGGACAGGGGGCCTGGTGGGAGTTGTAGTGCAGGCTTCCCAAACACAACCACCCCCTCCCTGTTAAGATGGCTACCTACCTGTTAGGTGAAGGTGGGCAATGCAATGCTAACACATGCTTCTGGGTGGGGTGTGGGGAGTGCTCTATCCTGGTGTGCTTTTGGACAAGGGGGGCCTGGTGGGAGTTGTAGTACAGGCTTCCCAAACACAACCACCCCCTCCCTGTTAAGATGGCTACCTACCTGTTAGGTGAAGGTGGGCAATGCAATGGCTGACACATGCTTCTGTGTGGGGTATGGGGAGTGCTCCATCCTGGTGAGCTTTGGGACAAGGGGGCCTGGTGGGAGTTGCAGTGCAGGCTTCCCAAACACAACCACCCCCTCCCTGTTAAGATGGCTACCTACCTGTTAGGTGAAAGTGGGCAATGCAATGGCTGACACATGCTTCTGGGTGGGGTGTGGGGAAATGAAATTAAATTAAATGAAAAGACGATTTGTAGAGCGCGATAACTACCCTAGGGCATCCTAGCGCTACAGACAAAAACGCGGGTGAAAAAATGGTCAGGGTCTAGACAGGTTTATTAAAGAGCAGAGTTTTTAATAATTTACGGAAAGGTAAAAGGTTGGGTTCTGCCCGCAGATGAAGGGGAAGAGAATTCCAGAGTTTGGCGGAATTATAGGCAAAAGAGCGGCCGCCGCATCTACTTCTTTTTATCTTGGGCACTAAGGCTAGGAAGGAAGATGCTGAGCGAAGCTGTCTATTCGGTTGATAAGGGGAAATCAGAGAGTGGTTGATGGCTGGGCCCGTCTTCCAGAAGGTCCTATGTGCAATGCACAAGGCCTTGAATTCAATTCTTTCTTTGACCCGGAGCCAGTGAAGGCTCTTTAATCCATTGTTGATTGAGAGTCGGCGGGGGATCTGCAGAAGTGTTCGGGCTGCGCAGTTTTGGATAACTTGAAGTTTGCGTAGGGTGGAGTGAGGTGCCCCTAGATACAGGGCGTTTCCAAAGTCTAGGCGCGAAAGAATGAGTCCGTGGACCATTATTTGTTTGGCCTGAAAGGGAAGTAGGGGAAGAATTTTTTGTAACAGTCTCAGTAGACCGTAACAGGTGGCTGAAAGTTTGGCTGCTTGATGGTTAAAGTTTAGGGAGTTGTCCAACCAAATGCCCAGGCTTTTAATTGTGTTTTTTGGTGCTGGAGCCGGGCCGAGGCAGATGGGCCACAATGAATTCATATTGAGCTTGGCAGTATTTCCTAAGAGCATAAGCTCAGTTTTCTCCCCGTTCAGTTTTAAACAGGAGAGTGTCATCCATTTAACAACCTCCTCCAGACATTCACTCAGGTTGTTAGGGGAAGTATTTGGTTGGTTAAGGGCCACCACTAGCTGGGTGTCATCGGCATAGGTGATAATTTTAATGACAAATGGGCGGACAATCTCAGCTAGGGGGCTCATATATATATTAAATAGTGTGGGACTCAGGGAGGAGCCCTGAGGCACACCGCAACTGAGTGGCATGCTGGGGAGGTAGTATTGCCCTCAAAGACCTGGAATGAACGATCTGCTAAGAAGGATTTAAGCCAAGTAATGGCCTTTCCTGATACTCCTAAGTTGGTAATTCGATGTATTAATATATTGTGATTTACAGTGTCGAATGCGGCACTTAGGTCGAGGAGGATGATTGCCGCAGAACCTCCTTGATCAAGGATCTTCCTGGCCTCCTCGGTTACTGTGAGAAGGGCCGTTTCGGTTCCATGCATGGGACGGAATCCCGTCTGGGAGGGATCGAGTAAATGGTTACTCTCCAGGAACTCTGAAAGTGACGAGTTGACATGTTTCTCCAAGATCTTGCTCAGCCATGGTAGCAAGGAAATCGGCCGGTAGTTACTGGGATTGTCTTGGTCTAGGTTAGGTTTTTTTATTAAGGCCTTGACCATGGCGCGCTTCCAGGGAAGAGGGACAATGCAGGAAGAAATGGAGGTGTTGAGCAAGTTAAGGATGGTAGGAAGGATACTGCCAATGACAGGCAATAAAGCACGTGGAGGTGCCGGGTCAAGGGGGGAGCCGGAGTCAAGGGGGGAGCCGGAGTCAAGGGGGGAGCCGGAGTGTTCCATCCTGGTGAGCTTTGGGCAAGGGGGCCTGGTGGGAGTTGTAGTGCTGGCTGCCCCCATGGTAATATTGCTAGCTACCTTTGGGGTGAATCAGAGGGAGTGGATGTTGGAACTGTGAGACATGTGTTGGGGAGAGTGTGGTGCACATGCATGCATTTTGACATAGGAGGTGTAGCTTTGTAGTTGTGCAAGACAGTACATAGCAGTGTGATGGTAGACATTTGTTGGTACTTACCAGCCTCCACTCCCCCGGGTATTCCTGTGAGACTCTCTGGATGCAGTATGCCAAGCACCTTCTCCTCCCATACCGTGAATGTTCGTAGTGGCATGGGAGGGCCACCGTCAGTCCTCTGAGCCAGCTCACGGTTCTTGTTGTTCTTCTCTTTCACCTTGCTCTTGAGGTCATGCCACCGCCTCATGATCTCCTTCTTGGAGCGTGGGATGGTCCCTACTGCATTGACCCTGCTGACTATCCTTGCCCACATTTGCGTTCTGGTGGCTAATGGTGTCTGTTGGACCAGGTTTCCAAACAAATGTGGTTCTACTCTGATTACCTCATCTACCATCACTGACAACTCATTGTCAGTGAATTTGGGCATTTTTGTCTGTGACATGGTGTGTGATGTGTAAATGGGTTAAAGGTGCAGGTGTGAATGAGGTGGTGGTGATGTGTGTGGTGTGTGTGTTGTTGTGATGGTGTGATGTGTGCAGATTTGCCTATCCTTTGTACTGTGGGGTTGGACCCTTCAGTTGTGGAGTAGTGCAAAGGATTGTGGTCAGGGAAGGGGCTGGTTTTATACTCAGCTATGTGGGTGGGTCAAAATGGTGTATTCCTGTCAGGTGTGTTGTGTGGGTTGACCTGGGATTTGTATTCTTTTGTTGCCATGGGGATGTGTCATTGGGGTGTGTTAGGTGTTTTTTGAGGCTGAGCCAGGTTAATAGCCACACTTGTTAGCCTTGTTGTGTGTTTTGTTGTCATCCGCCATTGCTGATCCGGAGCGAGTGCGGCGGTGGGTATACAACCGCTCTTCCACCGGCTCTCCCATTCATCAATGGTTGTGATCGCGGTGGTCGGAAAAGAGCTGATCATCCTGCTGTCACCTCAATGGTATCCTAATTCAACATGCGGTCACTCCGCTGGCTGTGCGGCGGTTTCGGGTGTTTCCGCTGCAGGACCGACCGCCGCGGACGGATTTTTACCTGCTCTGCATGCTCCCGGCGGTCTTTCGTGGATTTTGATCGCCGCGGTTGGATTTTTCTGGTGGTTCATCCTAATCTGACTGCCGGTTTTCCCGCGGACGGTTAATTTCCGCTACCACGGCGGTCGGGGTGCTTTTCCGCCCGCCATCGTAATCGGGCCCTTATACTTTTGGTCTTAGTTTACCTTTGTGAATCAGGCCCTATATATTTTTTATCCTACCTTGGTGAGGAAGGAGGAAGCGCATGAGGGTGAAGTTTTTTAGACTGGGTACGTTGTTGGCTAAGAGGTATATTACATATACTGGATGAGCTCTAAAGCAGCCCCCAGGGAGGCATGGATCTGCAACCTGCTGAATGGGCTGCAGCTGAAGAGTCGCACATGAGACAAGTTCGGCGTGATGAAAGGTTACCGGAGTATCAGGAGAGACGGACAAATATTGTTCAGTCCATCTTTGATCCACAAGATACCAGGCCCGCAAAAGCCGGAGAGGACCAGAAGGGAGGAATACAAAGATGAGGGGGACCTGAGGCCTCAAAAGACTTTGAGTGTCTGCGACGCGGCGTCCTTGCTTAACAGTGGTTGAAACACATGGGATGAGCGCACCCAGGACTTAATGTGAAAGTACACGAATAAGGCAAAAGATCTAACTTGAAAAACTAGGGCCAGCAGCCGGCTGGCTGCCTGGACAAAGGTGCACACTTCTTTGTGGATATACGAACATTTAACACAAATTAACAATCTAATGAATTAACATTTCTCACGTGATTTTAATACAATCCTTCTTGATTTCAATCATAGAATTGTAGCTTCACTTTACATTAATACATGACACTATACAAGTATCAACCTGACTGTATATAACAGACAACTTAGTTTTCATGTCGTTCAAAAAATCATAATTGCAACATCAGCCCAATGCATTTCGGGACTAGCGTACCTTCATCAGGGGCACATCTGTAAAAACTAAATAGGCATGTTTACATGTACAATCAAAGAGCGACAGCCCATTCAACAATCTCAATATGATTATAGCCCAATGACCCAAGGGCACAATATTCCCTATATGAGTGGTCCCTCCCATGAAGAAGTGTCTTAAAGTGACAAGTCATTGTAAAAATACCAGTCCACCATGTCCCGTGTTTGGGAATTAGTGACCAGGTCTCAAACCCACGACATCCTATACAGTACTTACATGACACGAAACTAGTTATAACAGCATATTTTCCATTAATTCAGACGAACCAATGATGCAGCAATCACTGAAATAAAAACCGGAACAAACATCTAGCTATCCAATTTATCAAAAAGCTTTCGGTACACACTTCTAGAGGAAAAACAGGACATACCTCCAAGTCTTGAAAAGCCTGATTTGAACTGCCTGCCAAAATGAAAAACCAACCATTACCACTGTGTAACAAATTAAAAATAGTGAATCCCTTGTGCCTTAGAACCGATGTTCTTACTTTGTTAAAGGACATCAATCACATGGAGTCCTTTCTTGCCAAGAGAGTAAATTAGCAAAAAGTCCATGAATACCTCTACATTCACAGATAAAACAACAAAACGAAACGACAAACACAAACACCCTCTCTTACCATTATGCAGCTAAACACTGATCTCGCTGTAAAGGATGCGCTTGATTCAATAGAAACACCATCACAGTACAAATCCTCTCAACACCGTCGTGTGACATGGGTCACATGATCTGGGTTACCGCAGCGTATTCGATCGCAAAGCCGGCGCCATCTTATGTTGTACTTCCATTCAATAGAAACAGCGATTACAGCTGTATAAAAGTATCAAACAAACCAAATAATTACTAAAAAGTATTTCATTCCGCGTTACAGCTTACAATCTTTAAATGCCCGAAAAAACAAATCAAAGTCAAACCATCATGCGACTCTGTGTTAACGTCCAGATCGCTACGTTCACCTCAAAATAAATGTAAAAACGTTCACAATACAATCTCAATCACCCCAATTAGGCGAATGCCATGTTGATTGCAATATGACCCATGAACCGATTCCAACTGATTAACAATATAAAACCAATGGCAGGCACGCCGCCCATGTTCAAGTGGAGAATCCAATTGTGCCATATTGAATGGTCCTATGCTGCATGCAATGTATGCTGTTATACTGAGAATAGTAATGTTGGATGAATACTACCACAACATAACTTGCTACAAAATAGCTAGTGTTCAATACTAAATCAATATCCAGAAAGAATTTTTTTTCAAAATGTACTAATCATGAAAGTTAATAAAACACGCCATCTCAATACTAATCAGTCCATGGAAACCAATCATTGTGACAATATAATATGTCAGCATCAGTTACATACCATACTACTGTAGCGAAACTCCGTCTCGTCTGTCCATCCAGAATATGTCTGTTGTTTGTAGGTAAAGTACATGCCCTGTGTGGTGAGATCTCCCATGTCACAAAACTAACCTTTCCTGCATGGCCTCATGAAGTAAGGAGATGTTATAATGTGCAAACCAGAAATACTAAGTAGAACAGAGAGGGAAGATGCTCATAGGAAAATGCAACCATCATTGTGCAAGTCTGAATTTTCTTACCAAAAAAGAAAGTGTTGGGTGGTTTATAAAAAACAGCTCATTTCGACTTTATCGTTGAGCCCCCTAGGTTTTAAAGTGTCAAGATGTTTAATCCAATATGTTTCCCTTTGCAACAAGCGTTTGTTGATGTCTCCCCCTGGGCTGTGAAACACTAGCTCGATAATCTGGAATTTGATTTGGGCTATGGTATGTCGGCATTCCTCCCAGTGTGTTGCCAAACATGAAGTGGTGCTCTTGTTGCGTATTCTGCTCTTGTGTTTGGAGATTCGAGCTTTTAGTTTCCTTTCTGTTCTGCCAACATAAAGCATGTCACATGGGCATTTGATGGAATAAATTACGTTGCTCGAATTGCAATCCCCGTTGTAGAACAGTTTGATGTTTCCTCCTGTGCGTGGATGTGTTAGTGTGCATCCTGTAATTACATTATTGCAATGAATGCAA
Organism: Calotriton arnoldi; assembly: GCA_963921515.1. Taxonomy (NCBI): domain Eukaryota; kingdom Metazoa; phylum Chordata; class Amphibia; order Caudata; family Salamandridae; genus Calotriton; species Calotriton arnoldi. The sequence goes on from CAWUFW010009397.1 coordinate 62,642, forward strand.
TTTTGACATTTCCGCATCCCTGTGTTCGATCTGTCTTTAGATGTGAATTTTGCAGACAACAATTCTTTGATGTTTCTAGATCTTGTGTATGCGAATAGTGGTCTGGAAAGAAATAGATTTTTAAAATCAGTTTCCTGTTGGTGGAGTTCCCATCTTTTTATGATGATGGTCCGAATACTTTGAGATGTGGTGGAAAATGTAGATACAAATACCATCCTCTGTGATTCTTTTCTAGGTTTCTTTGGAGTAATTGACTACACTCGTGAGATAGTGCCCTTTGAGCTGAAGACTCAAGTAGATCACTTGGATAACCCCTACGTGTGTAGTTATGTTTGAAATCCAGAATAGTGGTTTCACAAACTTTAGTATCAGAAACAAGTCTCCTAACTCTCAGAAACTGTGAGTAAGGTAGATTCCTAATCAGAGTTGGTGGATGGAAACTTTGGAATAAAAGTGCACTATTCCTGTCCGTTGGTTTTTTATACAGGCTTGTTTGTAAACTTTTGTCGGTGATCTCAATCCAGACATCCAAAAAAGATATCGCTCTTTTACTGATGGCGTAGGTAAATGGTATCCTTGGATTTCTAGAATTAAGATGTTGGATATTTTCCTCTAGAGCTGCTTCCGAACCAGTCCAAATCAAAAACATGTCGTCGATGTAACAACAAAAAAAGAGTAAGGCTTTTGTCTAAGCTGGTTGCTCGAAAATGTATTCCTCTTCAAATTTAGCCATGAAGGTGTTTGCGTATGTTGAGGATGCCGCAAACCCAATGGAAGTTCCGCTTAACTGCAGATAGAACTTATTGTTCCACTCGAAGTAGCTATGATGGAGACAAAAGTGTAGTAATAAAAAAAAGTAGTGCCAAAATCTAACTTGACAAGAATCCAAATCTTAACGAGTGGGCTTGCACGGGGATAAAAATCATACAAATTATAATGCTAGCATGTTGTAACACCGGGATGGAACCTGGGTCTGACCTTTTATGCGGAACGTGTTTATGTTTGGGTGGGGCTCATAGTTGTAGGGTCGCGATGACGCCAGTACAATATTGTTACTATACAGATAAACATCATCTTTATAACCCAACATTGGTGAAATCACCTGCATGTTATTATTGAGGAAAAATCAATATAAAAAAAAAGTAACAGCATGACATATGGGACCTACACTAAATTAATATGATTTAATTGGAGGGCGAGAAAACGTCAACAGTCTTACTTGGTCAGGTGTATTTTTGTGATGTTTTCAATGTACCCTTTACATGAAAATGGTGATTAATTAGTTTCTCCTTGTAAGCACACAGTACAAGAGGCAGTGTTGCTGCCCTGTCCATAAAGTAGGGGGACTGGAATCCATATATGAAGTCACTTTAGCCTTAAATGATATTCTTAGCATACTTTATAGTTTGGCTGAGCGAGGCATATGATGCGTTCATGTGTAGTGTGAAAAGAGTTGAAGCGATTGCTATGGAGCCTAGAGCACCGAATCGGCTGGCTTTAGTTGTTGTGAAAAAATGTACGTCAAAATCAGGCTTTTTTATTTTTTTTATTACCAAGCTATACATTCACAAAATTGCTCACACTTTCACACAGCCAGTAGGCAAGTATTACTGTTAAGGTTTACTAGCACACAAATTGTCAACTGTCATCTTGCTTATAATAGAAATTCACAAGGTTTAGAGGTTTAGTTTCCCCATGTGTTAAGGCATGTGATCTACCCCGTGAATATTCTTCAAGGGAAAGTGGTGGGGGCAGGCATGGCCGGCACAGGTAAGATTGGTGGTGTGGGGTAGGGGCAGGGCGGGGCGGGGTGGGGCAGAAGTCGACAGACGACAGGATAGGTAAAATTAAATAAAATAATTAATAAACCCATGATTCATTTTCCACCACAGTGGACTACATGCCCGACTGGCACAGGGTGAGTTTGGCGATGGCTTTCTACTAGGTTAGAGAATCGCAGACTCAATTCTTACGGTGGCCATGATGGTGTGTGTGATGTAACCTAATGGTGTACCTTCTTATGCCCTTAAGGTGATAGTGCATATGCCTTATTCCCCTGGACCCTTACACCATACATGACTCCACAAACAAGAAGTGAAAGATAGTACAACCGGGCACAAAGGACAATGAGCTCCTTCATAGAGAGGACCTTTGGCTTTTATTGCCTCCATAATAGCGGTAGGGCACTACTGTACGGACAGGACACATGCTGCAAGATAATCTCCACATGTGCCATACTGTACAATATCGCAATGAGGAAGGGTCTGCATGACATCGCCATAGATACTGAGTCTGATGATGATGACTTCCCACCCCTACAGGTGTAGCAGAAGGGTACACATGCAGGTGAGGGACGTTCACGGCGCACAGAGATAACCAACAACTATTTCTGAGGTAAGAGATTTCTAAACATCCTATAAAATAAGACATTGCACATTATGGTAGTGCTTGGTACACAACTGAGTGACCACCTTTTAATCAGGCGGCCACAACATAGTTGCAAACAAGGATCAACTGCATCCTTGTGCATGATACATATTTGAGGTGAGAACAACAAAGTAAATAAGGTTTAACATAAAATAAGGCAACTCATCCGACTGTCTATGGAGTCATTTCGTATGGCCTCTTGGGTTGGGTACTTTGTCAGCAGCACTAGGTTGTGGGACTGATGAGCACTCATTGCCAGACGTGTGACGGTGTGAATGCCTGGTAATGCATGGCTTGTGCACTGATATGTCACGGAGGCTAGAGCACTCCTCACTCTCTGGTGGGCCGGGATGGTGGGGATGCAGAGATTGTGGGCCTGGATGTTCTCCAGTGCGGTGGTGACTTGCACTAGCCCAAGTGCAAGGTCCTGGCAGTAGTGCGCCATGTCTGTCTGGATGTTGACAGTCTGCTTTGCCAGCATTAATGTTGAGGCAGCCAGCTGGTTGATGGACCAGCTGAATGTATCAAACTGGGTCAGGTACTTCCTGTGCCGCTGACGATCCACACAGTGCTCTCTCTCCATTACTGCTAGCCACCATTCCTGCCCTTTCTCCATGTTCTGCAGCAACATGGACATGCATTCCAGCTGCCTACTGACTGTTCTTATTTGCTTTGTCCGCAAGTGCTGCGTGGAGATGACCGACCTCTCCAGGCCACCATACATGGGATGTGCATCTGACATGTTTTTACACAGTCTCTGCTGAGGTTTGGCCTTTGCAACTTTGCCTTATCCTTGTCTCTGTGGTTGTGGGGTCCCTGCCTTGCGACTGTTCCTCATTGCTGTCCTGAAACTCTGGCAGTGGTGAGATAGTGGCTCTCCTACCATTTGGATTTGGTGTGATGAGGGATGGGGGTGTCATGACCTCAAGGACCACCTCACTGTCAGTAGCCCCTTCTACTGCCATGGGTCCTGACACTTCCCGGCTGTGATCTGTGGAAATGCATGTATATAGTTATTGTAAATAAATGTTTAATGTTTGACCACAATATTGTTGTCACAAAGTGCCCGGTCCAGGTTCCTTCACACTCTGCTGCATGTGTTTGTGACATGTTTGTATTGTACAGATATGCTTGGTGTGGTCATCAGCACACTGAACAGCATGGTAATGGTGCATACTACAGCTCCTACGATGCATTGCCTTGGTGGGCCAAGCACTTCAATGGATTAATTCATGCTGTGACGTATGATATTTGGAATGCTAACATTATGTTATGTATGATACATAAAAGGAAGTTGACTTACCCTGGCTGGTGCCTGCTGGATTTGAGGTGTCAATGTCTCCTACTCCTGCCACACTCTCGGGTTCCAGGTTCCCCTCAATGAGCACCTCCATGGGAGTCGGAGGGGTGTGTTGTGATGGTCCTCTGCCAGTACCACGTCCCTCTGCCATTCTGCTGGCCACCTGCTTCTTTATACGGGACCTAGAGTCATACCACCTCTTGCGGATCTCTTGGATGGTCCTCTGTGTAATGCCTAGGGATTTGACCTTCTCCAGGATGCTGGTCCAGATCCATGTCCTTTGGACCTCAGGTACTGTAAAGGAGGCTTTCCCAAAAAGTTGATCCATGTGGGAGACACACTCCTCAGTCAGGACCTCAAGCTCACTCTCAGAGAACTTCACCTTTCTCCTCCTGTTCTCCTCTTCAGCAGCCATGGTATTGTTTGTAGATGGTGAGATGAACTGGCAGCAGTGATGCAGGGGCATTCCTTGCTTCCAGTAGGTTTATAGGTCTCTAGCTTGTGGCCACACCCTATAATTATAGACCACCTGGGCTGCAACATCATCATTCTGCTTCCAGAAGGCCCCATTTCCTAATTTGAGATTTGCTAATAGCGAATCCTATGGATTCGCTATTTGGGAAAATGAACAGCTACATACATTATGTTTTGTAATTCCCAAATGGCATTTTCTATGGATTTATACATATTGCCTAGGTCTCTTGTGCTCCCTCCATTTCAGCTCCAACCCTCTATTTGGTAAATAGCACCTACAATCTTTCAGAGGTGACAGATCCCCAGTGACACAATTGTAGCCAAGTAACTTGTGTTTTGCCTGGAATCTTCCAACTAAATTTCTCACATCACTATTCAGGTTCCAACAATTCTGTTTGTGTTTCATGTGTATATTCCTATCAGATGTTTTATTTCAGTTTACTGTTTGATGTTATTCTTTTCGCATCTTTTTAAGTTTGCTGCCTCTTAGTTGCTGGCTCATGTATTATCCTGAATGTATGGCCGACATGTTCATCATGATAGTTCATAATAGTTTCAGTAAAACTACTCAACCAAGATTTAGGTATAGAAACCATGGCATTATTATAAAAAAATATTTGTGGGTCATTTAGATTTTAACAGAGCAAATGAAATGACATAAACTAGTGGCCTACATGTCCAACCAAATGTGCATTTTCTAAGAGTTGGGGAACATGCTGTGCCACAGCTGACCCTGCAGAGGAAACATTTGTTTGATGTGGGTGCCGATCTCCCACTGGGTAGTCAGTCATTAGTGATGTGTCCCCCTAATTAGGCTAAGGTGATTGTCACTAGATGTCCCAATCCTATGCCTCTATGCAAGGCTGGTGACAGGGAAATCCAGCAATGGCCACCACTGTAATGGAGACAACTGCTTGCATGTCAGGGTTGTTGTTTTTTGTTTTTTAAAAACAAACTTCTGGTTTGCGAGTTAAGGTTTTGGAAAAAGAAAACAGTTTGCACAGCAGAGGAAAAACATCATGGTGTCAGCTCAGCAAACTGCTCTGCTTTCAGAGGAGCCACTAAACTAGAAGTTGTTCTAAAAATTAAGAAATCTCTACCAGGCATGTGAGGATCTAAAAATATATTGCTAATGCTAATGATTACTTTCTCTCCCAAATGCTTGCTGCGCTGTTTGCCCTCAATAGAATTGGCATGTGTTTCTTGTGTCAAAGGTATGTCTATGTGTTTTGAAACTATTAGTCATTATTCTTAATGTAGTAATACTAATCATAAATATATAGGACATGAGCCTGATTCCTGCCTGGATGGGTCCTTTGCTATTACATTGTTTTTCAAGCATTATCCAGGTTTTTTCTTGTCAGGAAAATCACTAGATTCATTTGTATCTTGTTCTTTTTTCTAATCTTACTGTGCCCCCTAATTCATTGGTAATGGCCTTCCAAATCCTGCAGCTGTGTTTTCTTTCCAGATTTACAAGCAAGAGTAAATACTCAAATTTCTTATTCTCTTTTTCTCATTTTATAGTTTTTTCAGATAATGAAAAGATCCCTTGTTTATCAAATATGAATCTCACATGGCCTTCACCTTCTCTGTTTGGTCATGCAGTCAGTTGAAACTGTGTGCTTATGTATTCAAATTTGTTCCTTCTATTCTGTACTAGGATTTGTATATCTGCAGTCTTGGAGTCAAATGCATGTGCTTCCCCTTTAAAAATGTCAAAATTGGCTTAACCCTAATTAGCATATTTCACATTCCTATAATGCCATTGTATATGGTCACTAATACATCCATGGGATGGAAAGATAAATGTCACTGGTGGACTGTAGCACTGATTGTGACATCCACTACATTGACAGAGAAAATATGGCTTCATGCCTACCCTGTGTAGCCTTAGTGCAACAGCCTAAAACCTGCTGTAGAGACCCATCAAAATAATTGTTTTTGACAGGCGGGAAACCTGCTTTTAAATATTATTGTGACCCCTAAGTATACCTTGCTGCCTACAAGGTAGGGTGCCTGATTTTTAATAGTGGACCATATGCAAAATTAAAGTAACCATGCTTCTCTAGGGAGTAGGCCCTAAAAGCTAATTTCACTGGCAGTGCTCTATCTAAATCCTAGAAAATGTTAAATAACTCATTATGAGCTTTAATCTCTAACTTTTGATAGGCAACAGCTAAAGGTAATATTTAGTAATACTCCAATTTAATGGGAAAGTGATTTTTGATAAACATTTAAGAAAAGTAACTTTTAGAAAGTTACATTTTATCTGCGAGAACCACCATTTGGCTAACTAGTGTAAGCCCACTGACAGCTGCTCTTCTAGTGCCTGATCTTAATGAGAGGCAAAAACTGCTCCTCAGGCAGTAACAAGGGCCTGGGTGTGGGAATGTGTCTTTCTTCCCTTTGCAGTAAGACCAATTACCATGAACCCAGGAACTTCATTAACTTGTAAAGGGGCCTGCCCTTTCACAGGTATATATAAGGTAAGTCATTGAGAAGACAACCCTTATATCCTCCATGCAAGGCAGTCACTAATCCCAGTGGGAGGGGAGCTACACCAGAACCGGTTTTGACTGGCCACAGTGGAGGGGATTGCTCATTTCCCTTAAAACACTTCTGGGCAGGAACACAGGCTCTACACAAGGAATGAAGGATTTCTTCAGCTGGATTTTTGGGAGTAAAATGCAGTGTGTTTTTTTTTTTGGTTAGGCCAAACAGGAACTGAAGCAAATGTGGCTAGGGTTGCCCCTGGGAACTTTCACTCCATTGTATAAGGAAAAGCCTAGAGTCACCCCCACCCAATAAATGTGGCACCCCAAGGCACCCTCCTCAGACCACTTTCTGGAGCTGCGGACTATCAGTAGAGGACTGGACCCTGCTTGCTGAAACTTGAAAGGAGCTCTCAGGGACTGGGCCTCCTTGTTCTTGTATCCAGGACCCCCTGTGTGCCAATAGGAACATAAAAAGCTGCAAAAGGCCTTTTCCTGAAGTGGTAAGTTGACCAGTACCAACTGGACCTGGCCTGGAGTTTTGCTAGTGGCCTTTGCTTGAGTGAATTCTGGCCTCTAAGTAAGGGTGGGCAAAGCACTACGCTACGCTCGTGTAGTTTGCGAAGTTTGCGCTACTTCGCACTACGCGAATTGCACGTAGCACAGTGCAAACACGCGTAGCGCAGCGTAGCGTAGTGCAGCGGTCATTTTTTGCTTGCTCGCGGTCCTCAACGTCAAGTTGGCGACCGCGAGCAAGCAAAATGACTATCCCGGCGAGACTTTTTCCTTGTTTGCGATCAACAACATCAAGTTGCCGATCGCGAGCGTGGAAAATAAACCTCCCGGCGAGATTCTCAACGCGGAGAGGTCAGGTTTCTCATTGCGAGTGGTCGCGTATGCTCGCGACCGCTCGCGATGAGAAACTACCAGTTTGCGTTGAGAAAGCTGCCGCTCGAGTAAAAATCTACTCGAGCGGCAGTAAAAGACAGCTCGCACTGTGCAAGATGCCGTTTTCAATGATTGCACAGTGCGGACAAGCATCCGGCACTGTGCAATCATCGCGAACAGCGCACTACGCAGTTTGCGTAGTGCTATGCGTAGATCGCGTAGTGCGAAGTTCACTTCGCGTAGCGCTACTTCGCGAACTACGCCCACCCTTACCTCTAAGTACTCTCCCTGAGGCCCTGGGAGCCTTATAAATGACCCAGAAGAGCTGCTTCAGAAGCCCTGAAAAGTGTTAAAAAATGTTTCAACTTACAAGACTTCCGGAGCCATCAGAGGGATCTTGTGACAAAGGTATCTGATTTCAATGCTACTTCCTAGGATGCAGCTTCAGGCTTACACCACTGGAGAATTTTCAGCTCCAAAAAAAAGACTAAGGGCCTAATTATGAGTTTGTTTGGTGGTCCATAGGACAGTCAAACTTGCAGTGGTGTGGTGACTACCGATGCACCAGCAGTCTGACCACCGTATTATAACTTCAGCTGATGGACCCCCATGGGACCGCCGCAACCGCTGGAGATCCGCGATCCCTCAATGTTGGTGTGGTGGTGTGGGGCAGCAATATGAATTTCCTGACCTCCACACTTTTCATGGTGGTGATCCCACCATGAAAAGTGTGGTGGTCAGGATAGTAAGAGGGCCCTACAGGGCCCCCTGATGCCCCTGGGAATGGGGGTGCATGCATGTGCTCCCCCTGTGTGTATGCATCCCAGTTTGTGCATGGCATGGACTGCAAAGTCCATGCCATGCAGGATCTTGCTTTGGTGCTCTCTCGGTCCTGCAGTTCAAAGGCTCACATATGAGCCTTTGAACTGTACCACCACAGGATCGCCACGGCACCTGCCAGCCAAACCACGAAATTACGAAATATCTCGTAATCTGGTGGACGGGTGGCAGTCGAGTTTAGTGATCTTGGAGCAGGGTGCTGGCTAGCTGCCCTAGGTCAAACGGTAAAATATTTGACTGGGAAGAACCCACTTGGTGTATTCAATCCGCGCTCCATTGTGGTTGTCCTGAAATCATTCTCAGGTCCTGGTCTGCTGCTTTCCTAGACTATTGTTGGTGCTTATTGCTTATGGAAATTTTTTTTGCTTAAAACTTTAAAAAATCAAGTCTATGGTTCTTCGTATTGAATTTTTGTGATTTTGGTTTAATTTTGTTGATTACATTTACTTTATTTTTCTCAGTATGGGGTTTTTATAGTTTGGTGATTTGATGTTATCACTGTTTTGGTACAGCGTAAATGCTTTACACATTGCCCTAAGTTGAGCCGGTCTGCTGTGTACCATAGTTATCAGAGGGTTGAGCTCAGGTTAATTTACTGACTTTGGGGCTCACCCTGAAATGTTAGTGTTATTTTTCCTTAAGGTGGGTTACTGTCCACCCCTTATATTAAAAATGTCAATCAATATTCAAATGTTGACTTTATTTGTATTTGAATTACTATTTCTAACTCCTTAATTGTTCTCTTCTTTTATTCCTGTTTCCCTCTCTTTTGTATCATTATTTAACTATCTCATGTATTAGATAGTTTGACCCTCTTTTAGTAGCTGACTGTTTCTCGCTTACTCTAATTTTATGGTGATTTGGCTTATCCATCTTCCTCATAACATCTGGGCTGTATTATGAACTTCTTCATTCCTGTTTTGTGTTTGCAATGCTTAATGAGCATACATTTGATTTAACATTTCTCAGAGTTAGTGTGTAAACTGGAGACATCAAAATTCGCCTATAAAAGGGAATCACTAGTCACTGTTTCCAAGCAGTTTTCTGCTTTTCTAGCTCCAAATTGGATACATTCAGAGTTAAATATGTTCTTTTTAGACACTGTAAACATGGAAATACAGGCACTCAGCCCTGCTTCAAGCACGCAAAGCTGTTATTGATATAGCTTCTGATTTATTTCTAGTCTTTCCCATTTACTCTGTAGGGTTTCTGGTCTTCCTGTGGGTTACCCCACCAGGACTCAGTGCCTATTTTTGTTGTATGTTTCATGAATCTTCTTTTCCTGTCTGTTCTACCTTCTCTTTATGACATTTTTAGGATCTCTCATTCTTGTTCTTTTAGTAAAATGACTAGGTATTCTGGTTTATGAAGTATAGTTAGGATGATGATGATGAAACAAGATTTATAAAGCAAGCAGCTACTCGTAGGAGTGTCCCGGAGCTAGAATCACAGGTAGGAACACTTAGTTTTGAACAAAGAACATTTTTTCAGCCTTTTCTTAAAGATAGAGACTGATTCAAGTGGGTGAAGATCTTTAGGGAGCTTTTTCCAGGCTAATGGACCCAGATAGGAATAGGTGTGCCCTCCCGCTGTGGCCCACCGGATCTTGGGACCCATCGCTAGAGACCTGTTTAAGAAACCCAGATTCCTGGTGGGAAGTTATGATCTAATTCTAATTCTGGTGAGCAAATAGCCTAGCCAGTCCTGGTTTGATGAGAATCAGAGCTTTGAATAGAATGTGCTTCCTCATCGGGTGCCAGTGAAGAGAATGGAGGTGAGGAGACTCATGCATTCTCAACGGGAGGTTGAGGAGTAGGAGGGCTGCTGTATTCTGTACCACCTGGAGTCTGTTAACCAGGTAGCTAGGCAGACCCAAGTACAGAGCATTTGCATAGTCCAACCTGGATGTGAGGAGTGCCTGAATAACTGTTTTCCTAACTGAGAAAGAGAGGAAGTGAAGAAATGTTGTCAGTATACGAAGTAGGCCGTAACAGGAACCCACCACAGAGTTGACTTGTTGCTTGAAAGATAGGAGGTTGTCGAACTGGACCCCCAAGGTATTGACAACTCCTGACTGTGGGCTAAGAAGGGGAAGGTCTGCTAGGCTGTGTCCAAAGAACAAAACTTCGGTTTTATCTGTGTTACATTTCAATTGATTGAGAGCTATCCAATGAAATACAGCAGCGAGGCAGGATTTGATCAGATCTACTGCAATCTCTTCTCCTTTTTTAAAGGAAAAGAGCAGCTGCGTGACGTCCTCAAATGAAATTATTTCTGCCCCACAGCCTTCCGCCAGATGTGCTAGTGCCATGAGATAAGATAGATGTTAAACAGAGTGTGTGGCTCATGGCAGAGCCCTGAATAACTCCCACTTTTAACTCTATAGACCATGAGGAGAATGGTGGGGCCCAAACCTCCTGTCCTTTGCTGACACTTTTTAATCATATCTAATATCAACCTCAAGCTTTCCGTTATCGTTTAATAAATAAGTGCAACCAACAATCCCATAGAGACATATCTCTCCATCACTAGCATTGAACCTGGAACCTTAGTGTCATCTAGGTTCTTCCTGAACACTTAATACTTTTACCACAGCTGCCAATTAACTATTAACTGCAAGTGCCCCTTATGTTCTAACTTTTCGTCCTCTTGTATCATTGTCATTTATCCCACATACCTTACCTCCACACCCTGTTCCCACAGGGGTAGAATAAACATGTCTTTCCTTCGCTTTCTCTTTTGCCTGTTTTCACCTCCCTTTCCACTCTCCCTCTCTCCCTGTCTCACACTCTCTGGCGGCCTCTATCATTTTCCCTGACTGCTATCTCACTCCCTTTCCTTCTCTCTCTTTATATCTATATTCTTCCCTGCAATCAGGTCCATTTGTTGGTCAACAGAGCCCTAACACCTGCCGGCCTTACTGAACCAGTAATAGAAACATGAAGCCACGTGGATATCTAATAAGCCTACAGCCTCATTTTCAGATTTCATTTGACACAAATAGCTTCATTGAAGTGGCGTACTCTGCTTGGGTCTTAATATTTTTTAAATATATGGCAGAAAATCTGGTGCTCTGATCTGCAGGATTGCCATCTCAACTGAATCTCACACATTTATTAAATCAATCTAATTTGTTCTTAGAGTTTCCTAAATGTGGCAGACTCTCTAAGGGAATTCAGGCATTCCTTTAAGGCTATTTGCCTAGGTTGCTTTGTGAAAAATTATCATCCTTGTTTACAATCACTTGCCATATTGAGACGTGTATGTTGAAGTAGAATAACGCATGACACTTTTCAAGCTATTCAAAACGCTAATTACGAGGCCCTGCTCTTTGGCCTGTAACTGGAGTTACAAACCAAATTGGGATTTCAATGTTCACACTAACAACTTGGATCTGTGGTGCTGCACTGGGATGAATGCCTGACAGTAGCAGGTGAAGTCTCCAAATGACTCACAACAGGAAAATGAGGAATTACAGAGGACAAGAATGACGATTCTTAAACCACATTCAGTCAGAGGAGCAATGGCAAGTAAAACAGCAGATTGATCTAATGCAGACACTTTTGAAGATTCTATTCTTAAGCTGTAGAATATGTTTCAAGCTATGCCTTGAAAAACTTTGAACATGCATAATTCTAGCCTCATGTTGACCTAAAATTACGATTCTTAAAGGTTTTCTGAATAAAGAAACAAGATTTCATTAAAGACGAAGAGGGCTAGCATTATCCCAGCCACCCTTCCCATATGAGAGGAAGATTCTGGTGGAAAGGGAATCTGAAATAGACATTATACATTTTGCTATATTAAATAATTTGATAACTAAGGTGGATAAAGAATATGATGCAGAGGAATAATGGACGACAAGTTTTATCTTGAAGAATCAATCAAAAGAGGAGGCAGATGTTAGCGCTCAAGGATTGGCAAAAATAGGTTATTAAACCAAATACTCCAACTTACAACTTGGACCTTCGAAATCCAGATGGCGCTTGCCAGGTCGGATGGACTTTTGCCTCCGTATTGCGAATGGAGCAGGACAAAAGTACAGGTCATAAATATCATCATCTGTCAGGTTCTATATTTTCAGTCAATGATGAGAAGTTGTAGAAGTTTCCAAAATCTTTATCTTTAAAGAATTAGGGGCTCATTACAATGGCGGAAAAATAGCCACCGCCGAGCCGGCGGTGGCGATCGTTCCGCCATCGTCATGAGATTTACCCCCCCGGCACATTATGATGGCTGTGGGTATCGCGGCGGACGGAAAGTCCGTCCGCCGCTTTTCCGCCGGTAGCAATCGTCGCGATTGCCTGGCGGAGCGGTCAGCATGCTCACAATGGCGGTGGAGCCTAGCAGACTCCGCCGGCACAATTATGATGCCGGCGGAAGCCAGCCTTTCCGTGGCGGTTGAACCGCCATTGAAAGGCTGGCGGAGAATGCCTTCAGGGGCCCGTTGCGGGCCCCCCTTGTGTTGGGGGGAGGTGTGGGTGCACTGGGGGGTACCCATGGTACCCCACTAACATTTCACAGCACCAAGTGGCAGGCACAGTGTAGTGCCTGCCACGTAGTGCAGTGAAATGCACAACATGCTCTTTTTTACCTCGCAGCGGTGCTGCTGTCAGCAGCCACCGCCGCAATGTTAAAGGTGCGGAATCCGACTGCAGCGGTGGTGGTCCCATCATAATTGTATATGCGGGACCGCCGCACGCATGGCAGTCGGACCCAATCACCGCTACGGTGGTGGGCGGACCAAGTCCGCCCGCCATCGTAATGAGCCCCTTAGTTTGGTTTTCTCATCTTTATTCCAGTTAAGCCAAATTACAGAAATATTGAATAAAAGGTTGATTAGTGATGGCATAAATCAGTGTTACATAAACGAGATTTGTCACTAACTACCTAAAAGAGCCTAAACTATCCTACTTAGAAAGCCCATAAAGAGTTCCTTCTAGAAAAGAGCAAGATTTTTGGAGCATAGACAAAGTCTTGAACTTCCCATGAAGAGTCACTCTGGAAACTCAGCCGAGTTCCCACAGCTGCAGTAGCAACCATTGAAATAAATCAGTGATAGAGGTAAAGACTGTTGCAGTAAAATTGATCAAGAGGATTTAGGATAAAAGGAGGTTAAAGTCACTGTCAGCAGTAGCTTCCAGCAATGAGGAGTGAAGTGAAAGTCTTCATAGAGCGACTCTCTTTGAAAAGGCATCAAAAGGGGATCTCCTCTCTCTAACTAGGAACACTCAAATATAGTAAAGAAACACATAATAATTTAAGAAAAATGTTGTTGGTGCATGATGCTCTCATCCAATGAAACCGCTCATCCGATGGTGTCATCAACATCCGTTATTCAAATTCCAATTCCCACGGTAAACATTCACACTGGGGCATAGTTAAACACGTGTTGCAAATATTGAAACATGGAGGAAAGTTCTCATCAGAACCTTGTTACCTAAGCTATTAGCTGCGTTCAATATCCCGTTGTGAATAAAAAGGGCCAGTCAAATGCAATGAAGCAAATCTATCGACAATGTTCTGGTGAAGCATACATCAAATATGTCCAAATTACTGTTTATTCTAACAGTCTATTTATTATGAACCCTCCGCAAAGTTTACTGTTAAAGCAAGATGATCTAATACGGTGTGATGAAGCAAACAAACATATTTTTGAAGTTAGCTCATTCTTTAGCAGGATGATGGTGCTAGGCAAAATTCTAAATACATGTCTATTCAACTGTGAGCAAGAGACCTACGACGCCGCCACACTCACCGCACTCAATGCCGGCCGGAACCCTGCCTGCTACCGAGCCTCACCGAGACGCACCCACGGACCCTTCACCTGCCAAACCTGCCGATTCACCTGCCCCCGGACGTGCACCACCTCCGCCAAGTCGAGCAACAGCAGCAACCACCTGAAATGCATCCTGCTGAACACCCGCTCCGTCCACAGGCACGCCGTGGAACTCTGGGACCTGCTCGACGCAACAGCACCGGACATCGCCTTCCTCACCGAAACCTGGATGAACGCCTCCTCAGCGCCTGACATCGCCATAGCCATCCCGGATGGATACAAGATCACCCGGAGGGACCGCGTCAACCAGACGGGAGGAGGCATCGCCATCGTACACAAGAACACCATCCGCATCTCGACTAACTCCGACGAGACCTTCACCGCCGCCGAACACCTACACTTCCAGATACACACGGACCCCAAGACCACCCTCCGAGGCACCCTCATCTACAGACCCCGGGACCACGCACACTATTCAGCGAAGACATCGCAGACTTCATCAGCCCGCACGCCATGCCCTCCGCCGACTACATCCTCCTAGGGGACCTCAACTTCCACCTGGAGAACAACAACGACAGAAACACCACCGCCCTGCTGGACAACCTCGCCAACCTCGGACTCAAGCAACTGGTGAACACGCCCACCCACTACGCCGGCCACACGCTTGACGCCCGTCTTCTCGTCCAGCAAGCACATCTCCTTCAGCCACGCCACCGGACTCCACTGGACCGACCACAGCTGCGTCCACTTCAGCTTCAGAAAGACTGCGACCCACCACCACCCGCAACAGGCTCCCCGCCGGAGCTGGAGCAAGATCACCGCCGAGCAGCTCACCGCCTCCCTCAGCCAGAACACACCCACCGACACAACGGACCCAAACGAAGCAGCCAGCAACCTCGCCAAGTGGCTGACCGCCTGCGCCGACGACCTCGCACCACTAAAAACCCTCCCAGCAGACCCGGAAGCAAGAAAACCCCTTGGTTCACCAACGAACTCAAGGAATCCAAGAAGAACTGCCGCACTCTCGAGAAAACCTGGCGACTCGTCCAGACCACAGACAACAGGACCGCCCTCAAGCACGCCACCCGCAAACACCACCAGCTGATCCGTGCCACCAAGAAGTCGGCACTCAAAGAACGACTGGACAACAACGCCCATGACAGCAAGGAACTTTTCAGCATCGTCAAAGAGTTCTCCAACCCCAGCGCCGGAAACAACGACATCACCCCCTCGCAAGACCTCTGCAACTCACTCTCCGCGTTCTTCCACCGCAAGATCACCGACATACACAACAGCTTCGACGCACAAACAACGCACCCTACCGCCGAACCAATGCCCGCCACCACCACCCTCTGCAACTGGACCCCGATCAACACCGAAGACACCACCCGCACGATGAACTCCATCCACTCCGGATCACCAACCGACCCCTGCCCACACCACGTCTTCAACAAAGCCGACGCCACCATCGCACCCCATCTCCGGGACATCATCAACTCCTCCTTCCACACCGCCACCTTCCCGGAGAGCTGGAAGCACGCCGAGCTTACCGCCCTCCTGAAGAAACCAACGGCGGACCCCACCGACCTCAAGAACTACCGCCCCATCTCGCTCCTTCCGTTTCCGGCCAAAGTCATCGAGAAGACCGTCAACAGACAGCTTGCCGCCTTCCTCGAGACGAATGGATCCCTCGACCCCTCGCAGTCCGGGTTTCGGGCCAACCACAGCACCGAGACCGCCCTTATCGCAGCCACCGACGACATCAGAACCCTAACCGACAACGGGGAAACAGCTGCCCTCATCCTCCTGGACCTCTCCGCGGCGTTCGACACCGTCTGCCACCGCACCCTAGTGAAGCGCCTCAGCAACATCGGAATCCGAGAGAAAGCACTGGAATGGATCATCTCGTTCCTCGCCGGAAGAACCCAGAGAGTCCGCCTCTCCCCGTTCAGATCCGAAGCCACCGAAGTCATCTGCGGCGTTCCACAAGGATCCTCACTCAGCCCGACCCTCTTCAACGTCTACATGAGCCCCCTCGCAGCCATCGCACGCCGACACAACCTCAACATCATCTCCTACGCCGACGACACCCAGCTGATCCTCTCCCTCACCAACGACCCCACCACCGCCAGAGCCAACCTGCACGACGGGATGAGAGACGTCGCCGACTGGATGAGGAACAGCCGCCTTAAACTGAACTCAGACAAGACGGAAGTCCTCATCCTGGGCTCATCACCCTCCGCCTGGGACGACTCCTGGTGGCCCCCGGCCCTGGGCACCGCACCCAAGCCAACGGACCACGCACGCAACCTGGGCTTTATCCTGGACTCCTCCCTATCGATGACCAGACAAGTCAACGCCGTCTCATCTTCATGCTTCAACACCCTGCGCATGCTCCGCAAGATCTTCAGATGGATCCCCACTGAAACCAGGAAGACCGTCACCCAGGCACTCGTCACCAGCCGACTGGACTATGGGAACACCCTCTACGCCGGAACCACAGCCAAACTTCAAAAGAGACTCCAGCGCATCCAGAACGCCTCCGCACGACTCATCCTGGACATCCCCCGACACAGCCACATCACCGTACACCTGAAAGACCTGCACTGGCTCCCCGTCAGCAAGAGAATCACGTTCAGACTCCTCACCCACGCACACAAGGCCCTCCACGACCTGGGCCCAAAGTACCTCAACGACCGCATGTCCTTCTACACGCCCACACGCCAGCTACGATCAACCAGCCACGCCCTCGCCACCGTACCACGCATCCGCAGAACCACCGCCGGAGGAAGATCCTTCTCCTACCTGGCGGCCAAGACCTGGAACTCCTCCCCACTCACCTTCGGCGAACCCAGGACCATCTCGCCTTCAGGAAGCAGCTCAAGACCTGGCTGTTCGAGCAGTAACTTACCCCCTCCCCCAGCGCCTTGAGACCCTCCCGGGTGAGTAGCGCGCTCTATAAATGCCGTGATTGATTGATTGATTGAGAGTCAAAAGAAAATATGGCTTGGGTCTAGTTACAAAAGCACATTGAGAATGACAGCCTACTACATTTTGCTTCATGCCAATTTTTTCTACAAGTTTAAAGCAAGCACATTTTCCCTATGTGTGATTTGCCTATGCATTCTTTTAGCAGAGGTAAAAATGCATTCTAAAGTGATTCTTTACATGTTCAAAGCAGGCACATTTTCCCTACATGTTATTTTTCTTTGCAAAATCTCTGCAAAGGTTTAAACAAGTTCTAAAGTGTAAATCTAATATCGTAAAGTCGAAATTTGCTTTTAAAGTTTATTTCTTTCAATCCCTCCCTTCTCATGATTTTTAAATCATCACACAATTTTGTTTCACATGCGAATTCAACTTAGACAGCACTTTCCTCCTCAGATGTGTCTAGTTTTTTTTCTTTGATCCCCTACTAAATTTTTGTGATTTCATGTGGTCGTCATTCATAATGCCATGTAATCCTATGTCACTTTCGTACATTTTCCTATGATAATTTTCCTGTCGTTTGCGCATGAAATATTTACAGCTCAGACAGAATATAAAGACATATTCAACAAAGCCCTACTATTACTATTGGCATTAATGTCGCTTTCAATATACCTTTCCCAGTTGTTGAAAAACAATTTCCAATGATGCTCAGTCCTCTCCCAAAATTTTCATACAAACTTGGGGGTCGATTCCGATTCGGGCCGGAAAAAGCACCGACCGACTCGGATCCGGAAATTATACCGACCGACACGTACCTGTGGCGCCCGACACGCCAAGTACGATGCAAGGCGTGCAAAATCCGACCGACACGTACCGAACCCAAGTCGAACGACCGAGCCGCACGGAAAACAGCAATCCGGTCGGAAAACACGCGAATCCAACCGACCGACACGAACACGGAACAAATCCGACCGAAACGTACACGCGAACTCCAAACCGCAAAGTACGATGCAAGGCGCGAAAACCACGAGCGAGTCGGACGGAGGACAAGCCGTACGACCGACACGCATACAAAACCGAGCCGAAGTAACACAAAACACCGCGACCGACGCGTACGCAGCATAGAAAACTGCACAAACACAGCGTGAACGAAACGGAGAATACCGTACGAGACAAATGCAGGGTCCGACTCGGTCACAAGAACGTTTCCAACATGCACAGACAGTACAAAGGAAAAATCACACAAAAAAAGGCCAAACAAGCAATTACTAAGCCAATAAATACTGGGGGGGGGTGGGGACAGAGAACAAAGACACACCCACAACTCCATCCATATAAAGGACACAAATCACAACCATGATCCTTTGCAAATGCCATTCCACTGCCAGCACCCAAGAGAAAGCAACCACACACCCACAGCTCATCCCTCACACAAGCCACACACCATCAGCACACCAACAAATACCTACCTCACATACACCCAGCAAAACACACACTCACACACCCTCACCTGCACACCAACACACACATCACTCACCATCACCACCCATCACCATGCCCCCAAGAAGAATCACAAGTTCCTAGATTGTGAATTGGAAGTCATGGTAGACGAGATCCTCAGGGTAGAGCCACAGCTGTTTGGCACACTGGTCCAACAGACCCCCATATCCCAGAAAACCAAGATGTGGGAGAGGATCATCAACAGGGTGAACGCACAATCACCATGTCGGCGCACAAAGAGCGACATCCAGAACAGGTGGTATGACGTGCGCAGGAGGGTACGGGACCTGCTCAAGAAAGACTACATCAACAGCCAATACACCGGCAGTGGCCCTCCTGCCAAGCCAATATACCTCAGGTCCTGGGAGGAGAAGGTGCGGGCCATCCTTCCGCCAGTGAGCGTATATGGACTAGAGGACATCCCAGAGCCTGGTGAGTACACAACAAATGTACACAATATACTGCCACAAAACACACACACATCACTGTCAAGGGGAGAGTCAAACCATGCACTCAAAGCAATTACACAGCAACCAGAACAGAATCATCCCAAAATGAGTATGTCAGTCAGATAAACACAACACATGCCATCAAAAAAGTCACATCCAACTGTGCCATCACATGTACAAACACAACTACAACTACAGCTAGGCAGTGGCACAAATAGAACTAACAAACACATCCAGACATGTAGCCACCACAACAACACCAACACACAGTGAAGACCACTCAAAGGAAGGAATTCTGTGTATGCTGGCCAAGTCAGTGTAGCCAATAGCATCATGGGAGTCGCAGTCACACATATTGCCCCGCCCACAACTGTCCCATCAACACCACCATGAACCATGCGCACATAACAGGGAGTGGAGAAGGACTCACAAGATGGCTGACACTGGCTACTGCTGTGGGGAGCACAAGGCCCTGCTGGCAACTGTGCACCAACAAACAGCAGGACACCACTGACTGACATCCTGAGAGACAACTTCCACTCCCTGCAATGCAAGCACGTTCCATGGTGGGAGATCTGGCTGGCTGGGTGGGAAGGAGGACTTGCAGCACTGACCATAGTCACAAGCACCTCCCCTCACACACCCCCCAACACAAACTCCACAGAACCCACCTGGTAGAATGCAATGCCCCCCATCCTAACACAAGATCCCACAAAGAACTACCACCCTGGGTTATGTTGTGTGAAGCACAGGGACACTCATGGGACTTTTAGCCAAACAACTGCCAGGACAACACTCCCATCCATCCTGTCAGCACAGCCAGCCCACACCACAGGGAAGCAGAGTCAAAAGGAAGGAAGCATGGGCATGCTGGGAAGGGGGTGGAGGCAATAGCATGATGGGAGTCGTAGTCACAGCTCTACATCCCCCACCACATGGCCCAGCAAGCTCACACTCACGCATGCACATCCCACAGAGAGTGGAAAGGCCCATCAAAGATGTCTGACACTGTTGCTGTGTCGTGGGGAGCACAAGGGCATGCTGGGAACTGCACACCAACCAACAGCAGGACACCACTGTCAGCCATCTTGCCATTGCACACACACCCACAAATACTGAACTCCCCACAAAAGCAAGTAAGTTTGGGAATGCTGGCAAGTGGGGTGGAGGCAATAGCATGATGGGAGTGGCAGTCACTGATATTGGTCACCCCCACAACTGTCCCATCAACACCACCATGAACCATGCTCACATCACAGGGAGTGGAGAAGGACTCACAAGATGGCTGACACTGGCTACTGCTGTGGGGAGCACAAGGCCCTGCTGGCAACTGTGCACCAACAAACAGCAGGACACCACTGACTGACATCCTGAGAGACAACTTCCACTCCCTGCAATGCAAGCACGTTCCATGGTGGGAGATCTGGCTGGCTGGGTGGGAAGGAGGACTTGCAGCACTGACCATAGTCACAAGCACCTCCCCTCACACACCCCCAACACAAACTCCACAGAACCCACCTGGTAGAATGCAATGCCCCCCATCCTAACACAAGATCCCACAAAGAACTACCACCCTGGGTTATGTTGTGTGAAGCACAGGGACACTCATGGGACTTTTAGCCAAACAACTGCCAGGACAACACTCCCATCCATCCTGTCAGCACAGCCAGCCCACACCACAGGGAAGCAGAGTCAAAAGGAAGGAAGCATGGGCATGTTGGGAAGTGGGGTGGAGGCAATAGCATGATGGGAGTCGTAGTCACAGCTCTACATCCCCCACCACATGGCCCAGCAAGCTCACACTCACGCATGCACATCCCACAGAGAGTGGAAAGGCCCATCAAAGATGTCTGACACTGTTGCTGTGTTGTGGGGAGCACAAGGGCATGCTGGGAACTGCACACCAACCAACAGCAGGACACCACTGTCAGCCATCTTGCCATTGCACACACACCCACACATACTGAACTCCCCACAAAAGCAAGTAAGTTTGGGAATGCTGGCAAGTGGGGTGGAGGCAATAGCATGATGGGAGTGGCAGTCACTGATATTGGTCACCCCCACAACTGTCCCATCAACACCACCCTGAACCATGCTCACATCACAGGGAGTGGAGAAGGACTCACAAGATGGCTGACACTGGCTACTGCTGTGGGGAGCACAAGGCCCTGCTGGCAACTGTGCACCAACAAACAGCAGGACACCACTGACTGACATCCTGAGAGACAACTTCCACTCCCTGCAATGCAAGCACGTTCCATGGTGGGATATCTGGCTGGCTGGGTGGGAAGGAGGACTTGCAGCACTGACCATAGTCACAAGCACCTCCCCTCACACACCCCCAACACAAACTCCACAGAACCCACCTGGTAGAATGCAATGCCCCCCATCCTAACACAAGATCCCACAAAGAACTACCACCCTGGGTTATGTTGTGTGAAGCACAGGGACACTCATGGGACTTTTAGCCAAACAACTGCCAGGACCACACTCCAATCCATCCTGTCAGCACAGCCAGCCCACCCCACAGGGAAGCAGAGTCAAAAGGAAGGAAGCATGGGCATGCTGGGAAGGGGGGTGGAGGCAATAGCATGATGGGAGTCATAGTCACAGCTCTACATCCCCCACCACATGGCCCAGCAAGCTCACACTCACGCATGCACATCCCACAGAGAGTGGAAAGGCCCATCAAAGATGTCTGACACTGTTGCTGTGTCGTGGGGAGCACAAGGGCATGCTGGGAACTGCACACCAACCAACAGCAGGACACCACTGTCAGCCATCTTGCCATTGCACACACACCCACACATACTGAACTCCCCACAAAAGCAAGTAAGTTTGGGAATGCTGGCAAGTGGGGTGGAGGCAATAGCATGATGGGAGTGGCAGTCACTGATATTGGTCACCCCCACAACTGTCCCATCAACACCACCCTGAACCATGCTCACATCACAGGGAGTGGAGAAGGACTCACAAGATGGCTGACACTGGCTACTGCTGTGGGGAGCACAAGGCCCTGCTGGCAACTGTGCACCAACAAACAGCAGGACACCACTGACTGACATCCTGAGAGACAACTTCCACTCCCTGCAATGCAAGCACGTTCCATGGTGGGATAACTGGCTGGCTGGGTGGTGGAAGGAGGACTTGCAGCACTGACCATAGTCACAAGCACCTCCCCTCACACACCCCCCAACACAAACTCCACAGAACCCACCTGGTAGAATGCAATGCCCCCATCCTAACACAAGATCCCACAAAGAACCACCACCCTGGGTTATGTTGTGTGAAGCACAGGGACACTCATGGGACTTTTAGCCAAACAACTGCCAGGACAACACTCCCATCCATCCTGTCAGCACAGCCAGCCCACACCACAGGGAAGCAGAGTCAAAAGGAAGGAAGCATGGGCATGCTGGGAAGTGGGGTGGAGGCAATAGCATGATGGGAGTCGTAGTCACAGCTCTACATCCCCCACCACATGGCCCAGCAAGCTCACACTCACGCATGCACATCCCACAGAGAGTGGAAAGGCCCATCAAAGATGTCTGACACTGTTGCTGTGTTGTGGGAGCACAAGGGCATGCTGGGAACTGCACACCAACCAACAGCAGGACACCACTGTCAGCCATCTTGCCATTGCACACACACCCACACATACTGAACTCCCCACAAAAGCAAGTAAGTTTGGGAATGCTGGCAAGTGGGGTGGAGGCAATAGCATGATGGGAGTGGCAGTCACTGATATTGGTCACCCCCACAACTGTCCCATCAACACCACCCTGAACCATGCTCACATCACAGGGAGTGGAGAAGGACTCACAAGATGGCTGACACTGGCTACTGCTGTGGGGAGCACAAGGCCCTGCTGGCAACTGTGCACCAACAAACAGCAGGACACCACTGACTGACATCCTGAGAGACAACTTCCACTCCCTGCAATGCAAGCACGTTCCATGGTGGGATATCTGGCTGGCTGGGTGGGTGAAGGAGGACTTGCAGCACTGACCATAGTCACAAGCACCTCCCCTCACACACACCCCAACACAAACTCCACAGAACCCACTTGGTAGAATGCAATGCCCCCATCCTAACACAAGATCCCACAAAGAACTACCACCCTGGGTTATGTTGTGTGAAGCACAGGGACACTCATGGGACTTTTAGCCAAACAACTGCCAGGACAACACTCCCAATCCATCCTGTCAGCACAGCCAGCCCACCCCACAGGGAAGCAGAGTCAAAAGGAAGGAAGCATGGGCATGCTGGGAAGGGGGTGGAGGCAATAGCATGATGGGAGTCGTAGTCACAGCTCTACATCCCCCACCACATGGCCCAGCAAGCTCACACTCACGCATGCACATCCCACAGAGAGTGGAAAGGCCCATCAAAGATGTCTGACACTGTTGCTGTGTCGTGGGGAGCACACGGGCATGCTGGGAACTGCACACCAACCAACAGCAGGACACCACTGTCAGCCATCTTGCCATTGCACACACACCCACACATACTGAACTCCCCACAAAAGCAAGTAAGTTTGGGAATGCTGGCAAGTGGGGTGGAGGCAATAGCATGATGGGAGTGGCAGTCACTGATATTGGTCACCCCCACAACTGTCCCATCAACACCACCCTGAACCATGCTCACATCACAGGGAGTGGAGAAGGACTCACAAGATGGCTGACACTGGCTACTGCTGTGGGGAGCACAAGGCCCTGCTGGCAACTGTGCACCAACAAACAGCAGGACACCACTGACTGACATCCTGAGAGACAACTTCCACTCCCTGCAATGCAAGCACGTTCCATGGTGGAATATCTGGCTGGCTGGGTGGGAAGGAGGACTTGCAGCACTGACCATAGTCACAAGCACCTCCCCTCACACACCCCCAACACAAACTCCACAGAACCCACCTGGTAGAATGCAATGCCCCCATCCTAACACAAGATCCCACAAAGAACTACCACCCTGGGTTATGTTGTGTGAAGCACAGGGACACTCATGGGACTTTTAGCCAAACAACTGCCAGGACAACACTCCCAGCCATCCTGTCAGCACAGCCAGCCCACCCCACAGGGAAGCAGAGTCAAAAGGAAGGAAGCATGGGCATGCTGGGAAGGGGGTGGAGGCAATAGCATGATGGGAGTCGTAGTCACTGATATTGGTCACCCCCACAACTGTCCCATCAACACCACCCTGAACCATGCTCACATCACAGGAAGTGGAGAAGGACTCACAAGATGGCTGACACTGGCTACTGCTGTGGGGAGCACAAGGCCCTGCTGGCAACTGTGCACCAACAAACAGCAGGACACCACTGACTGACATCCTGAGAGACAACTTCCACTCCCTGCAATGCAAGCACAGTCCATGGTGGGATAACTGACTGGCTGGGTGGGTAAGGATGGCCGGCTGTCAACCAAATACAACCAATGCAGACCATGTTCACACCCCAACAAATACATAGAAATGCCCAAATAATGCAGGACAATGTGCCACACCAATATCAACCCCTGACTGTGACGACTTAGGACAATGCAATGTACAGGCCCGCACCCAGAGGCACAGTCACAACTGTCATGTGTGTCAACCATTGATGCCTGCAGAAACATAACATACATTGTGTGTGTCTCCCAAAAACAGGTGATGATGGGGACACAGCAGCAGATGCTGAGGAGTCCCAGTCCCAGGCTCAAGAGGATGCGGAGCTCACTGGCGTCGTACAGCCTCTGCCCTCCTCGGACGAAGAAGACCAACCTGGCACATCCGGTGCAAGTCTACATGCAGCACCAGCAGGACCACCAGCTGCAGCACCAGCAGGACCACCAGCTGCACCCCCTGCACCCACCCCTCCAACGACTGTCACCACAAATACCATCCCTGCCGACATGGACAGAACAAGGAGCAACACCAGCACAGGGACCCTGGACCAACCTGGGGCCATGGACACCACCACCACCACCAACCCCGAAGGTGGACCAGGGTCATCTGTGCGTGCCACTGCACGCACTGCACATGTCAGCAGGGGTGGTGGGAGGGGTGGGAGACAGAGGTCACTGCTTGCAGAGGTTGCTGGTGTGCATGATGACCCACAACTGGTACGCATAGCTGATGCGTACCAGTCCAGCACCGGAGACCTCAGCCAGGTAGTGGGGCTCCTCAGAGACATGAAACAGCAGCAGGCTGCCCATCATGCCCGCTTGGACTCTCACATGTCCCACGTGGAGTCACACATGTCCCGCGTGGACTCACACATGTCCCGCGTGGAGTCCAAGTGGGATGCACTGCATGAGATGACGGCGGTGCACAGGGACATTTTACAATGCCTCCGCCAGATGAACAGCAACGAGTCCACACCTCCCTGTGTGCCAACAACATCTGGTGCTGAACAAACTGCAACTGCCACAGGGAGGGAGGATGACTCTGGCGGAGAGTCCCCTGCACCGCAGCAGCCTGTACTTGAGGGGCCCCCCAAAGAAGAGGGGTCATCCGAGGAGGGGCAAGTGAGAGGCCGATGGCCAAGTGCAACCCCCAGGAAGCCTGAACCTGTTCTGGATGTTCACCTTTGTGCACAGACTGTTCACCCTGTTGACGGCAACACTACTCCCACACATTGCATTGGGAGTACAAGTTGGACCAATGTGTCAGACAACTGTGGCCCGATACTGGGGATTCTGTCTACCAGGACTTTCTATTCACCTAGGAACTTCTGATTGCAAGATTTATGTACAGCACTACCCATCCTATGCACTATTCACACAAATGTATCACAATAAACACACTAATACACCATACTTGCCTCTGTTGTGATTCCAACGTGGGTGCTGTTATAGGGATGATGAACTGCAAAATTACACTGTGTATGCGAACTGCAACAGCAAGTACAACACAGGCATGTGAGTAAAGGCAACGTGACACATATGAGGGAGACACACCACCAGGGCTACACAACACATACACACCTAGGCCATCTGACTCATTGCCTACACTGATGTTGCCAGGGAAGACGGTGCAATGCACAGACACCACACCCATTCCCAGTTGTAGTCAAGTAGCCCACAGGTGCAGTAAGCAAATGGCAGTCAAATGTGTGACCACAGACAACGCACATCACAAAGTGAAGCACAGGTTTATTACACAGTTGCAACATGTCGTAACCACTACAGATGCAAGGTAATCCCACCTGGCAGTGGGCACACAGTCAACAACTGTAGACGGAAGGGAGTCCATGGGTGTGGCGCACATCACCTGTAGGGACACAACAGCTACCAGCCTGGAAGTGCAATCACGTCGTCGGTGGACACAGTTGACCAAACGAATCTGGAAGTACCCTGTGAAGGACAGAAATGACACACAGTCAAAAGCAATGGAGTACAGGACAGAACAGCAAAACTCATGCACAATACATGTTACAAGATACCCACCCAGAACCAAGTTAGCATGTCAACACTGTTGGGGAGTACAGCCCACCTGTAAGCACACATCGCAACACACATCCAGTCAAGTAGCCCATGGACACACTCCAACAGCACCAGAGCACCACCTACACATATCATGCCAACTCACATCATTGACATGACACCTCAGGATACTCACATTCAGCTAAAGAAGTTGGTGATGAGCTGTGTGCGGACATCACCCTCATCATCATCATCGTCACTGGCATCGTGGTCCAGGCCAGGATCCTCCACAGGTGGCGGATGTTGGTCATTGTCATCCTGGATGAGAGGCAACTCCTTCCGCACTGCCAGGTTGTGGAGCATGCAGCAGACGATGATAATCTTGCACACTTTCGCAGGGGCTAATGGGAGGGACCCTCCGGTCTTGTCCAGGCAGCGGAAGCGGCTCTTCAGGAGACCAAATGTCCGCTCAATAACTCTCCTGGTCCGACCATGTGCCTCATTGTAGCGCATCTGGGCTGGTGTCACAGGGTTCCTGAGGGGTGTCAGCAACCACGGCATGTTGGGGTATCCCGAGTCACCTACGGACAGACAAGTGCACATTAGCTGACTTGGAAAAGTGGGCGGAATACTACAGATCAGATCACACACAATGGCACAAAGTCAGTACACACCGACAAGCCAGGCACGCTGGTTCTGCATCTGTGCCATCATCCTGGGGATGCGACTACTCCTCATCACAAAGGCATCGTGTGCTGAACCAGGGAAACGGGCACACACGTGTGTGATGGTCATGTCTGCAAGACACACCACCAGTGCATTGACCGAGTGGTAGTGCTTGCGGTTCCTGTAGGCCTGCTCCTGGGCCTGTGGTGGTACCAAAGCCACATGTGTCCCATCAATGGAGCCAATGACATGCGGCATCCTCCCCAGGGCATAAAAGTCACTCTTCACGTCAGTGAGTCGTCGCAGTCTAGGGAAATAGATGTACCGGTTCAGGAATAGCAACATTGCCGCCAAAACATCGCGGAGCACACGGCTCAACATGGTCTGTGACATCCCACCAGCAGTCGCCACAGTATGTTGGAAGGTACCGGTGGCAAAGAAGTGTAGGGCTGCCATCACCTTCACCTTGGGGGTCAGCGCTGTAGGATACGGCCGGCCAGGCTGCAAATGTGGGGACAACTGCACTGCCAAATCCTCAATCAGCTGCCTGGTGAAGCGGTACCGTCGGATGCTGTCCCGTTCCACCATCGTTGCCAGGTCTGGGAATGGTCGATGGACAGCAGGAGCCCTGCAGTGCAGAGGAGAAGTAAGCAAGATTGACAGTCACCCCACATATGCGGCATTGAACACACTCAATATCCCAACATACATCATTATGAGGCACAACTACATGAAGTGTGCAGTTCCGTAAGGACATGTATGGTACATACATGGCCAACATCTGTCAACACGGTCCAACAGGTGGCATCAATTAGTCCCAGGTTGGCCCATTGGATATCATGAGGCCGTGTCACAGTTCCCATCTCCTGCTGCCGTGTCACAATCACCCCCCACAGTGACATGTGAGGACAGATGTGCCTCAGGCACCACAGCTCAACGACAGGTACATTCCCAGGGACCCTGTATTGCCACATGGACACTGGCATTACATGGAGTATCATGTATACACCACAGCAAAACAACCATGACCCCCACAGGTAGTGGTCCCACTTGCCACGGCAGGACAGACATGGACGTCTGTGACACACACACGCACAACATCAAAGTCCATGCACACACACCGTGGATGTGGAGACTGTCTCCCATTGTGCACATGAAATCAGAGACATTGTAAACACTACATGCACAAAGACTGTGGAGGACCATCACAATTGTGCCACTGGGACACCCTGGCTCAAACATACCGTCCCACATGGGACTCACGGGGTATGTGACATGACATACACATACACCACCGTGAAATGTGACCATGGCACATGCACAGATATGAACAGTTGCACATCACAGTGGTCATGTACACGTAACACCCAGGATCCTGTCCCCATGAACACGTGCACAGCCTGGGGGTGGCTGCCCACAGGTGACACCCACAGGACAACATGTACACCAACATACACACAATAGGAAATGCAGCCTTACATGCCTTATGATAAAGTTTGGGCAGGCTGTCGTGATGTAGGTGTGCCCCTCACTCCCTGGGAGCTATCTGTGGCTGGCATATGTCCATCTGAGACAGGCATGCTGACATATGCCAGTCACATGTACAGTGATGCGTTGTACCGCAATGGACCGATCGGTGCCCCCGGCCGGCCCATTGCATGCAATGTGTGCGGGTACGTGTTGTACCCCTGTACGCGTTGTACCCCTGTACGCGTTGTACCCCTGTACGCGTTGTACTGCAATGGACCGATCGGTGCCCCCGGCCGGCCCATTGCATTCAATGTGTGCGGGTACGCGTTGTACCCCTGTACGCGTTGTACTGCAATGGACCGATCGGTGCCCCCGACTGGCCCATTGCATGCAATGTGTGCGGGTACGCGTTGTACCCCTGTACGCGTTGTACCGCAATGGACCGATCGGTGCCCCCGGCCGGCCCATTGCATGCAATGTGTGCGGGTACGCGTTGTACCCCTGTATGCATTGTACCCCTGTACGCGTTGTACTGCAATGGACCGATCGGTGCCCCCGGCCGGCCCATTGCATGCAATGTGTGCGGGTACGCATTGTACCCCTGTACGCGTTGTACCGCAATGGACCGATCGGTGCCCCCGGCCGGCCCATTGCATTCAATGTGTGCGGGTACGCGTTGTACCCCTGTAAGTGTTGTACCGCAATGGACCGATCGGTGCGCACCCAATGACAATGGGCTTGCCTGGCAAAGGACGCGTTTTCGAATTTCGAACGAGTCGGTTGCTGGAAAATCAGTTGGTCACCCACAACAATGTTGCAAAATCATGTATGTCATGAAGTTGAAGATTTGAAGGATGCTGTGGGCGTGTTTTGGTGCTGCTATTCCATGGATTGGCCAGATTCAGAAGATGCAAACGACTTGGACCTATCACTTTGGACACAAGGGACAGTATCTGCCTCTCCAGCACATATATATTGCTGGCTGTTCCCCTGAGAGCTCACTTGCCTGCACTACATGCTCCAGGACGACATCTGCCACTGCACTGCTGCTGTCTCTGCCCCTCTGGACCCTGCAATGGCACGTACTGTGGAGAGAGCCCCAGCCTTCAGCCTTGAGGAGAACCAGGCCCTGCTGGACAGCCTACTTCCACAGTACAGCAAGCTGTATGGGACACCAGGGGAGCAGGTGAGTGTTCTGTGCACTGCCTTTCTGAATGTGCATATTGTCTGACTAGCAAGGCTGAAAGTCTGCACGCCACTGGCTAGCAGGCTCACTGAGTAGTTGTCACCCCCATAGTGTGTAGTGACATGCACTGGACAGGTATGGTGCAGTGACAGTGCATTTGAACAAGGTTTTACTTCCCATGCAATGATACCATGTAGTGACGTCTGGCAAACTGTCCATGGGCAGCTTTGCACTGCCTGTGTACATCATGTGCCCCTGTGATTGAGACATGTATATACAACTGTGTCATGCACGGATATGTTGCATGTGTAGTAATGGCCTTTTCACTTTGTCATCCTGACAGGTTAATGCCCATCGGAAGCAGGAGATCTGGAAGGACATCGTCCGGGCTGTCCGGTCCGTGGGGGTCTACAAGCGCCGGATCCGCAACTGCCAGAAGAGGTGGCAGGACCTTCGGGGCTGGACCCGGAGGATTGCACGGGTCCAGCTGAAGCTGTCGCCTCCTCGCAGGAGGGGCGGAACACGGACCCTGACCCCCACATGCTCCAGATCCTGGCGGTGGTGTTTCCAGACCTGGATGGGCAGCTGAAGGCCAGACAGCAGCAAGGAGGGGGTGAGTCAAAGACTGCACTGTGAACTCTGTATTACATGCTGTGTGCCCTCCTCTGGCCTGGTTCAACTGCCACAGTGCAGCAGTCATGTTGTCCAGGAGCCATGTCCCTCTATTGTGCACTGCCCACTGCTCATCTGATACCCAGGTGTGGCCCTTACATTCAGGGAATTGTGTCACTTGGGACTGTGTCCTTGCAGTTTGCTTCACTAAAGGTGGGGGACAGCATCTGTTTCCCTAACTCTGTTGTGGGCATCATGGGTGGGTCCATTGTTCACACTATGCCTGTGTTCGGACATGTAATCTGCGTGTTGCTTTGATATGCGGTCCACTTGCTGTGCTGAGCCACCACATGTGCCTGGGGTATGTGGCACACGCCCATGCAGCGGGTGGGAACAATGTTTGGGCCCCAGGAGTGTGCAGATTACGTGTGTCACACATACATAGCCAGCTATCCACTGTCCAGGGCTCATCCCTCATTCATGTGGAGCAGGACAGTCATGCCTACTCCAGGCCATGCAATGCACTCTGTACTCCCACTCCCGTGTATCAGCTGACACATTGTGCGCAGTGATTTGACCCCTCAGGTGTCTGCCTCTGTGTCAGTGTGCTGTGGATTAGTTGCCAGGACTGCTGGGGTGTTTCTTGGTAGGGGCTCAGCATGCCCCTGGAGATGTGACCATAGGAGACGATACTTGTGTGTCACATAGGTGTTTGATCAGCTGCCCGTGCAGACTGGGGTATGCGAATGTGAAGTTCAGGCAGCTGTTCCCCATTCACAGCAGATTGTGAGGGGCTCAGGTTCAGAGGGTAGTGTCACAGGTCTCCCATATGTCCAATAGGTATGACCTGGACAGATGAGGGTTAAGATGATGTGTTGTGTGGTGGATGTACATGTGCACTTGTGCAGCTCCAGGACTTGCATTCCCCATGACCTACTATTGTGACACAGTGCATAGTGTTGTTGTCTGGCTGCCAAGTCATACATCACTGAGACAGTGATGTATGACTTAGCAGTCATGCCTCTGCCATGGCATGTGTCT
This sequence comes from Calotriton arnoldi, assembly GCA_963921515.1. Taxonomy (NCBI): domain Eukaryota; kingdom Metazoa; phylum Chordata; class Amphibia; order Caudata; family Salamandridae; genus Calotriton; species Calotriton arnoldi. The sequence goes on from CAWUFW010009397.1 coordinate 94,100, forward strand.
ACTTATTGGTGATCCTGCAGGGGAGTGACATGTGCTACATGCACACCATTGTGGCGATGGCTATCAGGACATGGGTGCATCATGGTGTCTGTCGCTGGTATGCATCACATGCATTTCCTATTTGACTCTGGGCATCCCTTTCATCCGGAAACCTGTACTGACTCAGTGGCAAGAGCTGTGATGTGTGCATGTCCACATGCCACACCGTGTCCTCTGCACTGTCCAACTACTGTGTACTTGGTGCATGTGTCCACACTGGGGTGTTGCAATCCAACAGACACCAGACAGATGGGTGCAAGGCCATGTGGGATGTGAGTGCCATGCTTGGCATCAGACTGACAATTGGCTTCTCCTGTTCAGTTAGGGCACTTTTAGCAATGTACAACTAATGATGCCAGGGCTTGCTCTGTAATGTGCTGTGCTCACAGTGGTGTGTGCGTTTGGTGCAGGTGACTGATGTCTGTCTGTTTCCCCATTGTTTGCAGATACATCCACGGCCACGGAAGGGGACAGCTCCATGGACCAGGAGGAGCCAGAGAGCCAGACTGGGTCAGCAGCCGAGGAGTGGTCGGAGGGACCCAGTGGCACGGAGGGCGAGGGGAGCCACACCGAGGAGTCCTCAGCACCATCCACCTCAGCTGAGGACCAGAGCAACTCGGAGGATGACTCCCTTATGGAGGCGGGTGTCAGCAGCCACCACACCCCAGCTAGTGTTGCTGTCCCCGCCACCACCAGCACCACCACCGCCCTCCCATCGGCTCCCATTCCCCAGGTCCAGTGGAGGCTCCCATGTTCGGGAGCGTGTCTCCTTTGGGCCAGGCACCGCACCCCCTGCCCCTGTGTCCCCTGCTGCCCTGAGTGAGGAGTCTGTGTACCTCCTTCGCCAGCTCCATGTAGGGCAGACAGCCATGCTGAGTGTCCTCCATGCGCACACCGCTCTGTTGACTCAGCTGGTGTCGTTCATGGAGGGCATCTCATCGGGCATGTCTGACCTACAGAGGGGCAATAGGTCCATGGACTCCTCCCTGACGGCAGCAGTGTCCCTCCTCAGACAGTCCCTCACCCCTCCTGCCTCTGCTCCAGCCACACTCCCCAGCACCTTACCCGTCCCAAGCACACACACACCGGCACAGGCACACACCAGCACACACACGTCCAGCACACAGACACACACGCCACAAACAAAACGCACACGCACGCACAGTCAGGGGACTGACACCAGACTCACAGGGGATGGGGCCCTGGTACACACACACGCATCCACGGGCACTGCGCAGTCCTCAGTTGCCTCTCCCTCCAAAACACCCTCCCTTGCCTCACCTGCAACCCCAAAGACCCAGCGCCTCTTCCTCAGTGACCTCGGCCTCTTCCCCTCCGATCCAGCTGCTCCAGCATCCAGGGGGAAGAGGAAGCCCCCCACACGGAGCAGAGTGCCCCTCGCCCCCGGACACCCTCCCCCAGGTGCAGACAGACTGAGGCCCCCACCCGCAAGTCCCCCCGGAGTGGTAAGAGCAAGACCCCGCCGCCGCCCTGCAGCTCAAGCACCAGGTCTCCTTCCTCCATCCCTCAGGCCCCCACTCCACAGGTGCCCCCACCACACCCTGCCCCAGGTTCCCCCACCCACAGATATACCATCCCCAAGAGGATCCGGCCTTCTCCCCCTGGCACTTGCTCTCCCGGCACCACACCCCCGCTGCGCTTGTCTGTGCCACTGATGTGGTGAGGGTGTCCTCCCCCTCTGTCCAGCCCACCTTGCCTGTTCCCCATTCTCCTCCCCTGGTGGTAGGCACTGCAGTGGAGTCCACTACCACCCTGTCTGACTTGGGCACTGCAGTGGCGGACCTGTCCACTCCATCTGCAGGGTCCACTGCAGTCGTGCCGGCACCCACAACATCTGAGTCATGCCCCCCAGTTGTGCCGGCACACACCATGTCAGACACCTCCACTGCAGTTGTCAGTGGCTCTCCAGCACCCACCACCCCTTCCCTGCTTCCTCCTGGTGAGCCCTGATCCTGTCCCTGCGGTGCCTGGCCTACCCCCCGGTTGCCCCTCCTAGTGGATTGTCCCTGGTTTTGTGCAGGCATGCGTAGGGTGACATCTGCCACTGTCACCCTGTTTGGACTTTTACAATGGACTGGCCATTGGCCTTTGTGTTTTTTCTGGACTTTGTTTTCATTCCACACATATGCTGAATAAAGCAACTTTCTGTTCTCTAGTGCTTATGCTTCTGATGTACATGTTGTTGATGATGCTAACCATGCCCTTGCTGCAGTGATGGTGATATTTGGTCTCATGATAATGAAGTGTTACTGTGCAGGAACCCATGTGGTCCAGGGGGAATGTGTCCTATCCTGTGGTGTATCCATGTCATCCATAGCAGCATCTGAGGGTGTCATGTGTTCAGTATTTGGCAATGGGATTTCCTACTTAGATTGGCTATTTCACATCTGTGGCTTCCACCCCTGCACATCTGTTGTGCCTGCCATTGTTCAATTCGTCTACTTCCCTGACCGTGTGGCCATCTCCAGTGGACATGCAGGTTTGGGCATCAATGGGGAAGGACTCATCTGTGTTGTCAGTGCAACATTGCTATACAAGTGTGTTGGATCTGTGCTGATGATTCCGTTGGCACTTCCATGACCAGGCTGATGTTACGGGAGCCCTCATTTGGTGCTAATTGTTGATTGTGTGACCAAGTGCTCAGCTGACATGATGGGGCCCTACTGAGGCAACATATGGCACAGCTTTCCTCACACAGGAGTGGAGTCCCCTCATGGCAGTGTGTACTCCTGTGACATTGCCTGCGTCCAAGGTGTGTGTTGTATGTGCATGTCTGTGTGTTCACTTCAGTTTAGCTGTGCATGCTGTGATCCCTAGTGTTGTACCTGTTTGTGATGCTAGCTGAGTTGACCTATGTTCCCCCAAAGTCTTCTCCCTGGGTTCTCTGTGATGTGGGTGCATGGCACATTACTGGTCATCAGGGTGTCACCCATAGGTGTGTTTGCTGTCAGGGCTGAGTTTGTGTGCGGACGCAGATGGGTCACAGTCAGGCTTCCCCTTGGCACTTGTTGTTTGCCCCTGTCATGTGATTTCCAGTTTGTGTTATCTTTCAGTGATTGTGACACGTTGTGTGTGTGACTGCTGGCACTCCTCAGGGTCCGGGCTGCAATGTTGGTTGTTGTCTATGTGTGTTCTTTGTGGGTGACCTTGGCTTCTTCATTGGTGTGTGACTGTGGATGGGATCCCATTGGTTGGTGTGGTATTGCCGTCATGTCCATGTACAGCGTAGTGTGCAGTGTGTCAGACATTCAGGAGTCTTGTTGAGTGGCCATGTGTGATGTGTTTCTGCACCTTGGTTCCCACCCACCACCCTGGAATAGTCATGGGTGCATGTGCAATGTCACCAGTGCATGTGTACTTCACTGCTGCACATTGTTGGAGGTCGAGGGGTGTGGTGTTGAGTGTGTGCAGATGTGAGTTGTTGCCCGGCTAGGCCCCTGCCTCCATGTGGGCCTTGGATTACTGGCCATGCTGATTGATTTGTGCTTGTGTAGGTGTGATGGTAGTTAGTTGCTCAGGACACATGACTGTGGTTCACAGTGTGAACCACATTTAGCTTTGTCATCACAGTGTGATTGTAATGCAGCCCAGGGTCACCACATTGTGGGGGCCCTGGGGTGGTGCTGTGGTGTGTCTGTGTCTTGCTGTGTCAGTTGCTGTCCCTACGTGCCTGTGTGACATGTGTGATTTGTGCTCCCTCTCATCTGACAATGCCTGCTTGCCCACATAGGGGATTTGGATCCATGAGTTACCTTTGTGTGGCACTGTATGCACATCTGTATGATTGGTATTCAGGTCTCCTCATGTGTTGTGTGGTTGCCTGGGGACACTGGCACCCCCTCACCTGTTGTGTATGATGTGCAGTGTGGGTCTGCCTGTTTGTGTTTGTGCATCTGCACCACTGCATTGGCATATCTTGGGTGTGCCATTGGCTGTATGTAGTTTTGTGGGTTTCCCCTGCTGTCCTTGGGACTCCTAGGTCATCGGTCAGCACAATGATCATGGTTTGTGTGTCCCATTGCTGCCATGGTATGGTATCTGTTCACCTCACATCTGCAGTCTCCACAGGGTATCTGCATTTGTGTGCCCATTGGTGCAAATATGTGGGTCTGCATTCTGATGGTCACTTCTGTCATTGTGTCATTGATGATTGTTGACGGTGTCAGCCCCCATGGGTGTTGTTTGTCTGCACATGGCCAAAGGTATGTCTTATTTGCACTGCAGTATTTGGCTCCCCCAATTTATGTTGCAATGGGACACATACACTACTTTGCCACTGATGTGTTTTTTGTTCTGTGACCAGGAATCATCCATGCAGTTTGGCAGTTGCACCTCTTTCTTTGTCAACACTTACGTTTTGGTCACTGTGGTGATGGGGGTTTAGACCCCATTGCCACAATGTTCAAAATGTGCTTCAGCTATGGACCCCACACTTACATTTTGGTCACTGTGATGATGGGGGTTTGGACCCCATTGCCACACTGTTCAAAATGTGCTTCAGCTATGGACCCCACACTTACCTTTTGGTCACTGTGGTGATGGGGGTTTAGACCCCATTGCCACAATGTTCAAAATGTGCTTCAGCTATGGACCCCACACTTACATTTTGGTCACTGTGATGATGGGGGTTTGGACCCCATTGCCACAATGTTCAAAATGTGCTTCAGCTATGGACCCCACACTTACCTTTTGGTCACTGTGGTGATGGGGGTTTAGACCCCATTGCCACAATGTTCAAAATGTGCTTCAGCTATGGACCCCACACTTACATTTTGGTCACTGTGATGATGGGGGTTTGGACCCCATTGCCACAATGTTCAAAATGTGCTTCAGCTATGGACCCCACACTTACATTTTGGTCACTGTGATGATGGGGGTTTGGACCCCATTGCCACAATGGTCATGGCCTGCTTGCATTGTGGGTGCCACACACATATATGTGTGGCACATGTGCTAGGGGGTCACATTGTATGTTCAAAGTCATGTTCGGTGTTGTAGGCATTTGACACAGTCTACACACACTTGTCATGGTGTTGGGGGATGTCTTCTTCTTGCATTCCCTAGGTTGTGGTGTGCTGGTTGTGTCATGCATTGTCCATCCTATGAGTGGGGGTGGTAGTAGTGGTTGGCATCCAGCCCCCTGGCTGAGGGTGGTAGTAGTGGTAGGCATCCAGCCCCCCCTGGCTGAGGGTGGTAGTAGTGGTAGGCATCCAGCCCCCCCAGGCTGAGGGTGGTAGTAGTGGTAGGCATCCAGCCCCCCTGGGTGAGGGTGGTAGTAGTGGTAGGCATCCAGCCCCCCCTGGCTAAGGGTGGTGGTAGGCATCCAGCCCCCCCTGGGTGAGGGTGGTAGTAGTGGTAGGCATCCAGCCCCCCCTGGGTGAGGGTGGTAGTAGTGGTAGGCATCCAACCCCCCTGGGTGTGGGTGGTAGTAGTGGTAGGCATCCAGCCCCCTGGCTAAGGGTGGTGGTAGGCATCCAGCCTCCCCTGGCTGAGGGTGGTAGTAGTGGTAGGCATCCAGCCCCCCCTGGGTGTGGGTGGTAGTAGTGGTAGGCATCCAGCCCCCCCTGGCTGAGGGTGGTAGTAGTGGTAGGCATCCAGCCCCCCTGGGTGTGGGTGGTAGTAGTGGTAGGCATCCAGCCCCCCTGGCTAAGGGTGGTGGTAGGCATCCAGCCCCCTGGCTGAGGGTGGTAGTAGTGGTAGGCATCCAGCCCCCCTGGCTAAGGGTGGTGGTAGGCATCCAGCCCCCCTGGGTGAGGGTGGTAGTAGTGGTAGTCATCCAGCCCCCCTGGGTGAGGGTGGTAGTAGTGGTAGGCATCCAGCCCCCCTGGATGTGGGTGGTAGTAGTGGTAGGCATCCAGCCCCCTGGCTAAGGGTGGTGGTAGGCATCCAGCCCCCCTGGCTGAGGGTGGTAGTAGTGGTAGGCATCCAGCCCCCTGGCTAAGGGTGGTGGTAGGCATCCAGCCCCCCTGGGTGAGGGTGGTAGTAGTGGTAGGCATCCAGCCCCCTGGGTGAGGGTGGTAGTAGTGGTAGGCATCCAGCCCCCCCTGGCTAAGGGTGGTGGTAGGCATCCAGCCCCCCCTGGCTGAGGGTGGTAGTAGTGGTAGGCATCCAGCCCCCCCTGGGTAAGGGTGGTAGTAGGCATCCTACCCCCCCTGGGTAGGGGTGGTGGTGCGCATTCAGGCCCCTGTGTGCATATGTGGCATTGGTGATGGGCGTCCCGCCCCTATGGTGCTGCTGTTGCTGGTGTAAGTATATTCTGCATCCCTCTGTGTGTGTGTGATGTGTCGTGTACGTGTTGTATGTGTTTTGTGGTTGGTGTCTGACTTACCTTCTGCGCTGTACGCGTCCGTGCCTGTTCCGGTAGTAAATGTAGAATATTGGTATGATCGGGACGAAGGGATTCATGGTTGGTTCGTGTCGTTCGTCCTTCTCGTTGCTTCGCGTCGTCCTCGTCGCTCGCGTCGTCCTCGTCGCTTCGCGTCGTCCTCGTCGCTGGCGTGTTCGTCTCGTAGCCGCGGATCGTGTTGTGGCGCGAATCGGAGCTTATGTGCGCCTCTCCCGGATGCTTTGACGTGCCGTGCGTAGCGACGGGTTCGGCGCGTACGGAAAGCGCATCGTACTTGTTCGGCCGGACGGAGCTGCATTTTCACTTCCGTGCGACTGGATTCGGCGTTTCCGGATTCGCCTCGGTCGGGGAACAGGACCTGGTTTGGGTGAGTTCGGCTCGGCCGGATTCTGTGCTGTTGTGCGCATCGTACTTACTCGTTCGGTGTGCTGTACGGATCGGTCGGGAAACAGGCTTTCGCATGGCTTTTTTCCCGACCAAATGGTATTGGGTGCGCCTCCGACCGAGATCGGAATCGGCCCCTTGGTGTTTTCAATTCATGTAATTCTGGTTCTATACCTTAATTGTTCTTTGCATAACTTTCTATTTCCTTGCTTTCATCTGGTATGTATGCACAGCAGTGGGTTAATTTCAGCATGTGGCAGACTCCTCCCTTCTCTGCGAGTAATATGTCTAACGCAAGATGTTCCTGCAAAGCCATGGACCTTATAGCATTTAGTTCTGTGTTAATAAAGAGTAAAGATCCAGAAGTGCTGGTTGTCATGTTGTCAACTACAGGTTGCCATGTTGTCAACTACAGTTGCTAACTTTCTAATCTCCTCATCATTCAGGATGACTCCTACAGGGGGTATCAATACTCCAAATATATCTCCTGCCAAACTGGTTCCTTTCCCTGTGCTACATTTATGTCTGTGTATTGGTGTTAGAGTTAAAGCATCTAAGCTTGTAACATGGTACATCTTTGTGATTAGTATGCATAAATAGCAAGTTCCCTCCCAATCAGCAGGTAATAAGAAATAAGCATTTTGTCCACAAATGTAATAAACCTCTGGAATTGCATTTTCGTCTCCCTGTAATATTTGCCAAGATCCTACTGTCAGTTTGAATGTGTGTTCACAACTACTGAGCCACTCATGTCTTGTTCTTCTTTTGTAAAAACAAACCTTCTCCTTGTGTCGGCTGTCTAGTCTGAGTTTAGTGTAAACCATTTTCCTTCTAAATTAATTTTCTTCTTTCTTCCATACATTCTCTAAGACTTCTCCCTTTCTGCCTGTAACTTTTGCCATGTTCATGTATCTTTCTTCTAAATCCATTATGTGTGCCTTCTCTACAGGTCACATTAAGCAAGTTAGATTGTTTTTGTAAGCCTTTACACTATCTACAGGTGTATACAGGAAGAAATAGTACCAAGCTATGTCCACCATCTTTGCTTGCGGGTGTAAATTCATGCTTTCTATTAATGGCACGCTAGATAATAGAAAATCATAATTAGAATAAAAGTATTCAAAATGTCCTTGTCTATAAACTAGTAAAAGCAAAATACTACAGGATACTGCAAAGGACAAAGGAATGTGATAATATGTAAGTTCCACACAGATATATCAATCTTTAGTATTCATAGCATTAGTGTATTCTTGAACTAGCTTAGAATATACATTAGTAGAATAATCATCTTTGTTGTAACTCACAAATGTTTTAGTGGAAAAATTATCTCTAATGTATGCATGTGTGTCAGTGACATTCATGCTTTGTGACTCTGGATCAGGCATTAGTTAAAACCCTATTAATACTATTATTATCATTCTAACTGTCATTACGAAAACCACACCCATGATACATTTACATTTATTTCTAATGCAACACATCATTCTAAGTCAGTATTTGATTAACTTGCTGTAGAGGATTAGTAGATGATCTACTTTAACTCTGTTAAGTTGTTGTTAAGTTTTTTTTCCTTTTCTTAGTTGCTCAGTTCCCTAATAGACAATTCTTATTTCTACACCCTGTTCTTCTAAAATGTGATCCCTATACTTCTGGAACTTTCTACTCAGACCTAGGTCATAACAAACATCTAATAGGCACAATTCACAGTTTTTCTTCATTTAGCATTGAGTTCATTTTTATTTTCCATATTTAGTTCTCCAATTTAATTTTAAAATGTCTCTATAGTTCAAGGGGGTTCTAATAGTTCAGGATTTACGTTGCACAGATCTTTAAAAGTAATATTTAGTGCTGCAGTTTTTATAGTAAGACCATTCAGGTAGTGAAAATCTTCTGCAAGGTGCTCGAGGTCTGTTGGATCTCCTTAGGACTTGATGATTCGGATCAAAATCACTTTCGTCTTCTGTTTCACTTTCCTCATTCACTGTTTCAGGAATTCGTGCTGTTGACAAGCTTCTCCTTAGTCTCTCCTTTCTGAGACTTCTTATCCACTCTGCTTGACAACGGACTCTTTCATCCCAGAGCTCATTCCTTTACCAGGGTCTTGTTCGTTTCCTTTCGCTGATTCACATTTGTTTTCAGCGTGTGGTTCAGCTTCTGCCTGGTCGTCGTTGGAAATTTCAATGCCACTTTGATCACTTCAGGCACTTGTATTTGTCTCTTAGTTTGCAAATCTTCACTCTTTCTTCTACATCTGTATCGGAACAGGTGCTGCAGGTCTAGTTGGTCTCTCGACTGGTAGTGCAACCACTAAAGCACTTCTTTCAGGATCATAGACCAAAGGTACTTCTTCTGGATTGCTCACTACTTGGTGTGTGGGGCATTTGTCCAGTTTAGGATCCCAGCACATTTAACAGCAGAGTTCATAGTCAGCATGACTTGAAAGGGGACTTTCCATCTGGGCCTTCCGAACGTGCTTCTTGATCAATACCCAATCAACAGGACTGAGGTCATGGCACTGTTCTTGCAGAGGGTCTTGTATGACAGCTGATACCTGATGAGAGACAGAAGGAACTACATCAGTCATTGTCTTGCAGTAGACCAATATCATATCATCTGTGATATTCACATGGGCACTTTCAGGCACAGCAGGCAGTCTCATAGCCCTTCCATCAATATCTCATGCAGAGATAATACTGTCTTCCTGTCTGGTATATTTCGAAAGCTCATCAGCACCAAAGTTACAGCGTCTGGCCATTTCAGTGAAGTCCAAGCACAAACCTTCGCCAACCTAGATTTGATGGTTCAATTCATTTGTTCAACGATGCCTGATGCTTCTGGTCTGTAACTGCAATGTAACTTTTGTTTGATCGGTAGAGCAGCACATGTGGGGCCCGATTCACAGAACTAACTTACGACAAAATCCTAAACTTACTACCATTTTGGTATTCACAGAATGAACTTACTCATTTTGGTATTCACAGAATAAACTTACTCATTTTGGTATTCACAGAAGACACTTACACATTTGGGTATTCACAGAATGAACTTACACATTTGGGTATTCACAGAATGAACTTACAACAATTTTGGTATTCACAGAATGAACTTACACATTTGGGTATTCACAGAATGAACTTACAACAATTTTGGTATTCACAGAATAAACTTACTCATTTTGTGTAACTTACACATTTTGTGTAACTTACATATTTGTGTAACTTACTCATTTTGTTTAACTTACACATTTTGTGTAACTTACACATTTTGTGTAACTTACACATTTTGGTATTCACAGAAGGCACTTACTCATTGATGAGTAAGTGCCTTCTGTGAATACCAAAATGAGTAAGTTAATTCTGTGAATACCAAAATTGTTGTAAGTTCATTCTGTGAATACCCAAATGTGTAAGTTCATTCTGTGAATACCAAAATTGTTGTAAGTTCATTCTGTGAATACCCAAATGTGTAAGTTCATTCTGTGAATACCAAAATTGTTGTAAGTTCATTCTGTGAATACCCAAATGTGTAAGTTCATTCTGTGAATACCCAAATGTGTAAGTTCATTCTGTGAATACCCAAATGTGTAAGTTCATTCTGTGAATACCAAAATTGTTGTAAGTTTAGGATTTTGACGTAAGTTAGTTCTGTGAATCAGGCCCAACATGTTCAACACTTCATTGTTGAAGTGTGTTCCTCTATCTGACTCAAGAAGGACTGGCATCCTGAATCTCGGAATAAGTTCACGTAATTACAGTTTAGCTACAGTCAGACTGTCTTTTCCCCTTGTTGGGTAGGCTTCAACCCATCTCGAGAAAACACAGACAATAACCATGATATATCCCAACCTGTTGTGCACAGGCATCTCAATAAAATCCATTTGCAGTCTGTTAAAGGGACCACTTGATCTCCCTAAGTGTGTGCTTCTAACTTTTGTTTTTCTTCCTGTATTTAGCTGTTGACATGTAACACGCCTTCAGCAAATCTCAACAGCAATCATTCGGAACCTGGGATTGTTTGAACTTTGTCAAAATGTTCTCATCATGGCACTCTTCCTAAATATATGTAACCATGGTTATAGCATGTCATTGGAAACAAGTTATTAGACAACACTGTCCTTCTATCTGCTGACATCCAAATGTCATTCAAGTTCTTTATACATCCTGATCTGCCCATTCTGTTACTTTTCAGATACATTTTCCTGTAACCTTTTTTAGTTCTTCCCAAATATCAGTGATTTCCATTACCATTCCAAAAGAGCTATCTTCGTCAGATTCTCATGTGAACGTTCCATTAAATCTGTAAACTAGCAGTGCACAGTACCTGGCTACTGAGTCAGCGTATCTGTTTCCCATGGCAATGTACTTACTGCCGGTTTAATGACCTGGCCATTTTACTACAGAAATTTCACTAGGTTACTGGAGTGGTTCAAGCAGATTTTTAAAATGATGTCAATTCTGGATGAGAACACCTGTGGAAGTAACAAATCCTCGCTGCGAACATAATTGCCCAAAGTCATGTACCACACCAAACCCATACTGGCTGTCAGTAAAGATGGTGACTCTCATTTGTGCAGTTAAAATGCAAGCTCGGGTGAGGGCAATTAACTCTACAACTTGTGTGGAGAAAACAGACTGAAGCCAGGAGGCTTCTTTCACATAATTTCTGGAGCACAGGGCATATGCTGCTCTTAGTGTGCCTTGATTTCCTCTCAGGCATGAACCATCCACAAATAGGACATGGTCGGGATCATGTAGTGGTTCATCCTTAACATCAGGTTAAAGTTTAGTGCACAGTCCAATGACACTTAGGCAATCATGGTCGAATTCTTCAAATTTTTCACTTTGCTTAATTACAGGAAGCAATGTTGATGGGTTTAGCACATTGCATAACTTTATCACATCATTTTTAGAGTCCAATACACTCTGCTATTAGGGTGTCAATATATTGTGTGTAATATACTGGGGGGCATATTAGTAAGGAAGTGGCGGAGAGAGGCGTTAGCCGTCTTGGCTTAACGCCTCTCTCCGCCACTTCGGAAACGCAAGGCTGGACCATATTAACAAGGATATGGTGCAGCCTCGCGTTTCCCCCTGCGATGGTGCTAAGTTTTACAACTTAGCACCAGCGCAGGTACCCTTGCACCAGAGTGCAAGGGTGTCTGCGAGCAGGGAGGTTTGTTTATGTGTAGGAAGGAGTTCCTTCCTGCACATAAACAAACCTAAAATGCCATTTTGTAACTTTCATGTGTGTTGCTTCGTGCAGCACACATGGAAGTTACAAAATGGAATTTTGCAAAACGGTTTGTTCATGTACAGGAAGGGACACCTTCCTGTACATGAACAAACCATGGCATTTTGCTTTTTCCATGTGTGCTGCACAAGGCAGCACACATGGAAAAAGCATAAACGAGGAGAAATGAAACATTTCTCCTCGTTTCGCCACCTTAAGACCAGGATTGTGTGTTGCGGTGGAACGCCTACCGCAACACCCACTGCACGCCCCCTTTCACGCTACGTTTAGTGTGGAAGGGGCCCTATTATCAAGGCAGCGTTAAGCCACTTAACGTGGCTTTAAGCCACGTTAAGTGGCTTAACGCTGCCTTGATAATAGGGCGCTGACCCTAACACCACCACAACGTCACAAAAAGTGACATTGTGGTGGCGATAGGGGCTTGATAATATGCCCCTGGGTCTTAGTTTTAGTCAGCAATACCCCCATAGAGTGCGATTAAAAGATATCCCATCACTATGTTCTTTTCCAGACTAGCACTCACCGCAGCCACCGCCTTAGGCAGCCTTGGAAACCTGATGCTACAGGACCAGGTGTAGAAGAGAAGTAAGCCACAGGTCTTCAGGCTCCGCCATGAGTCTGTGTCAAATCTGAGAGTGCACACCCATCTCTCTTACTGCAAACAGAGTACAATCTTGTGTGTAATCAAACAGGCATTCCCAGACCTGGGGCACAACACAATTTCTCTTTCAAATTCAGGAACGCTTTTGTGCATTGTTGTCCCATGGAAGTGGATCAGACACATCCGGGTGTGCCAACCTCAGTAGTAGTAGCCATCAAGGAAAGGTTTGGTATCCACAGTCCACAGTAGCCAAACATTCCCTAAAACATTGTGATGTCCTTTTGTGTTTGTGGTGGATTCATCTGTAGAATGGCTTCCACTCTCTCTGGTGCCATCTTTCTGACTTCCTTCATGATAATGTGCCCCAGATATTGAACTTCTTTTTGACAGTACTTCAGTTTAGCTGGAGACATTTTTGTCCGTTCTCTGCCAAGTGATACAAGAGTGCAATGGTGTTGCATTTACAAGCATCACTTGATTCTGATGTTACTAGTAGGTCGTCTATATATTGAACAAGGGTAGACTCACATGGCATTTGCAAAGACTCTAAATTTGTTTTTAGGATCAGGTTGAAAACTGATGGACTCTCTGCATACCCATGAGGGACATAACACCACTTATTGCCTTTTGCTTGAATGTAAATGAGAACAAATATTGGCTATCTTCATGCAAAGGCACTGAAAAGAAAGCCTGGCATAAATCAATGGCAATTAACCATGCTGCAGTACATGGAATGTGGAAAAGCACAGTGGCAGGATTCGGTACCACAGGACAACAGGGCACTACTTTTTCATTAATTAATCGCAAATCCTGGATGATTCTATATTTCCCACATTATGGGAGAATTATATGGGCTTCCAATCAACTCTCTCAGTATGCCTTTGCAAAGTATATCTTCAATCCCTGGTTTTAGTCCTTCAATACTCTGGAGTTAAATGATAGGGTGGTGTTCAGGGGTAAACAACTTTAGGCTTTAACTTGATTCAGACTTATTCTACATCTTTTATAAGTCCAATATCTTTTCCTGTGCAATCCCAAACATCTGCATTGACAGTGTCTCTTAGGTCTTCAGGTAACTCAGAAATTTTCAGTAAAGGTAACATTCCTACCTCGGCATTCTGTTTAATCATTTTAAAGTCTACATCCTCATCATGGGGCTGAAAGGCTACACCGTCCGGTATGCAGCACATTGTACAATTTAACTTGCACAACAAATCTCTCCCTCACAGATTTGCTGTACTTGTGTACCTGACAACAAATCAATGCTTCTCTTTAAAGGTTACTCTTTTGACGGGGACTTATTCTGAAATTGGATTTTGCATTTGTCTGTTTGTAACTCCAACTACTTGGATTGTTTTCCCCAAGAGAGGTAAGTCTGGTACCTCCACTGTTCTGACAGTGGAATGGGTAGCTCCTGAGTCAATAACAAAATGACACATCGTGACCATAATCATTCACATCTACATATGGGCCACTAAGATCTACCTCTAAGACTGCACCAAGTAAGCAATCTTCCTCCTCTCTCAAGCCCCATCATTTGGAATTATCGCAAGCATATCTGTCAGTTTCGAATGAAGGGAATTGTGTCAAGCCATTCTGACTCTGGTTTCAGAACTTTGGCATAGAATTCTGAAACTGGTTTGCATTAAACCTTGGCATTTGATTTAACATGAACCTGGAATTCCCCATTTGTGCAGGAGTGGGGGCATCATTTGGGTTTGATTTTGAGGCATTTTTGGAACAGGTGTACCTTGTAAATCATGCAACATTTCTCTAGCATTTTCAGGATTAAGTTGACATTCTCACACCTCTTATGTCCCACCCTCAGACAGATGTGACAAGCAGTAACCTTTTTCATTGCAGTATTGTCCATTCCAGATCCCATACCCATGGGAGCACCTCTACCTCTGCCCACAGCAACGTTGCTAATGTACAAGTCAATTCCTTTATACCAAAGTATTTGTTACCTGGCCAGCTCTCAAAAAGTTTGAGCACTATGTCCACATCCCATAATGACTGAAATTTAGCATTTCGTGGTCTTGTCAACCTAACCCCTTTCTCTGCATACTGAAGGACATCTACCGATAGATATTCCTTAATTCAACTAATGTACTGCAGACACTGCAGATTTTTTGCAATTAACAGTCCTGTACAATAAACTTTTCTTAAATAATTCTGCAAAAAAAGTAGCCACTTCTACTTCATCTACCTGTACGGGATCCAATTCCATTTCCATGCAGCAGTGTAGCCATACTCTCCATGCCCCTCTGCATCTCTTTCTAGCCACTAGTGCCCAAGATTCATCAAGCAACACTGTAGCTGCTATGAAAGACCTGAGAATCTTCCTGAATTCCTGATACTTTCCATACTAAAAGATTGAGCAAACCCACTGACACTAAAGGATGGTCATCTCACTCCACCCCCCCTTAGGAGTCCTTTGCATGAGCAAATCAAATATGGAATCTCAACTGCCATCACGAACACTGTTACAAACCATGCCTGAATTTTCCAAAAAGGGACCGACAGTACACTCTGACACCTCTGCCTTCTCACATCTACTAATACCCTCTGTTTTATCAATAAAGGAGGGTAAGCATATCCCCTCATCTTTATCTAATCTCGGGTGAATGAGTCCACCGCTATTATGCCTGGATCCGGTCTCCAACGTATGTAATACTGTAACTGGGTTGTCAACCTGGAGGCAAAAAGATATACCCCAAAGGGACCCAAAGTCTCCTGAATTTGTCTAAACAAATCGCAGTTTCCAATTGCTGAAATCTGCAATCACATTGTATACACCAGGTAAGTACGCAGCTTTCAGGATAATTTTGTGTTCCAAACAAAACTCCCACATTTTCTGTACTAAAACTGACACCTTTTTGATCTGGGTCCTTCCATCTTGTTTTTATAGATCACTGCTGAAAATTGTCCATCTTTTACAGGATGGAATGTCCTTTCAACTGCCTCATGAAACTCTGAAAGGCAAACAATCCTGCCTTAAATTCTAAACAATTTATGTGATTCTCCCTCTCTAATACATTGCAGACTCGTCTTGTTTCCTGCCCTGAACATAGTGCTCCCATCCTAACTTGCTTGCATCATATTCCAGAATGATATCTGATTTTACTCTAAATATCGATCTTCCATTCCATGCCTCCAACCTTTCCTTCCACCATTGCAATTCTACTCTTGCATCCTGATCCAAGAATATCTTGTCTTTATACCACAGATCTCTGGACAGATCCAGCTTCTCCAACCGTTATAGAACTCGGCAGTGTAATGGCCTTGGAAATATCACCTGCATTGAAGAAGATAACAGAACAATGACTCAAGACATCTCCCTCAGTTTCACATCCTCTTTCTTCAACAAGGTATTTACTTTTAGCCTTATCCTTCTCACTCTTTCCTCAGTAACTGCAATTGACAAACAATTGCATCTACTGCAAATCCCAGAAATTCGAGTTGCTGGGTTGGAGTCAAAACTGATTTCTCCATGTTTACTATGAAACCCAAAGATTCAAACAACTCCTTCACTAGAACCAAATGTCCATTCAACTCTAAATTTTTACTCATTAACAGAAAATCGTATAACTATATGATTATCCGTGTACCTCTTTCCCTTAGGAAACCAACTATTGGTTTCAAAACGTTTGTAAAACACCAAGAGGCTGCAGACAGCCCAAACGGTAGACACTGAAACTGGTATAATACTCACTTCCATCTGAATTGTAAATATTTTTGGCTTTCCTCCTCTACTGGAATTGTGAAATGTATCTTTGAGGTACATTTTCACCATCCAATCTTTTCTTGAAGCACATCCCGTAACAAATATACCCATTCCATCTTGAAATGTCTATAAGTTACTAATTAATTTAGATTTTCCAAATGTATTCTTTGCCCTTTTACTCTACAAGAAAAAATTTACTCACAAAACCTTTTCTCTCACCTCCTACTTCCACTATTGCCTCCTTTGCTAGAATCTGCTTTATCTCCTCCATTAAAATGCAATCTAAACCTTTGCTGAAAACCAATTTGTTTGGTTTCCATATTTGGTAAGGCTGCATTGTAAACTCTATTTGGTATTCTGTCACAGTTTCTAAAACCCAAACGTCTTTTGTTATGTCTCCAAGAATCCTGGAACAACTTTAGTCTTCCTCCCACCTTTAATGGGGTAAAACCAGAGAGTATCCTCATACTCACCTTGTCCTGAACCGGATGCCTGCCCTTGACCCCTACTAAATCTATTCCTTCTTCTTCATCCGCTTTGGGGATAGAAACCTCTTTGGTTACCTCTGTAACGTCTATAATTTCCACTTGTTTGGTAACCTGTGTAATGGGTCTTGTAATTTTCCCGGCTGAAAGCTTGCCCTCTCCTTCCAGTGTGTCCAGAAAAACTGGGCACCCTATTCATATTGAATTGTGCTTTTCCAGACTAGTAAACATCTGCACATATTTCCCTAAGGATTTACCATGGCTTAATATAAAAGAGAGGGGCCCGCTACTCCAAGAGACAGGGTTCCATATACAACTTAATTGTCAAAAATAAAAAATCCCTTGGAGGAATCAATTCATTCTATTCAAACATTCCACACTACACTTCTATCGGGCTCATACATGCCTCCATACCCGTCTTAAGAGGGACCCAAAAGACTATTTTTAACAATTAGTATCTAATATATCACTCAAAGTGAAAAAGTTTATACAATTTATATAAAATTCATGTTTTTTTAAAAACAGTTTAAAAATCCAATAATAAAAAAATATTGCACAAAATATCACAAAACACTATATCAAGAGAGACAACACATGAGACATGTCAAACGAGCCATCGGAAACCGCGGCAAAATACAGATACCAACAGATATGTGGTAGATGAGATTGGCGGTAACCTGAGGGATCTGGAGGGATACTCAGCCTCCATGACCACGTCTTGGATTTTGGAATTTGAGACTAATATATAGGACTCCTAAACAATTGGGACCACAAGAGATTTCGAATCTAGCAATTATTGCCATTATACTTCTTGATTCACAGAACAAGTATATTGAAGGGGAGAGTTCCATTGAACAGCAATGTGAAGCCCATCTGCATTTGCATTCATGACCATATGCTCCAAAAAGATATGGGAGCAATAAATAATAAAGCTTTGTATTAACCCTTAAAGCTCAAATGGGTGAGACCAGCATTGTCGGTCTTCAGTGTGTCTCACCTAAGAAATAGTTGGTAAACACCGCATGATCGTATAGAGAGATAAAAATATTTGTTGTTGTCCTGAAGAAGGTGGTTCTATTCTGTCAACCCACCGAAATGAGTTGACAATCTCTTTTCTGTTAAATTTGAGGAACAATGATCCACATGCTAAAAAATGATCAGATAACATAACTTTTCTATTGATTTTACTCAAATTAACAACATTGTAATGACAAATGTGTATGTCTTATGTGTTATCTCTCTTCATATAGTGTTTTGTGATATTTTGTGCAATATTTTTTCATTATTGGATTTTTAAACTGTTTTTAAAAAAACATGAATTTTATATAAATTGTATAAACTTTTTCACTAGGAGTGATATATTAAATACTTTGGGGCCGATTCCGATCCCGGTTGGAAACCGTACCGACCGACACGGATCGGGACTGGAGTCCGACCGACACGTACATTCACCGTACGACTGGCCCAGTACGAGGCAATGCATGTGAAATACTAACGACTCGCACAGAGCACAATCCGCACGACCGAAACGTACGGAAAATTGTGATTCGGCCGTAAACTGACCGGGAACCATTCCAAACGACACGGACCGGGAATGGGTCCGACCGGCACGTACACGCGATGTACGTCCAGCCCAGTACGATGCAATGCGTGTGAAATACTAACGACTCGCACGGAGCACAATACGCAAGCCCGAAACGTAAGGGACATACTGACTACCACGTAATAGAGCCCGTCGCGACCGACGCGTACGTGAACGCTGCAACATAGCATATTGTGAGTGTGACCGACTCGGATTAGCCCGCTATGGCCGCTGTAAGCGTCCGTCCCGGACAACTGAACTTGTCCGTCATGCTCACCAAAATTACATAGAAACAAACTGAAAAAGACCAAACAAGCATTGTCAAAGTCAATAAGTTAAAAATAAAAAAATAATGGAACAAAGACACACCCACAACTCCACCTACATAAAGGGCCAAAATGCCTACCATGATCCTTTGCAAATTCCACACATATGACAGCAGAGAACACCACCACCCAGCACTCAGAGACACACTCACAACTCACCCACCACACAACCTTTACACCATTTGCACTTTTCAAAAACACACTCACAAACACCTAGATAAACTGGCACCCACTCACCCTCACTTTCACCCTCACACACACATCAATCTCCACAACCACCCATCACCATGCTCCCAAATAAAAATCCAAAGTTCACAGATAGTCAGTTGGAAGCCTTGGTTGATGAAAACCTCAGAGTAGAGCCACATTTATTTGGCACATTGGTCCAACAGACCCCCATGTCACAGAAAACAAAGATGTGGGAGAGGATTGTCGACAAGGTGAACTCACAAGCACCTTGCCTGCGCACAATGGAGGATATCAAGAACAGGTACTACGATGTGCGAAGGAGGGTCAAGAAGCTGATTGCCAGAGACCATGCCCTGAGCCAGCGGACCGGCGGTAGCCCTCCTGCAAAACCAACGCACTTCACTTCCTGGGAGAAGAAGGTGCGGGCCATCCTTCCACCGGAGGGCATCCATGGATTAACAGGAATAGCAGAGCCTGGTGAGTACATAACCAACTAGCCAATATTGTGAGGCAATACACTCACAGACATCACTGTCAAGGGGACAGTGAAACCAATCACGGTCAGCAAAGCCATAGCAAACAAAAGCTAATTATCCTGCAATGTGTATGCCACTTAGATAAACACAATACCTGCAATCTCAGAGTAATATGGAACTATGTCATAACATGTACAAACTTACTAACAAATACAGCAAGGCGTTGGCCCAAAACACCAACAAACACTGTCAGCCATTTTGCCAGCACTATTTCACCCACTCACAGGGAAGCAGAGTCAAAAGGAAGGAAGGTTGGGTATGCTGGGAAGGTGGGTGTAGCCAAAAGCATGATGGGAGTCATAGTCACAGCCAACAGTCCTCCTCCCACATGGCCCAACAAGCCCACCCTGAACCATGTTCACCTCACTGTGCGTGGCATAATACTGACAAGATGGCTGACACTGGGCTCTGCTGTGGGGAGCACAAGGCCCTGGTGGGAGTACTTCTCAAACAAACAACAGGACACCACTGTCAGCCATCTTGCCAGCACTGTTACACCACCTCACAGGGAAGCTGAGTCACAGGAAGGAAGTCTTGGTATTCTGGGAAGGTGGGTGTAGCCAATAGCATGATGTGAGTCGTAGTCACAGCCAACAGTCCTCCTCCCACATGGCCCATCAAGCCCACCCTGAACCATGCTCACCTCATAGGGAGTGGAAAGAGACTGACAAGATGGCTGACACTGGGCTCTTCTATGGGGAGCACTAGGCCCTGGTGGGGGTTGTGCTCCAACAAACAACAGGACACCACTGCCTGACATCCTGAACGTCAACTGTGACTCCCTGCAATGGAAGCATGCTTCATGATGGCCCATCTGGCCTGGGGGGGGAGGAGGAGTGCTAGCTCTGACTACATCTACCAGCAGGCCATGACACACACACACACCTCCCACCAACACCAAACAACACACCTGGGACTATGCTCTCCAAGAGAGTGAGTCAAAACCCACTTCCAAGATGTCTGTCACTGGGCTCTGCTGTGGGGAGCACAAGGCCTTGCTGGGAACTGTGCACAAACAAACACCAGGCCACCACTGTCAGCCATCCTGCCAGCACTGTTACACTACCTCACAGGGAAGCTGATTCACAGGAAGGAAGGTTGGGTATGCTGGGATGGTGGGCGTAGCCAAAAGCATGATGGGAGTTGCAGTCACAGCCAACAGTCCCCCTCCCACATGGCCCATCAAGCCCACCCTGAACCATGCTCACCTCACAGGGAGTGGAAAGAGACTGACAAGATGGCTGACACTGGGCCCTGCTGTGGGGAGCACTAGGCCCTGGTAGGGGGTTGTGCTGCAACAAACAACAGGACACCACTGCCTGACATCCTGAACGTCAACTTTGACTCCCTGCAATGGAGGCATGCTTCAGGGGGATTACCTGGGCTCTGTGGGTGAAGGAGGACCTGCAATGACTCCAAATACTATCAAGTCCGGCTCAACACACACCTTCTCAGCCAGAACAAATAGCACCCTTGGGACTAGTCCCCCTGAAAGTAAATGCCCTGGCAAGATGGCTGACACATGGGCCTGATGTATGAATTGGCTGCAAGTCATACCTAGGCACTGGCCCCCCCAAACACGATCACACCCACAGCCATCGCAACTGTATGTTTCCACTCACTGTCTGAGGAAGCAGTGCCCCAGGGGTGCCCCCTGGCCTGGCTGTGAAGGTGTGTGGGTTACATGACAATTGGGGAGATGCCGACATAGCACATATCAAAACACACACACAAAGCTACATATACATCATTGACAGGGGACATATGACAGTGAATGGAATGGCCACAGCAGGATAGCTGACACTGTTGCATGGTGTCATGTACACAAGGTGCTGTTGTGAGCTGCATTCCACTCCTACATCATGCAGCGTTATCAGCATACTTGACACAACACTCCCCTCACTGTCATTGACACTTGCAACACAAGGAGTAACCTGGACTGGGTAGGAGGAGGCATACAACTTACAGCAGCATAACTCAAACACACAAACCACTGGCCCTCACTGTCATGAGCATTGAAAATCAAGAGAGCTGCCTTGGTTAACTCCTCTTTCGGTGGAGGACATTGACAAGATAAATTACGTTATCACGTACAAAGCTCAGCAGCAACATCATTTGCTACGGTAACACCATCACATGTGTGCAATGAGATGTAAACCAGGAACACGTACATCAATATGGTAGCTCACAAGAGATCTCAGACATACCAGACTGTGACCATGTTGTTCTGACACACCAATGTGACTCAAATAAACATGCACAAAGGCCAGCACACATGCCCCAATCTTGCAACACATCGTAAGAGGAAGTGCACGTATGTTCTTGTCAAAGCACAAATAATGATAAGGAAAACACACCTGTGTCAGGCACAGGATAGCACTTGAGCAGCAATGGCCATGTACAGTACTTGAATCAATACATGAGCTGACCACGCACACAGCTCCAACTGCCCATCAAAACGCTTCAGGTTGCCATGACAATGTGCTTAACCAATACAGACCTCTGTCTGTGACAATGGAGGACAATGCAATGTACATACACTCATCATGAAGTACAGTAGCAACTGTAAAGTGTGTGATCTGTTGATGTGTGCTGAACCCCAACATACATTGTGTGTCTCTTCCACCCACAGGGGATGCTGGGGACACTGCAGGGACCGAAGAAGGATCCCAGTCCCAGACTCTGGTTGACCCTGAGATCTCCGGTGTGGATGTCTCTCAGTCCTCTTCGGACGACGATGAACGACCTGGCACCTCCGGTGTGGCTCCGCATCCAGCCCCAGCAGCTGTAACATCAGCACCCCCTGCCACCACTCCTGCCACATCTGCAAACACACCAATGACCTCTGCCAACACGGACAGACCAAGGCAACAGAACACTGATGGCACAGCTACACAGGGCACCCTGGAGGTGACGGACAACACCACCAGTGCCAACACAGAAGTGGACCCAGTGTCGTACCTGCCTGCCACAGCAGGTCCTGCCCGTGTGGGCAGGGGTGGTGTGAGGGTGGGCAGGCTGAGGCCACGGCCTGCAAATGGGGCTGGACTGCAGGATGATCCACAGTTGCGTACCAGGAAAGCACCGGAGGCTTTGGCCAGGTAGTGGGGATCCTCAGGGACATTTCACAACAGCAGGCTGCCCATCATGCCAGATTGGGCTCCCACATGTCCCGGGTGGAGACACACATGTCCCGAATGGAGTCCAAAATGGACAAAATTGATGAACTCACGGCGGTGCATAGGGACATACTCACATGCCTCCGCCAGATAGCTGACAACATGACCACACCTCCCTGTGTGCCCACTACATCTGTTGCCACTACATCTGCAACTGCCACAGGGAGGGATGAGGACTCTGGCGGAGAGTCCCCGGCAACGCAGCAGCCTGCACTCGAGGGTCCCCCTGAAAAGAAGAAGAGAGGTCATCTGAAGAAGGACAAGTGAGAGGCAGATGGCCATGCATACCCCCCAGGAAGTGAATACCTGTTCCAGACAACCTCCATTGTGTGCAAAGCGTTCACCTTGTTGACTGTCACTAAACTCCCACAC
This sequence comes from Calotriton arnoldi, assembly GCA_963921515.1. NCBI lineage: Eukaryota > Metazoa > Chordata > Amphibia > Caudata > Salamandridae > Calotriton > Calotriton arnoldi. Next base: position 117,137 of record CAWUFW010009397.1, read on the forward strand.
ATGTGATGGAGGGTCTAAGTTTAACCAATGTTTCAAATGACTGTGGACTTTACTCTCGAAATTTCATCTACCAACACTACCAACTCCTCTGTGAACTTTGGATTCCTATCACACTGTTCAGCACTTTCATTTACGTATACTATTCAAACACATGCATGTTAATACATTCACAATCACACAGAACTTGCTTCTGTTGTGACTTAAACTTGGTTTGTGTCATAGAGATCATGACCTGCTTAAAGAATACTGCGCATGAAAACTACTACAGCAATGTAAACACAGTTATGTGAGTCATGGTGATGTGACACATATGAGGGAGACACACCACTACGTCAACACAACACATACTTACCATGGCCATCTAACTCATCGCCTACACTTTTGTGAACTGAAAATACAGTGGAATGCACATACACAACACCCATCCTGAGTCAGTGGCAATCAGCCCACAGGTACAGTATGCAAATGATTGTCAGATATGTGGACACAGACAAAGCACAGTCCAAAGTGACACACAGGTTTATCACACAATCACTACATGTGAACTCCACAACAGATGGAAGGTAACCTCACGTGACAGTGAGCACAAAGTAACCAAGTAGTAAACAAGGGAAGTCCAGGGGTGTGTGGCACATCATCGGTTTGACAACGACAACTTGCACTCTGTAACAGGAATCGTTGAATCATTGTTTCGGGGGTCACACGTGACCAAACAACAGCCAAAGGACCCTGTGAAGGACAGACATACAACACTATTAATATCACAAAATAACAGCATACATCTCCAATACACATGCCAAACACAATCCTTAAGATACTTGAACACAACCTAGTAATCATGTCAACACTGTTTGGGAGTACATACTAACTTAAAGGACACATCACTGCAAGCATCCTGTCAAGTAGCACACAGCCACACATATGCAGCAACATTGTACCACCTACACATATCAGGCCATGACAAAACGTAGACAACACATCACTGTATACTCACAATCATGTGAAAAAGTTGTTGATGAGCTGTATCCGAACATCCCCCTCACCCTCATCATCACTGGCAACATGACCCAGAGCAGGATCCTCCACGGCTGGCGGCTGTCGATCATCATCATCCTGGATGAGAGCCAACTCCTCCCTCACTGCCAGGTTGTGTAGCATGCAGCACACAATTATGATTTTGCACACCTTCTCAGGGGCATATGGGAGGGCCCCTCCTGTCCTGTCCAGGCAGCAGAATCTGCTTTTCAGTAGACCAAATGTCCGCTCTATCACTCTCCTGGTCCGCCCATGTGCCTCATTATAACGTATTTCCGCCGGTGTCACAGGGTTCCTGAGGGGTGTCAGCAACCACGGCATGTTTGGGTATCCAGAGTCACCTACATACAAACAAACAAACATTTTATGGGTCTGAAAAGAGGTTGAACATTTTTTTTACCAAAAACACACAAGGGAAACAGATATTACACACCGACAAGCCAGGCACGCTGGTCCTGCAGCTGTGACATCGTTGTTGGGATCCGACCAGTCCGCATGATGTAAGCGTTGTATGCTGAACCAGGGAAACGTGCACACACATGTGATATTGTCATGTCCGACAGACATACCACCAGGGCATTAATGGAGTGAAAATGTTTTCTGTTCCGGTATGTCTACTCATGTGCTTGTGGTGGTACCAAAGCCACATGTGTTCCATCTATGGAGCCTATGACATGTGGCATCCTTCCCAGTGCATAAAAGTCACTCTTTATGTCAGTGAATTGTCCTGGGCTTGGGAATTCGATGTACTGGTTCAGGAAATGCAACATCGCCTCCAAAACATCGCTAAGCACACGGCTGAACATGGTCTGTGACATCCCAACATCAGAAGCCACGGTGTACTGGAAGGTACCGGTGGCAAAGAAGTGTAGGGCTGCCATCACCATCACCTTGGGGGTCAGCGCTGATGGATATGTCCGGCCAGTTGTAAATGTGGGGCCAACTGCTCTGCCAACACCTCAATTAGTGGTCTGGTGAAGCAGTACCATCGGATGCAGTCACGTTCAGCCATGGTTGCAAGGTCTGGGAACGGTCTATGGACAGCTGGTCTCCTCAGTACATAGGTGAGCAAAGAAAGATTGTCAGTTCCCCTACATATGTGGCAATGACCATGCTAAATATCACATGCTACATCATAGCAAGACACAATTACTTGATGTGTGTGCTGTTGGGCATGGACACATATGTCAGCTATGTGCCCCTCACCTGACATCTCAGCTCAACATGGTTACACAACAAGTGCAATGCTGCGCTGTGAACAATCTATGGGGTCTGTCACAGTATATCTGCACAAACGTCACATAGCAAACACACACCCCAGTGACTAGTAAGGATAGATGTGTTCCCAACATGACAGGTGCTTTTCCAGTCACACACACAAGGATCTTGTAGTGCCACAAGGACACTGTCATGATGTAGCATCTGATGTACACGTACCAACACACCCATAAAACCCACATGATGTGCTACCAGATTTGTTCGCAGGGCATACATGGATGTCTGTGACACACAGACACAACAGCAACTCACATGGCCAAATCACATGGATGTTGTAAACGATTGACATCTACCACATACAATCAGAGACATGTGTGTAGCACAATATGTACATATTCTGGATTAACAACACAATGGTAGCTCTGGGACACCCTGTGACACACAGTCCATTTCACCTATGAGTCAGGGTATATGTAACATGTCATCACACAATGTGCACCTTGAAGTGTGTACAGGCCTCGGAGTTTGATCTGCAAAGTTGTCACTCACAGTAGTGATGTGCCTCACACACAATGGTTTTTGTCCCCATTAAATATGGCACATCCTGGGAGTGTGTGCCACTAAGTTCCCTGTCCAATATGACATGTGGAGCCATATACCCACACATGTTATGAAGCCTGAAATGTTATTCCATATACTGTGACAGGCTGTATGTTTGTTGCAGAGCACCGAAATCCCTGCCAAGATATTGTGTGTGGCATCCTTTGGCAATTGACTGTAATGGTGACAGACGCGGGTGAGATTTCAAGAGACACGTCGTTCACTTAGGGTCCCGGGCGTACGCATTGGCGCTTGACTGCAATGGAGACGGATGCGTGTGAGTTTTCAAAAGACGCGTTGTACATTTACGGGCCGAGCTGGGCGCACACATTGGCTCTTGACTGCAATGGAGACGGATGCATGTGAGTTTTCAAAAGACGCATCGTACATTTCCGGGCCGAGCTGGGCGCACGCATTGGCTCTTGACTGCAATGGAGACGGATGCGTGTGAGTTTTCAAAAGACACTTCATACATTTCCGGGCCGAGCCGGGCGCACGCATTGGCTCTTGACTGTCATGGAGACGGAAGTGGTTTTGATACTTGTACGAATCGCGTTCAAAAAATTCCGTTGGCACCCAACAACAATGTATCTAAGTCATTGGTGTCATGATGGGGAATATTTGAATGATGCAGAAGGCGTGTACAAAGCGTGCAATGCAATGGATTGGCCAATTTCATAAAAAGCGAACGTCTCGGACCTATCGCTTTGGACGCATGGGACAGATACTGCCTCTGCAGCACAGATATAAGGCTGTCTGTTCCCCAGAGACTTCACTTGCCTGCACTACATGCTACAGGACTACATCTCCCACTACCACTGCTGCTGTCTCTGCATCCTCTGGCTACTGCAATGGCACGTACTCTGGAGAGGGCCCCAGCATTCACTGAGGAGGAGAACCAGGCCCTGCTGGACAGCCTCCTGCCACAGTACAGCAAGCTGTATGGGAAACCAGGGGAGCAGGTGAGTGTGCAGTCCACTGCCTTTCTAATTGTGCATGTTGTCTGACTAGCACTACTAGCATTGTGTTGACCAAGGGCAAGCATGCTCACTGAGTAATTGTAAGTCTCTGAGGGGCATATTAGCAAGGGCAGTATCGCCACTTTAGCGGCACTTTTTGCCGCTAAAGCGGCGATATTGTTATCGCCCTATCAGCAAGCTGTCGCTAACAGGCGTTAGCGACAGCTTTCTGGCGATAGCGGCCGGTTTTCCTATCGCCTTGCATGCCAGCGATAATTATCGCTAATGACATGCAAGGTAGGCGATCCCAACTAAAAGCGACTGAAAACAGTCGCTAACACAACTTCCCCTATTAGCAACGCACGCGAGCGATAAAAAACTCGCGCTAAGCGCGATTATCGCTAGAATTTAACACCTGCTAAAAACATGACTTACCTGTTTGTTCAATGGGAGGTGGATTGTCAGGCTAAGTCCCCCATGGCGTTAATGCATGAATATCGCTGGATTTCCAGCGATATTCACGCATTTTGCCGCTATTGCTGGATATTTTATCGCATTGGAGATAAACGTTGCTAATAACGTGTTATCTCCGTGATAAAATCCAGCGATACGCGGCGATAAAAAAATTATCGCAAGTTGTTGCTAATATCCCCCCATGTGTGCAGAAACAAGTAATGTACAGGTGCAGTTTCTAAGAAATAGCATTTTGTATTTGCTTTGGATTAACATGCACTGTTATCATGTTGTCAATGCTGGCTTGCACACAGGACAACTGCCCATGTCCATAGTTGCACTCCCTGTTTCCATCATATGCCCTTCAGCAAATGACATGTATGTCCAGCTGTGTGATGAACAGACATGTTGCATGTGTGGCAATGGTGTCTAACTTTGTCATCCATGCAGGTGTATGCCCATCAGAAGCAGGAGATTTGGCAGACCATCATCCGGGCAGTAAGATCTGTGGGGGTCTTCAAACGCCGCATCAGTCACTGCCAGAAGAGGTGGCAGGACCTTCATTGGCTGGACCAGGAGGATAGCCAGAGTCCAGATGAAGCTGTCGCCTCCACGCAGACGGGGCGGATGACGGACACTGACCCCCAACATGCTCCAGATACTGACGGTGGTCTTCCCTGACCTGGATTGGATGGGCAGTTGAAGGACAGACAGCAGCAAGGAGGGGGTAAGTTCATGCCTTTTTGGTGAACTATGTCTAACATGCAATTTGCACCCCTTCAGCCTGGTAACACTCCCACAGTTCGTCTGTCTGCTGAGACAAGACTCATGTGGCTAAATTTGGTGATGCCCCATTCTCATCTGATAACCAGGTGTGTCCCTTTCGGTCTGTGACTTGTGTCACTTGGGTTGTGTGTTTGTGCTGTTGTCCAAGGTTGATGTTGGGAACAGCATCTGCTACAGGTGCATTGATTTGGGCTTCATGAGTGGGGGCTATTGTCTGACGTGTGTCAGCACATTGACAGAAATCTGACCTGTACTCTGTGTGGGCCATACATAAATGTTCTAATTGCTGACCTGGGTCACCATAGGTGTCTGAGGTATTTACCACACACCCATGCAGCAGGTAAGACCAATGTTGGGGCCTCAGAGGAATGAAATTCATGCGTGTAACTAATGCATAGCCACCTGCCAAGTGTTCCTGGTAATCTCATGTTGCACATGGTCCAGGACAGGTATGGCAACTCCGGCCATCCAAGACACCCTGTCCTCCTAATCCTGGGTGTCATCCAACATCATGACCATTGCGAAATGTGCAATCAGGTATCTGACTCTGTGTCATTATGGACTGGCATGGCTTTTTGGACTTCAAGAGTGGTAAAATGTTTACAATGTACTGACATCTGATTTGTGGCTGTTGGATCTGCACATAGGGTAAAACATATGTGTGTAATCACTGGACTGTGCCTAATGGTGGATTCCACATTAATGTGCAAGCAGCTTTACTTTGTTCTCGTCAGCCTGTGATGTGTTCATGTATACTGATTTGTGTTATCACACACTCAAATGTCTCATTTGGGCAACGTGTGATCATCAGATTCTTTCTAATGTGGGTAGCATGGGGTGTACATGTGTACTTGACCACTACAGAGCTTGCATTCCCCACAAAAACATGAGTGTGACGCGGTGCAGACTGTTGTTTTTGGATGCACTGCCCCTGTGACAGGAGCCAGTAATGACTCATTGGCCAGACAGGCCTGTGGCATGGTGTACTACATGCCAATCTGTTACCTGCAATATTGTCAGTTCTCCTGCAAGAACTCCATTGTAGCATTGACTATCAAGACATGAGGCCATCAAGTTGTCTGGGGATGGAAGCATATCCATCATATCAACAATGACTACGGCCAGCCCATCAATCAATCAATCAATCAATCATGTCACTTATAAAGCGCACTACATACCCGCGAGGGTCTCAAGGCGCTGGGGGAAGAGGGGGGTGGTGCTGCTACTGATCGAAGAGCCAGGTCTTGAGGAGTCTTCTGAAGGCCAGTAGGTCTTGGGTCTGTCGGAGGTTGGTGGGGAGGGTGTTCCAGGTCTTGGCGGCGAGGTGGGAGAAGGATCTGCCGCCGGCGGTCGTTTTCCGGATGCGGGGGACTGTGGCGAGGGCGAGGCTGGTCGAGCGGAGCTGGCGGGTGGGGGTGTAGAAGCTGAGTCGTCTGTTGAGGTAGGCTGGTCCGGAGTTGTGGAGTGCTTTGTGTGCGTGGGTGAGGAGCTTGAAGGTTATCCTCTTGTTGACAGGGAGCCAGTGCAGGTCTCTCAGGTGGGGTGTGATGTGGCTGCGTCGGGGGATGTCGAGGATAAGACGTGCAGAGGCGTTCTGGATGCGTTGCAGCCGTCTCAGGAGCTTAGCCGTCGTTCCTGCGTAGAGGGCGTTTCCGTAGTCCAGCCTGCTGGTGACGAGGGCCTGGGTGACTGTTTTTCTTGTTTCGGTGGGGATCTACTTGAAGATCCTGCGGAGCATTCGGAGGATGTTGAAGCAGGATGAGGAAACGGCGTTGACCTGCTTAGTCATGGAGAGGGTGGGGTCGAGGATGACCCCTAGGTTGCGTACGTGGTTGGTGGGTGGCGGGGCTATTCCCAGTGATGTTGGCCACCAGGAGTCGTCCCAGGCTGAAGGGTTGGAACCAAGGATGAGGACCTCCGTCTTGTCCGAGTTCAGCTTCAGGCGGCTGGTCCTCATCCATTCGGCGGCGGCCTTCATTCCTTCGTGGAGGTGGGCTTTGGCGGTGTGAGGGTCTTTGGTGAGGGAGAGGATCAGCTGGGTGTCGTCGGCGTAGGAGATGATGTTGAGGTTGTGCTGTCGGGCGACGTGGGCGAGGGGTGCCATGTAGATGTTGAACAGAGTTGGGCTGAGGGAGGAGCCTTGGGGTACGCCGCAGATGATCTTGGTGGCCTTGGATCGGAAGGGGCGAGGCGGACGCTTTGTGTTCTGCCGGAAAGGAAGGATGTGGTCCAGTCCAGGGCCTTCTCTTGGATCCCGGCGTCGTGAAGGCGTGTTCGTAGTGTGTGGTGGCAGACCGTGTCGAAGGCGGCTGATAGGTCCAGGAGGATGAGGGCTGCTGTTTCTCCGTTGTCTAGCAGGGTCCTGATGTCATCGGTGGCGGCGATGAGGGCGGTTTCGGTGCTGTGGTTGCTGCGGAAGCCGGACTGGGAAGGGTCCAGGATGTTGTTCTCCTCGAGGTAGCGGGTCAGTTGTTTGTTGACGATTTTCTCGGTGACCTTCGCGGGGAACGGGAGTAGAGAGATGGGTCGGAAGTTCTTGAGGTCCTTGGGGTCTGCCTTGGGTTTCTTGAGTAAGGCGGTGATCTCGGCGTGCTTCCAGCTTTCCGGGAAAGTTGCTGTCTCGAAGGAGATGTTGATTATTTTCCGGAGATGGGGCGCGATGGCTGTACTGGCTTTGTTGAAGATGTGGTGAGGGCACGGGTCTAGCGGTGAACCGGAGTGGATGGTGTTCATGATCTCGCTGGTGTCCTCGTCGTTGATGTTGGTCCAGGAGAGCAGGCGGTTGGTGGTTGTGGGGGCAGTGGTCTCGGTGGTTGCCGGGGCGGTCGTGGTGTTGAAGCTGTCGTGGATGTCGGCGATTTTGCGGTGGAAGAAGGTGGCCAGTGAGTCGCACAGGTCTCGCGACGGCTGGATGTCGTTGGTGTTGGAGCTGGGGTTGGAGAGTTCCTTCACGATGTTGAAGAGCTCTTTGCTGTTGTGTGCGTTGTTGTCTAGGCGGTCTTTGAGTGAGGCCCTTTGGCGGATCTGATGAGGTGATGGTGACTGCGGGTGGCGCTCTTGTGGGCGGCGTAGCTGTCCGCTGTCCGTTCGTGGAGCCAGATCTTCTCCAGTTTTCGGCATGTTCGTTTGGAGGCCTGGAGGTCTTCGGTGAACCAGGTGGCTTTCTTGCTGGTGTGGCTGTTGGGCGGATTCTTGAGCGGGCGAGGGTGTTGGCGCAGTCGTCGATCCACTGTCTGAGGTTGCGGGCGGCGGTGTCGGGGTCGGAGGGTTCGGCAGGTGGGCTCAGGGCGAGGGTTGTGGTTAGCTGGTCTTCCGTGACTCTGCTCCAGCAGCGGCGAGGCATTTGTTCGGTGCGGTGGTGCGTGGTGGGCTTCCTGTAGGTGAAGTGGATGCAGTGGTGGTCAGTCCAGTGGGGTTCGGAGGTGTGGTTGAAGGAGACGTGTGGGCTTGCGGAAAAGATGGAGTCGAGAGTGTGGCCGGCGGCGTGGTGGAGTGTAGTCACGAGCTGTCTGAGTCCGAGGGTGGCGAGGTTGTCGATCAGGGTGGTGGAGTTGGTGTCCTTGTTGTTCTCGAGGTGGAAGTTCAGGTCCCCGAGGAGGATGTAGTCCGTGGAGGCGATGGCGTGTGTGCTGACAAAGTCAGCGATGGAATCGCTGAACTGTGGTCGGGGTCCGGGGGTCTGTAGATGAGGGTTCCTCTGAGGGTGGTGTTGGGATCGGTGTGGATCTGGAAGTGCATGTGTTCGGCGGTGCTGAGGGTGTCGTCGGTGTTGGTTGAGACTCTGAGGGTGTTCCTGTGGACGATGGCGATGCCTCCTCCGACTCCGTTGGTGCGGTCCCTGCGGGTGATCTTGTATCCGTCCGGGATGGCAATGGCGATGTCGGGGGCTGAAGCGGGATTCAGCCAAGTCTCCGTCAGGAATGCGGCGTCTGGGGAGGTTGAGTCGAGAAGGTCCCAGAGTTCGATGGCGTGTTTGCGGGCGGAGCGGGTGTTGAGGAGGATGCATCTGAGGTAGTTGGGTTATTTCCTGGGCGGTGGTTTGGCGGGGCGGGTGCTGGCGAAGCTGCAGTTCCGGCAGGTGAAGGGCCCTTGGGTGCGCTTCGGGGTGGCCTGGTAGCAGGCGTGATCTTTTCCGGGGTTGAGTGCGTGGAGGGTGCTGGCGTCGTATCGGCATCTGTTGATGTGGCGGGCGCGAGGGATGCCCGGACCTGGGGGTCTGGCGCTGGGCGCGGTCACGGTGCGGACGGGCGCAGACGGGCTTGCCTTAGGCGCGCCAGTGGCGCGCCAGCGGCGCGCCCGCTGCGCACGTCCGCTGCGCGGCCGCACAGCGGCCGCCATAAATGGGGAGGTGGGAGGGAGGAGCAGGGAATGGGGCAGCGAATGGGAAGTGAGGGGGCGGGGCCGCAGGCGCAGCGGCGGAAACAGGCACAGAAGGGAAAACGAGCACAATCAGGGCATCAAGGGGGCACAGAAAGGATCAAACTAGCACAATGAGGGCAGCAAGGGGGCACAGAAAGGAAAAACGAGCACAATCAGGGGCAGCAAGGGGGGCACAGAAAGGAAAAACGAGCACAATCAGGGGCAGCAAGGGGGCACAGAAAGGAAAAACGAGCACAATCAGGGGCAGCACGGGGCACAGAAAGGAAAAACGAGCACAATCAGGGGCAGCAAGGGGCACAGTAAGGAAAAACGAGCACAATCAGGGGCAGCAAGGGGGCACAGAAAGGAAAAAACGAGCACAATCAGGGGCAGCAAGGGGGCACAGAAAGGAAAAAAAACGAGCACAATCAGGGGCAGCAAGGGGGCACAGAAAGGAAAAAAACGAGCACAATCAGGGGCAGCAAGGGGGCACAAAAGGAAAAAAACGAGCACAATCAGGGCCACAAGGGGGCACAGAAAGGAAAAACTAGCACAATGAGGGGCAGCAAGGGGGCACAGAAAGGAAAAACGAGCACAATCAGGGGCAGCAAGGGGGGCACAGAAAGGAAAAACGAGCACAATCAGGGGCAGCAAGGGGGCACAGAAAGGAAAAACGAGCACAATCAGGGGCAGCAAGGGGGGCACAGAAAGGAAAAACGAGCACAATCAGGGGCAGCAAGGGGGGCACAGAAAGGAAAAAACAGAGCACAATCAGGGGCAGCAAGGGGGGCACAGAAAGGAAAAACGAGCACAATCAGGGGCAGCAGCAGGGCACACAGACGGAGCTGTGGTGGTGGGGAGCGACCTACCAGTCAAGGTCAGGGGTCGCTCTCTTCACTCACAGCGGCCGCCATAAATGAGGAGGTGGGAGGGAGGAGCAGGGAATGGGGCAGCGAATGGGCAGTGAGGGGGCGGGGCCGCAGGCGCAGCGGCGGGAAACAGGCACAGAAGGGAAAACGAGCACAATCAGGGCATCAAGGGGGCACAGAAAGGAAAAAACGAGCACAATCAGGGGCAGCAAGGGGGCACAGAAAGGAAAAACGAGCACAATCAGGGGCAGCAAGGGGGGCACAGAAAGGAAAAAACGAGCACAATCAGGGGCAGCAAGGGGGCACAGAAAGGAAAAACGAGCACAATCAGGGGCAGCAAGGGGGCACAGAAAGGAAAAAACGAGCACAATCAGGGGCAGCAAGGGGGCACAGAAAGGAAAAACGAGCACAATCAGGGGCAGCAGCAGGGCACACAGACGGAGCTGTGTGGTGGGGGAGCGACCTACCAGTCAATTTACTGACACAAGTACCGAGTCACCGGCAGGAGATGGGATATTTGTGTAATGACACATTACACTCACAATCCTTGCAGATAAGAAGACTGGCAATGTGGTGCATGTTTGCGCATATCATTAGTGGCATCATACATGCACCAGACAGATGGGTCCATTGCAAGGATGTGTACGAGGAGCATGGTTGACTGGCAGACTGACAAGTGCCTGGTTCACATATGTGTCATTCATTTAAGCAATGATATTCTGATAATGCCAGGGCTTGCTCTGTGATGTGCTGCAATTACAGTCATGTGTCAAGTCAATACAGGTGACTAATGTGACTCTGTTTTTCCTCCTTGTTTACAGCATCATCTACGGCTACTGGAGGAGACAGCTCCACGGACCAAGAGGAGGCGCGGAGCCAGACTGGGTCCGCTGTGGATGAGGCGGAGGGACCCAGTGGCACGGAGGGTGAGGGGAGCCACACTGAGGGACACTCAGCAACAACCACCTCAGCTGAGGGACACTCCAACTCCAGTGAGGACTCCCTTGTGGAGGCGGGTGTTCCAGGACCACAGGCCACAACTAGCGAGTCTGTCCTCGCCACCACCACCATCTCCACCCTCCCAGCTGCTCCCAGTCTCAGATGTCCGTGGAGCCTCCCGTGTTAGGGAGCATGTCTCCTTCAGTCCAGGCAAGGCACCCCCTGCCTCTGTCTCCCCTGCTGCCCTGAGTGTGGAGTCTGTGGACTTGCTGAAGCAGATCCATGTGGGGCAGACATCGATGCTGAGTGTCCTCCATGCTCACACCGGTCTATTGACACAATTGGTGTCATTCATGGAGGGCATCTCAGCAAACATGTCTGCCCGACAGCGGACCAATCAGTCCATGGCCTCCTCACTGACGGCAGCAGTGTCCCTCCTCCAACAGTCCCTCACCCCTCCTACCTCTGCCCCATCCACAATCCCCACTACCCTACCTGCCAACGCACACTCACACAGGTACATGCACGCACAACAACAGACACAAGCAGCACACAGCAATGTCAGTCCAAGGCAAAATGCGCAAGCACGCACACTCAGGGGACTGATGGCACACACACAGGGGATAGGGTACAGACACACAGACAGGCATCCACAACCACTCCGCAGTCCTAAGATACCTCTCCCTCTAAAACCCCTTCCCTTGACTCACCTGCAACCCCCCCTTCCCAGAAGGTCTTCCTCTGTGACCTTGGCTTCTTCCCCACAGATCCATCAGGTCCAACTCACAAGGGGAAGAGGAAGTCACCACACACAGACGGTAGACCCCCCCACGCACACCCTCCCCCAGGAGCAGGAACACTGAGACCCCCACCCACAAATCCCCCAGGACCAGGAAGAGCAAGACCCCACCACAATCCCGCACTCCCACCACACAGTCTCCGTCTTCTAGCCCCCAGGCCACCACTCCTAGGGTTCCCATGCCAAACCCCGCCCCAGGTTCCCCCACACACAGGTACACCATCCCCAAAATGATTAGGCCCTCCCCCCTTCCACATGCACTTCCACCCCAACCTCACACCGTCAGCCTGTTCCTACGACTGCTGTGGAGACCGTGTCCCCCACATCTGACCTACCCACTTCTTCTGAGCCCCAAACAACACCTTTGGACATTGGCACTGCAGTGGAGACCCCGTCCACTCCGTCTGACTTGGGCACTGCAGTGGTGACGGCGCCCACTGTATCAGACACATCCACTGCAGTTGCCACTGACACTCCTGCACCCACCACACCTCCCCTGCCCCATACTGCTATCCCCTGATCCTGTCCCTGTGGTGCCTGGCCTGCCCCTATGTATGCCCCTCCAAGGGGAGATGTCCCCTGGCTGTAGCAGTGCAGGCAAGCAATGTGTGGTGAGTAGTCATATGTCACACGAAACGGACAATTGCAATGGACTGGCCATTGGCCTTTGGATTGATCATGGTATCAAAATGTTTATTTTTGCAAGCTGAATAAAGCAAATTTTTGTTATTTGCTAGTTTTGCATTTAATGTACATGATGTTGCTGATGAGTGTCATTAGGTTGCTGTTGCTATTGTGTTTGTTGAAAATAAGTGATTAGGTGATGGGATGGACTGCATGTGGTCCATGGTATATGTGTCCTATTACAGTACGTAGCCATGTCATCCTTTGCTGCAAATTGAGGTAGTCATGATCCCAATAACTTGGCACAGGGAGTGTCACCTTCTTTTCACAACTTCACATCTTTGGCTTACACTGTTGCACATATGTTGAGCTTAGATTTGTGCACATTGTACTTTTTCCTGACTGTGGGCCCATCTCCACTGGACATGCAGATTAGCGCATCAGTGATGAACAAGTCATCTGTGTCATCAGTGCAACTTGCTATACATGTGTTTTGATGTTGTGCAGATGACTTAAGAGTCACTCCTGTACACAGGCTGATGTGACCAGAGCTTTCAGGGTGTTGTAATTGTTGGCTCACTGACCATGTTTTATGCTGACATGACAGAGCCCTGCACAGACAACGTTTGGCACAGCTGACCTTACACATGAGTGGAGTCACCTCATGGCAGTGTGTTATTCCGTGACATTGACTGAGCCCATGTTGTGTGTTCTGTGAGCATGTCTCTGTGGGTTCCCTTCCCTTTTTCTACACAGCCTATATTCCCTGCAGATGTTCCTGTTTGTGATGCTTGCTGAGTTGTCCTGTGTTTATCCAACATCTTTGAGCTAGGTTTTCTGGGATGTAGGTGCATGGAAAACTACTGGTCATTCGGGTGTCATCCATGGGTGTGTTTGCTGTAAGGGCCTGGAATGTGGGCAAATGCACATGGGACATATTCAGGATTCCCCAAGGCACTTTTGTGTTTCCAACATCAGGTTGTTTTCACTATGTGGTGTCTTTCTGTGACTGGGTCACTTGTATGTGTGTGTGACTGCTCACACTCATCAGATCCTAGCCTTCAATGTTGGATGATGTCAACATGTGTTCTTTGTGGGTCTCCTAGGGCTCTTCATTGGTGTGGGACTGTAACAGGGATCCCAATGTGTCTGATACGTTTCACGTCATGCACATATACCTCATACTATGCAGTGTGGAAGACATTCACAAGGGTTGCTGACTGGCCATGTTTGATGAGTTTGTACACCTCAGATCCCCCCTCCACCCCTGGGATTGTCATAGGTGCATGTGCAATGTCACCAGTGTGTGGTATTGAGAGTGGGCAAATGTGAGTTGTCTCATGTCTAGACCCCTACCTACATAGTGGCCTTAAATTACAGGCCATGCCCAGTGAGTTTTCTGTGTGTGAGTGTGATGGAAGTTGGTCTGTCACGACATGACACAGTGCGCACATGTGACTGTGCTCCACAGTATGGGCAACATCCAAATTGGTCATCACAGAGGGATCATCATACAGGCTACTGTCACCACAATGTAGGGTCCTTGTGGGTACTGATGGAGTGTGTCTGTCTCTTGCTGTGTTGGTTGCTGTTCCGCCCAGCTTATGTCACATGAGTCTGTTGTGAACCCACTTATCTAACAATGCCTGATTGCCCACAAAGAGGTACCCAATTCATGTGATACTTCTGGATTGCACTGTGTACACATATGTCTCATTGGAGTTCAGCCCCACATCATGTGTGTCGTACTAGCCTGGGTACACTGAGACACACACACACATGTTGTGTTTGATATGCAGTGTGAAGCTGGCAGATTGTGTTTGTGCATCTGCACCAATGCATTGGTATAGCTTTTGTGGGCCATTGGCTGGATGTTGGTTGTAGGTTTTTTCCTACTGTCCCTGGGACTCCTAACTCATCAGTCTGCACATTCATCATGGTTAGTATGTCCCATTGCTGCCATGGTATGGGACTTGATCACCTAAAAGCTGCAGTCTACACAGGATTCCTTAGTATGTGTGCCTGTTAGTGAACATATGTGTGTATGCATTCTGATGGTCACTTCTTACATTGTCTAATTGGACATTGGAGGCATTGTCAGCCCCCATGTGCGATGCTTTTCTGCACATGGCAGAGGGTTTTTTAGACGACACAAAAATCTTTCACTCAACAGATCAATGTTTGTTTGCAACACAACCACTACTTTGCCACTACATTGCTTGTGGTGTTAGGACCAGGAATCATACATGCTGGTTTGCAGATGCTGGTATTTTTAAGCCTGCACTCACCTTTTGGTCACTGTAGTGAGGAGGGGTTTAACCCCATTACCACAATGTTCCTGATATGCTGGAGTTTTGGACCCCGCACTCTCCTTTTGGTCACTGTAGTGAAGGGGGGTTAAACCCCATTCCCACAATGTTCCTTAAAATGCTTGGGATTTGAGCCCCACATTCACCTTTTGGTCACAACTGTGATGGGAGTTACAGTATGTGTTCCCTTTCAGTGTCACTGTGGCAGGCAGTTTCCACACAATACATAATCTTGCCATGATGGTAGGGGGGGGTGTTTGGCCTACAACCCCTATGAGTGGGAATGCTAGTGGTGTTAGCCATCCCCCCCTAAGAGTAGGACTACTGGTAGTGATAGTAACCCCCCCTATGAGTAGGGACTGCTGGTAGTGATAGCCATCAAACCCTCTATGGGCTGGACAATGGTGGTGGTGGTAGCCATCCAGCCCCCTATAGGCTGGACAATGCTGGTAGTGATAGCCATCCCCCACCCTATGAGTAGGGACTACTGGTAGTGATAGCCATCCCCCCTATGAGTAGGGACTACTGGTAGTGATAGTAACCCCCCCTATGAGTAGGGACTGCTGGTAGTGATAGCCATCAAGCCCCCTATGGGTTGGACAATGGTGGTGGTGGTAGCCATCCAGCCCCCTATGGGCTGGACAATGCTGGTAGTGATAGCCATCCCCCACCCTATGAGTAGGGCCTACTGGTAGTGATAGCAATCCCCCCTATGAGTAGGGACTGCTGGTAGTGATAGTCATCCACCCCCCTATGAGTAGGGACTACTGGTAGGGATAGACACCCCCCATGGGCTAGACAATGCTGGTAGTGATAGCCATCCCCCCTATGAGTAGGGACTACTGATAGTGATAGTCATCCACACCCTATGAGTAGGGACTACTGGTAGGGATAGTCACCCACCCCCCTATGGGTGTGGACTGCTGGTAGTGATAGCCATCCAGCCCCCTATGGGCTAGACAATGCTGGTAGTGGTAGCCATAAATCCCCTATGGGTGGGGACTACTGGTAGTGATAGTCATCCCCCACCCTATGAGTAGGGACTACTGGTAGGGATAGTCACCCACCCCCCTACGGGCTAGACAATGCTGGTAGTGATAGCCATCCCCCACCCTATGAGTAGGGACTACTGGTAGTGATAGCCATCCCCCCCTATGAGTAGGGACTGCTGGTAGTGATAGCGATCCACCCCCTATGGGCTAGTCAATGCTGGTAGTGGTAGCCATCCACCCCCTATGGGTGGGGACTACTGGTAGTGATAGTCATCCCCCACCCTATGAGTAGGGACTACTGGTAGGGATAGTCACCCGCCCCCTATGGGCTAGACAATGCTGGTAGTGATAGCCATCCCCACCCTATGAGTAGGGACTACTGGTAGTGATAGCCATTCCCCCCTATGAGTAGGGACTGCTGGTAGTGATAGCCATGAAGCCCCCTATGGGCTGGACAATGCTGGTAGTGGTAGCCATCCAACCCCTATGGGTTGGGCAATGCTGGTGGAGAGGGATATCCACCCCCTATGTGTGTGTTGCATTTCGTGGTTCGTGACGTTTGTTTGTGTGGTGGGTGTCAGACTTACCGATGCGACGTACGCGTCGGTTCCTGTTGTTGATCCGGTCATAGATGTACAGTCCAGGGATGACCTGCGCGATCGGATTCATGGTTGGTTCGTCTCGTAGGCGTTGATCGGTGCTTTGTCTCGTAGGCGTAGATCGTGTTGTGGCGCGAATCGTACCTGAATTACTGCTCTTCCGGATGCTGTGACGTGCTGGAGGTGGCGACCTGTTCGACGCGTAGGACGTACGCATCGTACTTGGCCGGCTGGAAACTGCTGTGAAAATTCTTCCGGGCCACTCTATTCGGCATTTACGGATCCGGCTCGCACAGGAAATGTAGCTGGAATCGGAGCATACGTGTCGGTCAGGATTTGGATACATTTGCGCATCGTACTTCATCGTTCGGACGGACCGGCTCCCGGAACGAGTAGGTCGTAAGTTAACGCTACGGACAGCTCTCGGAGGGCTGTCCGAGCGAGATCGGAATCGGCCCCTAATTGTTAAAAATTGTCTTTTGGGTCCCTCTTAAGATGGGTGTGGAGGCATGTATGCGCCCGAAGGAAGTGTAGTGTGGAATGTTCGAATAGAATGAATTGATTTCTCTAAGGGATTTTTTATTGTTGACAATTAAGCTTACCATGGCTTATTCAAATATTAATCCTTTGGGATCCTCACTTAGGGGGTGATTAGGATGGCAGGCGGACTTTAGTCAGCCCGCCATCCTAGTGGTAACGGGACCGACCGCCTGCTATGCGGCGGTCCCGCCACCCAAATTATGATGCAACCGCCACCGCGGCAGTCGCATCTGGCATTTTAACATTGCGGCCGGTGCTGCTGTTAGTAGCACCCGCCGCAATGGTAGAATGCCATGTTGTGCATTTCCATGCACAACATGGCAGCCACCGCGCGGTGCCTGACACCTTGTGCATGGACATGCAGGGGGTACCATGGGTACCCCCAAGTGCACCCCCGACCCCCCAGGGGCCCGCAACGGGCCAAAGGCCTGAAATTGCCACACATCATAATATGGATGGCGGTGCCTGCTAGGTACCGCCACCATATTTGTGCCCCTGCTCCGCCCGGCCGGCAATCGTAACGATTGCCGACCGGTGGACGGACTTTCCGTCCGCCGTGATACCCACCGCCATCGTAATATGGCGGTGGGTAATTCAGGTTACGATGGCGTGACGGCAGGCGGTGGCGATCGTTACGCCATCCTAATCACCCCCTTATTTCTCTCTTTGCCAAATCACCCAACTTTGGGTTTATGCACATTAAAACTGTGTTGTGCCTCTCTGCTGGGAGTCCCGCATTTGGATTGCCCAAAAATCATATTGCGCGTTGGAACCAGCCTTTTAATAAATTAATATTCAAATCCTTTACTTTGAGGTATGTGTCCTCAACCAAATTAAACATTGTTACCAATGGCGCTAGAACAGGCTTCTCCAATGAGTAGCTCGTGAGCTACTAGTAGCTCTCCTGCTATTCATAAGTAGCTCTCTTCTGTGTTTAGCCCACCCTACTAAAGTAAAAGCTTTTGCTTGGTTGAATTAATACATGTATACCGAAATCGAAAAGTGTGCATTTGAGAAATAATTATGTGTAATTTCAGAACTCATGAGCTGATGTTTGGGGAGATGTGGCACTAAAAATTACTTGGTGCAGGGGCATTGCAGCTATGGCTCTTATGTATTACCCATGTAAAGGCATTACACATTGACAAAGCAATTTTTTACATTACTGCTGGGAATTGTGCCTTATGCAGTCACATTGCTAGTAATCTTGCACATGGTGGCCACTAATGTAAACTTGTCTGATGCAGTCAGTATTAAAACTCTAATAATATTAGTAGTTCAAGATGATTTTCATTGAACATAAGTAGCTCATGTAGGAGAGTAGGATCTGCTTCACATGGGTACCCCCACTTTTTGCTGATGCTTCACTGTTTTTCGACTTTAGTCTTGCTGGGGCCCTGCTAATCAGAACCCCAGCCTAGCTGCTTCCTCTCTAAAATATGCATGCAGACGGAAACTGTTGCCTCAAGTCATGAAGACGCCCTGGGAATCCACAAGCTGCCACTGGAAGCTGCATGGGTCACACTCCTCTTGGAGTTCACGGCGCCTGGCCCTCAGACACCGATCACGGGTTCGGAGGTGGCACCTGTGGAGATCCGCAGTAAAGCCCCCACATGTGGCCAGGCAATACATCACTCATTGGGGTAGGCAGATACTGCCATTGTTCACAATATGGGTGGTGCGGTAGCCTTGGGGAGCGACAGAGACCCGAATCGGGTGATTGTTCTAGTTCGTACCCTGATCCCACCTCTCCGTTCCTTCCCTTCCCCTCTCACCCCAACATGCCTTACACAGACACAGAAGCCACTGACGTCAGCTGTAGCAACTGTCTCTACATACCACATGTCACCCTATAACATAGGCTTTAATAGTGCATGCCCAGGGAAATGCTAACATTTGTAATGTGCAATGTTGCTTTCCCACTTGCTGTATTGCCTGAGATTTGAAATTCACCAATGACTGTTGTAAGTGCATGCACATTACTTGTTACTAAACCAGAAAATTAATAAAGAAAAAAATGTAAACAACAATGAGGATGTGGATTGACATTGTCAGGACCTAAGACCATAAAACAGCTCCAGGGGACAGGTTCATCTTGGTGGTGGTGGCCCATGCCACTAGTCAACCTGGAGCCGCATGTCTGAGGATGGTAAATACTCTCAGATATGGGAACACACTTCATGCTTGCATACTTGAAGGCTATGTGGGATGAGAGTTGGGTGACAACCAAGCTTACCCCCCCTTATCACCCCCAAACCAATGGACTTGTGAAGAGATTCAGCAAGACCCTAAAATGTATGAATATGGGGTTGTCCAAGAACACCATAGGAAGTGGAATCTCCTACTTCCTTGCCTTGCATTTTCTTACCCAGAGGTACTACAAAAGTAAGTGGGCTACTGCCCGTTTGACCTTTTATCTTGACTGGGAAGGATATGAGAAATCTCTCAAGGAACCCAAACAGGACATTGGCAACTATGTGTTGGGCCTGCATTCCTTTATAGATGAATACATGAAGATATCTAATAAAAACTTAAAGTCCAGTCAGGAGCTTATTAAGCACTGGTATGACAAAAAAGCAATCTTGGTGGAATACCAGCCACATCAAAAAGTGTGGTTTGTGGAGCCTGTGGCTCCCAGGGCCCTCTAGGACAAATAGACTGGGCCCTACACAGTACTAGAGAAGATGGGTGAGGTCACCTTCTTGGTGGACCTTGGAAACCCAGACACAATCACAAAGTGATCCATGTCAACTGAATAAAAGCCCCACTTTGACAGGGTGGACATGACCATGCTCATGGTCAGTGATGGAGAACAGAAAGAGGACAGTGAACCTCTCCCAGACTTTGTATCCCACAATGCCAAGGATGGTTCACTGGAGGGAATAGTGCTCTCCCCTAAACTGCCAAAGCTGCAGCATACAGATTGTCACCAATTGTTGGGGTAGTTTGCTAGAGTGTTCTCCCTGACACTTGGACTGACCCAGCAGTGTGTTCATGAAATTGATGCTGGTGACAGCTTACCTGTCAGAAATAAAAGGTACAGGTTGTCAGACAAATGAAGGCCAAGAATCAAGGACGAAATTTAAAAAATGTTGTCTCTGAGGAGCCATCTAGTAGTCCTTGGGCCAGCCCACGTGTGCTAGTGCCCAGGGCCAACCCTAAAGTAGGGACCTCAGAACTTAGGTTCTCTACGGAATACAGACAACTGAATAGCATCACCAAAACTGACGCACACCCCATTCCCATTGATGATGAGCTCATCGAACAGTTAGGGGCTGCCAAGTATCTCAGTACCTTTGACCGGACATTCGGATATGGGCAAATTGCCCTGATTGAGGGAGCACAGGAGAGATCAGCATTGTCATCTGCTGAGGGTCACTTCGAAATCTAAGTAATGCCTTTTGTATAGAAGAATCCACCTGTCACCTTCCAGAAGCTGGTGATGGGGGCACTGCTAGGCTGGGGACTTCTAGTGCAGCATATCTAGACAATATTGCTGTCTTTAGCTCCACTAGCAGGAACCCCTGACCCACTTCAGGCAAGAGCTTTGGGCCCTGCAACTGGCAGGACTGACTATCAAGGCCAGCGAATGCCAGATAGGGCAAGGGGCTGTGGTGTACCTGGGCTTCCAAGTTGGCGGGAGAATGTGCAGCCTTTTCAGCCCAAGATGCAGACAATCATGCCTTGGGAACCTCCCAAAACTCAGACTCAAGTCAGAACTTTCCTGGGTCTAACAGGTAACTTTTAAGCCTGAGCATAATTTTAATTACGCCAGAGTATTTCAAATAATTCTATAAGTTTGAGTTATGCAAATTCTGCATAATTAGCAATACTAACACCAAGACTCCTCTGAAGACAGCATCCTCATGCATTATACAGGAGGTGCCTGGCTCCTATTCAACTCAGAGCCGCCATCACTAAAAGGCTTGCTCGCTTTCTAATGGATACTTCTTTTATGTTATGTTTATGGATTTTAGTGTTTTCTCATGATCGGTAAGTAGACACAATATCGACTTTTTAATATCGTTATGTCATAATATCGAGTTTTAAATATCGATAGTGAAAAATATCATTGTTTAAAATATTGATGTTAATAAAATCGATTTACTGTCTTGTTTAAAATATTGTTGTTAGAAATATCGATTAGAAAAATATCGTTATTAAAATATATCGTTTCTGTATATTTTTTTATTATAGTATATGTTTGTATACTATATGTATAATTCTTAATAAATGTGATATTTATTTTTGAAAATTTGTTTCAGGAGCGGGATGTTGGGTTTATGGGGGATATGGGTGGGGGGTGTTTTGAAAATGTATCATTTTAAATTTTAAATATTAAAATAACTTTTAATGAAAATCCCAAAAAATTTAGGAGCAGGATGTTGGGTTTACAGGGGATAAGGGTGGGGAGTAATTTAAGAATTTATCATTTATAATTTAAAATTTAAAATATTAAAATTAATTTAACTCAAAGTGTAATATTTTTTTATGAGTGGTTTGTTGTGTTTAAAGGGGATAAGGGTGGGTAGTATTTTTTGAATTTAAAATTTTTACATTTAAAATTTGTAATTTAATTTTAATGAAATTCAATTTTTTATTTTTATGAGAGCTATTTGTGGTTTTATAGAGGATAATGTTTTTGATTGTTGTAAATAAATAATAATTTAACCATTTAATTTTTCAATATTTAATTTTAATTTTTTTACATTTATGAGTGTAATTTAGTGGCAGAAATGTGTTTAACATTTATTTTGTATTTAAAAATATTTTGGTAAAAAAAAATCAAAATATTTTTTTTTAATTATGAGTTTTTTTTTTAATAAGGGGATGAGGGTGTTTTTTTGTTTTAAAAAACATCATAAAGTAAATTTATTGGAAATATTTGAAATTGTTTTATCTATAGTGAGATAAATTAATCAATTATAGGGGAAAATCTGTGTATTAAATTTAATGTATAAATATGTAAAAAAAAAGAAATATTGAGAGAGACTATAATATATTTTTTTAATATTATAATATTATTAATTGTTAGGAATAGATAATATAGTAGGAAATATTCAAATATGATAATTTATAAAATGATTTTAATGTAGAGGTGTTTTGTGTTGATATGGTACATATATGATTTTTTTAAAGTTAATTGTGGAATAATAATTTAAAAATTAAAATGTTTTATACATTATTTTTAATATTACTAATTTTTAAAGTGTTTAATGATTGATTTAATAATGTTCTAAAAAGATTATTTAAAAGATATTTTAGGTTAAGATTTGTATATTACATTTATAATTTATTATGAAAAAAAATATATATATATAGTATTTATTTTTGGTGAAAAAATATAAAGTTTTAAAATAAATGTTGTTTATATCTTTCTTAAGTTATGAATATGTTAATATTTCAGTTCAGTTCATTAGTGTTTATTTTGATTATAAAAATCATAAAAGACATTACAGTCAGTTAAAAATTAAAACAGATTAAAAAAAACAAAATTGAAAAAGAACAAATCAAGACACGACTGACATTAATGAGAGGGGGCCACAATAAAATACATGAGTTTAAGTATTAATACAGCAGATCAACATACTCAAATACACTGTAAAAGACCATAAATTTAAAAGGATGTGATATGAAATATATCCACCCAGCAATGGTTTGTTGGCAAAACGTTATAAGGCCAAAACACCTATGGCAGTGGTTTAGGCAGACAGCTACCCCGGTCTTTGATGAAATCACTACGCCCTGCATCAAAACTTGACAGGGTAGCAAATTCAATCTACCACACGTCCCTTAAAGTTGGTAAAAAGAGGATTGAAACAAATCAGTGTTCCCTTAGTTTGTTAGCCCGAATCGCCCATGCCCAACTCAAGAATTTTGCCATGGCAACAACAATGGATTCCTGGGTACATGTCTGCAGGATCCTAAGGGCCTCCATGGCTGATCTTGTGCCTAGGCTGGAGCAAGTGGGCTTGAGCCATTTCATCCTAGGTGACCTAAAGGCCGGGCAAACAAATAGGAAGTGAGCGATTGATTCAATCTGTGCTAAATACAAAGGGCACATTTCTGTCGAAGATGTATACCATCGGCTAGTAAAACCTTTAATAGGAAGGGAGCCTACCCTAAACTGGTGGTATAGCTTTCTATCAAACGGCTTTAAAATAAAATCCCAATACGGTTCAAACTCAAGCTCGTGTTTGATCATCAAGAAATTAATATTTTTTTTTTAATAAAGTTAGAACTTATATGTGTTTATGAAATGTAATATTTGGGTATTATAATTCTATGTGTATGTTTTTTGAAATTTCATTCATTTTATAAATTATGGATTGTGATTAGTAATTTACATATGTTTACTGTCCATAATTTTCCTTGATTTAATGTACTTTGGAGTGGGAATAGTAAATTATATATGTTTAGGGCCCGATTCTGATGCGGGTTGGAAAAGCTTCCCGATTGAGGGCCTGATTCTGATGCGGTTAGGAAGGCCTCCTAACGGCATTTGCTCCTTCCAAATCGGATCGGGAACGTGTCTTCCCGACCGAGGGCCCAATTCTGATGCGGTTAGGTACAAATGTTCCCATTGAAGTCAATGGGAGTTCAACCAAATCGTATCTGGAAGCATCCGGATGCATCCTACTCCGCCGGTCGGACTTTCCCGATCCGAGTGGGTCGGACACCATTTCCCAACCGATTCGGTCGGGAAGCTTTTCCAACCCGCATCAGAATCGGCCCCTTAGTGTCCAGCATCTTCCCTGAGTTAATATGGTTTGGAGTGGGAATAGTAAATTATATATGTTTAGTGTCCAGCACCTTCCCTGAGTTAATATAAATTGGAGTGGGAATAGTAAATTATATATGTTTAGTGTCCAGCACCTTCCCTGAGTTAATATGGTTTGGAGTGGAAATAGTAAATTATATATGTTTAGTGTCCAGCACCTTCCCTGAGTTAATATAAATTGGAGTGGGAATAGTAAATTACATATATTTAGTTTCCAGCACCTTCCCTGAGTTAATATAAATTGGAGTGGGAATAGTAAATTATATATGATTAGTGTCCAGCACCTTCCCTGAGTTAATATGGTTTGGAGTGGGAATAGTAAATTATATATGTTTAGTGCCCAGCACCTTCCCTGAGGTAATATGGTTTGGAGTGGGAATAGTAAATTATATATGTTTAGTGTCCAGCACCTTCCCTGAGTTAAAATAAATTGGAGTGGGAATAGTAAATTATATATGTTCAGTGTCCAGCATCTTCCCTGAGTTAATATGGTTTGAAGTGGGAATAGTAAATTATATATGTTTAGTGTCCAGCACCTTCCCTGAGCTAATATAAATTGGAGTGGGAATAGTATATTATATATGTTTAGTGTTCAGCACCTTCCCTGAGTTAATATGGTTTGGAGTGGGAATAGTAAATTATATATGTTTAGTGTCCAGCACATTCCCTGAGTTAATATGGTTTGGAGTGGGAATAGTAAATTATATATGTTTAGTGTTTTGCACCTTCCCTGAGTTAAGATAGTGTATAGTGGGAGTAGTTAAAGATTTGGCGGCCGATTCCGATTCGGGCCGGAAAACGTACCGACCGACTCGTTACGGGAATGTAGTCCGACCGACACGTACCGGCACTGCCCGATCCGCGTAGTACGATGATGGGGACACAGCAGCAGATGATGAGGAGTCCCTGTCCCAGGCTCCGGTGGCCCCTGAGCTTTCTGGTGTGGAACAGCCTCTGCCCTCCTCGGATGGCGAAGACCAACCTGGCACCTCCGGTGTGAGTCATCATGCAGCAGCAGCAGGACCATCATCTGCACCCCCTGCACCCATTCCTCCAACATCTGGCAACACACAGACCACCCCCACCGACACGGACAGACCAAGGACACTGAATGACAACAGCCCAGGGACCCCATCCCACCGTGAAGCAACGGACAACAACCCCAGTACCAACCCCCAAGGGGGCCTAGGGTCACCTGTGCGTGCCACCGCAGGTCCCGCACGTGTGGCCAGGGGTGGTGGGAGGGGTGGTAGGCAGAGGTCGCTGTTTGCAGAGGGGTCTGGACTGCATGATGACCCACAACTGGTACGCATTGCTGATGCGTACCAGAATAGCACCGGAGAGGTCAGCCAGGTATTCAACAGCAGCAGGCTGCCCATCATGCCCGCTTGGACTCCCACATGTCCCGTGTGGAGACACACATGTCTGGCATGGAGTCCAAGTGGGACACATTGGAAGAACTGACAGCGGTGCAGAGGGACATATTGACATGCCTCCACAAGATTAGCACCAACATGTCCACACCTCCCTGTGTGCCCACAACATCTGGTGCCGCAACAACTGCAACTGCCACAGGGAGGGAGGATGACTCTGGTGGAGAGTCCTCTGCACCGCAGCAGCCTGCACGTGAGGGTCCCCCCAGAAAGAAGAGGGGTCATCCGAGGAAGGACAACTGAGAGGCCGATGGCCATGTACATCCCCCAGGAACCCAACACCTGTTCTGGAAATTCTCCTTTGTGTGCAAACTGTTCACCCTGTTGAATGCAACCCAACTCTCCCACATGACATGGGGAGTTTAATTTGGACTAATGTATCAGATGACTGTGGGCTTTACTCAGGACATTTCTGCTACCAACACTTCCAACTCATCTGTGAACTTTGGATTCCAATCCCAATGTACAGCACCCACCATCCTGTGCACTATCCTCACACATGTATGTAAATAAACTCACTAATACACCATACTTGCCTCTGTTGTGATTCCAACGTTGTTTTTGTCATGGAGATGATGATCTGCTAAATGATACTGTGCATGCTAACTGCTACAGCAAGTTCAACACCGTCATGTGAGTCATGGCGACGTGACACATATGAGGGAGACACACCACTAGGGCTACACAACACATACACACCAGGGCCATCTGACTCATCGCCTACACTGATGTTGCCAGGAAATACAGTGGAATGCACAGACACCACACCTATTCAGAGTCTGTGTTAACTAGCCCACAGGTGCAGTAAGCAAATGTCAGTCAGATGTGTGACCACAGACAACGCACATCCCAAAGTGAAGCACAGGTTTATTACACATTTGCAACATGTTGTTTCCACTACAGATGCAAGGTAATCCCACGTGGCAGTGGCCACACAGTCACCAAGTGTTGAAGAAATAAAGTCCAGGGGTGTGTGGCACATCACCTGTAGGGAAACGACTGCTTCCACCCTGGAAGTTGAATCATAGTGTCGGGGGATCCGAGTTTACCAAACAACTCTGAAAGTACCCTGTGAAGGACAGACATGACATACAGTCAAAAGCACTGAAGAACAGGACAGAACTGCAATACTCATGCCCAATACATGTCACAAGATACCTACACAAAACCAAGTTAGCATGTCAACACTGTTGGGGAGTACAGACTACCTGTAAGGACACATCGCTGCACGCATCCAGTCAAGTAGCACATGGCCACACTCAAACAGCAACAGAGCACCACCAACACATATCATGCAAACTCAAATCATTGACATAACATCTCTGTATACTCACATTCAGCTGAAGAAGTTGGTGATGAGCTGTGTGCGGACATCACCCTCATCATCATCATCATCACTGGCATCGTGGCCCAGGCCAGGATCCTCCACAGGTGGCGGATGTTGGTCATCGTCATCCAGGATGAGAGGCAACTCCTTCCGGACTGCCATGTTGTGTAGCATGCAGTAGACGATGAAAATCTTGCACACCTTTGCAGGGGCATATGGGAGGGCCCCTCCTGTCTTGTCCAGGCAGCGAAAGCGGCTCTTCAGGAGACCAAATGTCCGCTCGATCACTCTCCTGGTCCGACCATGTGCCTCATTGTAGCGCATCTGGGCTGGTGTCACAGGGTTCCTGAGGGGTGTCAGCAACCACGGCATGTTGGGGTATCCAGAGTCACCTACATACAGACAATTGCACATTAGCTGAGTTGGAAAAGAGGGTGGAATACAACATTGCAGAACACACACAATGGTACAAAGTCAGTACACACCGACAAGCCAGGCACGCTGGTTCTGCATCTGTGACATCATCCTCGGGATGCGACTACTCCTCATCACGTAGGCATCGTGTGCAGAACCGGGGAAATGGGCACACACATGTGAGATGCTCATATCTGCAAGACATACCACCAGAGCATTGATAGAATGGTAATGTTTCCTGTTCCTGTATGCCTGCTCATGTGCCTGTGGTGGTACCAAAGCCACATGTGTCCCATCAATGGAGCCGATGACATGTGGCATTCTCCCCAGGGCATAGAAGTCACTCTTGACGTCAGTGAGTTGTTGACGTTTAGGGAAATAGATGTACTGGTTCAAGTATATCAACATCGCCTCCAAAACATCGCGTAGCACACGGCTGAACATGGTCTGTGACATCCCACCAGAAGACGCCACAGTGTGTTGAAAGGTACTGGTGGCAAAGAAGTGTAGGGCTGCCATCACCTTCACCTTGGGGGTCAGCGCTGTAGGGTATGGCCGGCCAGGTAGCAAATGTGGGGCCAACCGCCCCGCCAATTCATCAATCAACGGCCTGGTGAAGCGGTACCGTCGGATGCAGTCACGTTCAACCATGGTTGCAAGGTCAGGGAATGATCTATGGACAGCTGGTGCCCTGCAGTGCATAGGTGAACAAAGAAAGATTGTCAGTCACCCCACATATGTGGCATTGGCCATTCTCAATATCACATGATACATCATTACGAGACACAAGTACTTGATGTGTGTGCCGTTCTGTATGGACATATATGGCACCTACATGGCCAACATCTAACATCTCAGTTCAACATGTGTAGACAACAAGTTCCAGGTTGTGCTATGGGAAATCATTAGGCTGTGTCACAGTACCCATGTACTGCTGTCACGTTCCAAACACACACCACAGTGACAAGTGAGGACAGATGTGCCCCAGGCATCACAGCTCTTTGACAGGTAGATTCCCAGGGACCCTGTATTGCCACATGGACACTGGCATGACATGGCGTATCATGTACACGTCAGCAAAACAACTATGACTCCCACAGGTAGTGGCCCCTGTTGCCTCTGCAGGACAGACATGGACGTCTGTGACACACACACGCACAACATCAAAGTCGATGCACAAACAACGTGGATGTGGAGACTGTCTCCCATTGTGCACATGGAATCAGAGACATCTGAAACACAACATGCACACAGACTGTGGAGGGCCATCACAATTGTGGCAATGGGTCACCCTGTGACATACATACCATCCCACATGGGACTCAGGGTGTATGTGACATAACATACATATACACAACCTGCAAATGTGACCATGCCACATGCTCTGAACTGAACAGGTGCACATGACAGTGGTCATGTGCACAACACACAAAGGATTCTGTCCCCATGAACACGTGCACAGCCTGGGAGTGGCTGCCCCCAAGTGCCACCCAAAAAACCACATGTTGACCCCCATACACACACAGGTAATGCAGCCTTACATGCCTTAGGATACAGTGTGGACAGGCTGTGGTGTTGTAGGTGTGCCCCTGAGTCCCTGGCAAGTAATTGTGGCTGGCATACGTTCACCAGTGACAACCATGGTGACATATGCGAGTGACTTGTACAGGGACGTGTCGTACAGCAATGGACCGATCGGTGCTTACGCATTGGCCATTGCATATGATGTGGACGGATGCGTGTTGTGCTCCGAAATACGCGTTGTACAGCAATGGACCGATCGGTGCGCACGCATTGGCCATTGCATATGATGTGGACGGATGCGTGTTGTGCTCCAAAATACGCGTTGTACAGCAATGGATCGATTGGTGCGCACGCATTGGCCATTGCATATGATGTGGACGGATGCGTGTTATGCTCCGAAATACGCGTTGTACAGCAATGGACCGATCGGTGTGCACGCATTGGCCATTGCATATGATGTGGACGGATGCGTGTTGTGCTCCGAAATACGCGTTGTTCAGCAACGGACCGATCGGTGCGCACGCATTGGCCATTGCATATGATGTGGACGGATGTGTGTTGTGCTCCGAAATACGCATTGTACAGCAACGGACCGATCGGTGCGCATGCATTGGCCATTGCATATGATGTGGACGGATGCGTGTTGTGCTCCGAAATACGCGTTGTACAGCAATGGTCCGATCGGTGCGTACGCATTGGCTATGGCCTGACATGGTAACGGACACGTTTTCGAAGCTTTTACGAGTCGGATGCAGTGAATTCAGTTGGCCACCCACAACAATGTTGCAAATTCATGGGTGTCATGAAGTTGAACTTTTGAAGGATGCTGTGGGCGTGTATAAATGGTGCAATTCCATGGAGTGGCCAGATTCAGAAGATGCAAACGACTTGGACCTATCACTTTGGACACATGGGACAGTATCTGCCTCTGCAGCACACATATAATGCTGGCTGTTCCCCTGAGAGCTCACTTGCCTGCACTACATGCTCCAGGACGACATCTGCCACCACCACTGCTGCTGTCTCTGCATCCTCTGGCTACTGCAATGGCACGTACTGTGGATAGAGCCCCAGCCTTCAGCAGTGAGGAGAACCAGGCCCTGCTGGACAGCCTCCTTCCACAGTACAGCAAGCTGTATGGGAAACCAGGGGAGCAGGTGAGTGTGCTGTCCACTGCCTTACTAATTGTGCATGTTGTCTGACTAGCAAGACTTACAGTGTGTACACCAGTGGCTAGCATGCTCACTGAGTAGTTGTCACCCCCCAAAGTGTGTAGGTACATGCACTGAACAGGTATAGTGCAGTAACAGTGCATTCCAACAAGGTTTTACTTCCCAGGCAATGATACCATTTAGTAACTGCTGGACAACTGTTCATAGCCATAGTTGCACTACCTGTGTACATCATATGCCCCTGTGATTGAGACATGTATATCCAACTGTGTGATGCACGGATATTTTGCATGTGTAGTAATGGCCTTTTCACTTTGTCATCCTCACAGGTTGATGCCCACCAGAAGCAGGAGATCTGGCTGACCATCGTCCGGGCAGTATGATCTGTACGGGTCTACAGGCGCAGGACCCGCAACTGCCAGAAGAGGTGGCAGGACCTTCGGGGCTGGACCCGGAGGATCGCAAGGTTCCAGCTGAAGCTGTCACCTCCTCGCAGGAGGGGCGGACACCGGACCCTGACCCCCCACATGCTCCGGATTCTGGCGGTGGTCTTCCCTGACCTGGATGGGCAGCTTAAGGCCAGACAGCAGCAAGGAGGGGGTAAGTGCTAGCCTTTACTGTGTACTATGACTAACATGCTCTATGCACTCCTTTAGCCTGGTTCCACTTCCACAGTACAACTGTCTTGTCGTCCTGGACTCATGTCCCTCACTTGTGTCATGCCCCCTCCTCATCTGATACACAGGTGTGGCCCTTACAGTCTGCATACTTGCAGTACTGTGTACTTGCAGTTACCTGTGGTTCAAGTTGAGGACAGCATCAGTTACAGGAACTTTGTGGTGGGCTGCGTGGGTGGTACAATTGCTCACACAATACCTGTGATCTGACATGTACTCTGGGTATGGCTTTAATATTTGTTCCAATTGCTGCTCTGACTCACCACATGTCTGGGGTATGTGCCACACACCCATGCTGCAGCAGAGACCAAGGTAGGAGCCTCAGAAGTATGTACATCATGTGTGTGATGCATGCATAGCCACCTGCCTAGTGTTCAGGGTAATACCATGTTGTACATGGACCAGGACTGTAATGCCTACTCCGTACATCGAAGGCACTCTGTTCTCCCACTCCCGTGTGTCAGCATACATATTGGGCATTGCGAAGAGTGCACTCAGGTGTATGCCTCTGTGTCACCGTGGTGTGGCCTTGCTTTTTGGACTCCTGGAGTGTTTAACAATTTGGGGTGGCCAGCCATCTGAGTTGTGACTATGGGATCTGCACATTGGTTAATGCATAGGTCTCTGATCCCTTGACTGTGCACAATGTTGTATGAAACATTGAGGTGCAGGCAGCTTTGGTTCATTCTCATCAGACGGTGAAGTGCTCATGTGTATGGATTTGTGTTTGCAGTCACTCAAATATCTCATTTGATTGACGTGGGATCATCTTAGTCCTCATGATGTGGGTGGCCAGGGGTGCACATGTGCACCTGTCAGCTACAGGGCTTGCATTCCCAAAACTTCCATTATTGTGACACAGTGTAGAATGGTGTTGTGTGTATGCACTGCCCCTGTGACAGGAGACAGTTATGACTGACTTGCCAGACAGGCCTGTGCCATGACATTCAACTCGCAAAGGGTGATCCAGCAGTAGTGTGATATGTCCTGCATGCACACCATAGTCGCATTGTCTATCAGGACATGAGGACCTCATTGTGTCTGGTGATGGGAGCAAAACCCGCATATCAACAGAGACTCTGCCCATCACTTTTCCTGACACATGTACTGAGTCAGTGGCAGGAGATGGCATGTGTTTGGAGTGACACATTTCCATATGTTCTCTTGGATGTCCAACAACTGTGTATGTGGTGCATGTGTGCACATATGATTAGTCGCATCCAACAGGCAGCAGACAGATGGGTGCATGGACAGGTAGGATATGAGTGGCATGAATGACTGTCAGGCAGACAATGGGCTTCTTCAAATCAGTGTCAGCACTTATTGCAATGTCTAGAAAATGATGGCAGGGCTTGCTCTGTGATGTGCTGTACTTACTGTGGTGTGTGTGGTCAGTATAGGTGACTAATGTTGCTCTGTTTATCCTGATTGTTTGCAGATACATCCATGGCCACAGGAGGAGACAGCTCCATGGACCAAGAGGAGCGGCAGAGCCAGACTGGGTCCACTGCAGGGGATACCGAGGGACCCAGTGGCACGGAGGGTGAGGGGAGCCACACTGAGGAGACCTCAGCTATGACCACCTCGGCTGGGGAAAACAGCACTTCCAGTGAGGACTCCCTTGTGGAGGCGGGTGTCAGCAGACCAGAGGCAAAATCAAGCAAGTCTGTCCCCACCACCACCACCATCTCCATCTCCACCCTCCCATCTGCTCCCATCCCACATGTCCGTGGAGGCTCCAGTGTAGGGGAGCGTGTCTCCTTCATGCCAGGCACCGCACCCCCTGCCTCTGTCCCCCCTGCTGCCCAGAGTGTGGAGTCTGTGGACTTGCTGAAACAGATCCATGTAGGGCAGACATCAATGCTGAGTGTCCTCCATGCACACACGGGTCTGTTGACACAACTGGTGTCATTCATGGAGGGCATGTCATCTGGCATGTCTGCCCTACATCGGACCAATCAGTCCATGGCCTCCTCACTGACGGCAGCAGTGTCCCTTCTGCAACAGTCCCTCACCCCTCCTACCTCTGCCCCATCCACAATCCCCATCACCCTACCTGTCCCAAGCACACACACACCGGCACACACCAGCACAGACACAAGCAGCACACAGACACACAAGCCAAAATCCAGACGCACACGCACAGTCAGGGGACTGATACCTCACTCACAGGGGATGGGGCCCATACACACACACACGCATCCACGAGCACTCCGCAGCCCTCAGATACCTCTCCCTCCAAAACCCCTTCCCTTGCCTCACCAGCAACCCCCCCCTCCCAGAAGCTCTTCCTCTGTGAGCTTGGCCTCTTCCCCACAGATCCATCTGACACAACGTCCATGCGGAAGAGGCGACCACCACACACAGAGGGGAGTGACCCTCACACCCGGACACCCTCCCCCAGGCACAGGCAGACTGAGGACCCCATTAGAAAGTCCCCCCAGACCAGGAAGGGCAAGACCCCACCACCACGCAGCTCCACCACACAGTCTCTCTCCTCTCTCCTCCTTCCCCCAGGCCACCACTCCACAGGTTCCCCCGCCACACCCAGCCCCAGGTTCCCCCACACACCGATACCGCCACCCCTAAACTGCTTAGGCCCCACCCCACCTATCACTTGCTCTTCCACCCCCAAACCAGACGCTCTGCCTGTTTGTGCCACTGGTGTGGAGACCGGGTCCCCCCCTCTGTCCTGCCCACCTCATCTGCCCTCCCTTCCACTCCCTTGGAGTTATGCACAGCAGTGGAGTCCACAACCACCCTGTCTGACTCGGGCACTGCAGTGGGGACCCAGTCCACTCTATCTGACCGGCCCACTGCAGTGGTTGCAGCACCCACACCATCTGACTTGTGCCCTACAGTGGTGCCGGCCCCCACTGAGTCAGACACCTCCACTGCAGTTGCCGGTGACACTCCTGCACCCACCACCCCTTCACTGCCTCCTTCTGTCATCCCCTGATCCTGTCCCTGCGGTGCCTGGCCTGCCCCTTGTATGCCCCTCCGAGGGGGATGTCCCCTGTCCGTACCAGTGTAGGCAAGCAATGGGTGACAAGTTGTCACATATCACCCTGTTGGGACTGTGTATGTGGACTGGCCATTGGCCTTAGTTTATTTTGGACTTAACATTTTAGTTTCACATTTGCTGAATAAAGCCTCTTTTTGTTTACTTGTGGTTTTTCTTTTGATGTACATGATGTAGATGAGTATCATCATGCATTTGCAGTTGTAATAGTGTTCAGATCAGGAAAATGAAGTGTTGCTGTGATGGACTCCATGTGGTCCATGGGATATGTGTCCTAATCTAGTCTGGATCTATAGCATCCTTTGCTGCAGTCTGAGGGTGTAATGTTCAGCATTTGACACAGGGGTGTACGTTTTGCATTTGTAAATTAACATCTTTGGCTTACACTGATGCACATCTGGTGGGCTTACCACTGTTCAATGTTTCTATTTCCCTGACTGTGTGCCCATCTCCACTGGACATGCAGTTTACCACATCAATGTTGAAGGACTCATCTGTGTATACAGTGCAACTTGCTTGACAGGTGTTTTGGGTGTATGCAGATGACTGACGTGACGCTCCCGTACCCAGGCTGATGTGAGCAGAGCCTTTAGTGTGTTGTAGTTGTTGACTCACTGACCGAGTGTTCTGCTGACATGTTTGAGTCGTGCACAGACAAGGTTTGGCACAGCGGACCTTCCACAGGAGTGGAGTGCCCTCATGGCAGTGTGTAATCCCGTGACATTGCCTGGGCCCGTGTTGTGTGTTGTGTAAGCATGTCTGTGTGTGTTCCCTTCCCTTTTCCAACACAGGCTGTGTCCCTACGGATGTTCCTGTTTGTGATGCTTGCTGAGTTGTCCTGTGTTCATCCAGCATCTTGGACCTGGTTTCTCCGGGATGTGGGTGCATGGCAAACTAATTTTCATCAGGTTGTCATCCCTAGTTGTCTTTGTTGTCATGGCTGGGGATGTGGGCAAACGCAGATGGGACACAGTCAGGATTCCCCTTGGCACTTGTTCGTTACACAAGTCATGTAATGTACAGTTTGTGGTAGCTTTCAGTGATTGTGACACGTTGTGTGTATGACTGCTGCCACTCCTCAGGGTCAGAGCTGCAATGTTGGAAGTTGTCTATGTGTGTTCTTTGTGGGTCACCTTGGCTTCTTCATTGGTGTGTGACTGTGGCCGGGATCCCATTGATTGGGGTGGATCTCACGTCATGCCCATGTACCGCGTACTGTGCAGTGTGTCAGACATTCACGAGTCTTGTTGACTGGCCATGTGTGATGGGTTTCTGCACCTTAGTTCCCACCACCACCCCTGGGATTGCCATGTGTGCATGTGCAATGTCACCAGTCCATGTGAGCTTCACTGCTGCACATTGGTGGAGATCAAGGTGTGTGGTGTTGAGTGTGTGCAAATGTGAGTTGTTGCACGGCTAGACCCCTACCTCCATATTGGCGTTGGCTGACAGGCCGTGCTGATTGATTTGTGCTTGTGTAGGTGTGATGGTAGTTTGTTGCTCAGGACACATGGCTGTGGTTCACAGTGTGAACGACATCTACCTTTGTCATCACAGTGGGATTATCATGCAGGCTAGTGTCACCACAATGTGGGGTCCCTGGGGGTAGTGCTGTGGTGGGTCTGTCTCTTGCTGTGTTAGTTGCTGTTCCTAAAAGCTTGTGTGATGTGTAATTTGGGCTCCCTCTCATCTAACAATGCCTGATTGCCCACATAGGGGAATCCGATCCATGAGTTACTTTTGTATGGCACTGTATACACATCTGTGTAATTGGAATTCAGGCCTCCTCATGTGTTGTGTGGTTGCCTGGGGACACTGGCACACCCCCCATCACCTTTTGTGTTTGATATGCAGTGTGAGGCTGCCTGTTTGTGTTTGTGCATCTGCATCACTGCATTGGCATATCTTTAGTGTGCCATTGGCTGTATGTTGTTTGGAGGATTTCCCCTGCTGTCCCTGGGACTCCTAGGTCATCAGTCAGCACAATAATCATGCTTTGTATGTCCCATTGCTGCCATGGTATGGTATTTGTTCAGCTCACATCTACAGTCTCCACAGGATATCTTTATTTGTGTGTCCATTGGTGCAGATATGTGGGTCTGCATTATGATGGTCACTTCTGTCATTGTGTAATTGATAAATGTTGACAATGTCAGCCCCAATGGGTGATGTTTGTCTGCACATGGCCAAAGGTATGTTTTATTTGCGCTGCACTGTTTGCCTCACACAATCTATGTTGCTATGGGACACAAGCACTACTTTGCCACTGATGTGTTTGTTGTTGTGTGACCAGGAATCATCCATGCTGTTTGGCAGTTGCAGCATTTTCCATGACAACACTTACCTTTTGGTCACTGTGATGATGGGGGTTTAGACCCCATTGCCACAATGTTCAAAATGTGCTTCAGCTATGGACCCCACACTTACATTTTGGTCACTGTGATGATGGGGGTTTAGACCCCATTGCCACAATGTTCAAAATGTGCTTCAGCTATGGACCCCACACTTACCTTTTGGTCACTGTGATGATGGGGTTTAGACCCCATTGCCACAATGTTCAAAATGTGCTTCAGCTATGGAACCCACACTTACATTTTGGTCACTGTGATGATGGGGGTTTAGACCCCATTCCCACGTCATGGTCTGCTTGCATTGTGGAGGCCACACACATTTATGTGTGACACATGTGATAGGGGGTCACATTGTATGTTCAATGTCATGTTCAGTGTTGTAGGCATTTGACACAGACTACACACTCTTGTCATGATGTTGGGGGGATGTCTTTTGCTGACATTCCTTATGTTGGAGTATGCTGGTTGTGTCATGCATTACCCGTCCTATGAGTGGGGATGGTAGTAGTGACAGGCATCCAGGCCCACATTAGTAGGGTGGTGGTAGTGGTAGGCATCCAGGCCCACATGAGTAGGGGTGGTGGTAGTGGTAGGCATACAGGCCCCCATGAGTAGGGGTGGTGGTAGTGGTAGGCATCCATCCCCCTATGAGTGGGGATGGTAGTAGTGACAGGCTTCCAGGCCCCCAGGAGTAGGGGTGGTGTTAGTGGTAGGCATCCATCCCTCTATGAGTGGGGATGGTAGTAGAGACAGGCATCCAGGCCCACATGAGTAGGGGTGGTGGTAGTGGTAGGCATCCAGGCCCACATGGGTAGGGGTGGTGGTAGTGGTAGGCATACAGGCCCCTATGAGTGGGGATGGTAGAAGTGACAGGCATCCAGGCCCCCATGAGTAGGGGTGGTGGTAGTGGTAGGCATACAGGCCCCAATGAGTAGGGGTGGTGGTAGTGGTAGGCATCCATCCCTCTATGAGTGGGGATGGTAGTAGTGACAGGCATCCAGGCTCCCATGAGTAGGGGTGGTGGTAGTGGTAGGCATCCAGGCCCCCATGAGTAGGGTGGTGGTAGTAGCAGGCATCCATCCCTCTATGAGTGGGGATGGTAGTAGTGACAGGCATCCAGGCCCATATGAGTAGGGGTGGTGGTAGTGGTAGGCATCCAGGACCACATGAGTAGGGGTGGTGGTAGTGGTAGGCATACAGGCCCCCATGAGTAGGGGTGGTGGTAGTGGTAGGCATCCATCCCCCTATGAGTGGGGATGGTAGTAGTGACAGGCATCCAGGCCCCCATGAGTAGGGGTGGTGTTAGTGGTAGGCATCCATCCCTCTATGAGTGGGGATGGTAGTAGTGACAGGCATCCAGGCCCACATAAGTAGGGGTGGTGGTAGTGGTAGGCATCCAGGCCCACATGAGTAGGGGTGGTGGTAGTGGTAGGCATACAGGCCCCTATGAGTGGGGATGGTAGTAGTGACAGCCATCCAGGCCCCCATGAGTAGGGGTGGTGGTAGTGGTAGG
This sequence comes from Calotriton arnoldi, assembly GCA_963921515.1. Taxonomy (NCBI): domain Eukaryota; kingdom Metazoa; phylum Chordata; class Amphibia; order Caudata; family Salamandridae; genus Calotriton; species Calotriton arnoldi. The sequence continues at coordinate 154,432 of CAWUFW010009397.1, forward strand.
CATCCAGGCCCCCATGAGTAGGGTGGTGGTAGTGGTAGGCATCCATCCCTCTATGAGTGGGGATGGTAGTAGTGACAGGCATCCAGGCCCCCATGAATAGGGTGGTGGTAGTGGTAGGCATCAATCCCTCTATGAGTGGGGATGGTAGTAGTGACAGCCATCCAGGCCCACATGAGTAGGGGTGGTGGTAGTGGTAGGCATCCAGGCCCCCATGAGTAGGGTGGTGGTAGTGGTAGGCATCAATCCCTCTATGAGTGGGGATGGTAGTAGTGACAGCCATCCAGGCCCACATGAGTAGGGGTGGTGGTAGTGGTAGGCATCCAGGCCCACATGAGTAGGGGTGGTGGTAGTGGTAGGCATACAGGCCCCCATGAGTAGGGGTGGTGGTAGTGGTAGGCATCCATCCCCCTATGAGTGGGGCTGGTAGTAGTGACAGGCATCCAGGCCCCCATGAGTAGGGGTGGTGTTGGTGGTAGGCATCCATCCCTCTATGAGTGGGGATGGTAGTAGTGACAGGCATCCAGGCCCACATGAGTAGGGGTGGTGGTAGTGGTAGGCATCCAGGCCCACATGAGTAGGGGTGGTGGTAGTGGTAGGCATACAGGCCCCTATGAGTGGGAATGGTAGTAGTGACAGGCATCCAGGCCCCCATGAGTAGGGGTGGTGGTAGTGGTAGGCATCTAGGCCCCCATGAGTAGGGGTGGTGGTAGTGGTAGGCATCCATCCCCCTATGAGTGGGGATGGTAGTAGTGACAGGCATCCAGGCCCACATGAGTAGGGGTGGTGGTAGTGGTAGGCATCCATCCCCCTATGAGTGGGGATGGTAGTAGTGACAGGCATCCAGGCCCACATGAGATGGGGTGGTGGTAGTGGTAGGCATCCATCCCCCTATGAGGGGGGATGGTAGTAGTGACAGGCATCCAGGCCCCCATGAGTAGGGGTGGTGTTAGTGGTAGGCATCCATCCCCCTATGAGTGGGGATGGTAGTAGTGACAGGCATCCAGGCCCCCATGAGTAGGGGTGGTGTTAGTGGTAGGCATCCATCCCTCTATGAGTGGGGATGGTAGTAGTGACAGGCATCCAGGCCCACAAGAGTAGGGGTGGTGGTAGTGGTAGCCATCAGGCCCCTATGGGTGTGTATGGCATTGGTGATAGCCATCCCGCACCTATGGTTCGGCTGTTGCTAGTGTACGTCATTTCTGCATCCCTATGTGTGTGTGACATATGTCGGGTACGTGTCGTTTGTTTGTGTAGTGGGTGTCTGGCTTACCGTCTGCGCCGTACAAGTCCGTACCTGTTCCAGTAATAGATGTAGAGTATTGGTAGGACCTGCGCGATGGGATTCATGGTTGGGTCGTCTCGTTCGGGTTTCTCGTGGCTTCAACTCGCACTCGTCGCTGGCTTGTCCGTCTCGTAGCCGTGGATAGTCTTGTGGCGCGAATCGGAGCTTATGTGCAGCTCTCCCGGATGCTCTGACGTGCCGGACGTAGCGACGGGTTCGGCGCGTACGGAAGGCGCATCGTACTAGTCCGGCCGGCAGGTGCTGTATATTTACTTCCGTGCGAATTGAATCGGCGTTTACGGATCCGGCTCGGGCGGGGAACAGGAGCTGGAATGGGTACGTACGGCTCGCTCGGAATCTGAGCAGTTATGCGCATCGTACTTGCTCGTTCGGACGACTGTTCAAATCGGTCGTGAAACACGCGTACGGCTTGTTTTTTTCCCGGATGAATGGTGTTAGGTGCGCTTCCGGCCGAGATCGGAATCGGCCCCTTATACTTTATTTTGCTACTGATAGAATTATACATGTGTATTAAAACAAAACAATTATTCAAGTTAAATAATGTTACATAATTATTTTATTAGACATACAGGAATCAAAACAATATAAATTAAACTCAGACGCATATTTAATATATGTTTTTATTTTGATTTAAACACTCGAGAAAAGAATGCATATGCATTTTATTTTATTTGCAATATTTCATATATATATTGTTATACAGAGAAAATAAAAATAAAAATTATTTTTGGATACATTATATATTTTGTAGATATTTATACATTAATATATATATTTTTTAATAGTCAGTATTAAACATTTTTTTGTGTTATATAATAGTGATGTACATTTTTACAAAAAAAGATGTAGTTATACATTGAGTTTTATACTTTTTTTGAACATATGTTTTTTTAACAGTAATACATTATTTATTCATAATGTAAATATCGATTACATTATTACATATAGCGTATATTTTTAATAACATATATTTTTAACACTTTTTTCTTTGTAAAAGTTTTTACAATTAATTGTATGTTTTAACACATAGGGGTCGATTCTGATCCCGTTTGAAAGGCCCTCCGAGAGCTGTCCATTGCGTTACCTTCCAACCGACACGTTCCGGGAGCCGGTCCATCCAAACAACGAAGTACAATGCGTAAATGTCTCATATTCCTGAGCGACACATATGCTCTGATTCCAGGACCAATTCCCGTACGAACAGGCTCCATAAACGCTGAATGGAGTCGTCCTGAGCCATTTCCAAAGCAGTTTCCGGCCGGCCAAGTTCGATGTGTACTTCCTACGCGCTGAACAGGTCGCTACCTCCAGCACGTCACAGCATCCGGAAGAGCTGTATTTCAGCTCCAATTTGCGCCACAACACGATCACTGCGTACAAGACGAAGCAGCCATGTATCCGATCGCGCATGTCATCTCCATACTGTACGCCTACAGTCGATTCAACAACCATAACCAAAGCGTTCATCACAGACGGTAAGTCAGACACCTACCACACACAAAAACGTCACAAACCCGCCAAAGGCAACACCCCCATAGGGGGTGGATGTCCATCACTACCAGCATTGTCCACCCCATAGGGGGTGGATGCCTAACACTACCAGCATTGGCCACCCCATGGGGGGTGGATGCCTAACACTACCAGCATTGGCTAACCCATAGAGGGTGGATGCCTAACACTACCAGCATTGACCACCCCACAGGGGGTGGATGCCTAATACTACCAGCATTGGCCACCCCATAGGGGGTGGATGTCTATCACTCCCAGCATTCTTCTTCTTATTATTATTATTTATTTAAGAGTTTTATATAGCGCTGGCCAGACCTGAAGGTATCGGAGCGCTACACAACATTGGTAGCGAAGAGATCACACAATATAGCAGTAATACAAGCATTGATTCAGGACGAGTCAAAGGTATCGGAGCGCTTTACAACATTAATAGCAAATAAATCACACAGTATAACATTAACATATACATTGACTCATGACGAAGCCCGTTCGGGGAGGGCGAGACAGAGGAACAAGGGGGGGGTGAGGTAGGAGTTTTAATGTCAGAGTGGCTGTGTGCTGCAGTGGGTCATATTCTGAGATTGGGCGGCAGCTATCTATTCGGGAGAGAACGGTTGAGGAAGAGGTCTTTGAGTAGCCTTTTGAATTTTAAAAGGAGGGGTGGTCCTGATATGGACTGGGATGGAGTTCCAGATTCTGGGCGCATTTCCTGAGAAGGATCGAGATAAGGTTTTTTTGTTTGCGAGTTTTCGGAGGAATGAGAAGTAGAGTGTTAGTACTCCTGAGGTTTCTTGTATGACCGGCCTTCTTGAGTTTGGAGCCTAGGTATGCAGGTTTCCCAGTGTGCAGAGCTTTGTGCGTGAGTTCTGAAGTTGGCACGCATTTCGATTGGGAGCCATTTTAGCTCTCTGAGAGCAGGCGAGATGTGTTCATATGTTTTCACTCCGGTGACCATTCTGGCTGCTGCATTAAGAGTTGATCTGAGGGGAGCTAAGTGAGAATTTGCTGTTCCTGTGAGTGTTGCGTTCCCGTAATCCAGTCTAGACAGCACCAGGGATTGAGTAGCTTGTTTGAGGTCGTTGGGAGGGATGAAGGGTTTTATTTTATTGAGTAGTTTTAGGTTGAAGAAGGCGCTCTTTGCTGCATTTTTGATGTGTTTGGCCATGTCTAATTTTGGGTCCAGCGTGATTCCCAGCGATTTTACTGGAATCGGCCAGGGTGAGATTGCAGTTGAGAGCATCAATAGCGTTTAGCCATTCTGTAATTTGGGGGTTCTGCTCCTTGTTGGAAATGAGGAGGATTTCCGTCTTATCTTGGTTGAGTTTCAGGTGATTGAGGGATAGCCAATGTTGGACTTCTCGTTTAGTCTCTGAATGTCATCAATGGAGGAGGTTTCTAGATAGATCTGGGTATCGTCCGCATATAGGTGGAAGGGGATGTTGGATTTTTAAGTAAGGGGGTGAGGGGTTCCATGTAGATGTTGAATAGTTGCGGGGAGAGAACTGACCCTTGGGGGACACCCTTGCTAATGGGGAGTAGATCAGACTTGAAGTTTTATTCTTTGGGTGCAGCTCTGCAGAAAGGAGGTGAACCACTGTAAGACCACCTCTTCCGCCCCCACCCTTTATTGGAGTACCTTAATGAGTAGTTTGTGGTCAACCGTGTCGAAGGCTGCCGATAGGTCCAGGAGAATGAGTAGACAGCATCGGTCTGTATCGAGTGATTTGTGGATGTCATCTATGACATTGAGGATCGCTGTCTCTGTGCTGCAACCTTTTCTGAAGCCCGACTGGTGAGGGTCTAGAAGGTTGGTGCTGTCCAAGTGTTGAGTAAGTTGAAGGAGAACACATCTTTCCAGGATTTTAGCTAGGAATGGGAGATTGGAGGCAGGTCTGAAGTTATTGAGATTGTTTGTGTCAGAGCCTGTTTTTTTTAGTAATGGCGAGACTTGTCCGATTTTGAGGCAAGCAGGCATGACTCCGGTTCTCAGGGGCTATTTATAATCTTGGTCCAGAGCGGGGCTAGAGTGAGTTTGAGCTTTTGGCCAGTTGGGCAGGAATGGGGTCCGAAAAGTGTGTTGAGGGTTTGGAGCTGGAAATCATTTTGATGATCTCTGCTTCAGAGATGGGGTTGAAGGATTTCCAATAGTTTGGGGGTGCTTGGGTGTGATATCTTCTGTTTCTGGGAGCGAGCTTCTTCTGGGGGCTGCGGTGACTGTCCAGGGTGAGCTCAATCTTGGTGATTTTGTCATTAAAGAAATTGGCAAAGTTATCACAAAGGTCTTTGGAGGCCTGAACTTAGGATGAAGGGGGCTTGGAAGTTTGTTGCCTAATGAGATTGAATAGTTCATTGGGCCTATTTTTGCATTGTCTAGAGCATCACAGAAGAAGGAAGTTTTTTCATTCTTGATGTGTTTTTTATATTTCCGCGTTCTGATTTGAGTCAATCAAGGAGGATTGTGGACGGGTTGTTCTGCCATTGTCTTTCTGCAGCTCTTTGTAGTCTTCTTTCGGAGTTTAGGTCTGTGTTGAATCAAGATCTAGATGGAATGTTCCTGACTCTTTTTTGTTTCAAGGGAGCTATTTGGTCCAGAATGGAAGTCATTGATGTGTTGTAGTGTGAGGTGAGTTCTGTTGTGGAGAGGTCCCCTGTGGGGGTGGGAAGGAGTGAGCATGCCCTTTCTTCCAGGTCAGCAAGGGGAATCTGTCTTAGATTCCTCACCCAGTGGGGGTTCCTGAGTGTTAGGCAGGCATAGGATCGTTTGGTTGATGTGGAATAGAATGGTATGGTGGTCTGACCAGTCAACGGGAAGGATGTGGTCAATGGTGACTGTACCTACTTGAGCAATGATGGCATCTAGGATTGCATTCTCTACCTATAGGGGGGTGGATGCCTAACACTACCAGCATTGGCCACCCCATAGGGGTGGATGTCTATCACTCCCATCATTCTCTACCTAAAGGGGAGTATGCCTAACCCTACCAACATTGGCCACCCCATAGGGGGGTGGATGTCTATCACTACCAGCACTGGCCACCCCATAGGAGGTAGATGCCTAACACTACCAGCATTGGCTAACCCATAGAGGGTGGATGCCTAACACTACCAGCATTGACCACCCCACAGGGGGTGGATGCCTAATACTACCAGCATTGGCCACCCCATAGGGGGTGGATGTCTATCACTCCCAGCATTCTTCTTCTTATTATTATTATTTATTTAAGAGTTTTATATAGCGCTGGCCAGACCTGAAGGTATCGGAGCGCTACACAACATTGGTAGCGAAGAGATCACACAATATAGCAGTAATACAAGCATTGATTCAGGACGAGTCAAAGGTATCGGAGCGCTTTACAACATTAATAGCAAATAAATCACACAGTATAACATTAACATATACATTGACTCATGACGAAGCCCGTTCGGGGAGGGCGAGACAGAGGAACAAGGGGGGGGGGGGGTGAGGTAGGAGTTTTAATGTCAGAGTGGCTGTGTGCTGCAGTGGGTCATATTCTGAGATTGGGCGGCAGCTATCTATTCGGGAGAGAACGGTTGAGGAAGAGGTCTTTGAGTAGCCTTTTGAATTTTAAAAAGGAGGGGGTGGTCCTGATATGGACTGGGATGGAGTTCCAGATTCTGGGCGCATTTCCTGAGAAGGATCGAGATAAGGTTTTTTTGTTTGCGAGTTTTCGGAGGAATGAGAAGTAGAGTGTTAGTACTCCTGAGGTTTCTTGTATGACCGGCCTTCTTGAGTTTGGAGCCTAGGTATGCAGGTTTCCCAGTGTGCAGAGCTTTGTGCGTGAGTTCTGAAGTTGGCACGCATTTCGATTGGGAGCCATTTTAGCTCTCTGAGAGCAGGCGAGATGTGTTCATATGTTTTCACTCCGGTGACCATTCTGGCTGCTGCATTAAGAGTTGATCTGAGGGGAGCTAAGTGAGAATTTGCTGTTCCTGTGAGTGTTGCGTTCCCGTAATCCAGTCTAGACAGCACCAGGGATTGAGTAGCTTGTTTGAGGTCGTTGGGAGGGATGAAGGGTTTTATTTTATTGAGTAGTTTTAGGTTGAAGAAGGCGCTCTTTGCTGCATTTTTGATGTGTTTGGCCATGTCTAATTTTGGGTCCAGCGTGATTCCCAGCGATTTTACGGAATCGGCCAGGGTGAGATTGCAGTTGAGAGCATCAATAGCGTTTAGCCATTCTGTAATTTGGGGGTTCTGCTCCTTGTTGGAAATGAGGAGGATTTCCGTCTTATCTTGGTTGAGTTTCAGGTGATTGAGGGATAGCCAATGTTGGACTTCTCGTTTAGTCTCTGAATGTCATCAATGGAGGAGGTTTCTAGATAGATCTGGGTATCGTCCGCATATAGGTGGAAGGGGATGTTGGATTTTTTAAGTAAGGGGGTGAGGGGTTCCATGTAGATGTTGAATAGTTGCGGGGAGAGAACTGACCCTTGGGGGACACCCTTGCTAATGGGGAGTAGATCAGACTTGAAGTTTTATTCTTTGGGTGCAGCTCTGCAGAAAGGAGGTGAACCACTGTAAGACCACCTCTTCCGCCCCCACCCTTTATTGGAGTACCTTAATGAGTAGTTTGTGGTCAACCGTGTCGAAGGCTGCCGATAGGTCCAGGAGAATGAGTAGACAGCATCGGTCTGTATCGAGTGATTTGTGGATGTCATCTATGACATTGAGGATCGCTGTCTCTGTGCTGCAACCTTTTCTGAAGCCCGACTGGTGAGGGTCTAGAAGGTTGGTGCTGTCCAAGTGTTGAGTAAGTTGAAGGAGAACACATCTTTCCAGGATTTTAGCTAGGAATGGGAGATTGGAGGCAGGTCTGAAGTTATTGAGATTGTTTGTGTCAGAGCCTGTTTTTTTTAGTAATGGCGAGACTTGTCCGATTTTGAGGCAAGCAGGCATGACTCCGGTTCTCAGGGGGCTATTTATAATCTTGGTCCAGAGCGGGGCTAGAGTGAGTTTGAGCTTTTTGGCCAGTTGGGCAGGAATGGGGTCCGAAAAGTGTGTTGAGGGTTTGGAGCTGGAAATCATTTTGATGATCTCTGCTTCAGAGATGGGGTTGAAGGATTTCCAATAGTTTGGGGGGTGCTTGGGTGTGATATCTTCTGTTTCTGGGAGCGAGCTTCTTCTGGGGGGGCTGCGGTGACTGTCCAGGGTGAGCTCAATCTTGGTGATTTTGTCATTAAAGAAATTGGCAAAGTTATCACAAAGGTCTTTGGAGGCCTGAACTTAGGATGAAGGGGGCTTGGAAGTTTGTTGCCTAATGAGATTGAATAGTTCATTGGGCCTATTTTTTGCATTGTCTAGAGCATCACAGAAGAAGGAAGTTTTTTCATTCTTGATGTGTTTTTTATATTTCCCGCGTTCTGATTTGAGTCAATCAAGGAGGATTGTGGACGGGTTGTTCTGCCATTGTCTTTCTGCAGCTCTTTGTAGTCTTCTTTCGGAGTTTAGGTCTGTGTTGAATCAAGATCTAGATGGAATGTTCCTGACTCTTTTTTGTTTCAAGGGAGCTATTTGGTCCAGAATGGAAGTCATTGATGTGTTGTAGTGTGAGGTGAGTTCTGTTGTGGAGAGGTCCCCTGTGGGGGTGGGAAGGAGTGAGCATGCCCTTTCTTCCAGGTCAGCAAGGGGAATCTGTCTTAGATTCCTCACCCAGTGGGGGTTCCTGAGTGTTAGGCAGGCATAGGATCGTTTGGTTGATGTGGAATAGAATGGTATGGTGGTCTGACCAGTCAACGGGAAGGATGTGGTCAATGGTGACTGTACCTACTTGAGCAATGATGGCATCTAGGATTGCATTCTCTACCTATAGGGGGTGGATGCCTAACACTACCAGCATTGGCCACCCCATAGGGGTGGATGTCTATCACTCCCATCATTCTCTACCTAAAGGGGAGTATGCCTAACCCTACCAACATTGGCCACCCCATAGGGGGGTGGATGTCTATCACTACCAGCACTGGCCACCCCATAGGAGGTAGATGCCTAACACTACCAGCATTGGCCACCCCATAGTGGGTGGATGTCTATCACTACCAGCATTCTCTACCTATAGGGGATGGATGCCTAACACTCCCCCAAGGTTGCAATGCACATTTTGTGTTATGTGTGCAAACTGCCTGTAAAAAAAATACATAGAGTGGCATGCTGAACAAATCCCCCATTACTGTAGTGACAAAAAGGTAAATGTGGGTTTCAAGCCCCCAGCATTATCAACCATATAGTGGATTTGGGGTATAAACCCGCCAACACTGTAGTGACAAAAAGGTGAATGTGGGGTTCAAGCCCCCAGCATTGTCAACCATATAGTGGATGTGGGGTATAAACCTGCCAACACTGTAGGGACAAAAAGGTGAATGTGGGGTTCACACCCCCAGCATTGTCAACCATATAGTGGATTTGGGGTATAAACACGCCAACACTGTAGTGACAAAAAGGTGAATGTAGGTCTCACACCCCCAGCATGTTCAAGCAATCATGTAGTTTTTGGTGCCAAAACACACAAGCAATGTAGTGATGAAGTAGTGTTTGTGTGCCAAACAACAACAGAACTGTTGAGGCAAGCATTGTTGTGTGTGTTACATACCCCAGCCATGTGCAGGCAATCAGTGCTATTGGGGGCTAACACTGCCACCAATGTTCAATTGGAGAATGTAACATGTGACCATCCAAAATGCATAAACACACATTTTTGTCACAAGCAGACACAAATACAAAGGATTCAATCTGAAACAACAGCATTGATGAGATCCAGTACCACACTGTGGCAGCAAGGTGAAATGCAAAACATAAGGGATGTGCAGAGTAAAGATGAAGGAGTCCCAGGGCCAGTAGAGAAAAAACTAAACTGAACATCCACTCAATGCGATTCAAACACAGTTGAAATACAAGGGAGAAGATGCACAAAGACAACCAACCAGCCACATACTGCAGAACATACACAACATCTGTGTGAGTGTTGAAGTGTTCCTTGCCTGGCACAATACACACAATGTGTGTCAGAACTCCACTGAGACATATGTGTGTTGAGTACAATCTGGAAGTATTCCATAATTTGGGATAGTGAATGTGGCCAATCAGGCATTGTATGATGAGCGGGTGCACAAGAGTCACATGTGGAACAAGCTTGGTGGAACAACAAACGCCACATCAAGAGACTGAGGGGCATATTCTCAAGGACACATCGCGTAGTTAGCGGCACTTTATCGCAGACAAAGTGGCGATAAATTAATCGTACCATTCACAAGCTGGTGTTAACAGCCCATAACGCCATTTTACCCGTGATAGCAGCCGCAAAAAACATCGCCACAGATGACCCCCGCAACTATCGCTAATGAGATGCAGAGTAGGCGTACCCGTGCAAAAAGCCGCGAAAACACCACTCCGCAACATTCTCAACGAGCAGCCAGATCGGCGATAAGACCACAAAACAGGCGATAAGGCCCGTTAGCAGCAGGAAACTAACACCTCCTCTGACCTGGTGCAAAGTCGGACCACAGCCTGCACCACAAAATGGAGCCCAGCCCAGAGCTTCACCTGAAGGGCAACAGATGCCATGGAGCCACTGATCATGCAGCTCGGAGCCCCAACAGGGCCACAACACCCACCGCCACCACCCCCAGGAACCCCCCCCCGGGCCCCGCCCAGCCAAAGACATGCCAAATCAAATATACGGAATCATGTACCAAATAATCCACCTGATGTCGCACAATCACATTAGGTGGCCTGCATGTGTTGTCACAAAAATGAGCATCACACATCCACCTTCGATGTAACAAATGAAAATTTATTCAAAGAAACACAGAACAGAAATGAAGACACATGGCATCTCCCCTCGGGACAATCCGTAGGTCACAGCCTGCAAGACAAAAATCATGATGAGAAGGTGTGTCTTGCGCACATCAAAGGACAGAGAGAGAGCGAAGGAGAGAGAGAGAGAGAAAGAGAGGGAGGGAGAGAAAGACGGACAGAGAGGGGGAGCGAGAGAAAGACGGACAGAGAAGGGAAGCGAGAGAAAGACGGACAGAGAGGGGGAACGAGAGAAAGACGGACAGAGAGGGGGAGTGAGACACAGATAACAGAAGAGAGTGCCCACAATGCGCACCCAGGCCACACTGCCCACCTGCTGCCACAGGTGTGTCTCCAACCACGTGCCTTTATGTAGTGAAGTTCACCAGGTAACACATCTGAAACAGATCCGTCATCTGAAACAGAGTCCAGAGACATGAATGGCAAAGTACATACAATTACACAAGACATCATCGCCTGTCCGCCCCTGTGCACCCAGGCAGATGTACCCCAGCCCCTCCCGCCACCCAGCGGTGCATGCCTGCCCCTGCACACCCAGGCCTCACTGCTCACCTTCCGCCCTTGGCGTGTAGTAATGATGGCCCACCACATGCCACTGCAAGCCACATGCCCGGGGCACGCAGACATGGCACCCTCCACATCATGCAGCCCCGCTCCGCAGGCCACCAGGTCTCACATATGATTCTGGGTCTTGATTTCGCCATGGCAGAGGACATACCAGTGCACCGGGCATCATCGCATGCTGCACACCCGCTCAGCCCTTGAGGTGCCACTAACTCTGTGATCCGGGATGCGACGCCACGTGGCGGTAGGCCCGCGCTGCCCGCTGGCTCTGGCCTACACTGCGGTCCAGCAGGGCACACAAATCCTGAGCAGTCCGGACGGCCGGGACGGGGCATCATCGCAGGCTGCACACCCGCTCAGCACTTAAGGTGCCCCTACCTCAGTGCACCCAAAGTCACCGTCATGTGGCGGTTTGCCTGTGCCGGCCGCAATGTATCCGGTGCCACCAAGTCTCTGTCCCAAAGTCATGGTCCCTGTATGATTGAGTATCGTGTTGCGGGCGCCATCATGTCACCTCCGGTCCTGGGGAATGTGATGTTGCAGGGCCTGAGGCCCTCATGCCTACATTAACACCACACGGACGCACACAGATAGAGAGTGGAAATGGCGTCAAGCACGTGCGCCCTTCCCTTTTCATTGGCAGGGTCACATGTCCCGTGACGTGTGTGCTGGATGGCTGTGGTGTGGGTGTAAACCAGCCATGAGGGAGTGGCTGTGACATGCTGACAACTAGACCTGTGAGCAGCAGATCACCACAGGAAAGACAGGGGACATGGAGCGTTGCCGTCCCCCCCCCTGTGAGCGTAAGCGTAGTGGGCTGGCCTGGCATATGCCAGTCCAGCGTAAGGGTCTGTATATGACCCCGGGGCCCTGGGCGTGGTTCCGTACTGGGCTGGACAAGGAAGTAACTCATGCGTGTGCCCCTGTTGTTGTGTCAGCGCCACCCAGACTGCATTGGGCAATGTGTCACCCTGTGACCCCTGTTCTACGACATGAGCCACATGGACATAAGAGGAGTCCAGTGAGCCCACATTCATCCATACTTCCACACTTAAAAGACCATAGACATGACACATCTGTGTGTATATGAATGTTTAATGCACATTCAGTGGAGTGTTGCATCTGGAGCAGTACAGGGCCATGCAAACCCCACATGACGATGTTGTCCCATGGAGGTCCAGCCAGGGTACTCCAGGGAATGATAAGTACAGTCTGCAGTCTGATTGCTGTGTCAATGGCAATTAAACATCATATGGCAGTCCATGTCGAGGTCCAAGGTGAGTGTCGCAGTGTGCATGGGGAGGACAGTGGAAGGTAATGATGCAGAGGGCAGTACCAAGCTGAAGCCGGACCTATGGATAAGATGCATGGTGCTGCGTCCTCCTTACCACGAGGGCAGTATCATCGGCATCTTCGTTCTCTGCTGTTTCATGTGCCTCACGTGTGGGTGGTGGTGTTCTGTCTCCAGCACTGTGTGGCAGTGACACATCAGTGGCCGGAGGTGGAAGGTCTGCCGCACTGTGTGGCACTGACACTTCAGGGGGCGGAGATGTGGATGGAGTGGTGGCAGCAGCATGCATCCGCACCAGGCCTTGTGGCAGCAATGCCATGAGGAGGGTCCTGAGGTCATTGAGGAACCCAGCTACCTCTCGCTGGTGTGCAGCCGTGGCAGCCGCTCGTTCTGCATTCGCCCGCTCCATGGTCTCCATTAACCTCTGCATGTTTCCCAACTCCCGTGTGTCATCGCTAGTGCCACTCGGACTGGACAGTTGTACTATTCTCTGAGTCAGGGCTCCAGCGATGTCAGCCATGGTCCGTTGGAGAGCATGGAGCGGACTGTGGGTTTCCGTTAGGGACCGTGAGTGGTCCCTGATGGGACTTAGACACCCACGTATGGCATCTAGTTTGTCTGCCATGCGGTCGAAGCCCACCTGCACCTGTTCAGCCAGATTCTCCTGGCACCCCAAAACACGGCATTGGAAGGCCATGTGTTCTCCGTGGGGGTCCTGGGAGGCAGCAGTGGTGGTGGGTGCTGCCTGCTCTGTGGTCTGTGCAGGGGGTGGGGTCTCCTCGTAGCAGCTGGGCTGCCCAGCTCCTGGAAGTGGGCTGCGGAGGCTCTCCACGAGCAGTTGGAGGGGTCAGAGTCGAAGCTGTGGTCGTCCTCTTCGTCTCCAGAGAAGAGAGGGTCGGACTGCTCTGCAGGAGGTGTTGATTCTCCCTCTGCAATGTGAAGGGGAGATGCACTTTAACAATGTGTCCACATGTATGTTGTCGCATTGTACATGTTTACATACAGACAGCATGACTGGGTACATTGTGGCTGTTTGGGAGGGGTTGCCTATTTGATGGGGGACAGTGGACATTTCGACAACATCACGGATGTGTGTTTGTACTTGTACATTATCAACGCACATATCCCTGCAATGCCAATTGTGAAAGGCCAGTGTCTGCACCCAAGCGGCACTAGTTGTGTCTTGTGTTCTGTTGTAGGTGTTTTGCAGACTGTGTGACATCGTTGTCAATGTAGATGTGCTCTGTATGTGAAGTGTGTGCTGCATTTTTGGGGAGTCGCCCCTGCAGCTCAGATTTTTCTGCCCCTTATCACTTTCATGAGGTGTGCCTCTGACTTCTGTGCTTGTACAGTGTTGACATGTTGCATACTTGGGTACATTGGTCTCTTGGTGGGAGTTGGTGGTCCGGGGCATGGTGTGTCTGCAGAAGTGCTCAACTTAATTGTGCATGTGTGCCATTGTGCCCATCTCCCCCGTCCCCCCAGACCCTGGTGGTTACTCACCCTGTTGCTGTTGTGTCGGGTCCTGTTGAGCAGTGTCCGTGCCCCCAACTCCTGCCACCATCTCCCCACTGATGACTCTGGACACCTTTTCCTCCATGTCGTCCAGCTCCTCCTGTGGCGCTGGGCTCCCACCTCCAGTCTGCATTGCTGCCTTCAAGTTGTTGGCGAGTTTCAGCTTGGTTTTGTGCTTGACATCATTCCAGCGCCTCTTGACCTCGCCCATTGTCCTCTTCAGCACTCCGACTGCATTCACCTTGTCCACGATTGACTGCCATAATGTATTTTTTGTTGCCAATGACACAGTGGAGGTGACGAACAGTTGTTGATGGTGTTCTGTCACCTCCGTTATCAGGATCCTGTTTTCATGCGGACTGAACTTCGTTTTCCTCTTCTTCTTGTCCTTGCCCTTCCCTGACCCCGAAGTCCCAGGATGGTCCTCCGGGGGGCTTGTGGGGTTCTGTCTCTCCTCCGTACTTGCTCCGGCAACGTCCATTGTGCTTCGCTTTTGTTTGGCATTTGTTTGTCTGTTTTTTTTCTACTTTTATGGTGATTGTTCCCACCTGATGCGTGTGGATTGCAGGCCTGTAGCTGGGTTTCGCTGATTTTCATATCGCAATTGGCCTCATCGCAGCTTTTTTTGAGTTGGTGTTTGGCATTTTTGCAACGTGGCGTTGTTTCTAACGCGGTCAGTTGGCGCGTTATCTGGGGAGTATCGCATGGGGCCGCCGTGTTGTGAATACTTGGTTAACAAGGCGTTAATTTCCTGCGATGGACTGCGATATGCAAAGTTGCGTTAAGCTAAATTTGCGGTGGTTATCACACGTTCTTGGTGACAGTATCCTGTCTGATGACCCTCTGTGATGCCAAATAAGGATATGGGCCATACTTTTGAGCACACTCACTCATGCGCACTGTGTCACGTGCCTTGCAAGAACAACTATCATCTCACATACCCAAACATTACTCCCAGGGGATGGCCGGTAATGTGAGGCCACATTGTAGGTAGGTGCCTTGCCAGGAGACAAGTCACACTTGGCCAGTCTAAACACCACACACATTGATCACCAGCAATGTGCATCATCTAAACCTACATTGACAGGTGACATTGCACAGGCACCCATGACAGTGTGGATCACTGGCTGTATGACGAGGAATACATTACTGACCACACATCATTCTGATCTCAATACAAACATGGGTCCATGTACTGTTGTGCATGACCAATGTGGCAATTTCTGGATCAGGAAGGTACACCCAGCACGCCACATACTAGGACACACACATTTGATGGTTGAACATGAGTTGCCAGACACACATATGTATGGGACACAAATGTACTGCATCTGTTCACAACAACACATACACAAAACATGCAGGGCAACATGAGTAAACACACTCACAGAAGAATGACATTTTGATGAGTTAGTGTACAATGACACACACAGGAGACTGCCCACGACACCACACAAGTCCACAGACACTCAAAATAGAATCATGAGCCTCCCACTGCAACAAACATGAAGTGGTTGTCTCACAGCTGTCAGCGCTACATGTGTAGACAACATTCCTACTTGCTGTGTAGAAAAGCATGGACCAACAACAATGTATGAGACAGTCAACGTGTGTTGACTATGTGCGTTGCACACAACTCCAGATCAGACCATTTACAATGTTAACTTGTTTGCATGTCTATCACATCAACTCTGCATCTAACCACAAACGTTGCATTATGTGCAGATCATCACTATTGTCAAATTGCCAATGCTGAGTGTGTACTGCAGAAGTCTTGGAAGACACATGGCTCACCAGATAGGGGATACAACAACTTTGTCAGTAGGCTCAAATGTACAGGCAAATGTGTAAGCTAATCTTCCTGCACTGTTGGCAACACCAGGGGTGGTGGTGGGATCTGTGTTTCACAAACACAGTACACATAGCTAGACATAACACATGGGAAATGTGTACATCCGTTTAGGATGGAGTACATGTGAATAACGTGATATGTATTGGACACATTTGGAACTTCAACCCTGTCTCTGAATAATTAAATCACTCAAGGAGACCTACAAATAAGACATGTTGCCATCAGGCTACAGGGAAGGGTAGAATCTGCTGATTGTGATCAGTCATAGACACATACAAGTGCCAAACTTGCAAAAACAGATGACAGATTAAAAACACGCTGATGTTGCTAGCACAAATGTGACTCGGGGAATTCAAAATGTGTCACATGTGAGTTTGCTCACAGTGCAGGCCCTTGTCTCAACCCAACCAGGGATGTCACCATAATGACTCCATTCTACTGGTGCACCCACTTCTTGGACACTCAAAGTCAAATAGTACTAGGAAGCACTGGACTAGTCAGCACACATAAAGCTTCTCAAACAGGAACATCTGCAGGGACTATAGTCTTGGTAGGAAAGGGGGTTTGAAGACAGAAAATCATGCTCACATGACACACCATGGGCTCAGGATATGTCACAGATTAACAAACTGCCATGAGGTGATTTCACCACTGTGGAAGGTCAGCTGTGTCAAGCTTGGTCTTGGCAGGGGTCTACCATGTCTGAATGAGACTCGGACATGGATCCAACAATCACAACACACAGAATACTTTGTTTCCATCAGCGTGTGTACATGTGTGTGTCCAAAGTCATCTGCACGTAGTCAAACTTCATGTTTACCAAGTTGTACTGATGAGACAGATGACTTGTTCATCATCAATGCGCTATTCTGCATGTCCATCGTAGACGGTTCCACCTTGAAAAAATTGTACAATGTGTACAAATGTCAGCACGACCTATGTGCAAAAGTGTAAGTCAAAAATGGTAGGTTGTTAAAAGCATGGCACATTCATTGTCCAAAATGTTGTGGATCATGACAACCTGCAATTGCAGACAATGATGACTCTGATACATACTGTAATAGGACACATATACCATGGAACACCTGCAGTCCATCACATCAATATATCATTATTTTCCAAAAACAAGATTTCAACAGCAATTTCCTTAGACTTATTAACAAAATTCGGTACACGAAAAGTAAATCTACAAAAGAAAAAAAATGCTTTATTCAGCATTTGTATTTCAAATTCAAAAACATGAAGAACAATAAGGTCAATGGCCAGTCCATTTTACAGAGTCCTTTAGGAGGTAATCCATATGATTATTCCTCAGTCGCTTGCCTGCACTGCTATAACTAGGGGACATCTCCCCTTGGAGGGGCATCTTTAGGGGCATGCCAGGCACCGCAGGGACAGGACTAGGGCGTACCAGTTTGGGTTGTGGGAGGGATGGGGTCTACTGGAGTGTCGGGATCCACTGCAGTGGACTGGGCTGATTGAGGGGGTGGGGGCTCCACTGCAGTGTACAGGTCTGATTGAGTGGGTGGGGGCTCCACTGCAATGGACAGGTCTGATTGAGGGGGTGGGGGCTCCACTGCAGTGTCAGGAACAGACAGAAGGTGAGGTGTTGTGGGAGGTGTAGTGCTTGTGGTAGGGGGGAGGACCGTATCATCTTGGGGATGGTGTAATGGTGTGTGGGTGAAACTGGGATGGGGTGTGATGTGTGAACTTTGGGAGGGGTGGCCTGGGCTCGGGAGGAAGTAGATTTTGTGGTGGAAGTGTGGGATGGTGGTGGGGTTTTGGATTTCTTCATTCTAGGGGATGTACGGGTGGGGGGCTCAGTGTTCCTACTCTTAGGGGAGGGTGTGCGTGCAGGGGTGGATATCCTCTCTCCTATCCTCTTCACCTTGCGAGTCTGGTCTGATGTATCAGTGGGGAAGAGGCCAAGGTCACAGAGGAAGACCCTCTGGGAAGGGGGGTTGCAGGAGAGTCAAGGGTAGGGGTTTTGGAGGGAGAGGTAGCTGAGGAATGCGGAGTGGTTGTGGATGGGTGTGTGTGTTTTTTGGCCCTCTCCCCTGTGTGTGTATCAGTCCCGAGTGTGCGTGCATGTTTTTTTTAACTTTGTTTTGTGTGGCTGTGTGCTGCTTGTGCCTGTTGGTGTGTGTGCATTTACCTGTGTGAGTGTGTTTGGGTCAGGTAGGGTAGTGGGGACTGTGGATAGGGCAGAGGAAGGAGGGGTGAGGGACTGCTGCAGGAGGGACACTGCTGCCATCAGTGAGGAGGCCATGGCCTGATTTGATCGCCTTAGGGCAGACATATCTGATGAGATGATCTCCATGTATGACACCAATTGTGTCAAAAGACTAATAAGTGCATGGATGTCTGCCCCGCATGGATCTGTTTCAGCAAATCCACAGACTCCACACTCAGGGCAGCAGGGGTGACAGATGCAGGGGG
The DNA here is from genome assembly GCA_963921515.1 of Calotriton arnoldi. Lineage (NCBI taxonomy): Eukaryota > Metazoa > Chordata > Amphibia > Caudata > Salamandridae > Calotriton > Calotriton arnoldi. The sequence continues at coordinate 172,730 of CAWUFW010009397.1, forward strand.
TGCGGTGCCTGGCCCGAAGGAGACATGCTCCCTAACATGGGAGGGTCCATGGACACTTGGAATGGGAGCAGCTGTGGGGGTGGAGATGGAGGTGGTGGGGTCAGACTCTGATGTTGTGGCCTCTGAAATGGGAACACCCACCACAAGGGAGTCATCACTGGAGCTTGTTAGGTTCTCGGCAGATGTAGACGTTTCCGACCTGCCCTCAGTGTGGCTCCCCTCACCCTCAGTGCCACTGGGTTCCTCCTCCTCCTCCACACTGGACCCAGTCTGGCTAGCCGCTTCCCCTTGGTCCGTGGAACTGTCTCCTCCAGTAGCCGTTGATGATGCTGTGAACAAGGAAGAGAAAGAGATTCACATCAGTCATCTGCATAGTCTTGACACATGAGTATCATCACAACACATCACAGAGCAAGCCTATGCATCATTTTCACGGCAGGCTTTAATTCATTACACATATGTGAACATTGCACTTGTCAGTCTGCCAGTAAACCATGGTTCCCAAACACATGAAGGCAATAGAACCATCTGTTAGATGTATTTCAAAGACCACTAAATACATGTCCACTAACGCACTATTTTGTCTGTTGTCTGATCTGTAATGCTCCTGAGGGTCATGTGTCATTATAAACATGTCTCATCTCATGCAAGGGAGTTTGGAAGTGACACAGCAAATGGGATGGACACATTTATAAGTTGACATGCAGAACATACTTCCATCCGCAGTCATCATGATGGGCACCTATGTCTTGAACGTCAATGCTATAATGGTCTGCATGCAGGACAACAGACAAGTACAAATACTGCATCCTCACAAATTTTCGTGTGGCATACTATGCCACTGGCCTGTCTGGCTAAACAGTCTGTACTGACTCTTGTTACAGGGCCAGTGAATCACAACTTTAAAGTCAGCTCCATGTCACAATCATGTATTCACTGTTAAAGCAACATCTGTAGTGGTCAAGTATACATGTCCCCTATGTGCTACACATAAGTTAGACACTTTGACAAGCTCCCGTTGTTCTACTCAGACCTTGGAGTATATGAATTAACAAATCTGTCTACATGAAGTTTTTCAGAGCTCTAAAGAAGAACGTAATGCAGCATACACATATATGTTGAAGCCATCATTATGCAGAGTCAAGGGATGACACACACATGTCTTGTCTTGTATATCTGAGCGACATTCCATACATTAGATGTCTGTCCATATTTTCTATATTTGCCACCTGTGTATTTAAAAAAGGTTCTGCCTGTACACACTGTCACAGAGTCTGACCCATGATTTTCAAATTTACAATGGCGATAGTGTTGCCTGACACACAAAAGTCTGATGTGACAGTGTCTCAGATGTCCTCAGTTGGCATACCTGTCCTTGGTACATGTGATACATGTGATTACACAGAGCACTATGCAGGGGTCTATACATTTTGAACACATCCATTTCATTTGTCTGAGGTATCAACATTGGTTCAGCTGCTGCACGGGTGTGCAGCATTTATTTCGCAAACCTGTTTGCACCTAGATCACCATTTTGAACATATATGTATGTCCCACACAGAGTACAGGTCATATTTCAGTCAATGTGCTGACACATGTCAGACAATTACATCACTCATGATGGTCAACTCAATGCACCTGTTGTATATGGTGCTGGTCACATTAACCTTGCACTACAGCAAATACACAGGACCGAAGTGACACATGTCACAGATGGAAAGGGACACACCTGGGCATCAGATGATAATGGGGCATAGTTACATTTTGCCACAGAAGTGGTGTCTCAGCAGACAGACGACCTGTGAGAGGGTTACCAGGCTGAGGGAGTGCAACATGCATGTGAAACATAGTTCAGCAACATGGCACATACTCACACCCTCCTTGCTGCTGTCTGGCCTTCAACTGCCCATCCAGGTCAGGGAAGACCACCGTCAGTATCCGGAGCATGTAGGGGGTCAGGGTCCGTCGTCCACCCCTTTTGCGAGGAGGTGACTGCTTCAGCTGGACTCTTGCAATCCTCCGTGTCCAGCCACGGAGGTCCTGCCACCTCTTCTGGCAGTGGCGGATGCGGCGTTTGAAGACCCCCACAGATCTTACAGCCCGGACGATGGTCTGCCAAATTTCCTTCTTCTGATGGGCGTCGACCTGTAAGGATGACATGGTGACACACCATTACTCCACATGCTACATGTTTATTCATCACACACTTGGACATATAGGTCATGGTCAGAATGGCAGATAATGTCTAAAGGTTAGCCAAGTATCAACATGGGCAGTTGTCCTGTGTGCAAGTCTCCCTTAATAACATGAGAACAGTGCAGAAAAATCAATCCCACCAAACACACTTCTACATCACTGTACCTGTCCAGAACATGAATCTACACACTGTAAGACTTACATTAACTATGTGTGCATGCTTGCCGTTGGGGATCACAATGCTAGTAGTGCCTGTTTTAAAACATGGCAATAAAAAGGGCAGTGTAATCAAAACTCACCTGCTCCCCTGGTTTTCCAAACAGCTTTCTGTACTGTGGAAGGAGGCTGTCCAGCAGGGCCTGGTTCTCCTCCTCTGTGAAAGCTGGTGCCCTATCCAAAGTACGTGCCATTGTAGATCCCAGAGGATGCAGAGACAGCAGCAGTGGTAGGCAGAAATGTAGTAAAGTAGCATGTAGTGCAGGCAAGTGAAGTCTCTTGGGAACAGACAGACATATTTGTGCAGCAGAGGCGGATTCTGTTCCATGCGTCCAAAGCGATAGGTCCTAGGTCCGAGTCCTTCGCATTATCTGAATTTGGCCAATCCATAACATTGCACGCATGTGACACGCCTCCCGCATCGTTCAAATATTCCGCATCATAACACTATTGAGTTTGATACATTGTTGTTGTAAGCTAACTGAGTCGGATTGCACGCGATTCGTACACGAAGCGAAACGCGCGTCTGTCACCATGACGACCAATAGCCAATCTGTGCATCCAGCTCGGTTCGGATGCGGAGAACGCTTCCTTTGAATACTTACCCTCGTCTGTCACCATGACGACCAATAGCCAATGTGTGCGTCCGGCTCGGTTCGGATGCGGAGAACGCGTTCTTTGCATACCCTCCCGCTTCTGTCACCATGACGACCAATAGCCAATGTGTGCATCCGGCTCAGTTCGGATGTGGAGAATGCGTCCTTTGAATACTCACCCGCGTCTGTCACCATGATGACCAATAGCCAATGTGTGCGTCTAGCTCGGTTCGGATGCGGCACAAGCATGCACTCAATACTCACCCGCGACGTTCACCATTATAGTCAACAGCCAAAGGATGCGAACCACATGTTTTGGGTGAGGCTTAGGCGCCCTACACTAATCAATCAGCATGTCAGAGAGTATAGCAAATCTTTATGTTCTGCTGTATTACATGTGTGGGTACAGTGATTCACATGTCATATTGGACAGAGTACTTTATAGCTCACACTCCCATGATGAGCCAACCTTGATGTGCACCAAATACATTGTTTGTGAGGAACCTCACAACTGTGAGTGACCACTTCATAGATCACTCTCCTAGGCTTGGACACAGTTCCAGGGGATCATTGTGTTAACACAGGTTACATCCACACATAATCACTGCTTTAGTGGACTGTGTGTTAGAAAGTGCAGTGTGTAAAGTTATTTTGAGTGAATCCACAGTATCTGAGTCTTGTACAATGCAGACACTCCATTGTTGATGTTGTTAATGATATTTACTTGAGACATCAACTTGTATTTGGTGTGTGAGTTGCTGTTGTCTTTGTGTCACAGACATACATGTATGCTTGTCAAAAAATATGTGCTACACATCATGAATGTTTTATGTATGTGATAGTACATGTAGGTCAGACATTACATCATGACAGTGTCCACACTATGACAGTGGTGTGCATTTTGACACGCTGTCTGTATCTAGTGTTCCACCTAGGTGGAATTACATGATCCCTGTCTGTGTAACTTTCCACCATGTGATAGTTGTTACACACATCTATCTTTGATACTTTATTAGGTGTGTGTTTAGTATGTAATGTTTGATCACATGGACTGTGACAGACACCAGTGATTAGTCACAGCAAAGCATTGCAATTGTGTACAAACCATTATAAAATGAAATGTTCGGTAAGGGTCACATAGCTGCCCTTTGTGTCAAGGCTCAACATTACACATCTGACTTCATTGAGTCTTGCTTTGATGTAGTATATGAGTTTTTGCATGTTCCTTACCAAATTGGAAAGTGTATTAATAATGTTTTGATTTGTTACCTATGTACCGCAGGAGACCAGCTGTCCACAGACCCTTCCCTGACATACAGACCATGGTAGAACATGACAGCATACGACGTTACCGCTTCACCAGACCACTCATTGAGGAGTTGGCAGAGCAGTTGGCCCCACATTTGCTACCTGGATGCCCATATCCATTTGCGCTGACCCCCAAGGTGAAGGTGTTGGCAGCCCTACATTTCTTTGCCACGGGAACCTTCCAGTATACTGTGGCTATTGCTGGTGGGTGTCACAGACAATGTTTAGCCATGTGCTTCGTGATTTTTTGGAGGCAATGTTACATTTCCTGAACCTGTACATCAAGTTCCCAACACCAGGACAGTTTGCCGACATCAAGAGTGACTTTTATGCTTTGAGCAGAATGCCACATGTCATTGGCTCCATTGATGGTACACATGTGGCTTTGGTCCCACCACAAGCCAATGAACAAACATACAGGAATCGTAAGCATTACCACTCCATAAATGCCCTGGTGGTATGTCTGCCTGACATGACAATCTCACATGTCTGTGCGCGTTTCCCAGGATCAGCACACGACGCCTATATTATGAGAAACAGTAGGATCCCACAGATGATGTCTCAGCTGCAAAATCAGTGTACCTGGCTTATTGGTGGGTAATGTTGTCTGTTTATGTTGTGTGTTGCTTGTATGTCAGGTTGTACCCTGTTTTCAGACACATGAAGTCTTTTCTGTTTATATTTAGGAGACTCTGGATACCCCAACATGCCGTGGTTGCTGACACCACTCAGGAACCCTGTCACCCCTGCTGATTTTAGTTTTAATGAGGCACATGGGCGGACCAGGCGAGTAATTGAGCGGACATTTGGGCTACTGAAAACCAGATTTCGCTGCCTGGACAGTACAGGAGGAGCCCTCCAATATGCACCAGCGAAGGTGTGTAAGATCATCATTGTGTGTTGCATGCTACACAACCTGGCAGTGAGGAATGAGCTACCTCTCATCCAAGATGGCGGGGACCAGCAGCCTCCAGCAGGGGAGGATCCAGGCCTGGGGCATGTTGCTGGTGATGATGAGGAGGAGGAGGATGTTCGGAGACAGCTCATCAACAACTATTTCTCATTATTGTAAGTATGCAATGATGAGTCGACAAAGCACTTTATTTGCATGATATGTTTCTGTTGTACAATATCTCTGTATACGTGTTGGTGCATGCTACTTAACATGATCCTTGGAGTTGTTTGGTGTCCATTGAGTTAGTATGGTCACCAGTACAGTGTTGACATGACTCCTAGCCAGTGTTCACAATTTAAAAATTTTAAGTGTGAAATGTCTCTTGGAGGTGTATGTAGAAAACTTGGTATTTCAAGACTGTGCTATGTCTCTCCTTCACAGAGTCCTTGGACATTGTATGGAGACATGTGACCTCCTAGACACACAATGCAGTTACAGAGTGCAACTTTTCTCAGGATCAGAAATCTGTGCCACCCACTCAATTCTGAAATTTTTCAAACGTCTTGTTTAATTTGTGCTTATTGTCACAGTGTGATTTGATTTCATTTGTTGTGGAGGCAACATGTTGTGCCTGTGTAATAAACCTGTGCTCCACATTCAGGTGTGCCTCGTCTGTATACACATATCCAACAATCATTTACATACTGTATATGTGCCCTGATGTTCAGATTGTCTAACAATGATTAGTGTTTGTGCATTGAAATGTGGTTTCAGTTTACAACAGTGGAGGCAATGAGGATGTATGCCATGTATCATTTGTGTTATGTTGACCTTGTTGTGTATATCTCTTATATGTGTCATGTTACATTTACTAACAAGACAGTAGGTAAATTACTGTACTTGTTTTTCATCCAAAACATTATTTGTTAGGACATCACCTCTATATTACAAACAGTGTTTAATTCATGACAGAAGCAAGTATTGTGTGAATAAAGATTTATTGCAGTGCATGTGTGAAATTTTACAAGAAAGTGATAGTACTGTACACATTTTTGAAATCCAAAGTTCACAGAGGAGTTGTCGGTGGTAGTAGATGACATTTTCAGAGCCAAGTCCACAGTCATTTGAGTCATTGATCCAACTTAGACCCTCCATCCCATGTGGGAGAGTTCAGTGACAGTCAACAAAGTGAACGCTTCACACACAATGGAGGATATCAGGAGCAGGTTGTCACTTCCTGGGGGGACGCATAGCCATCTGTATCTCATTTGTTCTTCTTCAGACGACCCCTCTTACGTTTTTCTGGGGGACCCTCAGGTGCAGGCTGCCGCAGTTCAGGGGACTCTCCGCCAGAGTCCTCATCCCTCCCTGTGGCAGTTGCAGATGTAGTAGCAACAGATGTAGTGGACAAACAGGGAGGTGGGGTCATGTTGTCAGCAATCTGGCAGAGGCAGGTAAGTATGTCCCTGTGCACCGCAGTCTGGTCATCAATTGTATCCATTTTGGACTCCATTCTGGACATGTGTGAGTCCATTCTGGACATGTGCGAGTCAATTTTGGCATAATGGGCAGCCTGCTGCTGTTGCATGTCCTTGAGGATCCCAACTACCTGGCCAAAGTCTCCGGTGCATTCTCGATACGCATACATATTGCGTGCCAACTGTGGGTCTGCTTGATCATCAGCACCAGCTGCCTCACAGGACCGCTCCCCACGGCCCCTCCCACCACCCCTACCCACATTAGCAGGACCTGTTGTTGAAGGCACAGACAACACTAAGCCTCCTTCATCGTTGACACTGTTGTTGTTGTCCGCCAAATCCAGAGTGCCCTGTGTTGCTGTGCTCTCGTTTGTTTTGTTGCCTTGGTGTGTCCATGTTGGTGGAGGTCATCTGGGGGTTGACAGATGTTGCTGGAGTGGTCACAGGGGGTGCTGGTGTTCGAGCTGCTGGTGCTGCATGCTGGCCCACACCGGAGGGGCCAGGTAGTTCATAGTCATCCGTTGAGGGCTGAGAGACATCCACACCGGATAGCTCAGGGTCAACCAGAGTCTTTGACTGGGATTCCTGTTCTGTTCCTGCAGTGTCCCCAGCAGGCCCTGTGGGTAGATGAGAGACACAATGTTTGTAGTGTTTTTGCACAGGTCATCGTATCATACACATTACATTTGCTATTGTACATTATGATGAGTGTTGGTACATTAAATAGTCCTCCATCGTCACAGACCCAGGCCTATTTTGTCAGCAAACATTGTCCAGCTCTCTGCATAAATGGGCATGTTTTGTTCATTTGACTGTACATAGGCATTGACTTACAAGTGACACCCTGTGCATGACACAGGTGTGTTGGTATTTCCCACATCTGTGCTTTTCCAATGATATACGTACTCTTCCTCTTACGATATGTAGCAAGATTTGTGAATGTGTGCAGGCGTTTGTGCATGTCGTTTAGAGTCAAATTGGTGTGGCTACCTACACACTCACAGTCTGGAATGTATGTGGCGTTTGGTTTATGGTATTTTGATGAATGTGTTCCTAGTTCTCATCTCATTGCACACATGTGAATAGCTGTCAGTAGCAAATAGTGTTACTGCTTTGCTTTGTGCCTGATCACATCATGTATATTGTCCTTGTCCTCCATGGACAGATGAGCTAACCAAGGCTGCTTTCCTGCTTTTTCAGGCTCACAGCTGTGAGGTACAGAGGTTTGTGTGCTTGTGTTATGCTGCTGGAAGTTGTACCCCTCCTCCCACCCAGTCCAGCTTACTATTTGTGGACAAAGTATCAATCACAGTGAGGGGAGTGTAGTGGCAAGGATGCTGTCAACACTGCATGATGTAGGAGTTGAATGCAACTCCCAACAGTGCTTTGTGTACATGACACCATGCAACACTGTCAAACATCTTGCTGTGGCCCTTCCATTCACTGTCAGGTATCCCTTGTCACTGATGGACATGTTGCTTTGTGTGTGGGTAGTGATATGTGCTATGACTGCAACTCACACCATGTCCTGTACTCCACACACCTTCCCAGCCAGCCCAGGCACACCTGGGACAATGCATCCTGAGACAGTGAGTGGAAATGTACAGTGAAGATGGCTGAGATTGGGGACTGGTGTGAGAGGCCCAGGGCCTAGGTGTGACTTGTGGCCAATTCATACATAAGGCCCATGTGTCAACAATCTTGCCGGTACATTTCCACTCCCTTTGAGATGAGCATGGTTCAAAAGTGGGATTGTTGGGCCATGTGGGAGGAGGACTGTTGGCTGTGACTACAACTCCCATCATGCTTTCAGCTACACCCACCTTTCCAGCAAACCCAACTTTCCTTCCTGTGACTCATATTCCCTGTGAGTGAGTGAAACAGTGATGGCAAGATGGCTGACAGTGGTGGCCTGGTGTTTATTTGAGCACAACTCCCAACAGGGCCTTGTGCTCCCCACACCAGAGCCCAGTGTCAGCCATCTTGCCAGTACTTTTCCACTCCCTGTGAGATGGGCATAGTTCAAGGTGGGCTTGATGGGCCATGTGGGAGGAGGATTGTTAACTGTGACTACAACTCCCATCATGCTTTTAGCTACACCCACCTTCCCAGCCATCCCAACCTTCCTTCCTGTGACTCAGATTTCCTGTGAGTGAATGTGTGCAAACAAGATGGCTGCTGCACGTGACTGGTGTTTGGATCCCATTGTCTTGCTGTGAGTTAGTGCTAAGTTTGTATATTTTTGTAAATGGTGAGCTTTCCAGTTACATTGCAGGTATGTTGTTAGTAAAAAATCTATTTTTGATCACATATCCCATCATGGACTTGTGCTCCCCACACCAGAGCCCAGTTACAGGCATCTTGGAAGTAGATTTTCCTTAACTCTCAGGGAGAGCATAGTCCAAGGTGTGGTGGTTGGTTTTGGTGGAAGGGGTGTGTGTGTGTGACAGGGCCTGCTGGTAGATGTAGTCAGAGCTAGCACTCCTCCTCCCACCCAGACCAAATAGGCCACCATGAACCATGCTTCCATGACAGTGAGTCAAACTTTACATTCAAGATGTCTGACAGTGGGGCCTGGTGTTTGTTTGAGCACAAATCCCAATAAGGCCTTGTGTTTCACTCACCAGAGCCCAGAGTCAGCCATCTTGCCAGTACTTTTCTACTCCCTGTGAGATGAGCATGGATCAAGGTGGGACTGTTGGGCCATGTGGGAGGAGGACTGTTGGCTGTGACTCCGACTCCCATCATGCTTTTAGCTATACCCACCTTCCCAGCCATCCCAACCTTCCTTCCTGTGACTCAGCTTCCCTGTGTCTGACCATGTTGCTGGCGGCCATTTTGTGTAGCCAGCCAGTGTGCGTTTGTCATAGGCCTGCATATCTTCTCTTTGTTCCCCATGCCTCCTTGCTTGCTGTCGACCATGTGACTGGTGGCCATTTTGTGCAGGCATCCAGTGTGTTTTTGCAACAGGCTTGCATGTGTTGGTATTGCGGCCATGCCTTCTTGCTTGCTGGTTCGCCATGTGGTTGGTCGCTGGCAATTTTGTATATGTAGCCAGTGTGATTTTGCCATAGACCTGGATATTTTCTCTTTGTTCCCAATGCCTTTTTGCTCTGTGTTATTGTTGATGACCATGTGGCAATGGCAGGCAGCCATTTTGTGTGTCCAGCCAGTAAGGTCCTTTGCCATATGCTTGCATGGATGTTTGAGCAAGGAGGTAGCAGTTTAATAAATAAAAACAAACAATATGCTTGAGGATAATGTCACTTATTTATATATTTTTTAATTTGATATTTTTTCAATTTTAGTTAACTTTAAAAAAATTATTATTTACTTTTTTTTGTTTTTTTGATTTTTTGTTGCCATTTTCATAACATCTGCCATTAATAAATCAACCCAGTGTCTGCTACAGGTGCACAACAGCAATCATTGTGCAATGATTATTCGATTGTCAATGCATTTCTCAGCTGCACCTCCCTGCGTTCCACATCCAACGTGATGCATTGCACATAAAGCAAACAGTTACAGCTGTATTGTTTTGTTGTTGCTCTTTCTAATTCTTCCTGAGTGTAGTTACCATGAAAGTTTATGTTGGTGTAGTTTCCCGTTTTACGAATGAACACTGTATACTATTGTTAATTATTTATAATAACTTAAGTAACCACACTAAATTATATTGTTTGTTTCTACTGCTACTTGAACTGCAACAATGCCACATTTCACTGATGTTTTTCTTGCTTGTTTGCTTTTATGTTTACAAGAGAAGAAACGTCACCCACACTATTGCCAGACAGAAGGCCTCTGCATGACTTGAGGCTTGACTGACTTATCCAACACAGTCATCTCTTCAGCTTGTTGTGAAGCTAATGGCCACTGCCAACTGACAGGTTCAAGATGGTCCCAAAGAAAGGTGCTGCCAAGAAAGTGGCTTCTGGGGAGCAGAAGAAGCAGATTTCCACCACTGGCGTGCCGACTGCACACTTTTTCAGGAAAGTTGTGCCTGCCGCACCGGCCTCTGGAGAGCAAGCTGAGAGCAGCATTCTGCCATCGACAGCACCACCTCCCCAACCTAAGCCCAGGACCATGTCTGTCAGTCAGGCAGCCAGTGCAATCATATCAGCGCCGACGAGTAGCGATGTTAAATTGGATTTGTCCCTTTCGCAAAGTAGTACACAATATTTTCAGGAAACACAGCAAACTGGTCAGCAGCCACAGCCAGCAATGGATTTGCCTGATGTTGGAGCTGAACAGGAGGTTGAACGTCCCTATTTGATGAGTTTTATATTTATTTGATGAGTTTTATATAGCGCTGGCTAGACCCGGAGGTATCAGAGCGCTTTACATGAGGATCATTGCGTTACAAGTTACAAATTACATCCGTTACAAAAGCATAGTAAAACAGCTGGGAGACGAGGAGCACTGTGCCCAATGTCCGGCTGGGTAGGTGACGGCCGAGGGGGTGAACCAGGGCCAATCTCCTGTATAGCTGTCTAGCAGCTCCACCGGCCATGTTGCTCAGGTCTCAGCGGTCAGGAGAAACAAGAATAGCAGTTTTGCATAGTTACATTTAGTTACAGTTGCCTAGTCAAACATAGAAGAACAAGTCCCCAATAGAGGATAGAGGAAATGGGGGAGGGGAGTTGAAACAAGGGGGCTGGGAGGCAGATCAGTTCTGGCAGACCTAGGTTCACCAAGATGCACCATCAGGAGGGGGTCCTCTTGTTCAGTCTATTAGCCTGGGGCATTTCTTGAGCCCAGAATTAGTGCCTTCTTTCAGCTTCCTCTCTTTCTGTATCCTGGGCGCTTTCCCCCTCCTCATTCATCCCCCCCATGGGGTCTGGATGCTCTCAGCTGTCTAAAGCCCTGGCCTTCGCACACGGGAAGGAAATTAAAGGCTCCAGGGGAGCTAGTGTTTGCAAACCCAGCTGCCATTGTCCTTCAGTCCCTGTGTCCATTTTCAGGTCAGCAGAGGCATTGACATGTGACCGAGCCCCCCCCCCCCCGAAGGCACCCCTGGTTCGTTGAGGCTCACCTCTCAAGGAATACCACAATGTCTCACTCTCCCTATGGAGCTCAGTCACCGCCCCCCTCCCCCCCCAAGGCACCCCTGCGGCCCCACTGGATTTGCTGGGGCTGGACACATCTCGAGGTAGTCTCAGGTACTGCTATGGTGAGTCCCCCTCCCCACCAGACTGCTGTCTCTCAGGGCTCGTTGGGGCTGGACACATCTTGGGGTTGTCTTGGGTACTGCTATGGTGGATGCCCTGACACCCTCCTCCCTCCATCGGCTGTCTCTCAGGGCTCGCTGGGGCTGGATACATCTTGATCCTGGGGTTGTCTCAGGTACTGCAATGGTGAGTGTCCTGACACCCCCCTCCCTCCCTCGGCTGTATCTCAGGGCTCGCTGACGTCCTTCGGAGCACGAAGTTCATCCTCCTCTTTTAGAATCATTGGCTCCAACATTTCCAGCAAGGAAAAGGAAGGGTACTACAGCACCATCTTTTCCAAGAACCACCTCTGATTAGAAGGATAGGGACATGGAGTGGAACACGACAGAGACCAGGAGACAACAGGAGAGACAAGGGAAAAGAAAAGTTCCAGAAAGACTTAGACTTATGGAAGGGGGTGGAGAGGAGGATGACGACTGCGAGGTAGTCTTGGTGGAAGGTGGCACAGAGGAATGTGACATTGCTATTTAGCCAGCTCCAAGGGATGTGGCACAGGAGCACTGCCACAAGCTCCCATATTTTCAAAGCCCCAGCTGAGACCTGCACCAACCCTTGCCTCAGGAGAAGCAGAGAGGCAATCAACAACATGCCCACCTACCTCCAGTTCATCTTCAGGCATTGGCAGTGGCCCAGTAAAAAAGTACTCTACCCCAGTTTGGGACTTTTTTACAGTTAGCAAAGAGGAGAAGCACATTGCAGTATGCACCATTTGTCACACAAATGTTCATTGAGGTCAGCAGTGTACATATTATGGTACTGGAGGCCAGAAGACCCATATGAAAAAACACCACAAGATCAAGTGGTAGCAGCACCTTAAAATAATTGCTGAACGTGGTTGTGATGGTGGGGAAAGCCAGGGAACATCAGTGACAAGTCCAATCACGGCAGAAGGTGATGATGAGGAAGAAGAGAGTGACATTTTCACGCAAAGCAGCCCTGTCCCCAGCGGTGCACCAGCAGAATCACCCATCTTAGCAACTTCACAATGGCATAAGAAGACTCAGAGTGAGATGATGGAGACACCGCAGCATATAGTGACTGCCCAACCATCACCATGCACATTGAGTATACCACTAGCATCTACTTCTCAAAAGACGCCTTTGTCAGTGCCCCAAGAACAGAAGAAAATCCAGGCTACTATTGCGGGCATGTTTAGGCAGGAGGGGCCCTACGAGCAAAATCACCCAACCACACATTTGTATAATGGGAAGCTGGCAAAAATGTAAGTGCTGGACCTCCTCCCTTTTTCATTTGTGGAAGGAGGGGGATTTTTAGAATTTGTGGCAGCCATCTGCCCAAAATTGAAGGTACCAAGTAGGACCTATTTTGCCACAGTGGCTGTTGCAGTGCTGCATCACGATTTCAGTCAGTCAGTCAGTCAAAAAGTATGTTTATTTAGACCATAAGTTAAACAACATAAAAACATATCACACTAAGTAAAAATTCTAAAATCATTACAAAGTCATCAACAACACCATTGTAATAGTTTGATTTCCGTCTGCTTCCTTTCAAATTTACACAGTACTCCATATATAAGTCATAGACACATCTATAAATAAACATAAATATTCTAAGAATGATAAAAATCCTATTCTAACATATATTTCTAAAAGTCAAATATAAGATACATTTTATTTTTTTTAAATCTATAACCATCATAACTTCTATCCTATCTTTCAAACATCTGTTTCCTTTTCCAGAAAAAAATCTTTTTACAGCCTTCATATACTTCACAATGGCTATTGCTATTTGAAGGTTTGGCATATCTATAAGAAGGTCGATCGTTTGGGTACGCAAAACTGCACCAAATATTAAAAAAGTGGGACGTAAGAACTGTTTCCGCAATGCTAGACATTTTTGACAGTCCATTATAATATGTAAATTATCACATTTTGTACCCAACCCACATGTACAATTACCATCAGGTCGCATCATTTCTGTTTCTATTCTCCCATTAGTCAAACAAGGATTAATGCCTATTCTCAATCTTAGTACTTCAGCTCTAAGCCATTGATTAGGTAATGAGTCCAGATAGGGGTACCACATTTCTTTCTCCCAGCTATTCATCATGAATTTCACAGATTCTTTCTTTCTCAGGTACTCCATGTCTTCCAACCTAAACGTTTCCTTCCCTAGAGTTCTGAGTTCACCCTTTGTTACTTCTAATAGAAGAGTCTGCTGATCAATTCTCACATTTAAGTTTTCACAGACAGAGAGCAGTTTCTTTCTGACCTCTTTAGCCCATTTTAGGTCCCTATGCTGAGACTCATTCTTACACCATTGTGACACTTTCATGGCTTCGCCTGTACCCAGTCTTTTCCAGAATCTTAGAAGGGCCACTTGCACCTGTACATTCCATGAAGTCATACCCAGCTCCAATCTAATTGCCTGTATCATAGAGGAGCCAGGTAATGACGTTAGAGGTTTTATGCATTTCCCTTCCTCGATATCCCAACTGCTTTTACCACTTAAGCAGAGAACTTCTGCTCCGTAATGTAGTTTCGGGGGTATCATATCATTACATGCTTTTATTAATGGTCTGTGAGACATGTCCCCATAAATGCTGTGAAATATTATCAGCCCACACGCCGATGAAAGGGCTTTGGCTTTCTGGGCCTCCAGATGCGTGTACCACTTTAAAGACTTGTCAAACCAGACACTGAGATATTTATACTCATTCACGTTTTCCAGTTTGGTTGGGCCCAAGTACCAATTAAACCTCTAGTCTCTCTTTCCAAAACACAGAATTTTGGTTTTGTCCATATGTACTGTTAATTGCTTGGCCGTACAGTATTCACTAAAAGCATTTAACATCCTCTGTAGGCCCATCTCTGTCTGGTCGAGAATTACTAAATCATCGGCATACAGTAGGCAAGAAAGTTTTTTCCCATTCATTTTTGGGCTAGCACTTCTGTCTACCACCAAGGTAGTTGGCAAATCAGCTAAGAATATAGTGAAGAGTAGAGGGGCCAATACGCAGCCCTGTCTTAGGCCATTATTAATCGCTATTTTCGGTGCCAAGGCCCCCGCTGTATCCTTAATGACTTGGGCCCAGTTGTGACTATGTAGCTCCTGGATTACAACCAGAAGCCCTTCTGGGATATCATATTTTCTCAAGGTCTCCCAAAGGCATCTCCTGTCAACCAGGTCAAACGCCGCGCGGAAGTCTACAAAGCAGCAACACAGCTTTCCTCGCTGATCCATAGACTTCGGCACCACTGCCCATAGTGCGAAACAGTGGTCAATCGTAGAGTGTCCCTCCTTAAAGCCTCCTTGTTCCACCGGGATGATCGACCGCTGTTCCACCCAATCCTTCAAACTGCCCAGGATTATTTTGGCGAAGACTTTTTCACCGATATCCAGCAGATTGATCAATCTGTAGTTCTTCGGGGCTTTCCTATCTCCCTTCTTGTGGATTGGTCTAATTACTGCCCCCTCTACCTTTTAGGGATTTGACCAGAGTCCAATATGGCTAAGAACATGTAGGATAGGAATTCCGCCCACCAATTTAACTGTGTCTTCATTATAATGGCAGAGAGATTATCGGGTCCTGCTGCACGGGTTAATGTTAACTTTCTTATAGTGTCTTTTACCTTTTCTACTGTAAAGAGAGTTTCTAAGTCTTCGACAACCCCTCCCCAGAGTTTTGTATTGCTTACTACAGACACTTCACTTGTCCCATACAGTTCGCCTCGATACTCTTCCCATGCTGATTCTTCCACTACACAGCTCAAAGCCCCAAAGGACTGTCCGGATGCTTCCTGTATCAGCTTCCAGAACTTTCGTATATTTTTTGCTTCAATTGTTTCCAGCAGGCTAGCCCAACATTTCTTTTTAAAAACCCTCTTCTGATTTCTAACTAACGTTTTATATCCTTTTATCAAGTTTAACTGTCTTCCCTGGTCATACCTTGTTCATAGGCGTCTTTCTTCTCTCCTTATTAATCTTTTCTTATTAATAAATTTACAGTTGAACCAGCTTGATTGTCTTCCTAGTGTTTGTTTGCTTATCATTTGGGTGAACGTTCTTACTTTTTAATTCTACTCTAAGTCATTGTACAGCTTGTTCTATAGTTTCCTCAAACCAGTCCACTTTCCGATCCCTTGCGTTTTCCATATTTAATTTCTGTTGGAAGCTAGCCAGTTTTTCAACATATTCATCTGTCAATCGTGTTGTCAGGCATTTGGGGTACTCCATTTGTTGGGAAAGTACTATTTTGCGGTGGCTCATTGACCCCTGGATAGTTCAAAGTACAGGGCGTTATGATCGATGCCTTCACTCAGGGTTACCTGGAACCCTTTTATTAAAGCAAAATTCCATGCTTGGATAAACACATAATCAATGGGGCAAAGTTGGGTGCCTGTCCTGTAGGACTGCTTGGCCGGGCGGTCAGTTTCCAACCTACCATTTAAACAAAACAACCCCTTTAACCCCAAATACTTCCCTAGCGTTACATCTTGTCTAGAAGCCTGGCTGATGAGGGCTGTTAGCCCGAAACCGGTCCCAGGATGCTTGATTCCGGTCCAGGGAAGACATGGCTTGGCAGTTCGGTCTGGACTGTTCCCATGAGGCACAGGGTCAAGACTTATTTGCATATAGCTGTGTCTGAACTGGGGTGGCAAAGTGAGCTAAAGAATGATGATGGATTCAACCCAGATCTGTGACTGGGGGTGAGTGTTTGAAAAGTTTCAGCACTCCGTCCATCATCTCCTTGTGTTTGCTTTGTTCGCCCTAAGTTGGCAGGGTATGCCCAGACCTGGGTCCTTTGCTCCCTTTGCCACTGGATTCAAGCCAGCCTGGCTGATGAGGGCTGTTAGCCCGAAACCCGTCCCAAGATGCTTGATTCCGGTCCAGGGAAGACATGGCTTGGCAGTTCGGTCTGGAATGTTCCCATGAGGCACAGGGTCAAGACTGATTTGCATATAGCTGTGTCTGAACTGGGGTGGCAAAGTGAGCTAAATAATGATGATGGATTTAACCCAGATCTGTGACTGGGGTGAGTGTTTGAAAAGTTTCAGCACTCCGTCCATCATCTCCTTGTGTTTGCTTTATTCACCCTAAGTTGGCAGGGTATGCCCAGACGTGGGTCCCTTGCTCACTTTGCCACTGGATTCAAGCCAGCCTGGCTGATTAGGGCTGTTAGCCTGAAACCAGTCCCAGGATGCTTGATTCCGGTCCAGGGAAGACATGGCTTGGCAGTTCGGTCTGGACTGTTCCCATGAGGCACAGGGTCAAGACTGATTTACATATAGCTGTGTCTGAACTGGGGTGGCATAGTGAGCTAAAGAATGATGATGGATTCAACCCAGATCTGTGACTGGGGGTGAGTGTTTGAAAAGTTTCAGCACTCCGTCCATCATCTCCTTGTGTTTGCTTTGTTCGCCCTAAGTTGGCAGGGTATGCCCAGACGTGGGTCCCTTGCTCCCTTTGTCACTGGATTCAAGCCAGCCTGGCTGATGAGGGCTGTGAGCCCGCAACCGGTCCCAGGATGCTTGATTCCGGTCCAGGGAAGACATGGCTTGGCAGTTCGGTCTGGACTGTTCCCATGAGGCACAGGGTCAAGACTGATTTGCATATAGCTGTGTCTGAACTGGGGTGGCAAAGTGAGCTAAAGAATGATGATGGATTCAACCCAGATCTGTGATTGGGGTTGAGTGTTTGAAAAGTTTCAGCACTCCGTCCATCATCTTCTTGTGTTTACTATATTATATGAGCCATGTCGGGGTCTTTTTACGCTTTACATGCTTTTGGCTTCCTAGGTGCCATCTTTCGGGGCCCCCTTCCGTGTCCCTTGTCCTTATGAGGTATTATATCGGTTGAGTTGGGGGTGTGAAACTCAGGCTTCCTTCCTGCCAATGTGTTACCCCACTGTTTTGACTCCACCACCCTTTTTTCAGACTATTACCTGGCATAAATATTTCTATACCAATAATTAAAAAGGTTAATTTTTACAAATCAAAGTTATCCTATGATCGGATACAAAACAACACTTACCTCCGCTGTGCAATGGCTGGCTGACCGTGTCCCCCACTGAACGCTGGGTAAACTTCACGCCACAGATCTTTCTTATCTTTTCACTTTAAATCTTCCCAAGCTTTCCAAACTTTCCGGCGCCGGATAGGCTCCAAACTACTGGGCACCTGCTACAGCAACCTGAGTGCAGTTTAGCCCCCTACTCAGGCTGAGGTGAGTAGGGCTAGTAGCGTTGGACTCCAGCTGGGGGGTGCAACTGTGAGCCGAAGGCTATGGCTCCTGCACCTCCCTTTTCCCGGTTGCACGCCTTGCACTCCCCCCTGCCTTGGGTCTTTTACTCTTTTACCCACTTGGGCACCCAGCCCTAAATCATGTTCCCTTCACCTCCACTGACCCCCAGCTGCCTGCCGACCACCGGAGTCATATGGGCTCACTCAGGGTGCAGGGTTTGGTGTTTTGGGTCCAAACTTAATTATTGTCCTGTATCGTTCTGGGACTCCACAAATCGTTCGCCGGAGTACCGCGGCTCCTGTCTTGTTTTGCCGCAGTGCAGTGTTCTGGCGTTTCCAAACGTCCATGTCGCTTTCCCGGAAGTGCACGAGTCGAGCGTCAATCACGGCAGTCCGTCGGCGTCTGCAGCAGCGTCAGCGTCACAGTCAGCCGCACAGCAGAAAGTCAGGCAGGCAGACGATGTGCTGCAGTTGGTTGGACAAGCTTTGCAGCAAAGTGTTGTTCACACCATCCACCTCACGACAGACATGTGGACCAGTTGTCAGGTGACTGATTACATGTGCATATCTGAGCACACTGGATCCCTTTTGCAGGGTTAAAGCAAAAGATATCTTCAGGTCTTGGCCCTGAAGAAAGATTTAAGAGCATTCAACAGCATTCAACAGTGGCCATGTTCACCATGGAGAAATCACGTACAGCTGTAAACATCTTAGAGGAATTTAACAGCAAGGTGTAGGAGTGGCTACGACCCAGAGGTCTTAAAATTGGATTTGATGCCACGGACAAAGGCAGTGACATAGTCAAGGCCATGTCAGACGGAGGCTTGAGTTTGGCCCCTTGCATCAACCTGGTGGTGCAAGACTTCCTCAAAAAATAAGACACAGTCAGCAACATACTGACATACATACTGAAGAATCTGCACCCATTTCAGCCATTCTTTTAAAGCCCGGAAGCAGCTGCAGAGTATTCAGCATAATATTAGAGCACCAGTTAAAGCCCTGATACAGGAGGTGCCAACACATTGGAATTCCACCTTTTACATGATGCAACGTCTGTTTGAGCAGTACAAACAGATCAATGACTATGTCATTCAAAGAGAGGAGGGGATGAAGTTAGGAAAATTCTGACCATGGATGCTGACAAATGGGGCCTAGTCAAATGCCTGACAAAGATGCTACTCCCTTTTGAGGTTTTCACGCAGAAAGTTAGCAAGGAGGATGATGGGCCAAGCTATCCCATTGCTGCATGTCCTACAAGACCAGGTAAAGAAGGCTTCTGAAAGGTTTGCCCTGCAGGTGTGAATGAAAACATAGTAGCACATGCCTTGGTTGAGAGCTTAGTCCTGTGCTTGGCTTCTAATATAAGGCTGCAACGTAATATCATCGAGTCCAAAGAGTACATATGTGGCACACTACATGATCCACGGTATAAAACAATTCTGCTCACTTTCATCCCTTTTTCTGAAGGGGATGTTTTAAAATACAAGAGGAGGATTGTAGAGGAATCCGGAGACTTGGAAGAAGAACGGCTGGAACTTCGAGTCCCACCCCACAATTCTAGGGTGCCACCTTCAACTTCCAGAGAGGACAGTCTTGTCTCACAGCAGCCAACAACATCATCAACCAGAACACCGGCAACAACAGCAAAAGAAGGACTGGACCCAACCTCTGCACTATATTGGTTTCAATTGACAGGGCTCAAGTCCAGTGCAGAGGTGATGGTAAAACAGGGAGAGCAAGTGGCAGCATCAATGACCATCCACAGGATGTTCCAGGAGTATCTGGATGATCCAAAAGAGGTCTATGTGGATCAAAATCCATTGATGTATTGGTATGGGAAGATGCTCCAATGGACAGAGCTCAGCAGCCTGGCAATAAAGTATCTGGCTTGTGCTATCACCAGTATGTCTGCTGAACGTGTGTTCAGTACAGCTGGTGTGGTCGTCACATTGATAAGGACCAGTCTCTCGCCTCAAAATGTGGAGAGATTGACTTTGATCAAAATGAACCAACATTTTATACCACGCAATTACACCATTCCTGAAACAGCAGCACAGGAGGAGGTAGAGGGTGATTAGTCCGAAATTGAATCAAATGTGTTAGCTGACCAATTTCTGGGTGAACTACCTGAGTTTGAGAATGAATCTACTTCCCGGACTAAGCATACCAGTGTCCTCATAGAACTTTTAAAATGTTCTTGTTCTCTTTGCAAAAAAACCTTTTTTTAAAGAATTTGCTAGAGGAACATTATTATTTTTGTGTCAGAGTTATGCTGTCCCACATTTTTTTATGAGTCACATATATATTGCCGGATTGCACTTGGACCAGTGTGCATTGAAGAAGCCTCCACAATTCCTTTATGACATTGGAGGCAATGGCTGCCCCCTCGCAAGCCTATTGCCTAATGCCTATCCCTTTTTGCATCACTTAGTACAAGAACGGCTGTCCCATAAAATCATTTATTATGTACAGGGCTGGCTGCCAATACAAAATTCCAATGTGTTGCCTGCATCAAAGATGCCTGAATACCCAATACCTGAACTTCCCTTGGATTGGATGAGGTAACTTCAACTATTGCAACGGTGAGTGACTGATTGCGTGAGTGATGATTTAAGTTGCTTGATGATCCATGTGGTGGCAGACACTCAAGGAGGATGTGGGCTGAACTGTAATATGGGAAATTTCTTGAGATGATTATTGATTTGCATTGTTTGGGACTTGAGTAATGGGCGCCTATTTTATTTTCCCAGTAGGTGATGATCAGCCCTTTCACACTTAGCCAGATTTAATTTTTACAGGTTTTTCTGGTTCTTCAGACACTAGAACAGCCACTTTAGTTATCAAACTAAAACCTATGCAAAATTCTGCAATTCTGTTTCATTCTGTACTTGTTCTTCAATAGCAGTGCACTGCGCACCACTTCTATCTTGCTGGTACGGGGTAACTTGGAGTCACTCAGGACTGGAGGAGTATCACGCCTCCTGAAGCTTAACTTCCTACTGTCCTTCTCCTTGACTCTAAAATAGAGTTTCTCTTTTATAATCTGCAGGCCTTCTTCTAGTCTCCTTCACAAACGAAAGGTGAAAGCTAGCTGAGCTCAACAACACTCCTGCTTGCCTACCTGACCAGTGCAGAGAGGCCACAAAGAGTGGATATTCCAGAGGAGAATGCAGATGCACCACCTAATTTTGCAATACAGTATCATTTTTCTTTTAACAACAATATTAACTAAGAGAGGTGGGTGGGTGTGTTCACTCCCTAACCCAGAAGACAGACCATTTGGATATATAATAAATTGGGACTCGGGGGCAGAAGAACTGTTTTCAGTGCATGTATCTGTACTCTGTCATACTCATTCCTTTGTTTTCTTCTAACAACAGACTGATGGTGAATGATTTGCTGCTGTTTATTGCCCAGATGAATTTTGGCCTTGTTTTGTAGTGTTTGTCTTTGTCAAACCTTTCCCCAAATCCCATTACCCATCTATTCATCAAACCCCTAACCCTCTTTCCCCGAGCTGTGTGATTTAATGAGCTGGGGCTTAAATTGCACCATCAATGGATCACACACTTGGTGGGATGGATGTGGTTAAAGCAACACCAACTTACTGTAGAATCTTCAAAGCAGTAGCCCACACCAGCCTATTACCAACCCACGCATTAAAATGATACATATTTTTTTAGGTATAGAATGAAAAACATCAGTTGTCAGCATCATATTCATTAAGGCCTTGTGTTGCTTAACCGTAAATGCCTAACCTAAGCTTGTCAACTCCGGGCTTTGAGTCCATTTCTTGTAACTTGTGGATTTCACAAATAATACTGCTAGCTTCACATTAGCCAAAACTTACTAGTATTGCTATTTTTTCTATTTTTAGCACAATCAGGCATTCTCATTGTGTCATCATCATCATCACGTACTACTCAGGTGTTGTCAATTGTTTGTAAATCTTTGATAAATATATATAACCCACTTACTCAGTCTTTCTACTTCCATTTAGTTGCCTACGATGGATAATCATCAATCAATCATTCAGAACAATCCTACAGTTTGATCTCACCTGGTGGAACTGGAAGTGGGACCACGCTTGTAAAGCTGTGATGCCTCCCCTGTTATTGCTGCATGTATATTCTGGGAAGACAAATAGTATAGATGTAATTTAACTTTGTAAGAAATAAATTAACTGCTACTGTTTTTTATCTAGATAGTTCAGACCCTCGACACAATATAGCCTAGGTCATCTCATCATGGCAGTATTCCCCATAATGATCAAGATAGTTAGAGAAATATAAGCCTAGACTCTATATCTAAGTAGTACATTATATCTAGTCTTAAGTTACAAGCACATAAACAGGCTGAGTTAAACTACTCGAAGGCAGCAGTGCAAAGTAAAAGTAAAATAAACTACTTCAAGCATAAATTTAGTTGATAAAAAATAGTTTCCCCCTTTTTTTATTTACAAAGCAACCCACCCTCTCCACCCAAACAACATGCCCACCCCTCTCCCAAACAAAACTGACCCAAGCCCCAAAACTCAAAATGTTCATGAAAGTCTCTAGAGTCCCACTCCCAACTCCCTTCTCACCCTCTCCACCCGGCCCCAACAAACAACAAAGCCCTCCCACCAAAACAAAAAATCAAAGAAAGGGTTAGAAGAGGGCATTATGGATGTTGGTCTAGAGCTCGTCAATGCTCTGCTCCATCGAGGAGAGCCGGCCCTGGATAGTGTCCAGCCACTGCAGGATCTGGCACAGCAACAGCCTGTTGCCATTCTGGTGGATGGTGGCAGCAGTTGGCTGGCGGCGACGCCAGCGATGGGATGGCCGGTAGGCTGCAGACTGAGGGGCACTGGCTGACCTGGGCCCCAGGAGCTGATCATTGATCTCCTCCTCCTCCTCTTCCAGGACCACCAGCCACTGAATATGTTCCAGCCTCTGCCGCTGCAAATGGGCCCTTCTTTCCTGCCTGTCGGGTGGTCCGGCTGCATTAGCAGGAGCAGCTATATTGAGAAAAACAAAAAAGACAAATTGTAAATAATGCTCTGTACAAACATTTGTTTTAATATAATAGCGTGGCACAGTAGCAGTACATTGCTGGTCCCCTAGGGCAATTGGAATTTATTTGATGTGATGATTATGATTAGGAGACTCATAAGGACAATTTTGTTTTCTTTTACCCACACATGTTGCCAAACATAAAAAAGCAATGACTGTTTGGCAGAAAAGTAACAGGTAGACTGGCAGAGAATAACATCACAGGATTAAAAAACAGGGATTGGATTATTTTTTTCTTCTAAAGGCTTTTCAAGTAACTATAATAAACAGAGTCAGACACTTTTAGTTAAAAAATAAATGATGTCTCATTGATGAGTATGGCATTATGCACTTTTATGGAGTACAAGTTGTGTGTGGTGCTAAAATAATGAAGCCATGCTCATTGCTAGCCAGCGCCTCTGCTAGTTTGCTACTGGCTGCAGCTGTAGTTGACAATTATCTAATTCCAATGGCCCTGCTCTTCGTCAAATGCATTTCTCTTTCTACCATGTCTCCAAAGAGGCTGATGAATAATAAATAAGATACTATGTCAGCCACACACCTCATGTATGAAATGCGGATATTAATATATTATCCTGTCTGCCGTAAGCAGACGTTGAGGAAAATTAATCTAATGAACTGCACTACAGGTAAAGGAATGGATTATATACATTTTATTTGGCACATTCGTCACTCTGTACCCATATGCCAAACATGATATCCAATCATGCCCTTACTCCCAATTTACTCTGTGGCCCCGCCCGCCACCACATTTTCCAACTAATTCATTTGCTGACCAAGAACCAAGGAAAGGAAACTTGATTTTCTCTACTGCAGGGGGTAGGGTAGAGGGATTAGACAGGTAGGGTAGAGATTGTGTTATATATAATAGAGGGGCCACTACACTGATCGATTCATCATCTTTGGCTTATGCAGTCATGGTTAGCTTCACAAGAGAAAAATCCGAAGAAGTGTAAATTAATCTGTTATGGGAAAACATATGTTCTGGAACCACTTCACCTGGTTATCACATGATTAAATGTGGCACATACCAAGACTGGCCCACCCTCCCTTTAACTCATATACCATTTCCTTTCTTTTAAGTTGCCTTCTGTTCTTTCATGTCTCCCACAAGCCATCATAGTGCATTATGTGAGATTTTGCTGCATTTGCAGATAGAAGAGTCCGTAATAACTCAACCACCGCTGTGGCTGGTAAAGCTGGGAAGGGTTTCACCTGACAGTCATTTTTGATGACGACGACAAGCATTGCCATGGCAATAGCTAGTGAGCATAGTAATTGCAAGAAATATGTGACTTAACAGTGCCTGCCCCTGCTGCCGCTTCTCCCCCTGCAACTGAGCTGTCGCCATCTCCTCCTGCATAGGCACAGGAGCCGGCATCACCAATGTTCTGAGTGGCTAGAATATAAAAAATTACACATAATGTAGATCCCAGATACGCAACCCCAAATACAACAGCAATGCAGCCCTACAGCTCAGTTAGAACGTATCTTCCAAATATCACTTTGGGCATTTGATGGTTGGTTCACAAAGTTAGACAAGCCAGGCATGGAATAACGCTCATTGAAAAACCTATGGGGTTGGGTGGCAAATGAAATGCGAGTGTTACCTCATTCTTTTTCTTCCAGCCTTTCTGCACTATCATTGGAAACTGCTGGTGACCTGTAACAATAAATAAATGGGTCTGCAGCACACTACACTGGGGGGGGGGGACACGATGGCCATGGCCACTGTCTCGTGAACTGAACTGTGTTAGAGCTAGGCATAAACAGGAAAAGGAATGTTTCTGAGATCTGAACAAACTTACATGGTGATTTTTTTTTACTTCAAATACTATCTTACTTGGGCCTGCAATTAGAATCTTCAAGAATCAAGATCCAAGATAGTCCCAACATTCCAATAGACAAAATACCCCAAGATTTTATGGTTCTACCATAAAAAAGTCCACAGCAATCATAAAAGGACTTACTGGGATCTGCAGAGCTCTAGGCAGTGGCTCTGGTGGTCGGCGCCAGCTGAACAGGTTGCCCCGGACCCTCAGAATAGTCCTTCCTCTTCCCCTTGGGTGCTGATGAAATAAATAAAGAAGATAAATAAAAATAGATTAGTGATTCTGATAATAATCTCCACAAAATGTTTTATGAAAAGCAAACGCAATCGCCAAAGAAGATAACTTATAGTACTACTAGTTTCTTTCGACTCGAAACTATTGACTGTCGTTAAAGCCATATTCCATATCTCCTTAACAAAAACTACATATTGCAGTTAATGATCTTTGATTTTATTCAATTTCCATTTCTCAACACGCTTGATGACCCAACTCAGTCTCCTTTTTTTGCAATGCATAGATGCATACTTCACATCATCACTTTGAATTCAATTAAAGAAATAAATAAATAACCTGGAACTGTACGAGCTACATAAACAAAGTCACAGAGAGAATGCGCTACTCTGTGATTCACTTTAGTGACAGAAGAAACAGTCGGCAATGGCTTCTTAATTAATGAGCCAAAGCGAGCGCCAGATGAAAGCGATTAGGTAGCAGCACCTGCCTAGCTGAAACTAAAAACTGGATCACACAATAATAATATACCAGCATAAACTTTACTAAATACATAACTTACCTCTGAGTGAGAGCAGCATGCTATTCGGATTTTTGTTTTAGCATTGTAGAACACAAACACAACAAATAATTAATACTCACTGAGCCCCGGAAACTCGACGCCTAGCAGGTCCTGCTCCCTGTCGAGAATGTCAGCCCAGCGGTGCCTCAGCTGCTGGGTGGTGCGCCGAACCTCTACGAAGATCACCCGGGGATGCACCCCTGGGTGGCGCTGCCGCCCGCAAGGACACCATCCCTCTGCCATGGCGCTGTGTTGGGAAATAATAAAGTAAAAAGGGAAGGAAAGGGAAAGTAAAGACGAAAGAAATAAGGACAGAGGGGAAATAAACAAAGTCAAAAAAGTCACAAAAACACAAAAAATTTAAACAAAAACGTAAAATACACAAACACAAAGATGCACACTATTGTAAAAAGAAAGAAATTAGGGGTAGAAAAGTAATAAAGGAGGAGGATGACAAAGACTAACAAGAGATTAAAAATTAGGCCTAGCACCATAACAGAGAGCAGAAAAACCGTTTGGTGCAGTTCGCGCATGATTTAGAACGCAAGCGCACTTCAGGACATTGTAGTGCCATTCCCATATAATTTTGGAGCGCTCAGACGCACTCCATGCTCGCAACACACACGGGCATGCCGGCAAATTCTGCCCGAACGCGCAACTCCGTGTAGCGTGGCTGACTTTTTTTGCGACTCAGCGGAATTCCACGTAGTGGGCCACCGCGTACTCCACCCACCCCTACTCAGAACTACTGGATACTTAATATAAACTCCAGAATGGATCTCTTAATCAATCAATTGCCAATTTGTGTTCTTTGTAATTTTTGTGTGAACCACAAGTGATAGTGATATGTTTTGTAAAATGTCATGTGGGTGATTAATATCAGAAAACGTTGATATACTGTTTTTATGTATGTTTGTAGGTCCACTGTCTATGATTGTCTTCAGAAAAAAATTATTGAATGTTTTTTGACGAAGAAGAAAATAAACAGTGATTGCAGGAATACAGTTGCCTGATCACAAAGTTAAGCATAGAATGTGTGAAAGGATAGTTAGCATTGTCATTTGTATTCATGTTAGCTTCCAGTGGCCTAGCCTTGCTGACATATTATTGGCTCAACCCCTGTCCCTTGTTGCATCTTTCTAAAAGTAGCATTTTCAGAATTGTGCCTTAAAATCCAACTATACCATCAACGAGGGGTTTAATTTACAATTCTTTAGAGACCAAACTTGACTTTCCTACCTGCTTCCAACTGGAAGATATCACCTATGAAATGTAATAATGTAACCCAATGTTGTTGTATGGAAGAGGTAGACCTTGCAGTAGTGAAAAACACTATTTGAGACATTTTCACTACCAGGACATATAAAAGTTAAAACTACATGTCCAAGCTTTTAAATGCATTGCACCCTGCTCTATGGGCTGTTTCAGTCCTATCATGGAGGTGGCTTATCTGTATTAAAAAGGAAGGTTTAGGCCTGGCTAAAGGTTTATTTAGCCAAGTCAAAACTGCAGTTTCAAAACTGCATGTGCAGATTGCAACAGCAGACTTGAAACAATTGGTGCTACATGCCCACTAGTAGCATTTCATTTACAGACCCTGGGTACATGTAGCACCACTTTCTCAGGGACTTATAAGTAAATTAAATATGTCAATTGGGTGTAAGCCAATTCTACCAAATTTAAGGGAGAGACAACAACCACTTTAGTAGAGGTAAAGTGTGCAGAGTTCTAAGGCCAGCAAAAACAAAGTCAGCAAGAACAGGAGGCTTGAAAGCAAAATGTTGGGTGAAAACCATATTAGTTCTAACACCTACCTACTCCCAATCAAAAGTCGACACTTATTAAATGTAATAAGGTCACCCAAAGTTATCCAGTTGAAGAGATAGGCATAACAGTAGTGAAAAATACATTTAGGGGTTGTTCATTTCCAGGACATGTAAAACTTAATCCCAAATGTTCTACTTATTAAGTGCAATGTACTCTGCCCAATGGTCCCTTAGGGCCTACGTTAGTGGTGACTTTTATGTATTTTTAAAGAAAGGTTTAGGCTTGGCAAAAGGTTTATTTTGCCAGGTAGAATTGACAGTTTAACTATGCATTATAGGCTGCAATGGCAGGCCTTAGACATGTGTTAAAGTCCTACTTTAGTGGGTGGCACAATGAATGATGCAGGCCCACTAGTAGATTTTAATTTACAGGCCCCTGGGAACATGCAGTACTGCTTTAGTAGGGGCTTATCAGTAAATTAAATGTGGCAATTACGTGCAGGCCAATTTTCCCATGTTTAATGGATTGAGCACAAGCACATTAGTACTGGTTAGAGTCCTAATGTCAATTAAAACAAATTCATAAACTAGGAGGGGTTAAATCAAAATGTTTCGATGAAGACTATACCAAGGACGTCATGTCTAACTCATCTGATGATGCTTTTTGGGGCATTCGGAGGTATGCAACAATCTGTTGCCATTTAAAATGTCAGTAATATGGGAAAGGCCATGGCTGATAATGGATATTTCAGAGCGCTGGGGTTAGGGCATTGCACCGACCTAATCATACAAGGCTTTTTCAACAGAGAATACATAGTCAGCAACATACTGGTTACCTGCTGAAGAATATGCACTCATTGTAGTCATTCATTCAAAGCCAGGATGCAGTTAAGGATCATTTAGAGAGATTATAATCTATCTGTAAAGACCCTCATGCAGGAGGTGCCAACATGTTGGAACTCAGCCTCTATGTGCTGCAATGATTGTTTGAGCAGTACAAGTCTATCAACTAATATATATTTAAAAAAAGAGGGGATGCAACTGCTAAAGCCATGAAAATGTAGGTGGGCAAATAGGGGCTAGTGGAGTGACTGATACAAATGCCACTTCCTTTCAAGCTAATGAGACGGGAAGTTAACAAGGCGGGCAGTACCGTGAGCAAAGCAATCCTATTGTTGAATTCTGCTACAGGATCATTTAAAAAATGTTGAACAAACAGTCACTCACATCAATAAAGAAGCAGTCTCTTTTGGGAGTTACCCTAATTCTTTGCTTTAACACTAATCTAAGGCTAAAATAAGGAACTGTGTCCTCCAGAGTACAACAGTGCCACAATACTGAGTCCACAATACAGAAATAGCACTTGCCACTTTTATAGAAAAGGCTGTCTTAAAGCCAGATGTACAAAGGTCATTTGGATTTGCAGAAGGTCTGATTCATAGAACCGGCCCATTTGTGAACACAGAAAAGCCATTTGTTATGTACAAAAGTCATTCTCTTTACTTTTAAGCTAACTAAATAAATGCCAAATTGTTTTAGTTTTTTTGCAACGTGTAATACCGAATCGCTATTAGGGATTTCCTAATACCGATTTGGGGTTTTATATATGAAGTGTTTGCAAATTGCAACTGTTCACAAATGGTGTTTTGCTGAATTTGTTTTTGTTAACTTTAGGACTGCTAACCAGTGCAAAAGTGCTTGTGCTCTCTCCTTCAAACATGTTAAACTGGCCTACACCTACTTGCTACATTTAATATATTGTTATTCACCAGTAATTTGTACAACATGTATCCAAGGCCTATAAGTTATTGCTACTAAGGGGCCTGCAGCACTCATTGTGCCTGCCACCCTCTAAAGTACTTCAAAACATGTCTCAGGATCATACAAGATGGAGAAGTATCAACGGCAAAAGTACAGTCATTTTAAATCCAAAAATCAAGGAATAATATTTAATCTTTTGACTGTAAATGACTGTTGGATGTAAATTATCACTTTTTGAACTAAAATAATTATGTTTAGAGTCATTTTCCTGCCTGAAATCGGTCAAAATAGAAGATGTATTCCTTATTGTTCTTTCAACGAACAGTATAAAACTCAGCAAGACAGTCAATGCGTTTTGTTCAAACATCCAAGCTTCCTCAGGTTTGTAATGATGTTTGAGCAAAATGCCCTTGCTTGCTTGCTGAGGTTTATGCTGTTCATTAGGAAACTAATATAGAATACATCTTAAAAAGAATCCCGGATTTCTGGATATAAAATGACTGAACTTTTGTAGTTGTTACCTTCTTCATCTTATATGACCTGAGACATGTTTTTGAAGTGCTACTTTAGAGAGTGACATAATGAATGTAGTAGGCCTACTAGTAACATTTAACTTACCTTGGGTACATGTAGTGTGGATTTGGTACAGCTAATCCACAGAAGTGGGCAATAGGTTTATCTTATAAAAGATTCAAGGGAACTAACTGGTAGATGCAGTGCGGTGACTGTAGCTCTCCGTAGCAAGTGTAACTTAAAAATACTTACCTTTAGATATAGTGCGTGGATTGGATGTGTCAATATCTGTTAGTCCTACAATATCCTCAACCTGCAAAGTCGATTCTATGAGGTCTTTAAGAGGAGTTAGTGGTGGCTGTGATGGAGCAAGGACTCGAACATGAGACTTGCTCGGAAAACAATCCTCTCGTTTTAACTCATTAGCGAATTACTAACGACGTGTTTTGTGATTAATAATACGCATTTCTTTACACGCGGAAGAAAAATGAAGCTTGCCTATGTGTTTACTAACTGCAATAACATAAACGTAGGACTAAGATGCATTCTAACATGGGATCTTTACTGAGCATGCGTCTACTACATCTACGTAGTATGACGTGCTGACGCTTGGAGGGAAATTCTGGCGCTTGCGCAAAGAACTATAAAATGGCCTCTTAAAAACTCACATGCATGGCACCTGCTTACAGAAATTAGAAAATAAGTTTTATACTAACGCAAATGCAGAAAGATAAATAATAGATGGTATGGGCTAGAGTAGAGGTTGGTGGTATACAGTGAAATCATTTATTTTTGAGAATAACATTCTTCCTTTTGACTTTATTATTAGTGCGTATTTGGGCCTGTCAAATTTGTCTGAGTCGAGCAGACTGACGTTGCACGACGCATGCGCCCTGGTGTGGAAATTCAAAAAGATGACTAAGGACTTGTCATGCGTCCAAGGTCAGCGAGGATGTGCCCTGGGAACATGAGGGTGAAGAGTTCATATGAAGGAACTGTATTCAAGAAGTCGATACATTTGTATTAATAAAGTTTAAAGATGTATGGGAAAGGAAGGGCGGAATAAAAGTTTGAGGGGAGGAGTTTTGAAACAAAGGTTTAAAGAAATAAATGAAATATAAGCATGGTGTGATGATCATCCCCCCTCGCCTGTCCAATCAGAAGTTAGTATTCTGCAAAAATGAAACATTAATGGGTGGTACATGGTAATGGAAGGGTATAATTGAGGTAGTCTAGTTAGCTAGAGAGAACGGGGTGTGCTGAGCGATTCAAAGCTCGGGATGCTGTTGGTGCTGGGGTGGTGCTGATGCTCTGAAATGCTGATGAAGAAAGCGAATGCAGAACCATCTACTTAATTTGGGTCGGTTAGAAAGAAGATCGCGGAAGAACCACGAGGAGGAAGAGAGTGTCAGAGAGGGGTGCGACGTAGTCGTCGGTATCTAGAGAGGTGAAGTATCCTGTCCTGATTCCTGTCCTGAAGTCTTTGTCTCCTGATCTGTCCTGGGGACCCTTACCAGCCCTTTGGCCAGGGGGTTGGTCTTCACACCATACTTGGTAAATATAAATTCCTCGTCTTGATAAATGCTCTTCGCTCTGTATCCTCTTCTTTCTGAGCATAATGATTGTGTGGATCTGAATTACTCTTATTTCTAATGAATTTTGATTGAGTTGGCACTCTTGCGAATGAGGGTGTTTGTACTGAAACGTTTTGAAATGGTTCACACCCAATTAATTTAGATAAAGATTTTTTAAATTTACCGAGTCTGTGATTATTTTAATCAAGAAATGTTCAATCAAATTATGTTAATTATCACCATCAACTAGTTCCACCTAAATGGTCCATTGACCAGAGGAAAGAACTATTTGATCAGTGAAAGGTTTAGTTAGAGAAGAAATAACTAGATCGTAAGGAATGATAATTATAAAACTAAAAGTTCCAGCGGTCTACTTGGTGTTGTAGTGTAAGAGAAGTTTTTATGGGCCCAGGTGAGTATATGGTAGTGGAGTATCTGTTGCTAGTACGCCGCTGGATCAGTTTTCTGGTAGCAGAGCTATGGTTTTTAGTGACTAGTTTGGTGATAAGTATAGATTATTGATTTTTGATTTATGTTTAACAAAAAGAGTTAGTGTCCTGTCTTTATGTCGTCTTGAAAATTCCCGGGGAATGAATAGCGGGTGGTGATAGAAACCACACTGCAGTGAGGTTACTCGTCTGTTGGAATAACACTGACGAGCTAGAGAAAGCTAGCAGTGTTAAAGTAGGGACTATTTTCTGTGTAAAAGTGAGAGTGATTGATAGCAAAGAGTTCGCTAGTGAAACTTTAGGTGTTATATCACCTAGTAAGGGTAACCCTGAAGGAGTAGTAGGTTCTTCTAAGCTAGATTGATAGCAAAAGGAGTTCGCTAGTGAAACATCGGTCTCAAATTTCCCTAACGGGTGACACCGGAGGAGTAGCAGGTTCTCTGGAGCTTAGGTGAAGAGTAAGCGGAAGGTTTTACTCGCAGTCAAAAGAAATAAACTATCCTTTGATTTAGTGGAACAGACAGAGTAGCGAATGTTTTTATGTCGTTATTAACAAAGAAATTTAAAGAGAATTTCGAGAAGTAAAGTTTCGTATTACCTTGTAAAGGGAGGGTCAGTTGCCGGAGTGGTACTGACGTCACGGAGAGCCGCGCTGGGATTGGTAGATCCAGCGAGCGTGTGACAGGAGGAGCTTTGTAAAGGAGGGGTGAGAAATCGCAGGAGTTGGACTGACGTCACAGAGACCCGCGCTGGGATTGGTAGACACAGCGGGTGTGTGACAGGAACAGCCTTGTAAGGGAGGGGTCAGTAGGAAGGAGCAGAACTGACGTCAGGAAAAGGCCGCGCTGGCATTGGGTGGATCACGAGTGTAAACCTGATTTGATTGGATAGTCAGTTAGAAGTCGCGCTAGAATTGGTGAAGAGAAAATTGTATGCGGGATTTTGATTTGACAGTAAGTGCAAGAAGTACAGGAAGAAAATTTCAAGGGTTTGCAGAATACAATTTCCTACACCGATCCTCAAGAATGTATGGAGAAAAGAGAAAGATGTCATTTTTTAAGAAAATAAAGAACTTCTTTGTAAAGGATAAGCCTGTGTTGACCAGAGAGGGAATTTCTATTCCGCCACCGAAGACACCAGCATCTTTTATGATGATGGAGAGAGGATATCATACCTGCGTGTGGTTGGAAAATTGGATAGAGTACACAAAGGATGATGGGGTGTTAGCATTTCCTAAGGATGGTACGTTTAATGGGAGAATTCTTCAGAATTTAAGATTGAAAATGAATGATTTAGAACCTAGACCTAGGTTAACTCATTATGAGGCTTTGGAAGAATGGAAGACTGAGTCATATGAACGAGAGAAATGCAGAGGTGGAAGATATAGAGGATTTTTTCCGAGACACTTGCATGAGTCACGAGAAGGGCAGATGAAACAGTGGAGGAGAGCTATGGTATCAGAAGGATTATACCCAGTGTTGATGGCTGAGGAACAATCTGGAGGAAAGTGTAAGGAGAAAACAAAACATTTGAACACAGCAGGATATGGTGAATCAGATGATGAGTTACTTGAGGATATTTTAGTGAAAAATCCACCACCGTATCAAGAAGCAGCTAGTAAGGTTGTCCCAAGTGCGCCAGTAATGAATACCATTAACTCCACAGATTTTACATGATACATCATACAACAGAGTGTTGCAAGATAGTGAAAAGGAAGCCTTGAATAAAATTAGGGAAGAACTAGTTCAAAGGATAAGTCAATTGAATTTAAATACTGAAGCTTTAACAGTACCAGTAACCATTGGTCCAGTAATCCCATTATATGGGGATAATAAGATTTCCCAGAAACCACAACTTGTGACAGTTCCATTAAGTAGTCCTAGAAAAGAGATAGCAATCACAGATGATCAGGTTAACAAAAGTGAGTCAGTTATTTCATTAATGGATCTCCCTATTGTGGAACCTCATGCGGAAACTCCAAAGAGAGTTACGCCTATGAATATGAGAGAAAGAAGACCTTTGGTTCCGGCTGGAACTGCAGGCGCAACAGTAGTCCCCTCTGAAGAAATAGAAAGGTGGACTCAGGAAAGAGATAACCAGAACCCAACACAAAAGAGTTTAGATATCAGCAGATTGAAAGTGGAATTGGAAGAGATGATGACTGGATATGTGGGTACAGAAAGATTAAACGTTTACAATGATGAGGAATTATTGTTTCTATGTAAGAGTATAACTAGGAGAGCAAGAATATTTCATGAGAGACTAACTGAAGTTGCTTCAGAAATTGGAATAGACATAGGGAAATCAAAGTTGTTACAGAAGCCCTATCGAGTGGATTTTACTGATAAAGATTTAGAAAGTGTAAATGCTTCGGGAAAAAGGCTACAGATAAAAGAATTGATGAACATTTTGCGAAAATGGGGTGACATTGATAAATGGAGAATTAGATGGATAAGAAAGAAAGAGGAAGTGCAAGCAAGAGAAGCAGCAGCTGCATTTCCAGTAAGGGAATCGAGCAAAGTGGAAAAATTGTGTCCAATGAGAGAGGTTCCAGGAGGTGGATATGCTCATGTTCCTTGGAGTAGACAAGATATTTTATCATTTACAAATGATTTCCCAAAATTGAGAGAAAAACCAGTTGAGCGGTACAAACAGGTAGAGAGGTTTGTGAAGGTTTCAAAGGTGTTATTGAAAGACTTGGATGGTCTATTTGATATAGTGGTACCTGCTGATTTATGGACAGAATGTAAGATTACAATTGATTGGCCTAATGAGGAGTATCCTAGAGATGCAAAAACAGGAGCACCTTCGGAAGAGGTGATGAAAAAGTATCACCAAGTGATTACGTATTTGAAAGGGAAAATCCCTCCTAAAGAAACAGATTGGGTAAAAATAGATAGAACAACACAGGAACCAAATGAATCTGTACATGCGTACTATGAACGGTTATTGCAGGTGTTTAAGCAGTATAGTGGTTTTGAGAATATTGTGACAAATATATGGGACATTTTGTGTATCGGTTTGTATATGGTTTGAAACCAGAAATCAGTCAGATGATACAGCAGCACATGTTGTGTTGGCAAAGCAAGACAGTGGATGAGATTCTAAAGTACGCAAAATATTGCGGAGATGACATTGAGGCCAGGCGTAGGAAGCTAAAGGAGAAAATGATGTGGGCACAAGTAAAATTGGCAAAGCAGCAAGAAGAGAAAGCAAATGACCAAAGTAATAATCAAGTGAAAAAACAGAGTCAGAATAATCAAGGAGCGAATGGTAATAAATGTAAGGGGCGAATGGACAGAGAAGAAGCGAAAAAGAAGTTTCCTTGTCATGCGTGCGGAAAGCTTGGACATTGGAAGAACGAGTGTAAGAGTATTCAGAATAATAAGAATAATAATGGGCCAAATCAAAATGTAATCCCACAGATGCAGAATGAAGTACTTATGAAGCAGCAGCAACAGGTAGTTACTCCACAATATCAGGTGCCACCAGCTCCTATGCCAAATTTTGTGAACCATCAAAGTTTCAGTACGAACACCGGATGTCAATGAGAAAGTGGTAAGAATAATAAAACAATTGCACAATATTTTTTACAGAATGATGAAGAACATTCAGATACTGCACAATGACGGTGCCTGAGAGGGGAGGAAGAGGAGTGCGTGCTTGGCGCATCCTTGCTGGTAGATCAGTCAGCTCCATTCATTGATGGGAGAGTAGAAGGTAAAGACATTACTTTCCTATTGGATACTGGTGCTACCAGGTCTACTGTGAGAACAGCAGACATACCAAACCTACCCCTCTCGGGAGAGACAATCCAAGTTGTAGGCGTATCCAACCAACAGATTAGAACCCCTATCACAAAGCCAATGGAGGTGCACATTGGAAACTTCAAATAAATGCATCGATTTGTAGTATGCGATTCCAGTCCTGTAAATCTGTTGGGAAGAGATCTTTTGTGCAAGATGAATTGCACGATCTATTGTACACCGGATGGTGTTGCTTTCCAAACCCCCAATGAGGATGTTGTCTATAAGATGATGCTGGCCAAACAGGGAACAGAAGTAGATGAAATGTTTTCATTAATAACTGAGAATGAATTGCCAGAAAAGTTAAGAACATCAGTCAATCCAGAAGTGTGGGATTTTACAGGAAAAGACATTGGGCTAATGACAAATATAGACCCAGTTAAAGTGACAGTGAAAGAAGGTGCAGTGTATCCAAATACCCGACAGTATAAAATGAGTCCAGAAGTAAAGGCAGGAATTATTCCAGAAATTGAACGAATGGTTAAACAAGGTATTTTAAAAGAAGTGATGGGTAGTCCCTGTAATTCGCCAATAATGGGACTGAAAAAGCCAAGCATAAAATACAGAATAGTGCAAGACCTACGGAAAATAAATAAAATTGTAATTCCCTGTTGTCCAACTGTGCCAAATCCAGCAGTGATCCTTTATCAGATACCGTGGAATGCAGGATGGTTTACAGTAATTGATTTATGCCAAGCATTCTTTTCTATTCCTTTGCACCCAGACAGCCAGTATCTTTTTACGTTTAAGTTTGAAGATCGTATTTATGCATGGTGTCGTGTTCCTCAAGGGTACACATAGAGTCCTTCAATTTTTAATCAGATTTTGAAAAAATGGTTGGAATCGTTGATCATGCCTGGAAATTCTGTTCTGGTTTAGCACATTGATGACCTATTGGTGGCATCAAAAACACGAGAAGATTGTGTCACAGATACAATTGCATTACTGAACCATTTGGCTGAAGGAGGACACAAGGTGTCTCCAGAAAAGTTACAGTTCTGTCGACAAAAAGTAAGATATTTAGGGCATAAAATAGAAAGAGGAGTTAGAAAAGTGAAACCGGAAAGAATAAAAATAATCAAAGAAATGCAATTGCTACAGACTCAGAGAGAAATGAGAATGTTTCTGGGAGTGGTTGGATATTGTAGGCAATGGATTAATGGTTTTTCTATGTTAGCAAAACCATTAATACAGATGATCCGGAAACGAGCAAAAGATCCAATTGATTGGAATGATGACTGCCTAGAGGCATTTGTGAGATTAAGAAATTGTTTGTGTGAGGCTCCTGCTTTGGGCATGCCTGATTATTCAAAAGACTTTGCTTTGTTTTGTTGTGAAAGAGAAAATTGTGCACTTTCAGTCTTAACACAGAGACATGGATTGAGTCGACGTCCAGGGGCATATTTTTCAGCCACATTGGACCCAGTAGCTTCAGCATTGCCTGGCTGCTTAAAAGCAGTAGCTGCTACTTGTTTGAGTCTGGAGCAAAGTGAGTCGATAGTGATGGGACATCCGGTAAAAGTCTTTGTTCCACACTCAGTAGAGATTCTTTTGACAAGAACAAGAACCCAAAAACAACAATTGATGGACAGAATGCAGAACAATGTCATACATTCACCCCAGTACAGAGATCTGGGCCTAAATCCATCGTTTTTTTGCTCACCATGCCATTCCAGTTTGAACCCAGCCATATGCAAATCAGTCTTGACCCTGTGCCTCATGGGAACAGTCCAGCCCGAACTGCCAAGCCAGGTCCTCCCTGGACTGGAAACAAGCATCCTAGGACCGGTTTCGGGGTTTCACCCCTCTTCAGCCAGGATAGCTTGATTCCAGTGGCATGGAGAGCACGGGACCCACGTCTGGGCATACCCGTCCCACTCGGGGTGACAAATGCAAAAACAACAATTGATGGACAGAATGCAGAACAATGTTATACATTCACCCCAGAAACCGGTCCTAGGATGCTTGATTCCGGGCCAGGGAAGACATGGCTTGGCAGTAGTATTGGGCGTAGTTCGCGAAGTAGCGCTATGCGAAGCTACGCAAAGTACAGTTCGCACTACGCGAGCTACGCGTAGCACTACGCGAACTGCGTAGTGCACTGTTCGCAATGATTGCACAGTGCCGGATGCTTGTCCGCACTGTGCAATCATTGAAAACGGCATCTTGCACAGTGCGAGCTGTCTTTTACTGCCGCTCGAGTAGATTTTTACTCGAGCAGCAGCTTTCTCAACGCGGACTGGTAGTTTCTCATCGCGAGCGGTCGCGAGCATACGCGACCACTCGCAATGAGAAACCTGACCTCCCCGCGTTGAGAATCTCAGCGGGAGGTTTATTTTCCACGCTCGCGATCGGCAACTTGATGTTGCTGATCGCGAACGAGGAAAAAGTCTCGCAGGGATGTCATTTTGCTTGCTTGCGGTCGCCAACTTGACGTTGAGGACCGCGAGCAAGCAAAAAATGACCGCTGCACTACGCTACGCGTGTTTGCACTGTGCTACGTGCAATTCAAGTTGTGCGAAGTAGCGCAAACTTCGCAAACTACGCGAGCGTAGCGTAGTGCTTTGCCCAGGGTTACTTGGCAGTTCGGTCTGGACTGTTCCCATGAGGCACAGGGTCAAGACTGATTTGTATATGGCTATGTCTGAACTGGGGTGGCGTGGTGAAGCAAAATAACGATGGATTAAACCCAGATCTGTGACTGGGGGTGAATGTTTGCCAATGTGCAGCATTCCGTCCATCATCTTGTGTGTTTTGCATTTCGCCCTAAGTGGGAAGGGTATGCCCAGACGTGGGTCCCGTGCTCACTACGCCACTGGAGTCAAGCTATCCTGGCTGATGAAGACTGAATGCCTGAAACCGGTCCTAGGATGCTTGATTCCGGTCCAGGGAAGACATGGCTTGGCAGTTCGGTCTGGACTGTTCCCATGAGGCACAGGGTCAAGACTGATTTGCATATGGCTATGTCTGAACTGGGGTGGCGTGGTGACGCAAAATAACGATGGATTAAACCCAGATCTGTGACTGGGGGTGAATGTTTGCCAATGTGCAGCATTCCGTCCATCATCTTGTGTGTTTTGAAGAACAAGAACCCAGCACCTCACCCCTAGTCGTTTGACAAAGTATGAAAGAGTGATTTTGGGAGCTGAGAATGTGACTGTAAAAAGATGTACGATTCTGAACCCAGCCACTCTATTGCCAGACCCCTACGATGAGGAAGTGAAAGATGAAAGTGATCATGATTGCTTGGACGTGACTGAGTTATGCACGAAGCCCCGCCCAGACATAAGAGAGACACCTTTGAAAGAGGCTGATCATGAGTTATTTGTAGACGGCTCCTGCCTTAGGACACAAGAAGGAGGTTTAAGTGCTGCATATGCTGTTTGTAAAATTTCTGGGGTAATTGAAGCATCCTGTTTACCTGGGGTCAAGTCTGCACAAGTAGCTGAGTTAGTTGCCTTAACAATGGCATGTAAAAAAGGGAAAAAATGGAGAGTAACCATATTTACTGACAGCCAATATGGGTTCGGGATTGTGCATGACTTTGGCCAGATTTGGATGCAAAGGGGATTTCTGACTTCCTCAGGATCTCCTATCAGAAACAGCAAAAATGTGAAAGATTTATTGGAAGCCATACAATTGCCAAAAGAGATAGCAGTTGTAAAATGCGCTGCACATCAGTCAGGAAATGACTATGTGACTGCTGGCAATAATTATGCTGACCAAGTGGCAAAATACTGTGCTAAAAATGCAGTAGCCATAAACAGAAAAATTGAAACGGGTGAAACCAGATGCCAACTTATGTACTTCTCAGTACCAGAAACATGGGATGAGATTAGACAATTACAAGAAGAAGTTGAGGAAAAGGAAAAAGAAATATGGATAAAGGCAGCCTGTACAAAGAGACCACATGATGAGGTATGGGTGTATTTAGATGGAAGACCAGTCATGCCAGATTGTTTGCTTTCAAAAATGGCAAGAGTGTACCATGGAGCAACACACATAGGGAGAGATTCAATGATCAGGCTATTCAGACAGAGTTGGTATAATCCAAAGTTCAGGGTAGTCGCAGAGAGCCTTTGTCAAAGATGCTTAACCTGTCAACAGCAGAACCCAGGTAGAAAGACAGTGGTAAGCTGGGAAAAGATTGGAAAGGCAGAAGGACCCTTCACCAGATTACAGTTAGATTTTATTGAATTACCTCCATGCAATGGACTGAAATATGTACTTGTCATAGTATGCCTTTTCTCAAGATGGGTGGAAGCCTATCCAACTCGAAGAAATGACAGTCTTACAGTTGCCAAATTGTTGTTGAGGGAGTTAGTGCAGAGATTTGGTTTTCCGGTCACTTTGGAATCAGATAGAGGCCCTCATTTTAATAATGAAATAATTCGATTAATCTGTGCTGCGTTTAACATTGAACAAAAACTGCACTGTGCTTATCGTCCAGAGGCCTCTGCAGTTGTTGAGCAAATGAATGGCACAATCAAGTCAAGATTGGGAAAGGTGTGTGCATCCACAAAGCTGAAATGGCCAGATGCATTACCTCTTGTATTGATGGGTCTCAGAAGCATTCCAGACAGAAAAACAGGAATGAGTCCACATGAGGTTCTCATGGGAAGAGCCATGAGACAGGCATGTATTCCTGGAAATAAACTAATGAGTATAACTGATGATCTGGTATTGGACTATTGCAAAGGATTGGCTGAAATGATGCGTTCTATCTCTCACCAGGTTGGAGAAGACGCAGTTGAAAGACAGCCAGACCAAGCACATGATTTGAATCCTGGAGATTGGGTGCTAGTGAAGAAACATGCAAGAAAATCGTGTCTAGCACCAAGGTGGGACGGGCCACGACAAGTCCTACTAGTCACTACCACAGCAGTGAAGTGTGCAGGTCTGCCCAATTGGATTCATGCCAGCCATACCAGAAGAGTTCCGAGCCCATCAGATCAACAAGAGCCGCCACTGACTGAGCAGGCTGAAGCGTCAGGAGTTGTAAACTGTGAAATTGAAGAATCTAGAGTGATAGATTCTGAAAGACAACTATATGACGAACAGCCCGAGATAAGTCAGGAAGAGTGGATCCCAGTGATTGAAATAATTGTTGATGTTATTGAAACCAGAAGAAAAACAGAACTGAAAAGACAGGAAAGTAGTCAGGAAGAGACAGGGGAAGAAGAACACACTCAGGTGAAAATAGAAAGAGACACAAACAAACCTGAGGAGGGAAAAATAGAAGAACACGTTCAGGCGGAAGAAGACAAGTTTGAATTAAGACCTGAACAGGACCAGATAGAGTTAGAAGAACAAGTTCAGGCAGAAGAAGAAAGGTTTGAACTAAGACCTGAAAAAGGTCAGATAGAATTAGAAGAACAAGCTCAGGAAGAAGTAGAACAAAATACAGTAGAACCTGAGCAGGAGGAAGCAAAAGAAGGTACAAGCACAGAAAACAGAGAAACAGAACAGATTTTGCCAAAAATAAATGAAATAAAAAGAACTTTACAAGGAGATAAAGAAGGTGAAAACGCAGTACAAATCAAAAGAGTCAGAAAGGGAGACAATTGGCCAACTGGAGTAAAGAAACTAAAATATCATCTGAGAAAATCTGAAAAGAAACCAGAGCAAGTGAACGAAATCACAAGTCAAACAAGACCTAAACAAACCTTAGCAAAAATAACTCGAAGAAGTCCAAGATTGAGAAATTTAAACAGGAGATACAAGGCTCCAGAGTGGACCTACGTCATTCTCGAAGAATTTGAGTCCCTGGATCTTTCTGATGAGACAGAAGAGGTTCATATTGCACAAATTGATGAAAGCAAATTGAAACCTCCTTAAGAACAAAAGGAAAGGCTACAACTGTAAAAAGAAAAGATAAGAGAAAATAAATTTTCTCAGGAATAAAATGGCAGACATTGAAGTTATCGGAAAACCAAAATGTGTATTAAAAATAAAGTGTTTTAGATTTTGTTTTTGTAGTATTTTATTAGCAGCATTAGGATGGTTAGTCCTAACAGTAGGAGTACCTTTTATAATGAAGACAAGTGACAAGAATAACACAGACACTAATGTTAAGGTGGATAGAATAAGAGAAACTAAAATAGAAATAGGGGTAGAAGATGAAGCAAACTATCATAATGAATCAGACTATAATACGTCCTCTAATGTGTTTATTAAGTTGTTATTTCAATATGTTAGTACTATGGAGATTAATAACTGCTACGTGTGTATGAAGTTACCCTCATCACTATCAGAAGGAATGACCTATCACCATTTACCCTTAACCTATGGTGTGTCATGTAGTGTTTTATCAAGTTTAATTTACGCTACAGGGAGACTTCAGTATTTTTATTCTAATTTAGATGTAGTATTTTCTGAACTACCTATGAGAAAGAATATGAATCCAGTAGCTAGTAGTAAAAACGCAGTTTTTGGGTGAATTTTTCATAACAATGAGTTCAATAGATTTAGTTCAAGCACGTAGAGACAATCTAACATGTATATTAGGAAAAGAAGAAAAGGATTTTTTAATTTAGTAGAAGAAAGGAGACAGGATTTAATGAGGAAGGCAACTACACAGAAAACCCATGTACCTCCATGGGTTAGGAAGGAGGGAATCTATGCAAGTGGCAAGGATCATGCTGCGATGTCCCTGGACTTTGTGAAAAGGGGAACATTCTCCCTCCATAGGTTAAAGACAGATTATAACAATAATTACATTGGTTCCAGTGAATGTGAACATAACTTCCTAATATTAGGAGGATGGGGACTAAAAGGGGGAACTGATCCTGTGTTTCCAGGAGTGTATTATGTTTGTGGGAGCAATGCCTATTATAGGTTACCTGCAAGATGGTACGGAAGCTGTTATTTTGGAATAGTTTTTCCAAAAATGTATCATGTAGATAAAATCAGTGGAACCAATGGGAATTCCAATGGACTAACACGTAGAAGAAGAGCTAGTTTTTCTGAAATTGTAGGAGACATTTTTAGTGCACTGATACCCTCAGTTGGAGTCATTCTAAATTCACAGAAAATGTGTAAGTTATCAACCATAGTTGATCGTCTTTCTACAGACACTGCAGGAGGATTTCTAATGATTAACATGGAAATGGTTGCAATTAGATCTATGGTTTTACAGAACCGTCTTGCTCTTGATATATTGTTAGCAAAAGAAGGTGGAGTCTGTGGCATGTTGAAAGTTCAACATTGCTGCACTTATATTCCGGACAAGAGCAGAGAAATTAAAGGATACATTTAAAACATTACGGGAATACATAAAGATTTGACCCAACTGGAGGTTGACAGTGTGTGGGGAAGACTAACAAAAAGTATAACATCAATAGGGAAATGGTTTGTTGATTTTGGGAGAAGCTTTATAGGTCAAATAATACCATTAGTTATGATAATAATGGTAGTGATGTTAGTAATAATTACATATAAATGTTGTAGAAAAGATACGAAAAAAAAGGTACACTTGGAGAGAAAGGGAAAGGGACAGACACGAAAGAGGAAATATGATGAAATACGTTTGGAAGAAATGAAAGGCAGGTTATATAAGAAGATGCGAGATTTAGAAGGAAACAAAATTGTTGATGGAAGTTGGGATGACAATAGAGAAAACTGAGAAGTATTAAAGTTGGTATCTGGGATGGATGGGTAATTTTGTGATGGCTTAATATGCCATCAGAGAGGGGATTGATGGAGCAAGGACTCGAACATGAGACTTGCTCGGAAAACAATCCTCTCGTTTTAGCTCATTAGCGAATTACTAACGACGTGTTTTGTGATTAATAATACGCATTTCCTTTACACGCGGAAGAAAAATGAAGCCTGCCTATGTGTTTACTAACTGCAATAACATAAACGTAGGACTAAGATGCATTCTAACCCGGGATCTTTACTGCGCATGCGTCTACTACATCTACGTAGTATGACGTGCTGACGCTTGGAGGGAAATTCTGGCGCTTGCGCAAAGAACTATAAAATGGCCGCTTGAAAACTCACATGCATGGCACCTGCTTGCAGAAATTAGAAAGTAAGTTTTATACTAACGCAAATGCAGAAAGAGAAATAATAAATGGTATGGGCTAGAGTAGAGGTTGGTGGTATACAGTGAAATCATTTATTTTTGAGAATAACATTCTTCCTTTTGACTTTGTTATTAGTGCGTATTTGGGCCTGTCAAATTTGTCTAAGTCGAGCAGACTGACGTTGCGCGACGCATGCGCCCTGGTGTGGAAATTCAAAAAGATGACTAAGGACTTGTCACGCGTCCAAGGTCGGCGAGGATGTGCCCTGGGAACATGAGGGTGAAGAGTTCATATGAAGGAACTGTATTCAAGAAGTCGATACATTTGTATTA
Source organism: Calotriton arnoldi (assembly GCA_963921515.1). NCBI lineage: Eukaryota > Metazoa > Chordata > Amphibia > Caudata > Salamandridae > Calotriton > Calotriton arnoldi. The sequence goes on from CAWUFW010009397.1 coordinate 216,760, forward strand.
ATAAAGTTTAAAGATGCATGGGAAAGGAAGGGTGGAATAAAAGTTTGAGGGGAGGGGTTTTGAAACAAAGGTTTAAAGAAATAAATGAAATATAAGCATGGTGTGATGATCATCCCCCCTCGCCTGTCCAATCAGAAGTTAGTATTCTGCAAAAATGAAACATTAATGGGTGGTACATGGTAATGGAAGGGTATAATTGAGGTAGTCTAGTTAGCTAGAGAGAACGGGGTGTGCTGAGGCGATTCAAAGCTCGGGATGCTGTTGGTGCTGGGGTGGTGCTGATGCTCTGAAATGCTGATGAAGAAATCGAATGCAGAACCATTTACTTAATGTGGGTGGGTTAGAAAGAAGATCGCGGAAGAACCACGAGGAGGAAGAGAGTGTTAGAGAGGGGTGCGACGTAGTCATCGGTATCTAGAGAGGTGAAGTATCCTGTCCTGATTCCTGTCCTGAAATCTTTGTCTCCTGATCTGTCCTGGGGAGCCTTACCAGCCCTTTGGCCAGGGGGTTGGTCTTCACACCATACTTGGTAAATATAAATTCATCGTCTTGATAAATGCTCTTCTCTCTCTATCCTCTTCTTTCTGAGCATAATTGTTGTGTGGATCTGAATTACTATTATTTCGAATGAATTTTGATTGAATTGGCACTCTTGCGAATGAGGGTGTTTGTACTGAAACGTTTTGAAATGGTTCACACCCAATTAATTTAGATAAAGATTTTTAAAATGTACCGAGTCTGTGATTATTTTAATCAAGAAATGTTCAATCAAATTATGTTAATTATCACCATCAACTAGTTCCACCTAAATGGTCCATTGACCAAAGGAAAGATCTATTTGATCAGTGAAAGGTTTAGTTAGAGAAGAAATAACTAGATCGTAAAGTGTGATAATTATAAAACTAAAAAGTTCCAGCGGTCTACTTGGTGTTGTAGTGTAAGAGAAGTTTTTATGGGCCCAGGTGAGTATATGGTGGTGGAGTATCTGTTGCTAGTACGCCGCTGGATCAGCTGTGTTGAGGGTCCCCTGACTGTTCCATGTGCCTCAGACAGATGATCTACAACCAAGTGCTCGAACACATATCATACAGATTTCTCCAATCTACTCAATGGTACGCTGCGTCACATCAACAGAATTAATTTTTTACTGTATTCCCTCCAAAATTTTCTTTCCTGGGAGTGAGGAACATGAAATTAGTTTTTGCCGAAAATCTCATACTTGCGTGTCACACATTCATCTATGAGCACCTCCAGCTCCTTCTCAGTAAATTTGTATTTTCCTTATCTGACTATTCTCTGGACATGATAGCACAAAGTTAAGCTCAGCCAAAAGAATTTCTCACCTAGGCCGAATATATGCCCTGCCTTTCTCTAGGTCACAAAGGCATGCAAATAGCATGTGTTATATAGCTTTCTCATTGTGCTGTCATCAAACACTTCCTGAATGCGACTTTTGCAATTTGCGATTTGCAAATGCCAATTCTTAATATACTGATTCCTTATTGGAGAATCAGAAAATTGTGAAAGCAAATCCCATGGAATCGCTTAAATGCCAAAGTGTCTGAATGATACATAATGAATAATGAAATGCAAAGTGCCATTCTATTCTATTCATAATCTTTATTCGATTTAAAAAATAAAATCATAAAAGTCACAGCATTAAAACTAATACACAGATCATCTTCAACATTTTGCCATTCAATTACCATTGCAATTTGCAATTCAATATTTGAAAGCTACATACATCTGGCCCTTAGATTACAAGATGCGTATTGCCAGTTAAGTGAGTGATCAAGAAAAAGAATGGCTGGTAATTCGAACCTAAGGTAGAAGTTCTGAAGTGCAGCCTTAAACCTCCAGCGATGGAGGTGCTCTTGGCTTGAATCTCTGCAGCAGCAATCAACATCATCACTACCAGCTACTGAACACACAGCAAGAACAAGTTTACTGGCAACCTCTGTAGTGGGTTGGTTTCACTCAGCAGGACTTAAATCAAGTGCAGAGGTTCAGGCAATGTAGGTACAGCAAGTGATAGCACCAATGTAAATCCAGGGGATGACCCAACAGAGGTGTACCTAAATCAAGACCAATTGACCTTATTGGTATGGAAAGAGGGCACAGTTGTCAGAGCTAATCAGGCTGGCAATAAAGCATCTAGCATGTCGAGTAGCTAGTATGTCTTTGGAAAGTGTATTCAGTGCAGCTGGCACAGTTGTCACAGTCAGAAGGACCAGTCTCTCGCCTTACAATGTGGAGAGATTGGTGATGATTAAAATGAACAAAAGCTTAAATTGAAAACGATTATGGTGCTCCTGGTACAACCAAGCATGAAGAGAACAATTGGTCTGACATCTCTAGTTTGGTGAGTGATAATGCTCCATATGACCCCCCTGGGATTGCAGACAAACGTAACTTTCATGACAAATACAACAGAAGTTACATATATTTGGTTTGCGGTTACAACACCGATTGAAAATAGTAAACTGAAATGGAGTGGACCAGTATGCATGGCACGGATAGTCAATCAAGGACATATCAGGACTGGCTGAGCATTGACAGCTGGGAAAGATTTATTCAACCTTTAGTTCAACCATTGATTTTGAAATTAGAAAATGGTTACAGTCTGCTGCAATGGAAGCCTTCATTTCCTAAAAAGAACACAAGGATGCCTCCCATCCTTATCCTTTGTTTAATTTTCTTGTTGGGCTGCCAGTGATGATTTTAAAGAATGCCCTACATTATTTATCACTTCAATGGAGAAGAGAGAGACACAGGTGAATGGAACACCACACTTGGAACAGTTAACTTATTTGCCCCAATGAGTAATACCAAATGTTCTGGTGGCTAGGAGGATGTAGTAAACTAAACTTGATAATATAGGGCCTCATCACAAAGGCGGGCAGACTGCCAACAATGTCCATCCTCCTGGGAATCATTCTGACCACCGGATTACAATACCGGTGGTCGGAGCACCGAGTTCGGGGGTAGGACCGCCGCCTCCGACAGGATCAAAGATCTCTTTGGGACGGCGGTCTGATTCCTATCCCTACAATGGGGGCAGTGCCTGCGCAGGCACCCACATAGGGATTAGGATATCGCATTCCGACTGCATTGTCATGGCGGTCCTAATATAAGGTCCTTTGGGGACCCTGTAGGCCACTGCTAAGTGGCCTGGGTTAACAAGTAGTGCCCCCGCACACATCCATGCACATGGTGCACGGATGTGCACAAACTGCCTTTTTCCACTGAGGCTTGTGCTGCGGCCCCTTTCCTGGGCCACAGCACAAGCCGCAGTAGAAAAAGTCAGTTTCCTAAATCTTACACGTTGGTCTAATTGTTATATGGCGTGTGGGACTGCTGGCTCCTTGTCGGCTGGTCCCATTCCTGCTGCAATGGCGGTCGGTCGTCTGACCGACCACCATCGTAATTATGCCCATAATGTTTGGGGGGGATCATTCTGTATCAGAGCATATATATATATATATATATATATATATATATATATATATATATATATATATATATATATATATATATATACCTGTTAATTTAATAAAACAGTGCTGGTAGAAGGGTGACACACACGAAAACAAAAACGGAACTAAAGTGGGGCACATGCACTGGACAGTGGAAGACGATTAACAGCCCGGAGAGGCAAGGACTTCCAAGATGCCTTGAAAATCCTGCAACTGTTAAGTTGTTTTTTTTAATTAACTTATTTATTTTTATGTATTTAATTAATTAATTGAAATTTAAAAAAATTAACCACCTGGTGGGCTAATTGTCCCCCAGGGACCCTCAAGATTGAAGGGGATTTTATTCCCCAGCTTAAAACGCGCCACGGGGCCTGTTTGCACACATGTCACCTGAAGCCCCGCCCCCTCCCTTCACCACTGTGCAAACGCGCCCCGTGGCGCGTTTTAAGTTGGGGGATTAAGTCCCCTTGAATCCTGAGGGTCCCTGGAGTCCAACTAGCCCACCATGTACGTCCAAAAAGCGCCACAGAGCTGCGTTGCAGAGAGGTGTAAAAAGGGGCATGGCCTCTGTACACCTCTCTGCAACGCAGCCCCCTGGCGCATACTGGAGGTTCCTGGTGGGCTAGTTGGCCCCCAGGGACCCCCAGTATTCAAGGGGAATTCGTTCCCTATCTGCAAACGCGCCAGGGGGCGCGTTTGCAGAGTGCTGCAAGCAGGGGGGCGTGGCTTCCGGCGCGATGCCGGTCTTTTTTTATTTTTTTTATTTTTAAAAGGGGGGCTGTGTGGCCCCTCTTGTTTTTCTAATTTCTTGGCCCTGGGGACCCCATCCCCTAGGGCCTGCCCCCTAATATTTTGTTAAATAAAAAAAAAAATTGGAAGGGGCTGCGTGGCCCCCCTCCCCAGGCCTTAATCGGCCCCGGGGACCCCATCCCCCGGAGCATGGCCTTCTTTTTTTTTTTTTAAATGCTATGGAGGGGGGCTGCGTTGCCCCCCTCCTTAGGCCACTTATGGCCCCGGGGACCCCATCCCCCGGGGCCGGCCTTTGTTTTTTTTTTTTTAAATGTTCGTTTCTTGGGGAGGGGCCCTCTCCGTTGGGGACCGTGGGGGGGTCCCCAATCCCCCCACGGTCCCGTCGGCTCCCCGCGTCCTTCGGGAGCCGGCATTGCTTTTCCACATGGGGAGCTGCTAAGATGCAGCTCCCCGTGTGGAAAAGCAATCTGCCTTGGTTTTTGGAAGAGAGAGCAGGTTTCCTGCTCTCTGTTCCAAAAACCAAAGCAGTTTGCTATGACAGGACGGGAGCCGCGAGGCTCCCGTCCTGTCATAGCAAACTACAGTGTCCCGGGGTAGGCACCCCGGGACACTGCAGGAGCCAGCCCTGGGGGATGGTGGTCCCCAGGGCCATCAAGGGCTCCAGGAGGGGGCTGCGTGGCCCCCTCCCTCTATTGGCAAAGCCCCGGGAGGTGGTGGTCCTCGGGGCTCGGGGTCCGTAACGGACCCCCATATTGAAATATTTAGTGCCCCGGGAGGTGGCGGTCCCCGGGGCGTGTGGGGGGGCTGGAGCCATTTTATTTTAAAAAAAAGAAGCCCCGAGGGGGGCGGTCCCCGGGGATGCGGGAGGGCCGAGAGCCCTCCCGCACCATTATTTTTTTAAAGCCCCGGGGGGTGGCGGTCCCTGGGGCTTGGGGGCCTTAGATTCCCCCCACATATTATAAATAAATCTCCCGCATGCCCCCGGGACTTGGCCCACCCGGGGCGAACACTATCGAAGCGCGAGAGACCTCGCTTCGATTTTTTTTTTCTCAGCGGGATCCGCGCACCCTAAGCGCATCCCGCCAATTTGTTTTTTTTTTTAAATACTTTTTCTGCCCAGGGGTCCTTGTGGGACCCCTGAGCAGACCTAGGGGTCAGGGTGTTTCTACCCTGCCCCTTTGTGCGTTTTGCGCACTTGTTTCTTTTTTTTTCTCGGCGGGATCCGCACACCCTAAGCGCATCCCGCTGATTTAAAAACAAAAAAAAATGCTTTTTTCTGCCCAGGGGGTCCTTGTGGGACCCCCTCAGCAGACCTAGGGGGTCAGGGTGTTTCTACCCTGCCCCCTTTTTGCGCTTTGCGCACTAGTTTCTGCCGAGGGACAAAATGGCTGCCAACACTTCCTGATTTGGAGTGTTGACAGCCACTTGACAGCCAATTAGCATGCAGCTCGTGATCGGGAGGGTACGTGGACCCTACTCGGCCATAGATATATATGTGACTTTACTTTTGATTTTTCAGGAACTACTGAACGGATTTACACCATTTAAGCAAAAGGCATGACACTGAACCAAGGGCTACCTCTTTGCCAAATTTGGTGTAATTCCGTTCAGCAGTTCGGGCTGTAGCTGCGACTAAAGGTTCCTATGGAAAAATGAATGGGGAAAACGCGTTTTGGGACCCCCTTTTTTCTCGGCCCCCACTTAACGAATCACCCCGAGACTTTCAGGATAGGAGCAGACCAGAGCGCCCCAACAAGTTGGAAACTTTCACGAAGATTCGTCAACCGGCGCCGAAGTTATTTCAAATAGAATGTTGCGGAATTCCTATGGAAAATAGGTCCTAACTATAACTATCTACTGGCGACCGCCAGTAGATAATATATATGTTATGTTATGTTATATGGGTTTGTAAAGCGCACTGTTACCCAAGGGTGTCCTGGCGCTGAGCACTGTATGCCTGGGGCAGTAAATACCTGGTGACCTCCACCCCTGAGCCCCGCTGAGACTAAGCTGAAAACAACCAGGTTTTCAGACCTTTCCTAAACGAAAGGAAATCAGTACCGGTCCTTAGATATAACGGAAGACCGTTCCAGGCATTAGTGGCTCTAAGGACAAAGCTCTTCCCACCCCAGTTAGCCTTTCTCATTCTAGGAACGACCGCCTGCTTTGCTTCCATTGAGCGCAATGTTCTCCCGGGAACATACCATTGAATGCGCTTTTGTAGGTCTTCAGGGCCCGTTCCAGTCAGGGACTTAAAGACCGTGCAGAGAGCCTTGAATTGAACTCGCTGTAAGATTGGGAGCCAGTGAAGGTGACGTAGGTCATTTCTGACCGACATAAACCTAGGAGTGCCTGTCAGCAACCTAGCTGCCGCGTTCTGCACCATCTGCAGTCTATTGAGGTGTTTCTTATTAAAAGTCAGGTACAGACTGTTACAGTAGTCCAGACGGGACAGAATGAGGGCTGAGACGACTGTTCTAAAACTTTCTTCTGTGAGGAAAGTTTTATTTTCCTCAAGGTCCTCAGAATAAAAAAGCTTGTCGACACCACCCCACTAACCTGGTCCCCAAATGTGAGGGTGTTATCCATAATCACCCCCAAGTTCTTAACTTTCCGTGAGGGGGTTGGGGGCGGGCCCATAGCGCTGGGCCACCATGCCGGAGTCCAGAGGTTAGGGTTGTTCCCAAAGATAATCACCTCTGTTTTGCCTGCATTCAACTTCAAGCAATTAGCAGACATCCAGCCAGTTATTGCTAGCATGCAGTCGTGGCAGCTAGGGGCCTTTTCCGCTTCCTTACCTCTCTGCAGAGATAACACGATTTGAGTGTCATCTGCGTAAGAGGTTAGGAGTAGCCCGAAAGATCTTATAAGGGCAGCCAGCGGTCTCACATAAATGTTAAAAAGCGTCGGACTAAGGGATGACCCCTGGGGGACTCCACAGGGGATGGAAAAAGGTTTCGATCTGTCCCCACCTAGTTCTACCGTTTGTATTCTATCGGCCAAAAATGATTTTAGTAGGTTCCAGGCCGTATATATATTTTTTTTATATATATATATATATATATTCCCAAACAATGACCTTCCTCCACGGTCACGAACGAGGTGCACACTAGGGAGATTATGTCTCCTTCAATTTATTTGTTCACCACACGACCACAACACCAGACAGACGCGTTTCGGCTTACGCCTTTCTCAATGTCTGTGTGGTTTCAAAAAACAATCATTTTTAAAGTAATTACATCATAAACACAAAGGAAGGAAGCAAGTCCAAAACAATTCATTGACATAGAGGAAGTCCTCCTCTAGTCACGAAGTCTAGGGATTTCATTTCGGCCATCTTGGAATGGTGTGATAATATTCAATATTGTTATGCAGTAAATACATAAAACATGATTTATAACTTGAACAATTCTAATGCATAGTTCCAATCATATGTTCATCCACATATTGTATGACCATCAATCATTTCTTTCGAAATTGTGAAACACATTGATTCAATAAATTCATTAAACCAGAAAATTATGCCCTGAATGGGCCCTAATTTCATATATGGCATATCAATAATTAGTACCACTCTATTGTTGTCTTTTGCAATTTTAGACCTGAATGGGCACATGATCCATAAAGACATTCTAATCTTGTGGATAATTACATTCTGCCATAATTAATAAAAAACAGTCCTACATTGTGTCTTGAACATATTTCCCTTGACTACCTTATTCATCCCTAATTCATCACTATCTTATTTACACATGACGTTCTGATATTATGGAATGTGAACCCATAATTCCTCCTCATTGTTCAAGCCTTGTGCAGTTTTCGTTTGTAGTTCAATAATGTACTTGGACTCAAGTTTCCGTAATTTCTTGGTTCTATCTCCCCTTGTTCTTCTTTGGGGACCTGATCTAGACAGAAGAATTTTAATAAATTCTGGTTGCTTTTATGTTTTTCATGAAAGTGGCGTGCCACTGGATACGTTTCATCATGGTTTTTTATCGCCCTCATATGTTCCAAGATTCACTTCTTGGCTGGGTGAATCGTACTCCCGATGTATTTATCGCACGGGCAAATCAGGCAGTAAAATGTGTAATCTGAGTTACAACTCATCAATTTATTTATTCTTCTTTTGGTCTTTCTGCCTGGTATTTCAAATTCTTTTACTTTTTGGCTATTTTTGCATGCTTTGCAGCCCATGCAAGGATAAAAACCAACAACCAAATCTTTTCTTTTGGGGGCTTTTGAAAAGTGACTCCTCACCAGATGATCTTTAAGGGCTGGGCTTCTCCTATACGTAATTAGAGGACTTTGTGAGATACGTGGTCCTAAGATGGTGTCTGCTTTCAGAATTTTCCAATGTCTACGAAAAATCTGAAACACCTCAGATGAGCTGGTGGTGTATTCAGTGATCACTCTTACTCCACTATTACCCCCTTGGGGCTCATCTATGTTTCCTGTTTTCGTTAGTAGCAGATCTTCCCTTTGTATATTTAATGATTTCCTCATTGCCTCATTTAATACCCCTCAGTGTATCCTCGCTCTCTGAATATTTCAAAGGCTACTTCTCTAGATTTCTCTTTTCTTGTGGAGCAATTTCGTTCGATCCTAACTAACTCCCCATAGGGGACACTACTGATAACACTTTGGGGATGAAAACTCTTGGCATGTACTGTGCTGTTTCCAGCCGTGGGTTTTCTATATAGTGTTGTTTGTATAGTGTTAGTTTCAATGTAGACTAGCAAATCCAAATAGGGTACCTGTGTACTACTGATGCACTCTGTGAACCTCAGGTTCAGATCGTTGTCGTTGAGGGCTGTCACATAGCAAATGGCTTCCTCATACGACCCCTTCCAAATGATGAAGAGGTCGTCTATGTAACGAGCCCACAACGCAACCTTGTCCAAAAAAATAAAATAATTATATATATATATATATATATATATATATATATATATATATATATATATATATATATATATATATATATATATATGTATATTGCAGTTGTTGCGACTGCAAGCGCGGGATCTACGTTTCCCCAGCAAGAAATGCCTTGCCCAGGAGACCGGTGCCATCTGGTGACTGGGCACCGCGGAAGGCCTATGCCAATGCAGTGAGGTTTGTCTGGCAAATTAAATTTTTATTCATCGGTCTCCTTCAACCTCGAACTTGTGCCTGGTTTGAATCCAATTTTATATGCTGTTTGTCAATCAGGACACTGAGACTTTGTTTCCCCTCTATTGACTATATACATGGCATTACTTTCTACTTCAGTACATTGTCCAGAATGTATGCTTCCATAATACGGATTTTGTCGCTGGTCTTCTGTCTGTGAAACTCCGCTATTTAGAGTATCAGCAAGCTGCATTATGGGATGGGTAGTTCCGATAAAATTGAAGCACGCGCTGGGAGGCTCACACACTAGTCAAATATCCACACTTTGTGCACAGTTGTGCCCCCGGGGAAGCGGCTGCTATTCATCCTGTCCCTATGCCTTTTGTGGAATGCATTTGGATCAGAGTTTTCATAGACTGGGAAAAAGTGAACATGGTTCCTGCAGTAGAGGTCAGAGGCAATATGCTGGCGGATCCGTTACTAGCGTTGATGAACATGTTGGGTCAGAGGTTGCTGTGAAGTGACAATTGAGGGGGAATTCAACAGCATGGTTCTTTTAATGCACGCAACACATTTTGCTTCTTTTATTATTTAGGCGATACGTAATAGGTGTTTGGCGGCGCAAAGCATATGTAACCATTTTTCCGACTAGGGCGGATGGTTTGTATATTATATATCGATACATGCATGCAAACAAGACAACAATATATCATGTTGGTTTAATATTTGCACTATGCAATTTTGACATCATCAAATGTTTTTACCTGCTACATCGTTGTTATCCACGCATAGAAATCGTGTATACTCATCACAGGGTTACATTGTTATCTCGTGCTTGATAGTATGCTCTTTATGTCTATGAATGCCTTTAGTGGGATGGGCTATATATACTGCAGCTACAATGGTGCCAACCAGATTGATAAAGGCTTCTAGTAAGCCGAAAAGCGGCTCTCTTGTATCTTTGGGATTGAGGATGACCTGATTAAATATAACAGATGCCGTATCCTGACTGCCTCCAGTCCGTGCCTGCTCCATGGATAACTCTTTGGGAGCTGGTTGTTTGTGTTTTTATATATATATATATCCAACCAAAAAGTTGCCTGCTGTAGAAAGGCCACCACAGGTGAGCATGCCAACAAATCTTTAATGGAGGAAAATTGCGGGGACCCAGCCATGCCTCACTGAAATAACAGTCCAGCCCGACGCGTTTTGTGCTATACGCACTTCCTCATGGGTAATGGGCTTCAAAAGGCAAAGAACACAGCAATTGTTCGGCACCAGTTTAAATATTCAACACCCCGCCTCAGTGGGCGTGGCCACCCCTGTGGCCCGTTGGTAGTTGTAGTGCCCCGCTGCTGTTTAGCATGCCCTGCGGGGACGTCAACCGGCGTAGCTGCGTGAGGAACAGGAGCCGGTTTTTGGAGGAAGTATAATGATAGCGTGGTGTCAGAGCTATGCACCACAACCCACTTGGGACATTTGACTGAACATTATTAGAGGCAAGACACAGCGGCTCACTGTAGAAATACTGAGGCTCTACAACTACCAATGGGCCACGGGGGTGGCCACGTCCACTGAGGCGGGGTGTTGAATATTTAAACTGGTGCCGAACAATTGCTGGGTTCTTTGCCTTTTGAAGCCCATTACCCATGAGGAAGTGCGTATAGCACGAAACGCGTCGGGGCTGGACTGTTATTTCAGTGAGGCATGGCTGTGTCCCTGCAATTTTTCTCCATTAAAGATTTGTTGGCATACTCACCTGTGGTGGCCTTTCTACAGCAGGCAACTTTTTGGTTGGATATATATATATATATATATATATATATATATATATATATATATATATTATCTACTGGCGGTCGCCAGTAGATAGTTATAGTTAGGACCTATTTTCCATAGGAAATCCGTAACATTCTATTTGAAACAACTCTTAGCGTCGGTTGACGAATCTTCGCGAAATTTTCAAACTTTATGGCCCGCTCCGGTCCGCTCCTACCCTGAAAGTTTCGGGGTGATTCGTCAAGCGGGGTCGAGAAAAAAGGGGGTCCCAAAACGTGTTTTCCCCATTCATTTTCCCATAGGAAACTTTAGCCACGGCTACAGCCCGAACTGCTGAACGGAATTACACAAAATGTGGCAAAGAGGTAGTTCTTGGTTCAGAAAGAACCCTTTTGTTAAATGGTGTAAATCCGTTCAGTAGTTGCGGAGAAATTAAAAAAATAAGAGTCAATAAATCAATTTCCCATAGGAAACTTTATGCAAGGCTACAGCCCGAACTGCTGAACGGAACTACACAAAATTTGGCAAAGAGGTAGTTCTTGGTTCAGAAAGAACCCTTTTTGTTAAATGGTGTAAATCTGTTCAGTAGTTGCTGAGAAAATCAAAAGTAAAAACACATATATATCTGGGCGGAGCCTAACCACACATGTCATCGTGAGATCTGATTGGCTGTCAGCACTTCATCCTGGAATTGCTGGCAGCCATCTTGGGACCAATATAAATGATAGTACCCTATTGAAATGCATTGTAGTGAATCGAAGATTTTGAGGGTTACCAAAAGGAGAACTATAAAGGGTGATAACAGACTTTAGTTACATTAGAATTCATTTGTTGATGGTACCATACTGATCCAGCGCGGTATTAGCAAACAGCATTCATACACCATATACTCACTTGGGCCTATACATTCATACTACACTAATACTTACGCTGGGTGTCAGATGTACTCTTATATCAAAATCCCTGCTACCAATTACCTTCTGATTGAAGAGTAATAACTTACCAATGGATCCTTTGCTAATTAGGAAATTTAAAATGAGTGACATTCACTATAATACATAACCCTGAAATAACCACAGAGTCAAGAAGTTTTTAAATGTTTATCTAAAGTTTTTAGCAGAGTAAATACAGAAAAAGACACGGTATTTGATCAGAATACTCGTGGAAAAGCATAGAATGATTATTACTAATCAATGACGGTGTTTAAGGAAAAGAGGAGATAGGAACAGCAGCACAACTAAAGGTTGCATATATTTACCTAAATGCGAGAACCAAACCCTTAGCCAAGGAGTTTGAAAGGATAGGACCCTGGAAGGATGAAGAGCAAGGACCTTCTTCGGGATCAGGACCGGACTGGTGACCTCTCTAAAACGACGCCTGCGCCGTTCCCCTCTCTGGTACTCGACTTCTCCTCGATTCTTCCCTCTAATGGACTCCGCCGCACCCTCTGCAGGACCTCTTCTGGATAGGGATTCAGTCAGCAATCGATCAGCTGGGCAGCCTGGAGCTCTTCTGTATGTTCTAAAAGTCTGAGCTAAACTAACTACTAATGCTATATTCTATTATACCCTTCTACGCCCATGTACCTCCTCTTAATGTTGCTAAAATATGGGACCACTACTTCTGATTGGGCAGGGACAGGAGGTGGATTCTCGCACCATGACAAATTTGGCTTAATTTGTGAAGCCTATTGTATTAACGTTCCCGCCCCTTCAATTTAATACATTCACTTTATTTCCCACCCGTCTCACAACAATTTATATACAATTTCTACAGCAATTGTATCTACTGTTACAATTTTGTACATTTAGAACATCCTCTTCGGCCGATAGGTCATGGCCTTGTGAGACGTCCAAGTTGACTTCATTTTGGCAGTCTTTCAGAAGTCATGCGCAGAACCTTCTGCTTTTCAAGTTTCAAGTCACCAACCCAGGCCCAAGACTACAAATTACTAAAAGTGCAAGAAGGAAATATTAATATAAAAAATAAAAGTTTCACTGTATACCACTTATCTTATTTCTAATCCCTTTTAATTATAAAAACCTATCCCGCATTAATTGGGTTAAGAAATGACTATTTAATAATGACACGAGAGCAAGCTTAAGCATGTGAGAACATTGAGCAGCCATTTTAATGCACACTGCGCAGAAGCAGAAATTCCCACCAAGCAAAGAAAGACGTCACACCATGTGATCAGGTTGTGACATGCGCAGTTAAAATCCTGCGCTTAAGCGGCCATTTTAGACTAGGAACAAGCGTTATTTGTTAGAAAAACAACATAGGAAAGCTTCCTAACTATTCATGTAGTGTGTGCAAATATTAATACAGACAATACAAGTTTTAATATTAATACAATGAGGAAGATTGCATCCGAGCAAGTTTCATTTGCGAAACCTTGCTCCATCAATACTAATTTCAGGAATTGTGGTGTGTTCTAAGGTGATTTTACCCTGTGAAAAACCTTCTGCTGGGATATCATGAATCATGTTTGAGAGAAAACTATTTTCACATGCTTGTCCCATACAGTTTTGGAAGGTGCTCCAGAAGCTAAAATGAGAGCATATTTTCTGTAAATTCACATTATCTTTCTCAGTCATGTGAGAATGAAGTCTGACATTCTCAGTAAAACATGTACATCCAACAATGGCAGAGACTGTCAGTTGATTCCTTTGTGTTCTACTGCAGCTTCCCAGAGTGTTCTAAAGAACAACTAAAGTGCTAACAGCCTTACTTATGACAAAAGTATGGCACACCTGAAGCCATCTTGATTGGAATAAACTGGTAACACTTAAAACATTTAATTTAAAAAGGAACAAAATGATGGGGTTCATTTTGTCATAGAAATTATGGTTAGTGCTGTAGAAAGAAAAATTAGGACATGTTTCAAGTGTGATCTCAAATATCTTCCTGTTATATTTCAACAGGAGCAGCCTGTCAGTTGATGCCTTTGTGTTCTACTGCAGCTTCCCAGAGTGTTCTAAAGAACAACTAGAGCGCTAACAGTCTTACTTATGACAAAAGTATGGCACACCTGAAGCCATCTTGATTGGAATAAACTGGTAACACTTAAAACATTTAATTTAAAAAGGAACAAAATGAGGGGGTTCATTTTGCCATAGAAATTATGGTTAGTGCTGTAGAAAAAAATTAGGACATGTTTTAAGTGAGATCTCAAATATCTTCCTTTTATATTTCAACAGGAGCAGCCTGTCAGTTGATGCCTTTGTGTTCTACTGCAGCTTCCCAGAGTGTTCTAAAGAACAACTATAGTGCTAACAGCCTTACTTATGACAAAAGTATGGCACACCTGAAGCCATCTTGATTGGAATAAACTGGTAACACTTAAAACATTTAATTTAAAAAGGAACAAAATGAGGGGGTTCATTTTGCCATAGAAATTATGGTTAGTGCTGCAAAAAGAAAATTTAGGGCATGTTTTAAGTGAGATCTCAAATCCTCTTCTATTTCATTAGAAAATTCTGACATGCAGACTGAAACAATCACTTTCAATACCAGCAGTAGACTTCCAGTTAACTCCTTGGTGAGCAGTAGCTTTACTACAGTGATCTAATGAACAACTAGAGTGCTAACATTCTGAATTTATGGCAAATGTGTGACACATCTGAATGCCTTCTTGATGGAATCAAAGTAAAAAACTGAAAGCATTTCCTACTGAGGAGACTGTAGTAAATGAGGAAATTAGGAAACTTCATAACAAATAAGTCTCCCAAGATGGCCACCAGAGAAAAAAAGAGCCCAAATGTAGCACAAATATCACCCAGAGGTAGCCCACGTATAGCCCAATGACAGAAGTGTGCAAAACACTTTTATTTTTTGTTTTTTTGCAGTTTTATATAGTGCAGACTGGTCAGGTATTGGAGTGCTTTACATGAGCATTGGTTACATCACACAAGGACAAATTCATGTTGGTTGACCCCTACACTACCCAAACACCACTGCACTACCCTAAACCCTAAAACACTACCCCCAGCACGACCCCCTTCACTACCCAAACACAACTGCACTACCCTAAACTCAAAAACACTACCCCCAGCACAACCCCCTACACTACCCAAACACCACTGCACTACCCTAAACCCTAAAACACTAGAACCCAGCATGACCCCCTACAGTACACAAACACCACTGCACTACCCTAAACCCTAAAACACTACCCCCTACACTACACAAACACCATTGCACTACCCTAAACCCTAAAACACTACCCCCAGCATGACCCTCTACACTACACAAACACCACTGCACTACCCTAAACCCTAAAACACTACCCCAGCACGACCCCCTACACTACCCAAACACCACTGCACTACCCTAAACCCTAAAACACTACCCCCAGCACGACTCCCTACACTACACAAACACCACTGGACTACCCTAAACCCTAAAACACTACCCCCAGCACGACTCCCTACACTACCCAAACACCACTGTACTACACTAAACCCTAAATCTACCCCAGCATGACCTCCCACACTACACAAACACCACTGCACTACCCTAAACCCTAAAACACTACCCCCAGCACGACCCCCTACACTACCCAAACACCACTGCACTACCCTAAACCCTAAAACACTAACCCCAGCATGACCCCCTACACTACCCAAACACCACTGCACTACACTATACCCTAAAACACGACCCTGTACACTACACAAACACAACTGCACTACCCTAAACCCTAAAACACTACCCACAGCATGACCCCCTACACTACACAAACACCACTGCACTACCCTAAACCCTAAAACACTACCCCCTACACTACACAAACACCACTGCCCTACCCTAAACCCTAAAACACAACCCCCAGCATGACCCCCTACACTACACAAACACCACTGCACTACCCTAAACCCCCCTACACTATACAAACACCACTGCATTACTCTAAACCCTAAAACACTACCCCCAGCACGACCCCCTCACAACACAAACACCACTGCACTACCCTAAACCCTAAATCGACCCCAGCACGACCCCCTACACTACCCAAACACCACTGCCATACCCTAAACCCTAAAACACTACCCCCAGCATGAACCCCTACACTACCCAAACACCACTGCACTACCCTAAACCTTAAAACACTACCCCCAGCACTACCCCCTACACTACACAAACACCACTGCACTACCCTAAACCCTAAAACACTACCCCAGCACTACCCCCTACACTACCCAAACACCACTGCACTAACATAAACCCTAAAACACTACCCCCAGCACAACCCCCTACACTACACAAACACCACTGCACTACCCTAAACCCTAAAACACTACCCCCAGCACGACTCCCTACACTACCCAAACACCACTGCACTACCCTAAACCCTAAATCTACCCACAGCACGACCCCCTACACTACCCAAACACCACTGCACTACCCTAAACCATAAAACACTACCCCCAGCATGATCCCCTACACTACACAAACACCACTGCACTACCCTAAACCCTAAAACACTACCACCAGCATGACCCCCTACACTACTCAAACACCACTGCACTACCCTAAACCCTAAAACACTACCCCCAGCACGACCCCCTACACTACTGCACTACCCTAAACCCTAAAACACTACCCCCAGCACGACCCCCTACACTACCCAAACACCACTGCACTACCCTAAACCCTAAAACACTAACCCCAGCATGACCCCCTACACTACCCAAACACCACTGCACTACACTATACCCTAAAACACGCACCCTGTACACTACACAAACACAACTGCACTACCCTAAACCCTAAAACACTACCCACAGCATGACCCCCTACACTACACAAACACCACTGCACTACCCTAAACCCTAAAACACTACCCCCTACACTACACAAACACTACTGCCCTACCCTAAACCCTAAAACACAATCCCCAGCATGACCCCCTACACTACACAAACACCACTGCACTACCCTAAACCCCCTACACTATACAAACACCACTGCATTACTCTAAACCCTAAAACACTACCCCCAGCACGACCCCCTCACAACACAAACACCACTGCACTACCCTAAACCCTAAATCGACCCCAGCACGACCCCCTACACTACCCAAACACCACTGCCATACCCTAAACCCTAAAACACTACCCCCAGCATGAACCCCTATACTACCCAAACACCACTGCAGTACCCTAAACCTTGAAACACTACCCCCAGCACTACCCCCCACACTACACAAACACCACTGCACTACCCTAAACCCTAAAACACTACCCCAGCACTACCCCCTACACTACCCAAACACCACTGCACTAACATAAACCCTAAAACACTACCCCCAGCACAACCCCCTACACTACACAAACACCACTGCACTACCCTAAACCCTAAAACACTACCCCCAGCACGACTCCCTACACTACCCAAACACCACTGCACTACCCTAAACCCTAAATCTACCCACAGCACGACCCCCTACACTACCCAAACACCACTGCACTACCCTAAACCATAAAACACTACCCCCAGCATGATCCCCTACACTACACAAACACCACTGCACTACCCTAAACCCTAAAACACTACCACCAGCATGACCCCCTACACTACTCAAACACCACTGCACTACCCTAAACCCTAAAACACTAACCCAGCATGACCCCCTACACTACCCATACACCACTGCACTACCCTAAAGCCTAAAACACTACCCCCAGCACGACCCCCTACACTACTGCACTACCCTAAACCCTAAAACACTAGAACCCAGCATGACCCCCTACAGTACACAAACACCACTGCACTACCCTAAACCCTAAAACACTACCCCCTACACTACACAAACACCATTGCACTACCCTAAACCCTAAAACACTACCCCCAGCATGACCCTCTACACTACACAAACACCACTGCACTACCCTAAAACTCTACCCCAGCACGACCCCCTACACTACCCAAACACCACTGCACTACCCTAAACCCTAAAACACTACCCCCAGCACGACTCCCTACACTACACAAACACCACTGGACTACCCTAAACCCTAAAACACTACCCCCAGCACGACTCCCTACACTACCCAAACACCACTGTACTACACTAAACCCTAAATCTACCCCCAGCATGACCTCCCACACTACACAAACACCACTGCACTACCCTAAACCCTAAAACACTACCCCCAGCACGACCCCCTACACTACCCAAACACCACTGCACTACCCTAAACCCTAAAACACTAACCCCAGCATGACCCCCTACACTACCCAAACACCACTGCACTACACTATACCCTAAAACACGACCCTGTACACTACACAAACACAACTGCACTACCCTAAACCCTAAAACACTACCCACAGCATGACCCCCTACACTACACAAACACCACTGCACTACCCTAAACCCTAAAACACTACCCCCTACACTACACAAACACCACTGCCCTACCCTAAACCCTAAAACACAACCCCCAGCATGACCCCCTACACTACACAAACACCACTGCACTACCCTAGACCCCCCTACACTATACAAACACCACTGCATTACTCTAAACCCTAAAACACTACCCCCAGCACGACTCCCTACACTACCCAAACACCACTGTACTACACTAAACCCTAAATCTACCCCCAGCATGACCTCCCACACTACACAAACACCACTGCACTACCCTAAACCCTAAAACACTACCCCCAGCACGACCCCCTACACTACCCAAACACCACTGCACTACCCTAAACCCTAAAACACTAACCCCAGCACGACCCCCTCACAACACAAACACCACTGCACTACCCTAAACCCTAAATCGACCCCAGCACGACCCCCTACACTACCCAAACACCACTGCCATACCCTAAACCCTAAAACACTACCCCCAGCATGAACCCCTACACTACCCAAACACCACTGCACTACCCTAAACCTTAAAACACTACCCCCAGCACTACCCCCTACACTACACAAACACCACTGCACTACCCTAAACCCTAAAACACTACCCCCAGCACTACCCCCTACACTACCCAAACACCACTGCACTAACATAAACCCTAAAACACTACCCCCAGCACAACCCCCTACACTACACAAACACCACTGCACTACCCTAAACCCTAAAACACTACCCCCAGCACGACTCCCTACACTACCCAAACACCACTTCACTACCCTAAACCCTAAATCTACCCACAGCACGACCCCCTACACTACCCAAACACCACTGCACTACCCTAAACCATAAAACACTACCCCCAGCATGATCCCCTACACTACACAAACACCACTGCACTACCCTAAACCCTAAAACACTACCACCAGCATGACCCCCTACACTACTCAAACACCACTGCACTACCCTAAACCCTAAAACACTAACCCAGCATGACCCCCTACACTACCCATACACCACTGCACTACCCTAAAGCCTAAAACACTACCCCCAGCACGACCCTCTACACTACTGCACTACCCTAAACCCTTAAACACTAGAACCCAGCATGACCCCCTACAGTACACAAACACCACTGCACTACCCTAAACCCTAAAACACTACCCCCTACACTACACAAACACCATTGCACTACCCTAAACCCTAAAACACTACCCCCAGCATGACCCTCTACACTACACAAACACCACTGCACTACCCTAAACCCTAAAACACTACCCCAGCACGACCCCCTACACTACCCAAACACCACTGCACTACCCTAAACCCTAAAACACTACCCCAGCACGACTCCCTACACTACACAAACACCACTGGACTACCCTAAACCCTAAAACACTACCCCCAGCACGACTCCCTACACTACCCAAACACCACTGTACTACACTAAACCCTAAATCTACCCCCAGCATGACCTCCCACACTACACAAACACCACTGCACTACCCTAAACCCTAAAACACTACCCCCAGCACGACCCCCTACACTACCCAAACACCACTGCACTACCCTAAACCCTAAAACACTAACCCCAGCATGACCCCTTACACTACCCAAACACCACTGCACTACACTATACCCTAAAACACGACCCTGTACACTACACAAACACAACTGCACTACCCTAAACCCTAAAACACTACCCACAGCATGACCCCCTACACTACACAAACACCACTACACTACCCTAAACCCTAAAACACTACCCCTACACTACACAAACACCACTGCCCTACCCTAAACCCTAAAACACAACCCCCAGCATGACCCCCTACACTACACAAACACCACTGCACTACCCTAAACCCCCCTACACTATACAAAACCACTGCATTATTCTAAACCCTAAAACACTACCCCCAGCACGACCCCCTCACAACACAAACACCACTGCACTACCCTAAACCCTAAATCGACCCCAGCACTACCCCCTACACTACCCAAACACCACTGCCATACCCTAAACCCTAAAACACTACCCCCAGCATGAACCCCTACACTACCCAAACACCACTGCACTACCCTAAACCTTAAAACACTACCCCCAGCACTACCCCCTACACTACACAAACACCACTGCACTACCCTAAACCCTAAAACACTACCCCAGCACTACCCCCTACACTACCCAAACACCACTGCACTAACATAAACCCTAAAACACTACCCCCAGCACAACCCCCTACACTACACAAACACCACTGCACTACCCTAAACCCTAAAACACTACCCCCAGCACGACTCCCTACACTACCCAAACACCACTGCACTACCCTAAACCCTAAATCTACCCACAGCACGACCCCCTACACTACCCAAACACCACTGCACTACCCTAAACCATAAAACACTACCCCCTTCATGATCCCCTACACTACACAAACACCACTGCACTACCCTAAACCCTAAAACACTACCACCAGCATGACCCCCTACACTACTCAAACACCACTGCACTACCCTAAACCCTAAAACACTAACCCAGCATGACCCCCTACACTACCCATACACCACTGCACTACCCTAAAGCCTAAAACACTACCCCCAGCACGACCCCCTACACTACTGCACTACCCTAAACCCTAAAACACTACCCCCAGCACGACCCCCTATACTACCCAAACACCACTGCACTACCCTAAACCCTAAAACACTACCCGCAGCACAACCCCCTACACCACCCAAACACCACTGCACTACCCTAAACCCTAGAAAAGAAACCCCACCCCATGCCCAATCCCCCTTACCTCTCACTCTCATGGTTCCTCTCTCCTCGTGGTTCCTGCTTCACGCTGTCTCTGAGGGGCGGTGCACGTCATTGTGAGGAAACGGAACAGCCTCTGTTTCCTTACAACGACATGGATCGTTTACATGCTTTAGAACGCATGGTCATTTACCATACATACCTTTACAACAAAATTCGTTGTAAAGGCATGCGTGGTAAATGACCATGCGTTCTAAAAAATGCGTAGTAATGACTTTGTGATGTACAACGCATGCGTGGTAATGCATGCGTTGTAATGGTATCGCAAAGTAAAAAGTCGTTGTAACGGCTGTTTACCGATCGAAGCTGGCCCCTGTTCTTCAGTGAGACGTTTATTTGATTAATTTGGAGGAAGGAATGTGTTTTTTTTACCAAAAAGTGCCTTCCCGGCTGTTGTATTGTGAAAGTGTCCGCGTGGCCTGGTTTCCACTTCCGGTGAGAGAGTGGAAGAGTCTGTTTGGATCTAAAGGAGTTCTGTTGTTGGACGGGGCCGGCGCGACATGTCATCAGAAAACATAGGTAATGGAAAGCGTCCTCCCTGAAGTGTGGAGCAGTGCCATGAGAGGTCAACGAGTGTGCGTCCCACCGCAGTATGACCGTACTGCGTGACCCATGTGCCACCTCCAGGGTACGGGAGGCAGATGCGGCATCGCAGGTCCTCTTGAAGACCGTTGTAGCACTAATTCTACATTTTGGTACTAGGGCATTTTAACTTCGTTGTTCCTGCCAGATACAAAGAGAAGATCCTGTGTTATTCAGTGCCCTCGTTACCTTTTTTGTGGGTTGTGGTGCTTGTCACTTCGCTGCCCCGCCGGTGCACACGACTGGGCACCCCACCTCATGTGCCATCTGCAGGGCCTCTGCCCTCGGATCACTGGTTTCGGTTTCTGGAGTGGCAACATAAACAGTTGCTCCCAAAGGACTAGCCTGAACACTTAGGTGAAAATCCCCTGCACCAGCATTCCACGGAAATTCTTTCCTAGCTCTCCCACGTCAACGAGGACGTCATAATAGCATGGCTCCGCGACACCGTATGACGTCATCGGAGCCATAAGAGAACCTGGTCGGCGTGCTGACGTCAGTTCCACCCATTTTTTCCGTGCCACCGAGGCAAACAGGGGACAGAGACATTTTCACATGTATACATAGTATAATAAATATATATATATTCAGTGAAAAAACCATAGGTTTCAGGCACCTTATAGCTAGAAATTAGCATTTAAAAAACCTTAGAAATTCACTGAAAAAACCATAGGTTTCAGGCACGTTATAGTTAGAAATTAGCATTTAAAAACCTTAGAAATTCACTGAAAAACCATAGGTTTCAGGGCGTTATAGTTAGTTGGACATTTCACTCGCATAAAACCATAGAAATTCCCCCGTTATAGTTAGTTCAGCTAACTATAACTCGCGCGCCCGCAATGCACTGCTGATGACGTCACATATTACATCACTCATGACATCACTGATGACATCTCAAATGACATCACTGATTACATCACTGATGACATCATCCAGTGAATGTGTGTTTTTCTGAAAATTAAATATGTTTTATATATGTATATCTCAAGGTCGATGGAAGAATAAATGGGTATATAAGTGTCTAAATGGATGATTTTGTTTTGTAAAATTGATTGTATAACTGACTAAGTGTATCTTAGTGAATACATGGGTTAGTGAGTAATGTTTAAATATGAAAATATCTGTATCAGTCTCTCACTTTGTGTATAAGTGGCTGCATGGGTTGGTGAGTAGCTACATGAGTGTCTATATGGGTTATTAGTTGGTTTTTTGAGTATCAGTATGAGTGTCTGAGTGTCTGTATGGTTCGGGTGGGGGTATTACTTAGTGCATAGATGCATGAATGAGTGACTCACTGTTTGTATGTGTTGAAGACAGCATGTGTGCAGGACTGTATAGGTGGATGAGTATGTGTATGGGTGTGTTAGTGAGTGAATGACTGTCTCAATAGTGTCTTTATGAGTAACTACATATGTTTTAAACTAGTATATGTGAGTATTGGTGTATATAAGTGAGTATATGTGAGAGTGAGAGATTGGAAGAGTTCCTGTACAAATAAGTAGGTGTTTCTATAAGTGATTGTTTAAGAGAGTAAGTATGTGTAGGTTTCTGTAGAAGTAAGTGTGGTAGTGTGTGTATAACTGTATATGCAAGTAAATGGATGTTTGATACTTTGTTTGCATGTGTGACTATGTGTGTGAGTAACTCTATGGATGAGTGGCGGTGTGTAACAGGATGTATAGGTGTATGAGTACATATGATGAGTGAGTACATGTATGAGTGACTGTATAGGGACTGTTGGTGAATGAGTGGATGTGTGTGTAGATCTTGGAATTACTGAATAGGTGTGTTGTAACTGGTATTGGTATGTCCATTGTTTTGAAAATGTTAGTTTGTATTTTTGAGTGTGTGTATCCATAGGTTTCAAGGGCGTTATAGTTAGTTGGACATTTCACTCGTATAAAACCATAGAAATTCCCCGTTATAGTTAGTTCAGCTAACTATAACTCGCGCGCCCGCAATGCACTGCTGATGACGTCACATATTACATCACTCATGACATGGTCAGTGACATCACTCATGACATCACTGATGACATCTCAAATGACATCACTGATGACATTACTGATGACATCATCCTTGTGATAGAGTGGCAGACCTCCTCTCACCCTAATATAACCTTTGATACACACACTCAAAAATACAAACTAACATTTTCAAAACAATGGACATACCAATACCAGTTACAACACACCTATTCAGTAATTCCAAGATCTACACACACATCCACTCATTCACCAACAGTCCCTATACAGTCACTCATACATGTACTCACTCATCATATGTACTCATAAACCTATACATCCTGTTACACACCGCCACTCATCCATAGAGTTACTCACACACATAGTCACACATGCAAACAAAGTATCAAACATCCATTTACTTGCATATACAGTTATACACACACTACCACACTTACTTCTACAGAAACCTACACATACTTACTCTCTTAAACAATCACTTATAGAAACACCTACTTATTTGTACAGGAACTCTTCCAATCTCTCACTCTCACATATACTCACTTATATACACCAATACTCACATATACTAGTTTAAAACATATGTAGTTACTCATAAAGACACTATTGAGACAGTCATTCACTCACTAACACACCCATACACATACTCATCCACCTATACAGTCCTGCACACATGCTGTCTTCAACACATACAAACAGTGAGTCACTCATTCATGCATCTATGCACTAAGTAATACCCCCCACCGAACCATACAGACACTCAGACACTCATACTGATACTCAAAACCAACTAATAACCCATATAGACACTCATGTAGCTACTCACCAACCCATGCAGCCACTTATACACAAAGTGAGAGACTGATACAGATATTTTCATATTTAAACATTACTCACTAACCCATGTATTCACTAAGATACACTTAGTCAGTTATACAATCAATTTTACAAAACAAAATCATCCATTTAGACACTTATATACCCATTTATTCTTCCATCGACCTTGAGATATACATATATAAAACATATTTAATTTTCAGAAAAACACACATTCACTGGATGATGTCATCAGTGATGTCATCAGTGATGTCATTTGAGATGTCATCAGTGATGTCATGAGTGATGTAAAATGTGACGTCATCAGCAGTGCATTATGAGAGCAGTGAGTTATAGTTAGCTGAACTAACTATAACGGGGGAATTTCTATGGTTTTGTACGAGTGAAATGTCCAACTAACTATAACGCCCCTGAAACCTATGGTTTTTTCAGTGAATTTCTAAGGTTTTTTAAATGCTAATTTCTAACTATAACGTGCCTGAAACCTATGGTTTTTTTCAGTGAATATATATATATATATATATATATACTTTCATTAACCTAAGTCCACCATCTCTACGTTCTTCTGAGAACAGTTAGTTTATTTACTGAGACTAAACCAATCCTCAAATTCTTTTTTCTTTACTTGTTTAATATTAAAGTTTCTATCTCTTTCATATGAAATCCTAAAGTACCGTTGTCGACAGTCAGAAGAGGGAATATTTGCCTATCTACTTCAATGGGGAACAAGAGGACTCAAAGAGGCCTAGAACTGTGGACTT
Source organism: Calotriton arnoldi (assembly GCA_963921515.1). NCBI lineage: Eukaryota > Metazoa > Chordata > Amphibia > Caudata > Salamandridae > Calotriton > Calotriton arnoldi. Next base: position 242,239 of record CAWUFW010009397.1, read on the forward strand.
GAGAGAGATGCATTGAATAGGAAAATGTGTAGTGGCTCAAATGACAAACTCTGATTATGTGGTTGTGGTCTGCTTGATTAGATGCATGGTGCAAAATGTTGTTATTGTTAGAGTGATCAGCCACGTACATGCAGCTAGTTGTCTGGGATTAGTGGTACTAGATTGGTTCGTCTCAAGTCTTAGTTAATAGCACACCACTTTTCCCACTTATGCTTCACTATCTTGTTCCTCATACACCATGATGCTCACCTTGACTCTCCAATATTGACATTTTATTTTTTCATTCCACAGGCCATCTCTTCTCTAGGATGAATGCTCTAGAGTGCTCCAGCTTTGCAGTTCAACCCTACACCCAAGACGGGAAATGCCAGAAAAATACAGCTGTACCGTCCATTTGAATACAGTATAACTTTTCTTTTCCTTATAATAGCTATTTTTTAACTGTGTGGGTCCTCCATAATTTGCATTTTTTCAAGCCTAGTTAACAAACCATTTAGATTAATTAGGAGTCTGGGGACTGAAGACTATTTGCATTTAGTAACTGAACTGTCATCTTCCTTCCACAACAGATGTGATGTACTAATTGACTTGAAGAATGTTGAGTTTCTTTATTTCTCACCTTTCACCATTTCCCTCTACCTATCTGTTCATGAAACCCCTAACTCTCTTCCCCAGGCTGTGCATGATCGGTTGAGGTGTGTGTTAATTTCTACCACAAGCATATATCACAATTGGCTTGCAGATGTGGTTAAAGTGATGCCAACTGTTAGAGAGATGGTTACCAAGATTAACACATTTGCCAAACCCACTACTCCTACCTAGACATGAAAGGGACATCATAGTGCAGGGTTTTAATTACAACAATGGTAAACAAACTATAGCTGATTGATTCTAATGAAATAATCTTCTGACTGATGAGACTTGAGAACTTCTTTGTGCTTACTGTAGTAAATAACTCAACACTATGTAGCTAGTTGTTGAGTTGTCATTTGTCATTGTGGTCTCAGTTTTAGATTGTCCATTCACTCTGTGTTCTCCTTCAGTCTAGTTGCCTATGATGCATAATAAGAATCCTTTGGCTAGTTCATCTTACCAGCATCATTTGGAATAAGGAGAACATTGTTTTTTTCTGTGATGTCTTCCCTGTTAGCACTGGGCCAAAACCACCAGCATTAAGAAGGCCCTTTGGCAGACTATGAAGTGAGGTATTGGCCAATTGGGAAGGGTGGAAGACTTTGTTTAATTTACACCTGTAAGAAAGAAGTCCTGAGGAAGGAGGGATTGTTCTTTTGGTGTATGTTGACAGACCGCATTGGCAGTCATTAGGTACAAAGGGTAAGGCAAGGGTAGTAAGTAAGTAGTATACCAATATTACTGTTTGGAGGATAGGTACAGCGCAGCCTCATCAAGCCATAAACGGTGGGAGACTTGTGTGGTAATAGTCAGTTTTGTGTGTTGGCCTTGAGATGCAAACTTTGTGCTAATTGCATTGCGATGGGACAGCCTCTTGCCACTATGTTGGTAGTGCTTCCTGTTTTATTAACAGTGATGTTGCACTAAATAGTATCACAAAGACAGATATCCAAGAAAAAAATAATCCATTTATTATTAAAAAAATAAACTTCCACCTTCTCCTCCCAAAACTGACCCACCCAATCCCCCGAAAAACATGAAAAACATAAAAAACAAGTACATGTCCCCATTTCCCAAATGTCTTTACCATTCTCGCTTATCATAACTGGCCCACCCTTCAAACTTTATAACAACACTGTAAAAATCCAACTAAACTACCCTGTCCCTATCTGTTCCCAACCTCACCTCCCACAAAAACAGTCCTACCCCTCTCTCTATATAACATGAGCCTCACAGCCTCCATTCTATTTGAAAGGTCCTCCTGTCCCTTCTTCAGTTTTTCCGGGCCCTAAGTGGTTTTATAGAGAAGGGCAGAAGTAGTAGGAGTTGTGGTGGTGGTGTTGTTGTTGTATGGGATTGCTCCCACTTGTGACACAAAGTAATGGTGGCTGCTGCCTTTTGTTCTCGCTCCTCCAGGACCACAAGTTGTTGGTATTCCACCACAATTGCCTCCAATTTTTGAAGGCACAGCCAAGCAGCTGTTTCCTGCCAGGAGTTGACCTCCAGGCAGGTCCTCCGGAAGGATTAGCTACATGATCAAAGAAAGAAAGAAGAAAGAACATGAATTGTAGTACACAATGCAAACACCTGTTTATAAAGAGCCATACAGAAACCGATATATTTGCTGGTTAAAAATGGCCATTGGAATTTTTTTGGTGTGATTCTGGGTCATAGGGTCAATATTTTTCCCATACATGGAGGGTGTCTGGCCCATGGGTCAAATGGGAGGGAGGTGGTGGTAGGCTGTTCTGAAACCATCAAAGCCAATTCTAATCACAGCAAAGAACTCTTCAACATCATCAGAGAGTTTTCCAACCCCTCAGCCACTGAAAACATCATCACTCTGTTAGAATAGTAATGTTTCTGCTTACGCATTATCCTATGTAAGTTAGCATTTGCGGCACCATTTTCTATTCAGACGCCATTTTGAATCATGATCGAAACTAATCCTTTGCTATTTCTGAAAAACGGCCTCCATTAGGTTTCGTTTCTCCAAGGTTGGGTTTTGCTTTACTAATGAATAGACTGTTCTTTTTAGCACATACCTTTCTTACTAGATAGAGGCCTTCTCCCACTTGTCTGGTGGCGGGCCCGACTGGAACAACCTTGGACTTTGCAACTTTGTGTAAGATATGAGCTCTGAGATTGTTTTTCTCTCTGTACTTCATTGCTTAGTAGCACCTGCCTGGAAAATTCCACTGTGGGCGTGTTCTAGCCCAGTTACGAAATGTACATAATGTATCTTTATGCTTGTCGATTTCAGTCCCTCTACAGCACTCCTAGCCACTAGGCAGACTGAGCTCCGCTCTGAGTGTATTTAATAAACAGTTATTGGTTTGTATTCACTACTGTCTTACCGACTCTTCATTTGGTATGGAAGGCTGAGAGGTGGTCATTAGTGACCTGAGTGACCCGATTCGGGCCACTTCCTTCAACTACCTCCCAGCAACTCAGCAACACCTTAGCAGACTTTTCCACGAGAAGATCCTCCACCATCTATAAAAACTTTGAGCCCCAACCCACCGCCGGCAACTTCCTCAGCTGACTTGCTCCCTCAGATGCTAACCTCTGACCACCTGCTCACCACTAGGGACTAGCTCACCACACATACCACAGCCATCATGTACTCCGTCCACTCTAGAGCACCCATTGACCCCTGTGCCCACCACTTTTTTTCAACCTCAGAAGCAAAATGATCAGCAACAAGCTCACCACTATTTTCAACGCATCCATCACCTCTGTCACCTTCCCCAATGAATAGAAACAAGCAAAAGTCAAACCCCTTCTCAAGAAACCATCCACCGAATCAAGAACTACCATCTCATATCTACTACCTGAGTGACTCCAAAGGCTAGTTGGCTGGCTTCCTGATAAGAGCTTCAAGGACAGAGAAGGCTCCAGCCATATTGAATCTGCACCTGGACCCAACTTGAGTGAGTCCTAAACCCCCACGTGGTGCCTCTCCAGTTTTGGACCCTTGGTCATGGTCTTAAAGGTACCCACATAGTCAAAATCTAAAACCTGGGACTTGGGAAATTCTTGGCTAAAAACTTATCTGGGAACCGAGAGAAGGCAGGGACCAACCTGCTTGCCTATCCTTCCAAGGTGCATCGCTGGTCAGCCTACCTCCACTGCAGCACCCGCTATGTTCTTCTCTGTAGCAACAAATCCTTTTCAGCAGTACTTTGCCAAAGGGATATCTGGCTTCTAAATATCTTGTTTGCTACAGCCTGCAGCTTTGTTCCCCTGGAGTTTTTGACTTCCAAAAAAGGCAATCAAGTCTGAACATGCAAATCTTCACTGCAATTCATCCGCTGGCTCCCCGAAGACAATGCCTCCTCCTCTGACACTGCCTGCAGCCTTGGTCCACTTAACGTTACATTCTCAAGAGACATTTTGTCAAAATTTCTTCTGAGTCTGAAGGTAAAGCCGACCTGGCCCAATGCACTTTTTGCATCTGACTCATGCTTCAATGCGTTTTGCAATATTTTTTAATTTTGACCAGGTCTCGTGTGAATAGGTTTTTGTGATTGGCACTTTGATCTTTTAGGAACTAGTTTTTACCTTAAAATTAAAAAAGACATAACTCAGGTTGTACTGATTGTATTTTTGTAATTTTGTTGTCAAAATATTTATTTAAAATTATTCTATTTTTTTTAATTGGTGTGGAATTTTTCTTGTGCTGTGTTTTTACTTTATAACTATTTGTGTGCTGCAAAAATATTTTGCACATTGCCTCTAATTTAAGCCTGACTGCTTTGTGCCAAGATATCAGAGAGTTAAGCACAGGTTTATTTAGTGACATTTGTGTTTAACCCTGACTTGAACTACCTCATCCTATAACCTGATATATTACATCCACCAAAAAATAACAAAATGCCACTGCAGCGTGCAAGTGGACTTTCTGAGCTGCCATTAAACAAAACAAAAGGCTGTGGGTTCCCGGAAGGACCCCGGAGCACCCAGAGTATACAAAAAGACAAGGTGCTGTAGCGTAGCAGTGGTCTCCGCACAACACTAGAAAAAATTAGCATAGATCTTGGCTGTTGGTGCCCTAGGTGGGACCAGGGCCCACACAATAAAAAGAAAGTTATTTGTATCCTTGAAGCTTTGGTAGTGAAGCATAAGATCGTTCATTAATTTTTCAATGCTGCCTCCTGGGATTGGCTATATTTTAAAATATTCTAGTTGTTGTGGTGCCCTAAGGAGGGGCAGGGGCACCACCAACAATTTCAAAAAGTGTTCCTAGGGGCTGCATGGAGCACAGCAGTCCCAAGGAAAGTTCTTTTTTTCTAACTGTAAGTCTCCTGGTCATTGAATGCATCACCCTTTGAGAGTTTACCATTATTTTAAAAGCACTCCAAGCTGGAGCTGTATGTTCTTCAGCTGGAACATAGGAACACATTGTGATTGCTTCTATGGCTGCATTTTGTAGCGTGAAGAGTATTAAAGAGAGACTCAAACACACATTTATGATTTTTGCAATGAAAGTGATTTCCCTCAAGCAAGCTTCGGAACACACTGCTCCTCCGATCTACACGATAGCGTGGGGCACTCTGGACTGGGGGACGGGAGTGGTGCCTACAGCAGGGACTCTGGCCCGATCCCCTCTGCGGATACGGTGGGGGTGGGGTGCTGTTGGGCGGCATTATACACTGAACCCTGGATCCTAATTGAGCAGATATTTTGTAATATCATTAGAAGATTCTCTTCTATTAATTCTGAATTTCTGATTCCATGGGATTTGCTCCCTTTTTCATTGCAGCTCGAATGACCCACACAACATTTCTAACCTCTAGCATGACAGAGAATAAATGATTCAATGATGTGATGACTGCTTGACTAATGATTCAATGATGCGATGTGGCTAATGCTAGTCGACACTACTCTGCCACCCTACCTACATTATAAGGATGCTCAACCTCCGCCCAGGAAATATGATTTCCATGAGATTATAGATCCAAGGGTCTCTATACTGCCTTTAACCCTGGACACAATAAGAGCAGATCTGGAACTCGGAAACAGTAAGCTGACTCATATCTCTCTGGATTTCCACCGTCCTCCTGCAGCTAGGAGGCTGGCCAGCCTAGATGAGATATTTCTGCCATCCTGCTACTGCTAGGAGGTTGTTACAAAAAAAGGGTAAACCCAAACAAGTCACTGTGACGTGGGTATGAGACAGTACAGTAAAGATTTGGTCCCAGTAGAACAATTCTTAAAAACACACAGAATTAAATCACTTTAGGTAAAAATACACTAATACAACACAGATATATCGTTCAATGCTGTTTAATCACATTGAACACCTGTGAATGCTTATTAATCAGCAAACGACTCAAAAGGCTGTACCAAACAAGTGCCCCGCGAACGGGGGAGAAGAGAAAAGGGAAGAGGTAATGTGCATCAAGTAAGGGTTGGAAAAGTGTAAAGGAAAGGTAGTGACATTATATTCATCACATAATTATTTACAATGAAGGCTGCTTTTTTCGGCCTCACAATTAAATGATCAAAAATAATACATAGCCATGGTTAAGAGTACACTATCACAGTGAGAAAATACTGTTGATCAAACTGGCAGACGACAATAATACGGTCGACATTTCGACTCCCAAAGAACAAAGTAGGCTGCTTGAATCCTTACACGGGGTCTTCCTCAGGACTGAAAATTGGGGCACCATGCACCACCCTCAACTGGATGGTGGTAACGTTGTAGTTGGGCCCGTAGGCTCCAAATGATGGAGAGCGGATTGATGGCACTTTATATGATTAATAGGGCATCTGTCCCTGGCGATCATCCATTAAAACAGGAAAAATGTATTACTAATTTAACATAGGTCAGAATGAACTTAAAGGTCCCAATTTCGCTGTATGTACATCTAAATAGGTGGAACACAGTCACAACTTCCGAAGAGCCTACCGGGTGCTTTCAATCTAGAGTCTGCAGAGTGGATCCGTCTCTGAATTTGACGGCTGCAATGCCTATAAAATTAAATACCCTCCTAATCTAAGAAAATAGCCTCCAAAAGCTTCAAACACAGACTTCTCAATTCTCACCCAGAAACTCTAATCTCCGACCCCTACTTCTGCACGTCTAAAGGAGCCATAATAAGTGATCTTATCTTCTACACGCAAAGAAGAGCCTTATGGAGGAAAGCCCTATACTCACTACTCTCGATCTTTAAATCCAAGAAAACGCCTCATGGTCTAAAACTATCCGTAGCTCCCTCTCCAGCTTTAAGTGCAGAGGTTACCATTTCCATTTATAACAATGGGATTATCCTCATCAAGTCATAAGACCGCAATCTCAAATTATTCAATGAATTCTTCCCTACCATCATACATGCAGGGTCTAGTAAGATATCTGCCCCCACCCAAGGTGATTCAACTCTCCAGGCAACCCTCAGGTACCCCAAGTAGTGTCCATGCATTGCCTTGACACAGTTTGCGCTCCACCCCTTTCACCCACTCACTCCCCCATCAAGATCAGCCTTCACAGTACCAACTATCCTACTCCTCCAGGTGGGGATGAATCCCCCCTTGAATCATCAAACCAGTCTACGCCCATACCTCACTGCTAGAGCAGGGGCCATAGAATTACACAGCAATGATAGAAACTCTAGCACCAAGAATCCACGTGCGACCTCCTAATACTCCCTCTTGGATAATATCTGCTTGCCTACAACACTCACTACAACCCAAAGGATAACCCTTGCCAATTCTGAACCTTCAAACCTGACTAGTATCTAACCCACAAGTCCCATTTGCATTCAGACAGTTAGCTCCTGATCCCTACTCCTCCACACCACAAGCTTAACTCCATCTCAATCTAGACCTACCCCCTCGAGCTCTCTCAGGCCAGCACTATCTCAAACACCTAAGCCCATAGCACCACCCACCCACCTGGCCCCCTGACCAAGACCAAATCCACAACCACCTGTTCCCATACCTCACTAGAATCCAGACTTGGTGAAATTATACAAGACCTGCTACATCTCAAGAGAGACTTTGAGAACCTAAGAATAATCACCTCAGATTTGGCTTACAGCAGTTGGCCCAACAGAACTCCTGAAAATAATAGACACAACCACTCCCAACTTACTAACTACCACTCACGACTGACATAATACACCCCTGCCGATAGATGCTCAACAATCTCGCCACCCCCCTACTGGAGATGGCGAACTATACCCTACCCCAATTCCCCCATGCGGCCCATGAGACTGAAGGATACACTATCAGACAGTGACATTCACTCAGTTCTCCTCACATATAATCCTGCACACCATGATAACCCAAACAATTTGGCTCTCATCCAAATAATTCCCTCGAACCCACACAGACAACCTAGGCACAACTCTAGAGACATAAAGAAGGCTAACCATAAGAGAGTTCCCATCATACAGACTACCTTAGCGGACACCAAACCACACTTGAAATGTATGCTACTCAATTGTAGATCAGCAATGAAACATGCGGCGGACATTGCTGGTCTCATCCTGGCACACGAGCTGGACCTAGTAATTTTGACTTAATCCTGGTTAAAAGACTCCTGCGCACCAATCCTTGACATATTTGTCCCACCTAGCTATAACATCATAAGATCAGACAGACCTTGCAGACCAGGTGGAGGCATCACCTGCATACACCGCAATAACCTTGCTGTGCCTGTGATACAATCACAAACAGTTGTACCATCCTCCTGTGAATATCTATGCATAAACATTGTGAGTAACAACTAGCCTATATGCAATTTGCAAATGATTTACCACCAACCAGGAGACAACCTCTCATTCATCGAACAAATTATGGAAATCATCGCCTCCAACATCGGGCAACACTGCACCCACATATTCCTCTGAGATTTCAACCTCCGTTGGAACAACCAGATTGATACCTCAGCCAACAGCCTAAAAACCTTCCTAGCGGACCTCAACCTGACTCAAGTCTGCAACTGTCCTACACACAACCTGGACGCGACCTTGAATCTAATCAATGCTAAGGCCAATTCCATTAAACTTTAATCTATTGTCCCCTGCGACTGAAGTGACCGCCACTGCACTACCTTCTTCATCACTGAACCAGTGAGTACTCACGAAGCTCAACTAAAGAAACACAGACATTGGATAAGGAGCACTCGAAACATAAACCATAATGAACTGACGTCCCTCAGCAATACCATCCTGCCTCCTCCTGTGGACATGTCTGATGTCAATGACCTTACAGACCACTACAACAATTCTGTGAAGAACATTCTAGACACAATTACGCCATTAAACCTAAAAAGAATGTCTACTAAAGACTCCAAACCATGGTACAATGGTAACCTAAGTGATGGAAGACGCAATTTGTGACAAGCTGAATGTGTATGGAGATTCTCAATGTCCCTCGAACACCTTAAGCATTTGAGATCTCTGAGGAGCATCTACAACAAACGCATCAGAAATGTAAAAGCAAACTTCTTAGAAACCGACTAGACAAAGCCAGAAATCACCCAAAAAAGCTTTTCAAAATTGTCAAACTACAATGTAAAGGACATCCAACCTTCATTATTGGATCTAACTCACAGCCAAACTGTGAAGAATTTGGCCCTTTCTTCCTGGAAAAAGCAAAAAAGATTGAAAAGGATCTTCAAACAGCATCCCGTTAAACAGCTCCCTCTTGCTGCTGCTCGCTCAGCCCCCACATCTATCTGGACACACCCTCAAAAACAACGCCTCGTGAAACTCATTCAAATCCTTGGATGAAAACGCCATTCTTAAAATTCTAACAACACATAAACCGTCAAACCACTTCTGCGACCCTTCGCCATCTAACTTCTTTGATGAAATCAACACTTCCATACTCCCACTCTGGACAAAGATAGTGAATGCTTCAATAATTCAAAGCGCTATACTTGACTGCCTAAAATCCAGGCAGATAACACCTATTCCGAGAAAACCCACAGTAGATCATGGATTATGCGGACCCAAATAATTTCCATCCAATTTCCACCATTCCGACTCAGACTAGCACCCAGAATGGACAAGGTGTAGCCAACCGATGAGTATCACAAACTGTTGTGGAAGGGAGTGACAAAGGGTTTTTTTTTTCTTTTCAAAAAACCTTTATTGAAAAAAGGAAATCATGACCCGTTACAGGTTGTCATTTCAGCAGTTAATATAGTAGAAGTTGCACTTACAATTACATTCCACGTTGCAAGGTGATGGAGGACAAAAGGAACACATTTCATAGCCCATCTATAGTGAGTGGTGATTAAGGCACATTGTAGGAAGCACAAATTATCTGGCCTTGGGGGGGCAATACCAGCGGTACTGTCTCGGGCATTCTGTGTGTCGGTGATGGGGGAGTCCGTTATTGGGTTGTCGGAATGGTTAATCGTTGGAGGTAGGAGATAAAAGGAACCCATATGTCTGGGGGCCTGCTGGCCGCCGGCATCAGATCCCAAAATTCACCCAGAACTGTCTGGCAGTGGGCTGCATCATCCAACCAATTCTTGACCGTGGGCGCCAGTTTACGCCCCCAGTGGATGGCCTCCCTACGCTTAGCAGGCACTAGAAGCATCGCAATTAGTTTGCGGTTGGCATCTGACATGTGTTTGACATAACCCAGGAGGCATATCAGGGGATCAGGAGTGATACGTTCAAGAGTAATGTCACTGATAGCTGTGCATACTCCATGCCAGAATTATGAAACTCTGGGGCACAACCAGGCCAGGTGGGCAAAGTCCGCCCCGGGAGCCGAGCAGCGCGAACATCTGCCATTGTCAAGTAAGCCCATCTTGTGTAATGATGGAGGGGTGCGGTAGAGTCTGTGCAGATACTTAAAATGAATGAGCCTCAGGCGATAGTTGGGGGAGAGGCGCTTGATCTGGTTGCAGCAGTCAGGCCAGTGCTCAGGAGAGAGGTCTCTTTCTAAGTCTACACTCCACGCATTATGGGCGCGCTCAGTGTTAGTGGAGGAGGCGGCCAGTGTAAGAGCGTATAGTCTAGTGACCAGCTTCCGCGGGGAGCTGGAGGAATGGACAAACTCAAGGGCGGCGTTGGCCTTGGGGGCATGTGGGAACGTGGGGTTATCTTCTCTGCATGTTGCTCTAATCTGAAAGTACAGTAGCTTGTCAAGTGGAGCAGTGTTTTCATGAAGGGTAAAAAACTTGCTGTCGGGGTAGATGTCCGCTATGGTATTAAGACCTAGGTGAGCTGCGCGGCGGGCCATGCCTGTTGTTTACAATGGGGGGAATACTGGGTTGCTAGCGAGTCTCATGGAAGGTGCATACAATGTGCCGGCGTATTTACGCAGCCTGTCCCAGCCCCAACGCAGGCATTCAACCGTTTCAATCTCGCCGCAATTGGGTTTGGGTGGGAGAAATAGTGCGGTCTGAAGCGGCCATGGGGCAGCAAGGTCCGTCTCGACTGCCACGTGGGGCTGAAAAGGCGTGGGATGGAGCCAAAAGTGGAGAAAGCTGGCTTGGGCACAGCGCGTACAGCTTAAAATCTGGGGCTCCCATACCGCCCGAGCCAGGGGTAGTGTAAGAATATCATAAGCAATTCTGGGTTGGCTTCCAGCCCAGATCAGAGTGGTAATGTTGGAGTGCAATTTGCGGAAAAAATGCGACGTGAGAGGGACAGGGATGTTTAAAAAGAGGTACAGGAATTTTGGGAGCACCACCATTTTAGCAATGGCAATGCGCCCAGCTAATGATAAAAGGAGTTTTTGCCACAAGCGGATCTTGGTCCCCAGCCAGTCCATCGCCCGTCCAAAATTGGACTTCCAAAGTTCGTCCACGTCCCTACTCAGCCAGATGCCGAGGTATCTAGTGGGACCCGACGCCCAAACAAAGGGGTAGTCAGGGGTGAAGGGCTTTGCAGCATCCGTGAAGGGAAAAAGGACCGACTTGCTCCAATTGACTTGGACTCCAGATAGGCAACCAAATCGCACCACCTCCCTCGTCATGGGCGCAAGATTTTCCTGCGGTTCTCGGACGTACATCGTGACATCATGAGTGACAAACGTTTAAGGGGAGGGTAATTATGATTGTGTTGCATACCATGAACGCAGATGATTAGCTTTTTAGATTTTTCATTGTAATCATTACATCCGCAGATGATTAGCTTTTTAGATTTTTCATTGTAATCATTACATCCTTTCAACTAATGTTTTGAATTTGGATTTCTTAGTGAACATTATTTTTTTTTCTAAGAATGCCATTTTAACTGCCCTTTAACAAACTGTTTTAGTGAATATGCATACACACACAAACTGCGCTAGTTGCATTTCCAAAAATAAAAATGTGTACCCATGGAATTTGTTGTGTCCTGTGTTTATGTGTATGAGACCTCTAGTGGCCCTCGGCATACTCCTTACAAGTATTACGTAATCTGGTGGATGTGACTGGGTATGGTTAATAAAGTTTGTGATGCAGTGCGTTCAATTAACGGTTGCTTGTTCAAGCATAAAGAAGTGCAAGCCTGAGCTCCATGTGTGGCGTGTGCAAACACTCCAAACCATAATTTGTTTGCAGCCATCTTGTGACTCACTAACCGAGTCACAGGAAAACAGTACAAAAAAGGTGAAAAAGGAGAAAAGGGGGCAGGATAGAAACACCCTGATCCCCTAGGCCTGCTCAGGGGGTCCCACAAGGACCCCCAGAGCCCAAAAAAAGCATTTTTTTAAAAAACAAAATCACCGAATTTGCGCTGGGTGCGCAAATCCGGCCGGGAAAATTTTAAAAAAATGAAGCGCATACTCCCGCGCTTCGTTTTCAATAAGCCCCCGGGTGGGCCAGGTCCTGGGGGCTATTAGTAAATATATAGCGGGGGCCCCCTCAGCCGTGGGGACCGCCACCTCCCCGATGCTATGTTAATTATAAGCGGGGGGCACGCGGCCCCCGCAGCTCCAGGGACCACCACCTACCTGCGGCACTAATTATTTAAATGCTGGGGTCCGTTGGGGACAAAGCAGAATTGCTTTTGGGCAAGGCAAGCTGCATGTCAGCAGCTCCCCTTGCCCAAAAGCAATGCCTGCTCCCGCAGGAGGCAGGGAGCCAGATGGCACCGTGGGGGCATTGGGGCTCCCCCCATGGTCCCCAACTTGAGGGCCGGCCTTGGGGGATGGGGTCCCCGGGGCCAGAACTGGCCCTGGGAAGGGGGGCCATGCGGGCCCCTCCCGAATACTTTTTTTTTTTTATTAAAAAAGAGGCAATGCCATGGGGGATGGGGTCTACAGGACAGATAAATGCCTCAGGAGATGCCATGGGGGATGGGGTCTACAGGACAGATAAATGCCTCAGGAGGGGGGCCACGCGGCCCCCCTCCATTAAAAATTAAAAAATATGTATATGTGGCCATGCTCCGCGCGATGGGGTCCCCGGGCAGAAATTGGCCTTGGGAGGGGGGCCACGCGGCCCCCCTCCCAAATAAAAAAATAAAAAAATGTAAAAAAGAGGCAATGCCCCGGGGGATGGGGTCCCCGGTGCAGATAAAGGCCTCAGGAGGAGGGCCACGCGGCCCCCCTCCATTAAAAATAAAAAAATATGTATATGTGGCCATGCCCCGGGGGATGGGGTCCCCGGGGCCGAAATTGACCTTCCCGTTTTTTTTATTTTTTATGGGCAGGCCCTGGGGGATGGGGTCCCCAGGGCCCAAAAAAGATTGGATTGAAATAAGGGGGGCCACACAGCCCCCTTTCTAACAATTGTTATTTTTTTTTAAAAGCCGGCATCTCTCCAGAGGCCCCACCCCCTCCCTGCACCACTCTGCAAACGCACCTCCTGGTACGTTCTATGTTGGGGGATTAAGTTCCCTTGCATACTGAGGGTCCCTGGGGGCCAACTAGCCCACTAGGTACCTCCAGTAAGCGCCACACAGCTGGATTGCTTAGAGGTGGTCGAGGCCACGCCCCTTTTTACACCACTCTGCAAACGCACCTCGTGACGCACTGCTGATGGGGCGATGAGGTCCTCTTGTGTCCAGAGGACCTCAGGACTAAAATGGACTTCATCCCCCAAACAGCAGTGCGCCAGGAGGCGTGTTTGCAGAGTGGTGTAAAAAGGGGGCGTGGTCTCGGACCACTCTCAGCAATCCAGCTGTGTGGGACTTACTGGAGGTAGCTGGTGGGCTAGTTGGCCCCTAGGGACCCTCACGATTCAAGGGGACTTAATCCCCCAAACAGGAACGCGCCATAGGCACGTTTGCAGAGTGGTGGAGAAAGGGGGCGTGGCCTGTGTCCACCTTTCAGCAATCCCACTATCTGGGACATACTGGAGGTATCAGGTAGGCTAGTTGGCCCCTAAGGACACCCAGCAGCGAAGGGGACTTTAATCCCCATCCAAGAGCGCGCCAGGAAGTGTGTTTTTCAGAGTGGTGGGGAAAGGGGGCATGGCCTGCTATGAGAACTTAGCAATCCTTCCGTGTGGGACTTACTGGAGGTAATAGGAGGAGTAGGTGGCCCCCAAGGATGTCCTTGGGGGCCAACTGCCCCTCTTGTTACCTCCAGTAAGTCCCACACAGTGGGTTTGCTAAGATGTCTTCGGAGGCCATGCCCCCCTTTCTCCACCACTCTGCAAACGCGCCTCCTGGCAGACTATGGGATGGGGTTGAAGTCCAATTTACTCCTGAGGGACTTTGGGGGCCAAGAAGCCCTCCTGGTACCTCCTGTAAGTCCTACGCAGCGGAATTCCTGAGTGCTGGTCGGAGGCCCAGCACCCTTTCTCCACCACTCTGCAAACGCGACTACTAGTTAAAGAAGTGTTTGCAATGTAATAGGTTTCGCATTTGCGAGAGTTAGAGCTATTGGCGTTGTAAATGTAAAAGTTTTTTAACAATGTTTTTTGGAGTGGAGTGGATGTACGTTGTGTGTAGTGGAATTATGTGGTAAGTTGTCCAGTGAAATTATGTGGATAGAAAGTATGTGGTATTTATTTTAAAGAAATTATGTAGAGTGGGATTATGTGTTATGGAGAGTAATTATGTGGTATGGTAGACTGTGTTGTGGAGTGGTAACCTCAGGTTTAGTCTTCCTCATTTCCAAAGTAGATCAACTATGAACTTAGTGAGACAAAAAAAGAAGGAATCACTGAGGAGCACTTGTGGACCTAGTCAGAGGTATGAGCAGGGCCGCTGGAATTATGCAACTGTTTGGCTGCACCGACTTTCGCACAATTATACATTTTCCGCATTAGCCACATAATTCATCATCTGCTCCCTAATATGGAGATTTGAACAAAAAAAGCCTTGTTTCTAGCTCAAGTGGCTCAAACGTTACCAAAAATGCAGCGACAAGTGTTACAGCATGGTGGAAGGCCCTTTGCAAACCTAGAATGGTCACCTGTTACTTATTGCTAAATGTGGGTGTTAAATTGGTACTAATGGTGTGCAAGCCACTCTTGCTTCCTTCTGCGCCTCTCTTGCCTCTTTCTGCATTTCTGTTGCTTCTTTCTACACATTTCTTTCTTTTTCTGCACTTCTCTTGCCTCTTTCTGCAAATCTCTTCTACTTTCTCCACCTCTCTTGCCTCTTTCTGCATGTCTGTTGCCTCTTTCTGTACCTCATTTGCTTTTTTCTGTACCCCTCTTTGCCTCTTTCTTCATCCTTCTCCCCTTTCTGAACATCTCTTGTATTTTTCTGTACCCCTCTTACGTCTTTCTGCACCCTTTTTGCCTCTTTCTACACCTCTGTTCCCTCTTTCTGCACTTCTTTTGTTTCTATCTGCACCTGTCTTGCTTCTTTCTGCGCCCCTCTTGCCTCATTCTTTACCCCTCTTCCCTCTTTCTGCACTTCTGTTGCTTCTTTCTGCACTTATCTTGATTCTTTCTGCACCTCACTTGCCTCTTTCTGCACCTCTCTTGCCTCTTTCTGCAGTTCTCTTGCCTCCTTATGCACTTCACTTGCCTCTTTCTGTAACTCTCTTGCCTCTTTCTGCACCTCTCTTGCCTCTTTCTGCACCTCATTTGCTTCTTTCTGCACCCCTTTTGCCTGTTTCTGCACCCCTCTTCCCTCTTTGTGCAACTCTCTTGCCTCTTTCTACACCTCTCTTCCCTCTTTCCGTACCACTCTTGCCTCTTTCTGCACCTCTGTTCCTTCTTTCTTCACCTGTCTTGTCTCTTTCTGTACCCTTCGTGCCTCTTTCACACCTCTGTTGCTTCTTTCTGCAGTTCTCTTCCTCTTTCTGCACCCCTCCTACCTCTTTCTGTACCCCTCTTGCCTCTTTGTGCACCTCTCCTACCCCTTTCTGCACCCCTCTTGCCTCCTTTCCACCCCTAATGGTTCTTTCTGCACCCCTTTTGCTTCATTCTGTACTTCACTTGCCTCTTTCTGTACCCCTATTGCCTCTTTCTGCACCTCTGTTGGTTCTTTCTGCACTGCTCTGGCTTCTTCCTGCACCTCTGTTCCAAATTTCTGCATCCCTCTTGCCTTTTTCTGCACCCCTCTTCCCTCTTTCTGTACCTCTCTTGCCTCTGTCTGCCCACCTGTTCCCTCTTTCTGCATCCCTTTTGCCTGTTTCTGCAACTCTCTTGCCTCTTTCTGCAGTTCTCTTGCCTCCTTCTGCACCTCACTTGCCTATTTTTGCACCTCTGTTGGTTCTTTTGCACTGCTCTTGCTTCTTTCTGTACCTCTCTTGCAAATTTCTGCACCCCTCTTGCCTCTTTCTGCACTCCTTTTACCTGTTTCTGCACCTCTCTTGCCTCTGTCTGCACCTCTGTTCCATTTTCTGTACCTCTTTTGCATGTTTCTGCAAGTCTCTTGCCTCTTTCTGCAGTTCTCTTGCCTCCTTCTGCAACTCTGTTGCTTCTTTCTGCACTTCTCTTGCCTCTTTCTGTACCTCTGTTGCTTCATTCTTCACTTTCCATGCTTCTTTCTGCACTTGTCTTGCTTCTTTCAGTACCCCTGTTGTCTCTTTCTGCACTTGTCTTTCCTCTTTCTGTACCGTTCTTGCCTGTTTCTGCATTTCACTTGCCTTTTTCTGCACTTTTCTTGCTTCATTCTGCACCTCTGTTGCTTCTTTCAGCAATTCTCTTGCCTCTGTCTGCACTTCTCTTGCCTGTTTCTGTACCTCTCTTGCCTCTTTCTGCACCTCGCTTGCCTCTTTCTGCACCTCACTTCCTACTTTCTGCACCGATCTTGCCTCTTTCTGCACCCCTCTTCCCTCTTTGTGCAACTCTCTTGCCTCTTTCTACACCTCTCTTCCCTCTTTTTGCACCACTCTTGCCTCTTTTTGTACCTCTGTTGCTTCTTTCCGCACTTCTCTTCCTTCTTTCTGCACCTCTTGTGCCTCTTCTGCACCTCTGTTGCTTCTTTTTGCACTTCTGTTGGTTCTTTCTGCACTGCTCTTGCCTCTTTCTTCATCCCTCTTGCCTCTTTAAGCACCTCTTTTGCTTCTTTCTGCACTTCTCTCTCCTCTATCTGCACCCCTCTTGCCTCTTTCTAAACCTCTGTTGCTTCTTTCAGCAATTCTCTTGCCTCTTTCTGCACTTCTCTTGCTTGTTTCTTCACCTCTCTTGCATCTTTCTGTACCTCTGTTGCCTCTTTCTGCACTTCTCTTGCCTCTTTCTGCACACACAGGGCTACTTTTAAGCTGACCTCAGGCTCAGCAGTGCACACATGCAAGTGCAGAAAAGGGCTGCTGGCCTCTAAACTGCCACGCCCTATTATATGCTAGGGACTTAGAGGTAGTTTTAATCCCCTTGCCCTATTATGTACTAGGGCCTTACAGGGGAGGTCATGCCAATCACAGGGGTATCCCAACCCATAGTACACCCTAGTGTATGTAGGTGTTTTCACTGTATTCTAAGCGCCTTTCAGCATAGCACTGGCTCTGGGCCTGATTAGTCAGAGTCAGTTACCACCAGTACCAGTCAGCAAAAAATTGGGAGCAAGGATGACTTTGAAACAAGGCCTCTTTCTGCACCTCTCTTGCTTCTTTCTGCAACTCACTTGCCTCTTTCAGCACCTCTGTTGCTTTTTTCTACAGATCTCTTGCCTCTTTCTGCACTTCTCTTGCCTCTTTCTGCACTGCTGTTTCCTCCTTCTGCACATTTCCCGCATGTTTCTGCACCTCTCTTGCCTCTTTCTGCACCCCTCTTGCCTCTTTCTGCACCTCTGTTGCTTCTTTCTGCACTTCTATTGCCTCTTTCTGCAGATCTCTTGCCCCTTTCTGTACCTCACTTGTCTCTTTCAGCACCTCTGTTGCCTTTTTCTGCAGATCTCTTGCCTCTTTCTGCACCCCTCTTTCCTCTTTCTGCACCCCTGTTCCCTCTTTCTGCCCCTTTCCTGCCAGTTTCTGCACCTCTTTTGCCTCTTTCTGTACCTCTGTTGCCTCTTTCTTCACTTCTCTTGCTCTTTCTGCACCCTTCATGCCTCTTTCAGCACCTCCGTTACTTTTTCTGCACTTCTCTTCCTTCTTTCTGCACCCCTCCTGCCTCTTTCTGTACCTCTCTTGCCTCTTTGTGCACCTCTTCTACCTCTTTCTGCACCCCTCTTACCTCTTTTTGCACCTCTGTTGGTTTTTTCTGCACTGCTCTTGCTTCTTTCTGCACCTCACTTGCCTCTTTCTGCACTTCTCTTGCTTCTTTCTAAACCTCTGTTGCTTCTTTCAGCAATTCTCTTGCCGCTTTCTGCACTTCTCTTGCTTGTTTCTGCACCTCTCTTGCGTCTTTCTGCACCCCTGTTGCCTCTTTCTGCACTTCACTTGCTTCTTTCTACACCTCTCTTGCCACTTTCTGCACCTCTGTTGCTTCTTTCTGCACTTCTCTTGCCTCTTTCTGTACACACAGGGCTACTTTTAAGCTGACCTCAGGCTCAGCAGTGCACACATGCAAGTGCAGAAAAGGGCTGCTGGCCTCTAAACTGCCATGCCCTATTATATGCTAGGGACTTAGAGGTTGTTTTAATCCCCCTGCCCTATTATGTACTAGGGCCTTACAGGGGAGGTCATGCCAATCACAGGGGTACCCCAACCCATAGTGTACCCTAGTGTATGTAGGTGTTTTCACTGTATTCTAAGTATCTTTCAGCATGGCACTGGCTCCGGGCCTGGTTAGTCAGTCAGTTACCACCAGTACCATTCAGCAATGAGTGGGGGGCACAGGATGACTTTGCAACAAGGCCTCTTTTACACCTCTGTTAGTTCTTTCTGCATATCTCTTGCTTCTTTCTGCACCTTTCTTCAACTTTCTGGACTTCTGTTGCCTCTTTCTGCATTTCTCTTGCTTCTTTATGCGCTTTTCTTCCTCTTTCTACACATGTCCTACCTCTGTAGGCATAGTTAGAAATTAGCATCTGAAAAACCTTTGAAATTCACTGAAACAACCATAGGTGTCAGGGACGTTATAGTTAGACATTATCATTTAAAAAACCTTTGACATTCACTGAAAAAACCATAGGTTTCAGGTGACGTTATAGTTAGAAATTAGCATTTAAAAAACCTTTGAAATTCACTGAAAAAACCATAGGTTTCAGGGACGTTATAGTTAGTTGGACATTTCACTTGTACAAAACCAGAGAAATTCGGCCATTATAGTAACTCGCGTCCCTGCAATGCACTGCTGATGACGTCACATATTACATCATTCAAGACATGGTCAGTGACATCACTGATGACATCACTGATGACATCTCAAATGACATCACTTTAAAGCCCACAATGGGCCTGGAACTGCGGGTAGCCATCCCGCAGTTCCAGGCCCATTGTGGGCTTTAAAGTGACAGTGTTCATCATTTTCATGCAACCATTTGGATAATGGACTACTAGTCCCACAAGTCATAGCGTGGCACTCATCTGTGTGGCCCATCCAAGGGCGGTTAATTGTGAATAAAGTAGGTGTGTCCATATGTACGAACCTGTTGTTAAGCCTCTGATGAAGGGTGAGTGCCCAGAAACGCGTCAGGCTGTGATCATTAACACCAGGACTGTAAACACGTGAAGTTGCAGTGTTTAGCCTTACCCGTCGGTCGGCTGCTGGTGAGTGCGGTCCTGCCTGCGGGCAATTTGGAGCTTTATATTATACATGGCTGCCCGGCCGCGAGGACTCGCACCACCCCGTGAGGATTGGGGGCCACGGGGCTTCGAATAATCGGAGTCCTGAGAGTGGACCAGCAACGCAGGGATCAATAGCTATCCCGCAGTTCCAGGCCCAATGTGGGCTTTAAAGTGATAGTGTTCATCATTTTCGTGCAACCATTTGGATAATGGACTACTAGTCCCACAAGTCATAGCTTGGCACTCATCTGTGTGGCCCATCCGAGGGCAGTTAATTGTGAATAAAGTGGGTGTGTCCATATGCACGAACCTGTTGTTAAGCCTCTGATGAAGGGCGAGAGCCCAGAAACGCGTCAGGCTGTGATCATTAACACCAGGACTGTAAACACGTGGAGTTGCAGTGTTTAGCAGAAGAACTGACATGAAAAGGCTGTTGGAAAGGTGTATCATAATCCCCACAGCGGTGCCTGAGGAGGTACCGCCTCCATTTTGGGGATTACAACCCATCTGCCGACGGACAGGCTACTTGAGCCTGTCAGAGGTGGAGCGGATTCCCCCCGCAGGCATCGGTTGGACCACCTGTATCTTAATATGGCGGTCAAACAGATGCCTCGTATGTAGGGCGGAGCTCCACCGACGAGCTGTCCGGTGGCCTCCCGCCCGACATAGTCATGAGCCCCTCAGTATTTTACCACAGGGCTGCCTATGTGCCTGGGCAATGTTTTGTTTTAATACTTACCTTTTCCTTTTCTTTTCTTGTTATAGTGCTCCACACCACAATCGTTCTGTCTTAAAAACATAATTGGAAAACGAAAGGCCACAGAGCCTGCACAGGGAATGCACGGTCATTGGAAGACCATGAGGAAAGCAGATAATTATATTTTAAAGGAAATTGACTCAATTATTGAGGAAGTTCAATCAATGATTGGAACCAAAAACTCCCAAGCTAAGCCCAAACAAAACTCCAGCAGGAACTCAAAGCGCCCGGTCTGCATGCTTCCCCGCATAATTAAAAGAAAGGAAATATGTAGTGCTTCTTGTAAGAACCACACTGAGAGTGAGTCAAGCCCATTAATTCCCAGAAATGAACTTCCTCCCGATGCTAATCCATGGGATGTTCCCCAAGCGCCCATTGTCATATGTAGTAACTGGTTCTCTGCCTTGCAATTGCCTAACAAGGCCATCCTCATAGATGAGATATCAAATTTGATGGCCAGACCAGGTGGGTGGTATATTAATAAACCAAAAAATGTGAAGGTTGAGGAGAGTTTGATGGAGAATGGCAAACATCCACATCCAGGGTTAGAAAAGATGTCAAATTTCCCTTTCGGCTCTTCTTTGTAAATCATGGATACTTCCCTCATCTTTTTCCTTCACAGTCATACCTGGTAATTGCATAGCCCTGCAGAAGGGTCATAGTAATTTCAGGTATAGAATCGTCACTGAGCCAGGTTTCCGACAGGAGTATGGCCACTGGTTCCTTGTCCTCTAGGAAGGTAAACAGCCCAAGACTGCGTTTATATAGTGCCCTACAATTAAGTAGGTACACCTGCAACGTTTTGTCATTTAGATTCTGGAGGGGCAGATGCACTTGCTTCAAAAAGGGAAAACATTGAGCTTGAAGCGCATTCAAAAAGAAAAAAAGCAGCAGCTCTGCCTGCTGCTCGTGATCAAAGGGCCACTGCAGGCATCTGATCAGCTGGGGCGAGGGAGCAAAACATATATGGGCTTAAATGGTTTGGAACCTATTTCCCTACAGGTACCCATTGTTTTTTCTGTACAGTGTGATGCTGTGATAGCTCTTCTAAAAATGGAAAACGAACAGCAATTCATTTGGGGCCGGATGTAGACACAAATTAGTAGGACTACAAGAGTTAAATTGAAAAATAACTTTCTCGACGCGAAGTGACTGTATATTTATCGTGTTTGATCGTAAATATATGTGTTTGTTTATGTGAAATAATATCTACTGTGATGTTAATGTTTTCATGTATGTTAGTAATGTAAATATTGTAAATACTGCTTTTTGCTTTAAAGAAAACACCGAGGGTATGTGCAAAGATAATCGGTGATAGGAATCTTAAATGTGAAAAGTTTACAAAAAAGAAAAAATAAGAATAGTGAACCCAGAGTTAATTAAAATGACTTCTGTGGCAAAAAGAAAAATCTGATTTATGGTGTCTGAGGCATTTGTTTGTTTGAAATTCCCATTAGGAATGGCCAGCACTCATAGGGATGGTGGCCTGCTGGGGTCAGCAGACCACCATGTCTGTGACTGCTTTTTTAATAAAGCAGTTTTTTTTTAAATGCAGCCCGTTTTCCTTAAAGGAGAGCAAAACATATATGGGCTTAAATGGTTTGGAACCTATTTCCCTACAGGTACCCATTGTTTTTTCTGTACAGTGTGATGCTGTGATAGCTCTTCTAAAAACGGAAAACGGACAGTAATTCATTTGGGGCCAGATGTAAGACCCACCAATTTGCGACTCGCAATTTGCGACTCACAAATTGGGATGCACAACAGTGTCTCAGACACGTTTGCGATTACTAATGGGGTGGCAAATTGCATGCCTCATTAATATTAATGAGGCTGGCGCAATTTGCGACCCCATTAGGAATGGCCAGCACTCATAGGGATGGTGGCCTGCTGGGATCAGCAGACCACCATGTCTGTGACTGCTTTTTTAATAAAGCAGTTTTTTTTAAAACAGGATGCATTTAAAAGAGAAAAATATTTTCTCACATACTCATAAAGGGGTAGGGGTCCCCTGTGGACCCCTTCCCGTTTGCAAGTGATTTACCACCTACTTGAAGTAGGTGGTAAACTGCGAGTGTTTTGCGACCGCAAGTGTGTCACAAAACAATAGTATATGGCATGGTGACTTGCTATTAGGAAGGGATGCCCGTTCCTAATAGCGAGAGTTGCAAATGCTATTTTGCGAGTCAGTGACTTGCAAAATAGCATTTGTACATGCCTTTACCCTTTTTTGCGGTGGCAAACAAGAGGATCTCCCGTTTGCGGCCGCAAAAAAGGGTCGTACATCTGGCCCTTAATTTCCTCCACGCTTGCCAGTTTCTCCTGTGCTATAATGAAAGCTTGACTTTAGAAAACATTGTTTTCAGTGAATATTGTTTGGCTGATGTAACTGGAGGAGACCATGGCCTGGTGAACTATTTAAACAAGTGGCGATCAAATATTTGATTGAGATCCCTTTTAGCAGTCGAATTAAGAGGAAGCCCAACCTTCTCAAAAGAGCATCTGGTACATAGAGGTTGTCACAATGGTATTTATTTAAAGAAAAATGACATGTGAGGCATTTTACAGCAATATTTTTCAAAAACTTTTTTTTTTTTTAAAACATAGGTTTTACAGTTTTTTGTCTCAAAAGTTGCATTTGGACGGCCATGTGATATGGGTGTTTCAGCGATAATCAGCTGTGGCCTCTCCTTGATCTTTTTTCACCCTTTTACTCTTCACATTTTTCCTCTTCTTTTGCTTGCTTCCCCCGTTTTTCCCGCTGCTGCTGCCCCCGCGGCCCCTCCACTAGCCAGCCCTAGCCAGTTCCCCTCCCCACTCCCGCCTCCTGTCCAGCCCTCCCCGACCCCTACTTAATGTCGGCCGCTGCGGGGACAGAGGAGCAAGACCACTGACTCATTGTCAGTGAAATTGCTCTCCCACCCTCGCAGCTCCACCATTAAGTGAGGCCTCTCCTGAGCCCCTGCACTCCCGTAGTGTTTGGTGTTCGAGGCCCTCCTCCACCCGCAGGTTATACCTGCGCCTCATCCCTGGTGGTCCAGTGGACCTCTGACTCCTTTCTCTCGCTCCGCTTTCTGCCCCCTTCATCCTCTCCTTTCTGCTCCGTTTTCATCCTTTAGCTTTCTCACCCTCTCCTTCTTTATTGCATTTTTCTTCTGCTTTCTGCTCCGTTTCACCCTTTATTATTTTCACCCTTTTACTCTGTATATCTTTCGCTTTTCTTTTTTCACCCTTTCACTCTTCACATTTTTCCTCTTCTTTTGCTTGCTTCCCCCGTTTTTCCTGATGCTGTTGCCCCCGTGGCCCCTCCCCCCCAGCGCGACCAGCCTGAGCCAGTTCCCCTCCCCGCTCCCACCTCCCAGCTGTCCAGCCCTCCCCTACTTAATGGCGGCCGTTTGTGCGGCCACGCAGCGGCCGCGCTCTGCGGGCGCGCAGCTGGCGTGCCAAAGGCAAGCCCATCTGCGCCCATCCGCGACCCGATCGCGACCAGCGCCAAGAACCCTGGACCTCCGCACCGCCAGCGCTACAACCCAGCGGCACTCCACGCACTCAACCCAGGCCGCAAGCTAGCATCACCAGCCGACACCCACGGACCCTTCAGCTGTCACCGCTGCCGGCACACCTTCATCGAAGAGCACAACATCCTCGACTCCTCCCAATCCGGCTTCAGAAAAAACCACAGCACAGAAACCGCCCTACTCGCCGCAACAGACAACATCCGCTCCCTCCTGGACAGAGGAGAAACAGTAGCCCTCATCCTCCTCGTCCTCTCAGCGGCCTTCGACACAGTCTCCCACCGCACCCTAACACACAGACTCCACGCAAGGATCCGGGACAAAGCCCTCAACTGGATCCACTCTTTCCTCTCCGGCAGAACGCAGCAGGTCAGACTCCCTCCTTTCCTCTTGGACCCTACACCAACCACCTACGGAGTCGCCCAGGGTTCCTCCCTCAGCCCCACGCTCTTCAACGTCTACATGGCTCCGCTCGCCCACATCGTCAGAACCCACGGACTCAACATTGTTTCATACGCAGACAACACCTAACTCATCCTCTCCCTATCCAACGAACCACACGCAGCAAAACACAACTTTCAAGAAGGCATGGAAGCCGTTGCCAAATGGATGAAAAGCAGCTGCCTACAACTCAACACTGACAAAACAGAAGTACTCATCTTGGGCCCACACCCCGACTCCTGGAATGACACCTGGTGGCCCCCGCCCTCGGAAGCCCACCCACCCCCACGGACCATGCACGCAACCTTGGAATCATCCTGGACTACGAGCTCAAGATGGACCGCCAGATCAACTCCGTCGCATCCTCCTGCTTCCACACCCTCTGCCTCCTACGTAAGACCTTCAAATGTATCCCCCTCGAGCACAGAAAGACCGTCACTCACGCCCTCGTCACCAGCAGACTCGACTACGGCAATGCACTCTACGCCAGAATAAACAAAAACCTCACCCGCAAGCTACAATACATCCAGAATGCCGCCGCAAGACTGGTCCTCAACCTGCCAAGACACTGCCATATCTACCAGCACCTGCGCACACTCCACTGGCTCCCCATCGAGGCTAGAATCACCTTCAAGATTCTCACCCATGCACACAAAGCCCTCCACAACACCGGACCAGCATACCTGAACAGCCGACTCAAATTCTACGCACCCTAAAGGACCCTACGATAAGCACAGCTCTCCTACGCCGTGGTCCCCCATGCCAGAAAGACTAGATCGGGAGGCCGCTCCTTCTCCTTCCTCGCGACCACAGCCTGGAACGCCCTACCACTCCACTTCAGACAGACAACATCACTCCCCATCTTCAAG
The DNA here is from genome assembly GCA_963921515.1 of Calotriton arnoldi. Classification (NCBI taxonomy): domain Eukaryota; kingdom Metazoa; phylum Chordata; class Amphibia; order Caudata; family Salamandridae; genus Calotriton; species Calotriton arnoldi. The sequence goes on from CAWUFW010009397.1 coordinate 267,426, forward strand.
AGAAACCTCAAAACTTGGCTCTTCGACAGACCCCCTCCTTGATGGACTGGAACCTGCACCCCCCTCCCCCCCAGCGCCTTGAGACCCTCACGGGTGAGTAGTCGCACTTTAACAAACGCATGATTGATTGATTGATCTCCTGCCCTGCCAAGCATTCACGATGATGGTGGGCTGGGGAGCAGATGATTGTGTGCTAGAATTGGCCTCCCTGTTGCCCAGGTGTTGCTCAGGACCTTGAGCCATTTTCACCTCGGCCCCCCTGGGGCCCACACAGCACAGAAACAGAGTTTGCACTTGGCACCTCGCCCACAGCCCTTCTCATTCAGGGCATAGTGGGCGAGGAAAAATGGGTCTCACTATGGAGGCCAGTTGATGTTGTGAACTCGCACCATCTTCACCTCAGCCTCCCCACCACCCCATGGATGGCCCAGCAGCTGTGTTTTGTGCTTTATCCCCTCCCCTGCCAGGCCATTTATTTATTTAATGCAATTTTATATAGCGGTAACTTTACTTGAAGGTGTCAGAGCACTTTACAAAAGGACCAGTTACATAACATAAGGACTTCAGAGTACATCAGTTACATAAAAGATACAAAGAGATAATCTCTAGATTCACATAAGAATGGTAGTAAGTACAAACGTCTACTACAGATACTAGTGGTTAGAGTTTCATATAAACAAGTTGCAAATTAACTCAAGGAACAGATACAAACAGAGAAACTCTAAATTCACATAAGAATGGTAGTAAGTGCATAAGTCTACTACAGATACTAGTGGTTAGAGTTACAAATATACATGTTGCAAATTCACTCAAGATTACATTTAAATGAAAAATTAAGTGGTTAGGGTAGGACAAATATAAAGTATATATTTACACTGCATGATCTTCTCGGCATTGTTTGGGTTCTTGCTTTCAGCCAGGCATTCAGGGTGTTGTTACACTCACCGGCGGTGATCTTGGGCCTGGAGGGATCTCTGAGCTGGTGATGTCCAGAGCGCTTCGCATGCAGCAGGCGAGGTCCATAGCAGGGCTCCTTTTTGCCATGTTGTTTACAGGGACAGGCAGTCCCTCACCGGCAGGAGTGCGGCTCCCCCGCGCTGTGAGGCACTGAGTGTGCCTGTACACCACCTACCAACAGCAGGTAAAGTCCGCAGCAGGGCTCCTCCCCACCTGGGCATCCACCGGTACAGGCAGTCCCTGGCCACAGGACATTGCAGGGCATCTTCGAGAAGTGAAATGGCGATTGGCCTCTCCTCAAGCAGGGAGTATGTGTCTTGTCCCCAGGCAGATCTTCCGCAGCGATGGGGAAAGGAACGCTCCCGAGGGTGGCGCAACCAGCGCGGTACGCTCGGTCAGAGTCTCCCCTCCGCCCTACCTGATGACCCCGCGTTCTGCTTCAGATCCCCCAGGCTTCCACCGCATCTTGACGCCTCAAGTGTGGACTAGGGAAGATAGGTGAGAGCACCCTCAATGTCGGGCGGGTGCCTCCAGAGGTGGGGTGTGAGGGGCCCCCGTTCACTCCTTGGGAAGGTCGGCCCCCGCTGTTAATGTAGAGATTGCCCCGCTGTGGCAGGGAAGTGGAGATCTCAGCTTCGCTGTGTTCTGCACTGCCCTGAGGCAGTGGTGGGTTGAATAATTTAGTAATAGCAGGGGCCCCGCTGTTACTCGGGTGCTCCTGCACTGGAAGGCTGTGGAATAATTTTGTAATAGAAGGGGGCTCGCTGTTTTTCAGTTGCTCAGCTTGTAGGCCATTGTCACCTTGACCCCGGTGTCCTTCCCAAGAAGAATATCCTCCCACTTTCATGCCTTGCGTGTGCATAGGCATATGTGGCCTAACGGCCAGAGTTGCAGAGATGGGGAATCAGGTTTGAGTCCCAGCGTATGCTCAACATCCTGTGATTCTGGGCAGATCACTTCATCTCCCAGGCCCTTAAATAAAAAATCTGATCTTGTGTTCTGTAATTGGTGCTCATGAATACCGCTCAAATAGCCTTTGTCTTGGGCTGAATTCACACTATATAAAACTGTCAAAAGGAAAAACAACAATAAAAAAGAACTATTTGTTCATGCTTTATGATTCTGCAAATGGAACATGATAATTAAAGAGGAAGCTTTATTAAAACACATCCGTGTTTTTTAACACAGCTTTTCTGATGCAAAATTTCCATTTAATTCCCCTTAGTGCCTCACTGTCTGGTTTTCTTATGTTGTGGAGGCTGTGCTCTGACACTTAAGTCATTCTGTACCTCTTATTGAGCGCACCATTCTACATCTATGTTCTTTTTGTTATTCTGGGAGAGTCTAAGCTTGCACTAAGCTAAAATTTCATTGTATTCATATTTTCCAGTGACTCCCTCCTCAGCCTGCAATGGGGGATCTTGTTGGGTGATGTTTGTGGCTTTCCTTTCTCTCCCCAGTAGAAAGGGACACTCAAATTTCCTGCCTCACCTCCATATAGACACACCCCTCCCTCACTGCCTGCATGCGTGGGAAAAAAGCAGGCCTATATGTTTCTGTCTCACTTCTCTGACCCACCCCCTTTCTCAGTCAGCCAGTAAGACGCAGTTTTTGGATTGAAGTGGGGGTAAGAGTTCATAGACTTCCTTCCCGCCTCCTGATTACCACGCCCATGTTAACCAGACGAGGGACATAAAAGCAGCTGGCCAGCAGCTTGCATCAGACAACTTCAGGTTGGACACTACAGCACCCACCACCAGGCAGTTCTTATCCAGAAGTAGCAGCAAGTGGTCAAAGCGAAGACCTGCCCAGCCCTCAGGTGCCCATAAGACCTGCTTCAACAGGCTGCTGCTTCAGCTTACATCTTCGTCTCTTTAGGCCCCATCCTTTTACTATCCTTCCCAGGATGAAGGAAGCCATGCGTAGGCCTTCAGTGGCCCAGTCTAACTCCTGAGCCTTAGGAAGAAGACAGTCCTGACCCTCCCACACAGAACTACAGAGTGTTAACCCAGCCTTTTCTATTTGGTTACTCTTTTAACCAGATGCACCACAAGGCCTAGCGCCAACTCAAGAGGGCCATTATATCCCCTTGGCACCCCACTCTCCACAGGGCTGCCCAAAGTAGGCTGAGTAAAGCAGTACTCAAAGCCATATCTTGTGCACCTCATTCGCGGTCCCACCACATCCAGAAAATCCTGCATTAGGCTCAGTGCAGTAGGTCTGCCCCAAAGCTTTACTGACTTACCACATACAGCACCCAGAAATGCAATGTGTTGCTAGCCAATCCCTTCCTCTGAAGGAAGAAGGAACAGGTGGGAATCATTTTTAGGTTGAGTGTAACAGCGCTTGGCTATTGCTTAGTGACCTGTTGTTGATGGTTTGTTGAGTTAAAGTCCGCCAACCCCTTGCCGCTGTTTGTAATTTGTCTGTGGCACTGTCCTTTAGAAATTTTTGCTTGTTACTGGGCAATCCTTCCTTTTTCCCCTCCCTTGTGTTTCCGCTTTCCTGCCCGGGAGCACCAGTCAAGTACTGACTCTTTACTCTCTCAGGGTTTACGTATTCCTCGGAGGACTACTTTGCTTTATATTCGGCCAAGTGCTGTATCTAGGCAAAGTGCAGCGCGTTCACTTCGGCGCATTCACTGCCCGCTCACCTGCTTGTGTTTGTTTATGCATATCATATGCCTGCTGCCCGCTTGTGTTTGTTTTGGTGCACTTTAACTTTGGTATGCTTGCGGCCCACTTGTATTTGTTTTGGTGCACTTTAACTTTGGTATGCCTGCCTGCCCCCGCTTGTGTTTGTTTTAATGCGCTTTCACTTTGGTATGCCTGCCTGCCCCCCGCTTGTGTTTGTTTTCGCATTATCTTTACAATTTAGCCTACTTTTCTTTCCTTCTGCACGGCGTGGAAGATCCTGCACCAGAACTGGAGGCTGGTCCGACTTGGTGTACTGCCCTCCATGGCCCTTGCTCCTCTTCTGATACAAAGGACTCAAGCAGTTTCCTGCTCGCAAAATTAAACACAGCGAGGGAACGTGTTTCAAGTTTCTCGCTGTTTCTGCTCTCGAGTCTGTGAGGCGTAAGTGGCGCGACCCTATTTTTATTTTCTGTTGGCTCACCATTTTATTACCTCTTCTCTGTTATACCCTGACATTGACAAACACATTACTTGTGCATTGACACTATTGTTTCCTAAATATTTATATAAATATAATTACCCGTCCCTAAATGTGCGTGTGGCTTTACTAATATTATCCCTGCATTGGCACAATTTATCCACACCTAACTGCTGCCCTCTGTTTCTTATGTTAATCATTCCCACAGCTCTAAGTACAGTCGATGCAGCTTGTGTTTCTGATTGGACAGATACTGCTGCTGAATAAACAAAGGCATTCTACGCTGTCCAGACTTCCTTGGTAAGAGGAGCGGGTTGCCCCTTTCTCTAGAACTGTGGCCACGGGGACAGGTTACCCTCCCTCCCCGCCCCCACAAAAGAAACCTACACTGGCATCTGAACATAGTGCCTATATAGGCAACACTCCCCACCCTATGCCAAATAGCATGCATGATGGAATAAATAAATACACAACACAATTTTTTGGATGGGAAAATATTGCTGCAGGTTTATTCCATACAAAAGTATGCAACATGGTGGGTTATCTTACGGACGATCCAAGGGCAGGCAGCGGCGACTAACCTACGCTGCCCTGCCCGCCTGATGAGCCAAATTGCACTGTGGCCAACCCAATCAGTGCTACCAATTATGGTGTGATCCCACTCACTATGATCACGTGGACCACTGGACCACTGGACCACCATCTTACTCACGCCCCTTTCCGGGTGGAGCGTTGCAAGGCAAGCCCCCGGTTGTTCAGGCTTACAACCGCCCTAAGGACTAGCGGGGCGCCGACGATTTCCTTCCAGGGACCTGCCAGAGGACACCTGGGATTTGGCACTGGCACCCCTACTGTGCTCCTGAAGAGGTACCCTTCTGCCTCCGGATCGCCCTGTAACTCTGCCAAAGCTCTGGAGGTGGCCCCCGTCGCCTACAGAGACCCCCCACCAAGACTGCCAATTTTCTCACCTGCAACCCGCTATTTCCGGGGCCTCTCTAATGTCCAGTAGGAACAGATCCATGCCCACCTGTGACCAGTGCCCCCCAATTTGTCAAAATAACCTTTGGTGTTCGCCTGGATTAGCCCGTGCCTGATGAAGCCAAAGCCCCTTTGGTCTGTGAACTTGCGCGTGGTGCTGTATATCCTTATGCTAAGAAAATGGGACTATGTTTTCTTTTTGCCAAAACGGTACCTAGTTTTGCAGAGCAGCAAGGCAGCACGAGTCTGGTTTATTGAACTGTATGGTAGGCAGAGGTGTGAACAGTATTATTTGGGCAGGACCTGTAGAGAAAGGTGTGCTCCAGAAAGTGTCACTGGCATATATCCGGGAAGTCATATTTGTGAAATCATCTACGATTTTCACACGAAGCTTGGAAAAGGTCATTCTAGTCTTAAAATGTTTAGTCAAACCGAAGGGATTTATTACTGTTACCCTCTGCAAGTTACACAAGGATCACTTAAGCATGCATGTTAACCCACTGAACTATCTTGGTACCATGTAACTTCCGGAAAAGTCAGGCCATGTAGACTTTCATTCTAAGTAGGAGTCAGTTCACCGTGTTTGTATGTTTTTTAAGCAGAACAGTCTCATTTGTTAAATTGATGGTACTCTCTACCTACTACAGGCTCCTGGAAGAAGCAGGAGCAGTTAGGGGGACTGTGCTGTTCCAGGCAGCCACCAAGAGGAGAGGAGTACAAGGCGGATCTACCACGATCTGCAGGGCCCACCCGGGACAGGTTTCTCTGGCAGAGCAGGCACAGTTTTATTTAATTATTTCTGCATTTTTATATAGCGTGTACTTTACCCAGAGGTGTCAGAGCGCTTTACAATAGAGCGAAGTGAATAACATATGGAATGCGAGTGACATGGTAGTAAGTAACATTACTAATATGCACAACCGTTGCTCGTGGTGGGAGTTACAGATTGATAGGTTACAAATTCACTCAAGGTTACATATTAAGAAAAGGTGAAGCGATTAGGGTACCACAAATATATAATACATATTTGCAAAATTGAGACAGAGGGTTGTGGTAGCTTTTGTGCGTGTCATGAACAAACAGGGACAGGACCTGGGATCAGGGGACGTTTGCCTGGTGGGGAGCTTGGCGAGGACAGTTTTAGAGATGCCTTCAATAAACAGTTGTGCACAGCCCTCAATTTAAGATATCATTTAAGTGAGCAGCAGTTGAGAGGTTCCAGGCTCAACCTGGTACAGCTCACTAATGGCGGAGGCAGTAAAGGTAATGACGGGCAAGCGGTGGTCACTGGGCGATGACTCATTCCTAATGTGGCTGTAGCCTTGGCATAAGGGAGGATAGTTAGCAGCCTTCCGTGCAGCCATCTTGGAATGGCACCTCTGTTATTTCACTGAGGAATCATGGAAGGCAGAAGAATCAACAGTAGTTCATGTTCAAACTATTTCAAATTGAAAGTAAATCAGGAGTACACTGGGAAAATACAGACCAGAGCCGCTACTGGCTACCTTGATGTGACCCAGACCTCTCCTTGCCCGTTGTGACAGGTTTCAACGTTGTCGGCAGTTTGTTGTCAGGAAATTCACTGAAGTTATTGAACATTTAGTAGTTTCACTTCTTCACTGTCCCCCCTCCTCATCCCCCTCCACTCCCACACCCCCTGCCGCATAGGACATCCAGTACCTCCTTCTTTTATCAGAATGGAATGAACTTTTTCACCAAGTAGTGCAAGAAATATGTGCTCCAGACTAAATCTCAAATTGCAAGTGTGGTTTTGCATGCAAAACATTTTAATGTGTGATGTCCTACATCTCGTCCTTATTGCAGTGGCAAGTCCACATCAGCACCCCTTACCCTGCGTGTAAGGGCCCATCGAGAAAATGGACCATCCAAAACACATTATTTCTAGCCTAGTTTTAAATTTCTCCTGCTGCAGTAAATGTGCGTCTGATTAAAATAGTCTATAGTCCCAGGGCAGGCCGCTGCATCCTCTGCTCTCAGTATATACAATTATGTTCAGTCTGGTGAAGTTCGTTTCTAGTCCTAGGGCAAGCCGCTGCACCCTCTGCTCACAGTATATACAATTATGTTCAATCTGGTGAAGTTTGTTTCTAGTCCTATGGCAGGCCACTGCACCCTCTGCTCACATTATATACAATTATGTTCAATCTGGTTAAGTTCGTTTCTGGTCCTAGGGCAGGCCGCTGCAACCTCTGCTCACAGTATATACAATTATGTTCAATCTGGTGAAGTTTGTTTCTAGTTCTAGGGCAGGCCGCTGCACCCTCTGCTCTCAGTATATACAATTATGTTTAATCTGGTGAAGTTAGTTTCTAGTCCTAGGCCAGGCCGCTGCACCCTCTGCTCTCAGTATATACAATTATGTTTAATCTGGTGAAGTTAGTTTCTAGTCCTAGGGCAGGCCGCTGCACCCTCTGCTCTCAGTATATACAATTATGTTCAATTTGGTTAAGTTTGTTTCTGGTCCTAGGGCAGGCCGCTGCACCCTCTGCTCACAGTATATACAATTATATTCAATCTGGTGAAGTTCGTTTCTAGTCCTAGGGCAGACCGCTGCACCCTCTGCTCTCAGTATAAACAATTAAGTTCAATCTGATTAAGCTCGTTTCTGGTCTTAGGGCAGGCCGCTGCACCCTCTTCTCACAGTATATACAATAATGTTCAATCTGCTTAAGTTTGTTTCTGGTCCTAGGGCAGGCCGCTGCACCCTCTGCTCTCAGTATATACAATTATGTTCAATCTGGTGAAGTTCGTTTCTAGTCCTAGGGCAGGCCGCTACACCCTTTGCTCACAGTATATACAATTATGTTCAATCTGGTGAAGTTCGTTTCTAGTCCTAGGGCAGGCCGCTGCACCCTCTGCTCTCAGTATATACAATTATGTTCAATCTGGTGAAGTTCGTTTCTAGTCCTAGGGCAGGCCGCTGCACCCTCTGCTCACAGTATATACAATTATGTTCAATCTGGTTAAGTTAGTTTCTGGTCCCAGGGCATGCTGCTGCACCCTCTGCTTACAATATATGCAATTATGTCCAGGCTGGTTTAAATTAAACTACTTTAGAGATGGAACAACTCATATTGGACCCCACTGCTTTCATTGTAGTTTGAATGTTTGTCCCATGTAAGTGAATCTAAACATTATATCAGAAAGCCAGATATAGAGAAAATGCTTCAGAAGAATTCAGAACTAAACACCTACAAATATTTCTCTTAATATAGATAACCATTTAAAACACGTTCTCGTATTCAGATGGGCTCTCGCTGCAAATCAAACTGACACTTTCTGGTGTAACTAGAACTCTTGTGCGAAGAGCCAATTTTTATATATGCTGTAAATTATTTAAGGCTCAAGTCATCCACCCGAAATAATAATCCAAACTATATTACTGGATACCTGCTAGAGCACGAAACGTATTTGCTAGTTGTATTGCTTCCAGTTAAAAATAACTTTGGATAGACTCCCAAACCCAACAGCTCAGAATAAAAGTTGATTGCTACTCTCAGATTCACACACAGATAAAGAAAGCCTGTAAAAACACATTCTAGTACTGTCGTACATAGAGAAAGACAATTAGAGTGAACATTGGCTGTGACCCCTGTTGGCAGTACCCAACAACCTGTGATAGGAAGGGTGTGGTGCAAAAGTGGCTGATTAAACAGTGCTAAACTTGGCCTCCAAGCAGGCAGATCCAAGATGGCTCTCCGGGTGTCCGCCTGGTGTAGAAAGTGTCTCATTGGAGTTTAAAGTTTAGTATTGGATTGTACATGGGCTTTAGGTAGGGGTTCAGCCTCAAAATGTGTAGTTTTCAGAAGTAACATCTCCTGCAGGCTCCGATCTAATAGGAAGGCCTCCCTGTGCTGTTATATCTGCAGGGGCTGCTGTCCCTTGTGTCCTAAGCCCTCCTCTGCTGCTGCCCGCTGCTTTACAAGGATATTAGCTAGCTTATTTCAGGCTTCCGGTTCCTCTGCTACTTTACAGGATTATTACCGAGGTTACCTCAGGATTCCTCTATTATCCCAGGCTTCCTCTGCTGCTTTACGAGTTTATTACAGAGCTTAAGGTTATCTGAGGTTTCCTCTGCTACTTTACAGGGTAATACTTTGCACAGTTGTACCGAGCTTAAGGTTGTCTGAGGCTTCCTCTACTGCTCTAAGGATATTACAAAGGTTACCTCAGGCTTCCTCTGCTACTTAACAAGGATATTAGCGAGGTTATCTCAGGCTTCATCTGCTGCTTTACAAGGATATTACAGAGGTTATCTTAGGTTGCTTCCTCTGCTGCTTTACAGGGTTATTACGGAGGTTACCTCAGGCTTCCTCTATCATCTCAGGCTTCCTCTGCTGCTTTACAAGGTAATGCTTTTCAAGGTTATCACCTAAATTAAGGTTATCTCAGGCTTCATCTGCTGCTCTAAGGATATTATAGAGGTTACCTTATGCTTCCTCTGCTGCTTTGCAAGGTTATGTTTATACAAGGTTATTATAGAGATTAAGGTTATCTCAGGCTAACTCTGCTGCTTTACAAGGTTATTACCAGGTTTGCCTCAAGCTTCTTCTGCTGCTTTACAAGGTTACTACTGAGGTTGTCTCAGGCTGCCTCTGATGATTTACAAGTTTATTACCAAGGTTATCTCAGGCTTCCTCTGTTACTTTACAAGGATATTACCGAGGTTATCTCAGGCTTCCTCTGCTGCTTTACAAGGATATTACTGAGGTTATCTCAGGCTTCCTCTGCTACTTTGCAAGGTTATCACTAATGTTACCTTAGGCTTCCATCCCTTGCAGCATCCCTTTCAAAAGAGAAATGTGCTTTATAATACAAGGGATTCTTCAATCCTTGAATAAAAATCCATCTAATTTCTTTATAATCGGCAACTTATAATGCACCTAGTCTCTGATTATAAAGAAATTACTTCATATTTGAACTGTAATTACAGTTGAGTTCTGACATCATAGTGCCTGTTGTCAGAGCCAGAAGCTGAAGGGAAAGACAGGTCAGGTCTCAGAGCTTAATTAAAACATCTGTTTAAACCAATAAAAAAGAAACGCCGCTTTTCTTTTCTATGCTCGGTTTTACTAGCTTTCTAGTGATAAGCAGAAAGAATGTTTATTGTTTACACTCCTTAGATAATTCTATATAAGTTAGAATTTATCTGCATGTTCTACACATTCCGAGCTACTGCAGCTATAAAAAAAACTGAGTTGTACTGAAATGATTCTAATATGTTTTTGCAACAAATATTTAACAGGTTTTTGATGTGTTTAATTTTGCCCTAGAAGTTCCGTTTTTAGGTCGAGCCAGGGCAGCGCATGCACTGCTCTGCGAGCCATGCTGCATTAAAGTATGGAATAGAAGCCCTCCCACTCTCCGCCCATATTTGTCATTGGCTTGTGTCATTGTCCTTCGTAAATGCTGGCTTCTGATTCGTTAATAAGCTTGTTAGTCCCTCCTTAGTACCGCCTTGTCTTTATTCGTAACCTCCAATGAGGACTGGCCCTTTTACTTCAGTTCTTACATGATGAGTCTTTTTTAGTCTGAAAGCACTATTTTCTTTAAATAGTTTCTCCTACTGCAGGCACGACGTGCTTTCCTGAAACATTCAGCGCGCCATGCGTGCTTTCACTTTCTAAGCAGCCCGGGACAATGGCGGCCGCTTCCTTGAAAAGGTCTTGGATTTACAAGAGTTTGAGCTGCCTTTTATTTATGTGTTAATTATCAAAAAATATAAATAAAAGGCATTGTCATTTACAATGCCAATAGCTTAAACTCTCTCAAATCCGAGACCTATTGCATTGCAAATGCTTGTTAGAGATTTTTTACCAATTTTTTGCACAATTAACTAATTCATTTGTGTGCCAGGTAACATTTTAGCTCTATTATAAAGGCCTCGTCCAAAATGCAAACAAAGGACATATTTCTCTATATGCCAGGAATATTAATTAGGAAGTTTTGGTTAGTTGTTGGCTGTAGTTTGTAGGTCATTCTGACTGGACTCTGTTTTAGATCCTAGGCCGGAATGTGGCAACATGTGTGTGTGTGTGTTGATTTTATGATATGTCTAAGGCTTTGTGCAATGTGCTTCCTCTAAAGAGAACTGTTTGAGCCTCATTATAAGCTAGGCCCTGCTCGAGGCCCAAGCAAAATTTGCAAACTTGACACTTCTTTCTCTGTGCAGAAGGATTCCCTTTTCTAGCATGTTGAGGTTATATGTTCTTTTTGCTGATTTTCTATAATTTTCATGGTTATTCCCATCCATAGAGGAGCTTTTCTGAAACGTAATTTTGCCTCGGGTCTATTTAAGGGCTTAGGCCCTGTTATGCCCAAACATGTGGCTCTATTCTGCCTGCAAGAGGAGGGCCATTTGGTATTGCACAACTTTTTCTGGTTGTGTTATGTTATCATGCATGTGGCCCCCAGAACGTGCTTCAGAGTTGGTGCTACAGCATGTATCTTACACATGGAGAGGCATGTGAAGAATTGTGAGGGATTGTTACACAGAACTGCAGTGCTCCTAGTCTTCACCAATGGTACTGGCTCTATAAGCTTTAAAAGCCTTAATTTACCAAACATTTCTCTACAAATTAGACCACTAAGAGTAACCAAATGGTGATTCATTAAAGGGTACGCCCTGTGAATGTAGGCCACTTTTTTCGGCAGTGTCCAGGCCAAATTGTGATCCCAATCCGACCCTGCTGGGTGCCACATCCTTCTGTAGGTTTTCAAAACTTTGATGCATCTAACTTTAACTTGCTATGATGTTCTTACGGTGTGACTGACAAGTGTGTAGCTGTACTGGATGGGAAAATGGAAGGCTTTACAGATTTCAGGTTTCAGACACTATAGTTACACTTCAGGTTAGTGACATTGGACAGTCGCGGTGGTTGCACTGCTCTTACAGGTTCCTGCTAGAGTAGTCATTAAGTCATAAAAAGCTATCAGTACAGCTCATGGAATATGTCCAAATATGTCAGGAAGTTACCATAGCAGCAGCAACCAAGCTTTCGCTGCAGTCAAGGAAGTAATGCCGTGAAAAACATGTATCCGCATTAGCATGAAATATCATTGACATACAAGCATGAAATATTTCTCAAAGGCGCGTGTGTTGAATGAATCAACTTGATATTTTCAATAAATGTACTCATTTTATTCCTTGTCCAAACATCAGCTTGCAATTTTCTGAGATTATTCTTATTGAGTATGATTCGCAAATATGAAAATGTGAGCGTAGATTACAACAGAATTCTCAAAACTCATACGTTAGGAAAACTGTGAATTAGTCCTACACACAAACTGTGCACAGTATATGAAGGCCTATGACTGCCCACCCACAATATGAATATGTATGTTAGGGGTGGTTTGCTGCTCACCCAGATTTTGGCTATCTTTTCTTAATATGAAGCTTTCCATTTAAACGTCTGCACTTGTGCGACATTACAAGTTCAACATATGAGCCAGCTGAAAGCATTGCATGTAGATACGTAGTTGTAAGAAGAATATTTATTAGCTATACAATTATGAATGTTGAGAGTAGTAAATTCGCCACATCTCAGTCAAATCAAGAACACTTGAAATCAAGCCCAAATCCGACATAAGTTTCAAAATTACAGCACTAGCTCTTATACGTTCTAGCATCACTGTTATGTTATGTTTTTAAACATGCTACAAGGTTTATCATGTTTATATCCTTCAACTTGGAAAAACCAGAAGAAACTCTATGATGGAATATTTTGAGGGGTGATTCCTAGAAAAGGTTCTGTTGACCTATGCCCGGGCTTTGCAGATAGTTCGATTTTATCAAGATACATTCCTAGAGTTGTGTTATCATTAACTATTTACTTCGCAAAATGTTACATATGAAAGAACAAAAGATAAAATCATTGAAGAGTAATCAAACTTTACTGAGGATGAGACACATTTTGTCACCTGTTATGAGCTTGACTATTGTTGGTTCTTCACACAATAGTAGCACTGCGGACAAGTAAGCAATGTGACAGCCACCTATGGTCTGGTGAGTTACATGGGGTTGGAAAGATGAGTATTTGTGGAACCAAAATATGGTAGGGCCTATGAATGCGAACTGCCGCAGGATGCAGATGACACCTGCAAAGTCTTGTGATGGACCTGGATCATGTCTCCAAGCCCACGAGGCAGTGAGCCATCAGTATGCATCACCGTAAGCTTCATAGCCTGTCTAATTCAGAGACTGTGGACATGAGGAAAGGGACTAGTTTCGCCTAGGAAGCCCAGTATGTCTCTTCTACAATTTTAGTTCATCAAACAACCTACTGGTAAAGCAGACTGTTATGTCTCTATCGATCTGTCATTACTACAGCATGACAACTACTCTTGGTAGATTAATGACTGGCCATGCTTTCAAGGAAGTAGTCAAGTTAGTTACATTTCCTGATGTCATGGTAAAACTGAAACCGGCTCAAAGCTCTACTGCTGAACAATTGAGCTTAATCATGTCAAATGCTATAGCAAACTATTTGACAGATGCAGTGAGCTTAATAAACAATGAAATTGCTAATGCTGAAGTTAGACTAGCAGCGATTGAACATGCAGCAAACGAAGCATTGTGTAGTACTATAGTAGAAGCTACAGGAGCGATTATACAGTCTAATATTGAAACCAAAAGCCCCCCAATGTTGTCGAAACATTCCAAAGTGCAAAGAACAATAGGTAGGTATGCTGTGTCTCAAACATGACCCTGAACATTATAGAATCATCACCAAACCAAGTGTAGCAATCACCACCAGCAAAAAAGAGCATCCAGCCAGGAGGAACATTAACGCCTACTGCAAAGAATCTAACAAGTGCCACAGGGGGGCAACAGTAGGGATAAAGGCTGCAATACTAAGGGACCTAAAAAGGCCAATGTTTTTCCTTTACCGAAAAAATTGGAGACTATGTTAAAACGGGTTCACGCAAAATTAGATAACATCAAGAAGAAGCTCTGGATCGAAATTTGGGGAAAAAGGAAAGAGTTGCATTATTTGAGGATGCAGTTAAAAACCGACCTGACACTATCGAGACTGAAGTAAAGCGGGTCTCAGACTGCCAGGCCAAGTAACGTACTTCGTCCAAACGGTCTGCAAGAAGGGTCCCATAGTGACTTACTGATGACATGAGAAGCGACAGATTCACAACAACAGGGCAGCTTTAACATTCCTAGGACCTTTCATTTATTATCCGACGCTACTCCTCATGTCATCATCTTGAAGGTCATCCATAAAGTAGATTTACACTCTGTTGAGAAATGGATGTTGTCCATGGATGTCAGCTCAAATTTGAAAATAACAACTTTTTGTTCAATGAGATAATTATGGTAAGGAGTAAATTGGGTGGCTTATTCACAAAAAAACAGGGTGCAGTGACTGCATTGTTGTACATTTTCAGCACCCAGCAAAAGTAATGTCCCTTTTTGCACGATTTACAAATTAGATATTGGCATATGAACAACCCATCAGGGAAGATTACAGAGGTACCCCTGGAGTTTTTTAATAAACCCCCTATAGTTGAGCATCAATGCCAGGGCACCCAACCTTTGTATTACCCCTGTATACAAAACCAACATTTACCTGTAAATAGCATAAATAGATTTGCCCCTCTGTCTACTCTTAGCTATCAGGAATGACAAGAGTAGATAAGTGGGCCAAATGACTTACAAGGCTGCCCCGTGGCTATGAATGAACAACATCATGAACAGGGAGAGAGGATGAAAGGGAAAGATATGGGCAACACTTTGATTATTAAATCCTGGAACATAGCTGGAATAAAAAATAAACTAGTAAATACAGATTGGTTACGTTTGATAAATATTGCACCGGTGATACGCCTCCAGGAAAGTTGGCAGATGGAACATTTTAATATAGACTGCTTTGCCACTATATTTACTCCTGCAATACCCTCAACTAGCGAGCGGGCAAAGGGAGGACTGGCAGTTCATATTTTGACCTTAGCATCAGTATTTGTAAAAAAAATATACCCAATCCCTTTATTTCCCGATAGTCCACCTTCAAACCAATTTGAAATTAAACATTGTCTTGATTAACTTTTACTCATACAACCCATATGGTTGTGATGGATCCTGATAAATAATTGAATACATTTGTAACTAGTAAAGAGGTTGACTGTGGTCATATTTGGGGAGGATTTTAAAATTAGTAGATATTCATTTACATCTGGTGCAGGATGTGGTTATATGGACGGCCTGGGGAATGGAGAGGTACACTTTCCAGGCGATACGTTTGGTGAAGGTATAAATAGCTTATTATTTAAATATAATCTGGAACTGCTCGAGCAATGAAAAGAGAAATATAAAATCCCCGTTCCATCTTTTTATGGTAATGGACATTACTCAACCATTGATGACATATTACTCTCAGTTCAAGGAATGGAGTTTTAAAAATAATTTGTGGTTGAACCATCCATTTTTAGTGATCATCCACTGATAACCCATACCCTTAATATCCAACTAAATCAGAGGGAAGGATCCTGTTCAGCCCCTTACCCTTAATATCCAACTAAATCAGAGGAAAGGATCCTGTTCAGCTGCATATATTGAAACCGCAGGCATAAACGGGATTAGCCTTAATTGGGCAGGGATAAATAAATCTCTGTTATTAGAAACAGTAGTTAAAGAACATTTTGCAGATTGTAATATCTGTACTGATGACAATGTTCCCCCAGATGAGCTGTTGGCAGCTTTTGACAACATAACATCTGCAATTGCCAATAAACTGAGAGTTGTCAATAAGGCCAAATAACAGAACAAAGCTAGGTTGGTTTGATCACCATTGTTCAAAGGCAAATCAAAATTTAAAGAAAGCACTACAGTCAAATCCTAGAAATAGAGAGCAGGGTGATCTATAAGCAAATGGTGAGCACAAGGAATAAAAATCTTCAAGAGCAGGCATGAGCCAGCCTGGAACAGGTGGCTGAAACAAGAGATTCCTCACTATTTTAGAAAACTATAAATACCCCTTTTCTTTGGGGAAAATTTTCAACCAAAGTAGAGGTGCTTATTGCACCTGAAGACTGGGTTGCCCATTTTGGAGGGATTTTTAATCCAAGTAATGCTAGTGTTGCATTAACTACTGGCAAATTACAATCACTGGCAGTAGTCACATTAGAAATGGTAACTATAGAAGAATTCTCTGTAGCCATTGAAAAATATGAGAAACGGAAAGCACCAGGCCCTGATGGGGTCCCAATAGATGCTTTTAAATCCCACATAATGCTTTAGGCACCAATTCTGACACAAATCTGCTACATTGCTGTGCATGGGAATTTGCCCCTTACCTGGAGAGATAGTGTAATTGTTCTCATAATTAATAAAGGGGATTTGGGGAAGCAAAATGCTACCGCCCAATATCTCTGATGGACTCATCTGCCAAGCTAATGGGCCGAGTTATCTGAGAAAGGCTAGAGACTTGGGCATTAAAGAATCAGGTCTTGACTGATATACAGTATGGGGCAGATTTACAAGAAAGTGACGCATCTGCAGAGATGCGTCACTTTCCCTGCGCCACCCTGAGACATGACGCATCTCCCTAGATGCGTCACGTTGTAAATGGGCTGCATTTTTACGCCGCCGCTGCGTCACAAAAAGTGACGCAAAGGCGGCGCAAAAATTATGCAAGGGGCTTGTAAATCTGCCCCTATGAGTTCAGGAAAGCTATTGGTACAGTAGAGCAATGCGTTAACTTGAACCTTCTAATTAGTAAATACATGGTAGCTAAACAAGGACAGGTTCACCTCTACTTTGCTGACCTGAGTAGTGCTTTTGGCCTTGTAAGCCATACAAAGTTGTGGCAGACTATGGCTGAAATGGGAGCACCAAATGAAATAATTTCATATTTGTCACAGACATATGAATTCCTCACAGCACTAGTATGGTATGGCATAAAAGGGGAATGTACACAGAAATTAAGGTGACGAGGAATTAGGCGAGGCAGTGTTCTTGCCCTGTTTCTTTTTTCATTATATATAAATGGGGTGAATATTGTCTTACTACAGGTAAAAGCAGCTGCACCAAGAGCGGGAACCCGTTCAACCCCTTTTCTCCTCTATGCAGATGATGCAGTGTTGCTTTCTACGACAGCAAATGGATCTCAACACCGGATTAACAACTTTGTCATCTTCATGGAGGAGAAAGAATTAAGACTAAACCTAGCAAAAACCTTTATAATGGTTTGCGGAAAAAGGTAAAACCAGGGCAAAGGCCCAATATTTGAAGGTCTATAAATTAGTTGATATATAAAATTTCAACTAACTGGGCATTTCATCCTCACAGGTAGGCAACTGGGGCTCACAGATAAGAACAGCGAAACTCAATTTTACAAGGACATCAGATGCCCTATTTGGATTCACAAAAACGATAGGCACTAAACCGTCAGAGAAATTTTGCAATTGTACAGGAGTAAATGCCTACTAGCTGTTACATATGGGGCGCCAATATGGGGTATGACAAATATTACGCGGATACAAGTGCAGGAGAATGATTTTTTACATAGATTGCTTGCAGTCCCCGAATCCACTTCAACCTTTGTTACGCAAAGAGAACTAGATGTTCTATGCCTAGAAGATGTGATACAATCAAGCCCAGTGATTTGCTGGCGTAGTATTTGGAGCAAGGTGAATACAAAGGGGCAGATTCACCTTAGTTTACAAGGGACATAATAGAAGACTGCCTCAAATTAGAGCACTGCTATTTAATTCCATGGTTGGCATATATGAATAAAGCCCTACAAGAAATCGATGAAAATGTTAGTACGAAGATGTCTAATAGTGTTTTGCAATACACCAAAACGTAATTGGAACTGATTCTTATAGGGAAAAGGGAAGCCAATAGAACCTATAGAGAAAGAATTAAGTCAACTGTAAGTCAATTTTACTGTCTTGTAACTGCTTGTACATCAATTAAACTTTACTTTCTAAGGTTTTATATAATTGGACTCATTATGATGTTGTTATTTTATGGCCAATGTATTGGCCACACTTTAGTTAGCTTTTTTGCAGTACAAGACTAAATGCATTATGTACTATGAGGATTCAAATAATTTTAGGATCTTTTATGATACCGATTTACAATGACTAGTGTCTGTTTTATGAACTAGAGTGTATTTTAAATGAATGCCATTGATTTTAATAATGATGATGTAAAGTATGTACTGTTTTGGGATGTTTTTATTCTTTCGTTAATTATTGTTAAATCTTAATAAAGATCTTCGATGATGATGATGAGTGATCTACATTACCTGTGATGTGCATCCTACAGTGATGTATACGCACATGATTTCATCACTACAGCCTTCAACAAGCACCCTAAGGAAATAGCACATACACATGTGTATGGTGAGTTGAAAGATAGTTAACTAAACCTAAAGATGGGGGAGTGGCTGGGTGGGAGTTAAGAAAATCTTTTAGGGCCTGTTGATTTTTGTTCAGGGAAAACACTCAGGTACAAGAAATAAAGCAAGCAATAGGCATAATTTTGACTGGGATGGGTAATTTGGGCAGGTAATAGTAAAAAACAATAAATAATGGTGACTATGTAAAAATTGGGTTGTTGGTTGAGGAGGTGAAGCCCTACTAAAGCAGCAATCACAATTCTTGACAGGGTGAAACACAAGCAAACCTCCAATTAACGTGTGCTTAAAACTCTTGTAGCTTGGCAAAAAAGCTCTTAGTCTTAACTTAGAGGTAATGTGTAAAATAATTATGCAATACTTCAAACAGTAATAACGTGAAAACACACCAGAAAAATCCCACATCAATTTAGAAAAATATATAATATTTGAATAAATTAGTTGAGAAAATCCAATCAGCAGATATGCAATTTTAAAGGTTTAGATAAAATTAGTGCTTAAAAGCACACAGTGCCATCTGGTCATACCGGACCGGGACAAAGTCACAAATTCAGGTCAACAGCAATGGAGCACAGGACGAACACAGGGACCAAGTTAGATGCCCCGAACAAAGACCTTACATGCTGGTTGCAGAACATTGCGAGGTCCCATGTCAAGGAGGGGTCACACAGCTTTGGTTCCAAGGAGCTGTGATAGGAGGTCCTGCATTGAGGATACGTTGTGCTGTGGTAGTTCTGAGGCGTTGAGGGGCTGTGATGTGAGGTTCGGCATTGAGACTGCATCACGCAGTCTTGGTTCCGATGCAGGGCTGCCAGAAAATACGGCACTCTGCATCAGTTCTACTAGGATCACAGTTAAACTGGCAGAGCATCTTTAGGCCCACTTCCAAAGGTCCAGGACTGGGTTGGCACCACATGGTGGGTTAAAACTCACAGCAGGCAGAGCCCAGGTGCAGGGTTTAGGGTAGTTGCACCCTTTTCTGCTACTGAGTCTCAAATCGTGAGGCCAGTGAACAAGCCTTTGGCATCACTAAGTTGGTCCTGGGTTCAAGCCGCTGGTCCAGTCATTCTCACTCAGGCAGCAGGGCAGCAAGGCAACAGAGCAGCAGAGCTAGGGAGTATCAGCCCTTCTTGTAGCAGATCAGCACAGCAGTCTTTCTTCTGAGTTTTTCACAGGTCCAGATGTGTACTGAAGAGTGGAGTCTGAGAGTCCAATATTTATTCCTGGTGCAAGCTTCGAAGTAGGAGATGTTTTTGGAGGTTCTCCCAACAGAGGTGTTTCTGGAATTTCCTTCCTCTCTGCCCTGACCTCAGCTTGACTGGAGCCATAAAAGACTAGTGTGAAACTCTTTGTGAGTGTAAGCAGTCAGAGTTGTTGTGATGTGCAGGGTGGTGGGTGACATCTCCTCCCCTCTATCAAGTCAGAGATGGAAAACACCTATTCCCCCTTTGTCTAGCTGTCTGGGAGCAATACACAAAGACCAACTACAGCTTGTCATGTGACTCAGCATACAGGCTGCGGTCACCAAATAGTCAGGAGAAGAAAATGCTAACTTTGTAAAAGCTTCGAAACGCGTTGGCTCTCATATACCACCAGGGGACAAAGTTGTCTGAAAAG
This sequence comes from Calotriton arnoldi, assembly GCA_963921515.1. NCBI lineage: Eukaryota > Metazoa > Chordata > Amphibia > Caudata > Salamandridae > Calotriton > Calotriton arnoldi. The sequence goes on from CAWUFW010009397.1 coordinate 287,483, forward strand.
AATACGCAATAGAATTAATTAATAATATTCTTTTGCACTAATCACTATAATCCCCGGTGGTTCGATACCCTAAGTGTGTACTATAGGGTTCTCCTTATGAAAATAGTTTTTTTGACTGGCATTTATTGTTATTTATTTTGTATGTAATGTATTGTAGTTTTGCTTCAATTTGTGAGGTCTCAAAGTTTTTATGTGTTATGTAATGTCTTCCTGTGTAAAATTGTGTTTGGAGTAGTTGCAATTTATAGAAGTTATTGTTAAATGTGATTTTGAAAATGTGTTGTTTTTCTCCTCCGCACTTTAAAATAATGGAACATAATTAATGAAGAATTAATTCACTGATTAAAACTTTTGATCAAATGAGCAATGAGTTTGGTCACAGTCTGTTATCTTTTTGAACAGCAAATTACAAAAGGGCAGCTAGGAATCTTTTTTGTGTTTAACTTTGTAAAAGTAGCATTTTCAGAACTGTGACTTAAAAATCCGACTTTACCATTAAAGAGGGGTTTAAATTACAGTTCTTTAGACACCAAACTCAACATTCCTAGCTGCCCCAAATTGAATGCTATCTCTTATTAAATTTAATTTGGTAACCAAATGTTATCCTATGGGAGAGTTAAGCCTTGCAGTAATGAAAAACAAATGTAAAAAAGTTTTCACTACCAGAATATATAAAAGTTAAAATTACATGTCCTACTTTTTAAATACACTGCACTCTGCCCTATGGGCTGTTTAGGGCCTACCTAGGGTGACTCTTGTGTAAAAAAACAAAGGTTTATTCCTGGAAAAAGGTTTATTTTGCCAGGTCAAAATGGCAGTTTAAAACTTCATACACAAGCTGCAATGGCAGGCCTGAGACATGTTTAATAGGCTACTTAAGTAGGTGGCGCAATTGATGCTGCAGGCCCATAAGTACCATTTAACTTGCAGGCCCTGGGTACATGTAATACCACTTTAATAGGGACTTACATGCACATTAACCCCTTCGCTGCTAGGCCTTTCCACCCCCCTGTGCTAAGCCTTTTTTTTGGCTATTTGGGGTAGTTCGCGCTTAGGCCCCTGTAACTTTTTGACCACATAAGGTATCCACTCCAAATTTGCGTCCTTCTCTTTCAACATCATGGGGATTCTAAAGGTACCCAGGGTTTGTGGATTCCCCTGGAGGGGACCCAGAAATTAGCCAAAATACAGCTAAAGTTTTTTTATTTTTTTAAATAGGAAAAAGTGCTGCAAATGAAAGCGTCTGGTTTTTTCCCTGCAAATGGTATCAACAAAGGGTTTGTGGGGATGAAATCACCATTGTCCCATCTTTTAGGAACTGACAGACGTTTGTCAGAAAACCAACATTTTTTACACAGTTTTGGCATTTTACTGGGATATAGCCTATTTTTGCAATTTTTGTGCTTTCAACCTTCTTCCAGTTAATGGTAGAAATGGGTATGAAAGCAATAATAAATCCTGGCAAGCTATATATTTTAGAAAAGTAGACAAAATTCTGAATTCAGCAAGGGGTCATTTTTGTAGATCCTTCAAGGTTTCTTCATAGAAACTAACAGTTAAATATAGGAACAATTGAAAATTAGTTGAAAAAAACAACCACTTGTGCCAACGTTTTCACCTGTAACTTCTATTAATTGTGACAGCTGTTTGAAAGCAATATACCGTTACATCCGCTGGACCTTTCTGGTTGTGGGGATATATAGGACTTGTAGGTTCACCAAGAACCCGACGAACCCAGAGCCAATAACTGAGCAGCGTCTTGCAATGGTTTTTATTATGTACCGGGTATATAGCAATTAATTTGGGAAAATATATACATGGGAAAATCGGTATGAAAGACACCTATGTATTTCTGAAATTGGAGAAAAATATAGAGTTTAGAAACAGTAGATATTTGCACATTTCCGAAATTGTGAGTACCCATACTAGCATGAGAATTATAGGTCTTTTTTCAAAATGACTTCTTTTTTACACATTGTCTTTCATTTGGAAGGCAGAAATGCATCGAAAGTCAATAGGTAATAACAGTTGCTCTACAATTCTGTGTTACCCTAAGTCTCCCTATAAAAATGGTACCTCACTTGTGTGGGTAGGCCTAGTGCCAGCGACAGGAAACGGCTCAAAACACAACGTGGACACACTTTATTTTTACAGTGAAATCTGACCCTTTTTTTGCAAAGTGCCTAGCTGTAGATTTTGAACCCTAGCTCTGCCGGCACCTAGGGAAACCTAGCAAACCTATACATTTTTTAAAACTAGACACCCAGGGGAATCCAGGATGAGGTGACTTGACTGGCTCTCACCAGGTTCTATTTCCCAGAATCCCTTGCAAACCTAAAAATGTGTCCAAAAAAACACATTTTCCTCACATTTCTGTGGTGGAAAGTTCTGGAATCTGTGCGGATCCACAAAATTCCACCCACCCCGCGTTTCCCAAAGTCTTCCAAGAAAAATGGTACCTCACTTGTGTGGGTAGGCCTAGTGCCTGCGACAGGAAACGGCCCAAAACGCAACGTGGACACACCACATTTTCACAGTGAAAATGTTAGGGGTCAAGTCCTGAATTTGGCCAGCACTAAAAAGTACATTAAAGTGTGGTTATATCAACAAATTCATAGGGTGATTTCTAGGCCAATGTCATTTAACATTTGTGTTTTATATTCATATTCCTTGTAATAGAATATGTTTATATGTGGAATTACATTTGGACTTTGCATTTCATTATGGAAACACAAAGACATGCTTCTGCACGTTTCTGCCGGGTGCACTTGTTCCACGTGTCTGCAGGCAGCATGCTTCTGCACGTTGTTGCTGTTTGCCGTTGTTTCACGTGTCTGCAGACAGCTGAGCCCCAGCTAAGTCAGGATCTCCCTCGGATCCATGCCCGCCAGTATTTCTGAAAGAAATTGCGGACCTGGTGAGTCCAGGGTTAACAGAAATTTTCAACTTAATGTTTGCTTCTGGCAACTTTCCATCCGTGTGGAAGGACACCTCCATCCTCCCGCTGTTAAAAAAGCCCACCCTAGATGCAACCAACCCAAATAACTATCGCCCTATAGCCCGATTGCCGTTGCCTGCCAAAATAATTGATAAACTTATGAATATCCAACTTACCCAATTCATTCGCCAAAACAACTTGCTTGATCACTCCCAGTTTGGTTTCCGCCAAGAACACAGTACGGAAACGGCTCTTATTAAAGCCACAGAGGAGATCAGCGATACAAAAGGGGATGATGGACGGAACGTTTGAGCCAATCAAACACTCACCCCCAGTCAACTGATCTGGGTTTAATCCATCATCATTCTTTAGCTCACTCCACCACCCCAGTTCAGACATGGCCATATGCAAATCAGTCTGACCCTGTGCCTCATGGGAACAGTCCAGCCTGAACTGCCAAGCCATGTCTTCCCTGGACCGGAAACAAGCATCCTAGGACCGGTTTCTGGCATTTCAGCCGTCATCAGCCAGGCTTGCTTGAATCCAGTGGCAAAGTGAGCAAGGGACCCACGTCTGGGCATACCCCCGCCAACTTAGGGCGACCAAAGCGATACAAAAGGGGATGATGGATGGAACGTTTGAGCCAATCAAACACTCACCCCCAGTCAACTGATCTGGGTTTAATCCATCATCATTCTTTAGCTCACTCCACCACCCCAGTTCAGACATGGCCATATGCAAATCAGTCTGACCCTGTGCCTCATGGGAACAGTCCAGCCCGAACTGCCAAGCCATGTCTTCCCTGGACCGGAAACAAGCATCCTAGGACCGGTTTCTGGCATTTCAGTCGTCATCAGCCAGGCTTGCTTGAATCCAGTGGCAAAGTGAGCAAGGGACCCACGTCTGGGCATACCCCCGCCAACTTAGGGCGACAGAGGAGATCAGAGCGGTGATGGATGGAGGAGGTACGGCTGCCCTAGTACTCCTTGATCTGTCAGCCACTTTCGATACTGTCAATCATTCCCTCTTGCAACAGCGGCTGGAGAGGCTGGGGGTCAGGGGCACAGCTCTGGCCTTACTGTCCTCCTTTCTCAAGGAAAGGAGGTTAACAGTTTCTGTTGATGGGTATCACTCTAAGCCTTATACCCTCCCATGCGGAGTGCCACAGGGCTCCTCCCTGAGCCCATCACTATTTAACGTTTATGTCTCCGAACTGGCCCCTTTGATCAGGGACTCGGGGTTCAGTCTTACGTCTTACACTGATGACACCCAGATTGTGTTGGCAGCATATAAAAATCAGGCTCCCCCCACTCAGCAATTTCAGAATTGTATGTGTGCCATTAATCGTTGGATGAGTACACACTGTCTTAAACTCAATTCTGATAAAACAGAGATCCTGATTTTTGGTAATATGCAACCAAACTGGGGCAATCTGTGGTGGCCGGCAGAGATGGGAGATCCACCTATACCTGCGGTTAAGGCTAGGAACCTGGGAGTCTGGTTTGACAACAAACTTTCACTTACCCAGCACACAAATGCTACTGTCTCCGCCTCCCACTTCCTTATCAAGAAAGTAAGGAAGATTCTCCCTTATATTCCTGTGGACACCAGAAAAACGGTAGTCACATCGTTGATTCAGTCTAAACTTGACTACTGTAACGGGCTGTACCTAAACATTCAGAAGCAGTGCCTAAAAAAGCTTCAGAGTGTTCAAAATACAGCTGCATGGTTACTGTACAACAGCCCCAGGTGTAAATCCGTATCTAAAGAGATTCGCAGCCTGCATTGGCTCCCTGTAGCACAACGGATAAAATTCAAGGCTCTGTGTCTGGCGTACAAAGCATTGAACCACACGGGTCCTGTCATTTTTGCAAAAACTTCTCGCCTGGTATGAACCGACCAGACATCTTCGCTCTTCAGGAGCCAAACTCCTGACAGTGCCCAGAATCCGAACATCGCATTGGGGCGGCCGCAGCTTTTGCTATGGCACCTCTAAACTCTGGAACACTCTTCCGACTGAGCTCAGAAGTGCGAGCTCCCTCTCCTCCTTCAGGAAGGGACTGAAAACCTGGTTGTTCCAGAACTAGACGCCCGAGCAGGTCTATTAATGTCCTCAGCGCCAAGACACCTCCGGGTATACGCGCGCTTTATAAATTTCAGTAACATTAACATTAACATTAACATAGTTTAATTGCTGACACGCCTCTAGCGCACGTACATTGCCCCACCCAGCTGAGCACTATAAATAGAATACAAGCGCCGTGAGACGCCTTTGCTCTCGTCGTTGGAGTTCCCCACTTACCTGATTTCCTAGATCAGAGCTCCTGTGCCGCAGTTTCCTTCCACGTGGCTTCCGGGTTCATCACCACAGATTCCTCGGACATCGGTTGCCAAGGCAACGTGACGACTTCCCTGCCAGAATCCATTCCGCCTGGAAAAGCATTCCGTCCTGAAACAAACAAAGAAAAGGCTATTCAAAAAGGCATTCAAGGTATTTCCTAAAGGTCGCGCTTGAGGAAAGAAAGTGTGAGAAGCACAATACAGGTGATTCTGTTTATTTTTACAATCCCAAGGCCTTTTAAAAGAACGTGTAAGGCACAAGAAAGCACTTTATTTCATTTCGCATTTAAAGGGCATTGAAGGACACATTTAAAGAACGTGTAAGTAACACAAAGGTACTTTGTTTTCTTCAGCGTTTCTAGAGCATTTAAAGACTTGTGAAAAGAAACTCTCATGTACAATTTGTTTTTTATTGCCAATACTAATCCAGAGACCTTGGACTTATTTTTCTGCACACTCATTTGGTATTTAGGTTTAAGAAGTAAGGCGCACTTTCTATAGTAAGTGTATTATGACACATTATGAAACTGGTATTATTGAATGATTGATTCTATCTATCTATTTTAGAGGTAACACATGTTATTTGTTTTGCCACAGAGAACAATATCTTTTGCGAGCAGTATTCTTCACAGAGTGACCCTCACTCTTCTTGTGAATTGCGCTTCTTGTGAATTGCGCAATGCAAAGAAAGAAAGGTACAATTCATATAAAGTAATTGATAGGTTAATGCTGCCAAACGATTTATAAGTGAGTGTCATTTATTATGGTTTATTGTGTTTAGGTGCCAGAAACCTGAAAGTTAATGCAGTCTTCGGTATAGATGAACAGATTACTGTCAGCGCCACAGACGGGTCCTGGTTCAAAGCAAGCAGTGTGTCTTTTTTCATTTTGTCCCATTTCCCCCTTCCCATAGAGGTCTGTTCTTGTCAAGCTGTGTTTTGAGACCAGCCGGACAGGTATAGATTTTTGGGGGCATTGAGAACAGTCGTCTCATCTCTCAAATCGAACATCCTGCATTTCAGGTGAGTGGAAACTTGACAGAAGAGCAAGCCTCCACAACAACTAAGTTCCTTTTGAGAGATATGGACGTAGATCAATGCCGCATTAATGTCCAAGCCATGGCCCAAGCTTTGAGTGAAGACACAAATCAAGAACGAACTGTAACAGACATGTTACAAAATGTGCAATTTGAAATGCAAAAATTAAAACACGAAAATGCAGAATTGCGTAGCGAATTGGAACATTATAAACCTAGAGAGACTTTATGGGATAGTCCTTTTCCCAAGGCCTTTAAATCTCCTTCAGACATTGGCGCCAAATCAAAAACGTCAAATACGTTCATGGCATTGGACTCAACTACACCGCCAGTACATGTCACAGTAGCAGTTCCCAATGTTGTGCCTTTGGCTGCGCCAGAGCGGTTTTTTGGTGATAGCACTAAGTTTAATGTCTTCATGAGTCAGTGTCAATTACATTTTATTTGTAAGCCACAAGCATTTCCCACTGATGCTTCTAGAGTGGCCTTTGTGCTCTCTTACTTGGTGGGGCACAGCCGCTAATTGGTCTATCCCCTAAATAGATAGAAATGACCCCATTTTGTATAACTGTTTTTTGTTCAAAACAACCATGACAAAATTGTTTGCCAAACATATATATGTTCAGGCTAGCGATAACGAGTTGTTAAATCTAAAACAAGGAAGCAGAGATTTGTTAAGTTATTTAACCACCTTTAATCGGTTGTTAACGGAAACCCAATGGCCAGAAGAAAAACGTATTTCCTTGCTCTATAGGGGATTGCGCAATGATTTGAAAGATGCTCTTGCGCATATTGTTGATCTACCTGAGGATTATTCTGATTTTGTAGATTTAGTTGTTAAACTAGATCATCGCATTGGAGAGCGTAAAGGCGAAAGGACAAGAGTAGATACTAGAGTGATAGTGGTTAAGAATGACAAAAAAGATACAGAAAATAAATCACCAGAACCAGAACTGATGCAGATAGGGGGAATTAAAGGGCCATTATCTGCGGAAGAAAAGGTTAGAAGACGTAAGTTGAATTTATGCTTATATTGTGGCCGATCTGGGCACTTTGCTCGAGATTGCTCTGTAAAACCAAAAGGATTCAAAAAGGTAAACGCCATAACCTCTGAGCAGGAAAACTAAAGAGCTCCTCAGGAAAGGAGATCGCCTTGACGAGGGACTTTGATCCACAGATCTCCCAACATCTTGCAAATACTGTAGCCTGCATCCCAAAACACTTCACCATCCAGGTAACATTGATTCTAAGCACACAAATCAGACATTCAGTTTCGGTGCTTTTAGACTCAGGAGCAAAGGGAAACTTCCTAGATATTCAATTAGCACAGAAACTAAACGTTCCCACTGTATTTAAAATACCACCAGAACCAGTTTGTGCTGTTGATGGTTCTGCTTTGACATCCGGTTTAATAACCAAGCAAACAAGCCCCATTACTATGGTCTGTCAGAATGGTCATACAGAGTTGATCAGTTTTGATCTTATCGACACACCCACATTTGGACTCATCTTAGGGGTACCATGGTTAATGGTACACAACCCAAAAATTAATTGGGATTTAAGAACAGTGACGTTAGATTCTCTACATTGCCGGACACACTGTTATCAGGAAGCACAAACAGACTCTATGACTGTATTACATTGTGCCAATACTATGACCTCTCCTCATGACATACCTAGGGAGTACCATGACTTCAAAGACGGTTTTGATCCTGTGAAAACAACTACCCTGCCCCCACAAAGATCATATGATTGTCGTATAGATTTAATTCCAGGAGCCACTCTCCCCAATAGTAGAGTATATGCTCTTTCAGAAGAGAAAACACAATATTTGAGAAGTTATTTGGATGAGTTATTGGCATCAGGTTTTATTCGACATTCTACGTCCCCCGTCTCTTCGCCACTATTTTTCATTTCAAAACGGGATGGTGGCTTAAGAGCATGTATTGACTATCGCGGACTAAATAAAGCCACTATTAAAAATAAATATCCACTACCACTAATCCCAGTCATTTTGGACCAGTTACGACATTCCACCATATACACCAAATTAGACCTCCGAGGGGCCTATCATCTTATACGGGTCAAAGAGCATGACGAGTGGAAGACAGCATTTCGGACCAAATTTGGCTTATTTGAATACACCGTCATGCCCTTTGGTCTGTGTAATGCCCCTGCGGCTTTTCAATATTTTATAAATGAGGGTTTGATTGAGTTTCTTGATATCTGTGTCATTGTATACATAGATGATATCCTCATTTACTCGAGAAATAAAGAAGAACATGTTCCGCAGGTGAGAGCAGTGTTGCAAAAACTGCAAGAAAACCATCTCTATGCAAAATTGAAAAAATGCATCTTAGGTACTGTTTGTCACCAGCTGGAATCATGATGGATCCAAAGAAAGTGAGTGCCATACTGGATTGGCCAGAACCAACCTCAGTCAAGGAGGTTCAGAAGTTGTTAGGGTTCGCCAATTTTTATAGGCGTTTCATACCTCACTTCGCAGAAACTGTTGTACCTATCACAAAATTATTACAAAAAGGGCAGTCTTTTTGTTGGACAGACAAGGCAGCTCAGGCCTTTGTTAAATTAAAAAGTGAATTCACTTCAGCACCATTGCTAAGACATCCTGATCCTGATCTCCCCTTCTTCGTGGAGGCGGATGCCTCACAAGTTGCGGTGGGAGGAGTTCTCTCTCAAAGAGATTCAAAAGATAGGCAATTACATCCGGTAGCATTTTACTCCAAAAAATGACTCCCTGCCGAACAAAATTATACGGTAGCTGAGAGAGAATTATTAGCAATAAAACTGGTTTTCACAGAATGGCGCCATCTCCTAAAGGGGACAAGATACCCAGTAACCATTTTTACTGACCATAAGAATTTACAATTTTTTAGTTCTGTCAAAGCACTTACACCTCGTCAAATGCGATGGTTGAATTTTTTTAGTGCTTTTGATTTTGTAATCACTTATCGGCCAGGTTCAAAACAAGTTCAGTCAGACATTTTGTCCAGATATGGTCATACTGCAGAGTCAAAGAAAGATTTGGAGAGTCCTCCGGTTATTCCTCCTCATAAAATAATCACACCTATTGTACAACAAGATTTCTTGTCTTTAGTAAAAGAAGAACACCTTAAACTGAACATACAAGAGTGGCTGTCGGCTCTAAAGAATACCATTCAAAATGGTTTATTCTATCACGATACCCTTCTATTTATACCCACTGCAGAATTACAAACAAAAATTCTAATATGGCATCATGATTCCGCCTTGGCAGGCCATCCTGGGTATCAAAAGACGTTAGACAATTGTAAAAAGCAATTCTGGTGGCCCTCATTGTCAAAAGATGTCCAAGAGTATGTATCAGCATGTCCCGTCTGTGCCAGGAATAAGTCTGTACATAAAGTACCTGCAGGGTTGTTACAACTTTTATCTACACCTCCAAGCCCATGGCATTCCATCAGTCTAGACTTTGTTACCAATTTACCACAATCCAATGGATATACAATTATTCTGGTAATTGTAGATTATCTGTCCTTGATGGCGCATTTTGTCCCATTACGAAAAATACCAACTGCAGCGGAATTTAGTAATATTTTTATGCTTCACGTAGTGCGTTTGCATGGTCTGCCATCTAAGGTTGTTTCCGATCGTGACAGTCAGTTCACGTCAAGGTTCCGGAAAGAGCTGTGTAAAAACTTGAAAATGGAAGTAACTGTATCTACAGCCTTCCATCCTGAAACTGACGGGCAAACGGAAAGAGCAAATCAGACACTCCTCCAGACTTTGCGTTGTTTAATGGCCGACATTACTAGTGAATGGGACAAGGCTCTACCGCTGGCAGAGTTCATTTATAATAATAGTATTCACTCCGCAACTCATTGCACCCCCGTCTACTATTTAAATGGATACCATTCTAGGGCATTACCAGTTTCTATCGACTCATCTCACATACCTGCAGTCACAGAACGGTTTCAACAGTTATTGGATATTCAAGAAACAGCCAAAAAGCATCTAAACAAATATAAAGATAAGATGAAAACTCAAGCAGATAAACACAGAGAACCCGCTCCTTGTTATACTACAGGAACCAAAGTCTGGTTATCCACCAAAAATTTGAACATCTTAGGACCCAGAAAGTTACAACCACGTTATATTGGACCGTTTTCAATAGTAAAAATCATAAATCCAGTTACAGTCCAATTAGACTTACCTCCTGAATACCCTGTACATCCCACCTTTCATGTTTCATTGATAAAGGCATATCATCCTGAAACAAGAAAAGAACCCCCACCCGTTCCCGTTGATGGTCATTTGGAATATGAAGTACGGCGTATTCTTGATGCAAAAAGAATTCAGGGTCATTACTTAATAGCTTGGAAAGGTTATAATGATACAGAAAATTCATGGGAACCAGCGTCCTTTCTTCATGCCCCTAAAATGGTCCGGCAATTCTATTTATGATGTCCTGATAAGCCTCGTCCTGTAGGGCGGCCTTTGAGGGGGCGACTGTTAGGGGTCAAGTCCTGAATTTGGCCAGCACTAATAATGTACATTAAAGTGTGTGTTGGAACCGCGGTTACCGATTCCGGCACGGTAGCATGGCGCGAGGCGGAAAGGCACCCGAAGGCAATGTGTAAGGCAGTTGTGCAGCACACACTCACTCTGACTCAGTAATGCGGACGCAATAATGTGACACCACACCAGGCCTGTGTATTAAAAACAAGTTCTTTTATATAAATCAATGCAGCATCAGATGAGGCAGATTAATTCAGGGCAACATTTCAACTCTTTGAAGTACTCAATTAGTGCGTCATCTCATTAAAGCACCATAGCTCATCAACATTGTAGGCCACTAAAAGGCTGCAGGAATCATCTCCTAAACGTAGCACCAATAATGATCACAGGGTGCAGGAATAAAACATGGGCCTAAAACATGCAGTTCACCTCATAAATATTCAATCACTTGTAAATAGGCATTCTACGTTACATTTCAAACAGGGCCTGCGTTAGTCTAGGCGCACCCACATGCCGTGCAGGGGGCATTGCAAATCCGGTACACCTGCAACATAAAACACTTCAACTCTTGGCGGTGTACACTTCAGCTCAATTCAGCTAAACACCTTTACGCTAGGCAAAGACATTTCATTAATACGGATATGCATCAGGCCTAAACATTAATTAAAGCAGGCATAACAATTAAGCTGGTGAATAGTTTAGGGAACCCCTCCACATGTCTCTCTCTCTGGGGCTTCCCTGGTGATTAGGGCTTCTGTGTCTCTCAGGGCTACTCAGGGGTTAATCTAGGCCAGGCCCGCTCCTCTCCGGGGCCTCGCCTCATGGGGACCGTTAATCCTTGCTTCCCCCCTTTTGTGGCGATGAATTGGTGGCCCCCGGCCCCCAGTGGCGACTCTACCCGCCCTAGGGGCCTCCCGGGCTCATCTGTGGAGGATTCGGTGGTCGCTCGCCTGAGCGACGGGTTTCTCTCCGGGCCGGCCCGTGTGCTATCGGGTGGGCCCTGGACTGGGATGTGAGGGGCCTTCCGGCTGGAATTGTGGGTCGTCGGGGGGCGGGTATTGCTCTCCTCCGGCCCCCGTAGTCAGCGCTGTACTGCGGGGAAGGGAGCGGGAGCCGGCAGTCCTCTCCGGCCGGCTTCCCGCCTCCCTCTGCTCTCCGGGGACTTCTCTGTGGCTTCCGTCGGCGCTGGGGGTGCGGCGGGAGCCGGCGCCCAATCGCTGCGCGGCCTTCCCGGGGGCGCGGCCGATGACGCGGTCGGCATCCCCGGTCGCCCAGGAACGGCGTCGGCGGGGCCGAAGGCCTCTGGCTCTCACCTGGGCCGCGGCGGTGATGTCCCGGCTGCAACTTCTTCTGCGGGGGGCTCCCGGGCCCGGTGGTGATTTACAAGCAGCTCCGGACCTTCGGTGAGGGCGCGGACGGGCGCTCCTCACCACCCCGGCCTCGGGGAGGCCACGCCCACCTCTGCAGCTCCTCACACGCGGCGACGGCCGCAAAGGCAGATTCCAGCCACAAGGTCAGTGGCTTGAGGGGGCGATTCCTCCCACATGGAGGCACAGCGCAGGAGCGCGCTCAAACAGGCTGGTAGGGGGGGCAGATACAACAGTGCTTTGGGGCAGCCCAGCAGCAGGGCAGCACTGCGACAGTTAGTAGTGGATTGGGCGAAGGTCTAGTGCTTCAGGTCACAGCGCTTTACCTGGTGATCCCCAGTTTGATAGTTCAGGCTTCTGACCTTGCTGTCTTGTCAGGCTTGCGTTTTCAGGTTACTTGAAGTGGTTCTTTGGTGGTTGCTTCTTTGAGTTTCTCCTTATGGGGGAGGGAACGAGTTGGTGGTGTTTGGGGTGCTGGGTGGTGCTTCCAAGCACGCTGAAGATGGTTCCCTGGGTCCCCTCACACTGGGCAAGGTCAGTGGGTGGCGGGCGTTCCTCAGCTATCTTACTACAGCAGTGCCTAAGCCTTGTCAGTAGCAGTAGTGTAGGTCTCCCCCCTGGGCCCTAAAGCCTGTACTCCGGCAGAGGTTCTCCCAGGATCAGTGGTTCCCCAACTGGCTTCTAAGTTTCCCTCCAAGCCTATTATATCCTTAGGTCAGGTGACCCTCCAGAAAGGCGGCAAACCATAACTCCTCCCTCAGCCCGGAAGGTTCTGGAACCTTCCACCATGTCTGGCTATGTGGCCCAGAGGCGGGATGGGATGGATACTGTATCCCTATGTCCCAGCCTGACCCTGGCTACTAGTAGGTGTATGTGTGCAAGGCCACTCCGCAGTAGCAGGGGCCTGTGGCAGCCATCTTGGGTGAAGAGAGCACCTGCACCTCAGCACTGATTGGCAGTGGTAAGGCGCCCGGAGACCTAGGTCCAGTAAAAATACAGTGGCAAAAATGAGGCGCAAAAGGGAAAAAAACAGGGTAAGACCACCCTAGGGCGGACAGGTCTAACATGCGTCCCCCCCAGCTGAAAGTGGGGAGAGCTACCCAACCTCTAGGGAGTTCTCATCGCTAAGGCGGAAGAACCGAGAGAGACCGTCCGCATTGGCGTGTCTACTCCGGGTCGGTGTTCCACCCGAAAGTCCATCCCCTGGAGGGAAATGGACCACCTCAGCAATTTGGGGTTTTCGCCTCTCATCTGCATGAGCCAGCGAAGGGGTCTGTGGTCGGTCTGGATCAGGAAGTGACAACCAAAAAGGTATGGCCTCAACTTCTTTACAGCCCAAACCACGGCAAAGGCTTCTCTTTCGATGGTACTCCACCGCTGTTCCCGGGGGAGTAGTCTTCGGGAAATGAAGGCCACTGGCTGGTCTTGGCCATCGTCATTCAGCTGCGAGAGCACAGCTCCTATGCCATGCTCAGAAGCGTCTGTCTGCACGATAAATTCCCGTCCAAAGTCTGGAGTCCTGAGCACCGGTGCGGTGCACATCGCACGTTTGAGGGTCTCAAAGGCTTCCTGGCAGGCAGCCGTCCAGATGACTCTGCGTGGCTGCTTCTTCGAAGTCAACTCCGTCAAAGGGCCCACAATGGTTCCATATCCCTTGACGAACCGGCGGTAGTATCCCGTGAGGCCGAGAAAAGCCCGGACCTCTGTTTGGGTCTTGGGGGCTCCCAGGCCAAGATGGTCTCGATCTTGGCTTGGAGGGGTTGCACCTTACCCCCGCCCACCAGATGTCCCAGGTACACGACAGATCCCTGTCCAATCTGGCACTTGCTGGCCTTGATGGTTAGACCAGCCCGTTGCAGAGCCTGTAGCACCTCCTGGAGATGCTCCAGATGGTCCTCCCAGCTGCTACTGAAGACAGCTATGTCATCCAGGTAGGCAGCAGAGAAGGCCTCTAGGCCAGACAGCACCTGGTTCACCAACCGCTGGAAAGTGGCTGGAGCATTTTTCAACCCGAAGGGCATCACCCGAAATTGAAAGTGGCCCTCGGGGGTGGAGAACGCAGTCTTCTCCCTTGCTCCTTCCGCCATGGCGATCTGCCAATAGCCTGACGTCAAATCGATGGTACTAGGACCCCGGGCTGCTCCCAGCCGGTCAATGAGCTCATCCACCCGAGGGATCGGGTGAGCGTCGGTCTTGGTTACTGAGTTGAGTCTGCGGTAATCCACACAGAACCGAAGTTCTGGTGTGGTGCCCGGTGGGGCCGCTTTCGGCACCAACACCACCGGACTAGCCCAAGGGCTACTGGAAGGCTCAATCACCCCCAGTTCTAGCATCTTGGTAACCTCACCCTGGATACTAGCCTTGACCTTATCGGACAGCCGGTAGGACTTGGTTTTTACTGGCGGACTGTCCCCTGTGTCCACATCATGGGTACACAGGTGCGTGATCCCAGGCGTGAGGGAGAACAACGAGGCATACTGCCCCAAGACCTGGCGGCAGTCCCTCTGTTGCTCTGGGGTCAAGGATGGGGCGAGGACCACTCCCTCTACCGAGCCATCCTTCTCATGGGCCGCCAGAAGGTCTGGAAGAGGCTCACTCTCCTCCTCCTCACTTCCATCTGTTACCATCAGGAGAGTGAGCTCTGAACGCTCATGGTGTGGCTTCAGGCGGTTGACGTGGAACACCCTGTGGGGTTGACGGGGGTCTTCACATCGACGACATAAGTGGTCTGGCCTCTCCTTTCCAGGATCTCAAACGGTCCAGTCCACCTGTCCTGGAGGGCGCTAAGCTCTCCTGGCTCCATGACCCACACCTTCTGTCCAGCGTCCAACTCTACCGTCCGAGCGTTCCGGTCATACCACTCCTTCATGACGGCCTGACTAGCCTCTAGGTTGTCCGAGGCTTCCTTCCACAGCTTGGCCACTTGGCTGCGGAATGCCAGCATATAGCTGACCACATCACGGGGAAGCTTCGAGGAAGACTTCTCCCACCCCTCCTTGACAAGACTGAGGGGCCCCCGAACGGGGTGGCCATAGAGCAGCTCAAAGGGGCTGAAACCGACCCCCTTCTGCGGCACCTCTCGGTAGGAGAAGAGCAGACAGGGTAAGAGGACGTCCCACTTCCTTCTCAAGTCCTCGGGTAGGCTCCTGATCATCCCCTTCAAGGTCTTATTGAAACGCTCCACGAGCCCGTTCGTCTGGGGGTGGTAAGGAGTGGAGAACCTGTAGGTCACTCCACACTCCTTCCACATGGCCTGCATGTAGGCCGACATGAAGTTCGTGCCCCTGTCTGACACCACGACCTTGGGGAATCCCACTCGGGTAAAAATCCCCATCAGGGCCCGCGCCACCACCGGTGCAGTGATGGTCCTCAGAGGGATTGCCTCTGGGTACCGGGTGGCGTGGTCCACCAACACCAAGATGAACCTGTGTCCCGAAGAGGTCGGCGGGTCCAATGGCCCGACAATGTCAATCCCTACCCGTTCAAAAGGGGTACCGACAACCGGGAGAGGTTCCAGAGGGACCTTCAACTTAGTCCCTGTCTTGCTGCTCGCCTGGCAAGTGGTGCAGGTCTTGCAGAAGGTGTCAGAGGTGACGCGCATCCTGGGTCAGTAAAAATGTGGGACCAAACGCGCAAACGTCTTGTCCTGGCCCAGGTGTCCTGCTAGTGGTATCTCGTGTGCCAACTCTAGCAGAAAGGCCCGGTAGCATTGGGGGACCACTAAGGCCCTTGATGACCCATGCGCCGGAGCCTTAGGCTCACTGTAGAGGAGGTCATCCTCCCAGTAGACATGGTAATTACCGGTCTCCTTGCCGGTTGCTTGGGCATCGGCCTGTTGCCGCATGCCTTCAAGTGTAGGGCACTCCTTCTGCGCCCGGCAGAATTCCTCCCGGGTAGGCCCTCCTTCCACCTGCCACTCTGCAGGGGTCGGCAGGTCCCCCACGGGAACACCATCCACCTCAGCGGACTCCGGGGTCACCTCTGCGGGCTCCCCATTCATCTCACCGGGTGCTTCCTCCTGGACATCTCCTCGTCCAGCAGTGGGCTGGGCCATTATTTCAGGCTCCAACCCGGGCTGAGTTCCTTGTCGGGCAGCCATGGACCGCGTGACGACGCAAGTCCATCCTGGTAATCCCAACATCTCAGCATGGGCATTGAACTCTACCTCCCTCCAGGCAGTATGTTCTAAATCGTTCCCGAGCAGACAATCAACCAGCATGGCAGGGCTCACCGCAACTCTCAACAGGCCACTGACTCCTCCCCACTCAAAGGGAACTTGGGCCACGGGGTAATGACCCAGGCTATTATCAGCCATGACAACCGGGTGGAATACTTCAGGTATCACCTGCTCTGGGGACACCAGCTGATGTCTTACCATCGTCATGCTGGCACCTGTGTCCCTCAGAGCCTCCACCTCCTCCCCGTTCACCAGGACCCTCTGCCGGTACTTGGCAGTGTTCGAGGGTACCTGAACCCGTGGGATGATCTCTCTATCCCCCAGGGAAACTAAGGTCAAGCCTGTCCACTCACCTCCCCTACCTAGGGACAACTCCTCCCCAAGCGCTACACTGGCCACCCCGGGGCTCTTACCTCCTGTGGGGGCTGGGGTCCTCTTGCGACACTGGGGATCCCTCTTGTAGTGTCCAACCTCCCCGCACTCGTAGCACCGGACAGTTCTGGGCTGCTGACTCCTGTCAGGGTAAGTGGGTTTCTGGAATCCAGATTGGGATGGGGAACCTACCCCTTTCCCTTGCGGTCTATTTTGGGGGCCCTTAAAGAACTCCCTCTTTTTATCTCCCCCCTCTTTCTTCTGGGGGAACCCCTGTCCACCTTTCGGGGGGTCTGCCCCGGCTCCCTTGTGGGACACCCGAGTGCTGACCCACGTGTCTGCCTCCTCTGCAAGCTCCCGTGGATCGGTCAGCTTGTGGTCCACCAAGTACTGGCGCAGCTCCGGAAAACATTTCTCTAGGAGGTGCTCTCTCAAGAACAGGTCGTACAGCCCCTTGTAATCATCAATATTGCTGCCACGCACCCAACCCTCCAATGCCTTCCGGGCATAATCAAAAAAATCCACCCAGTTCTGTGTGGCTGTTGCTGAACTTTTGGCGGTACTTCTCTGGGGTGAGGCCAAACTTCTTAAGCAGGGCCTCTTTCATGATATGGTAGTTCGTCTGATCCCCCTTGTCCAAGGTCAAAAGTGTGTCCCTTACTAGTGGAGGTATGTACCTGTAGAGACCTCCCCCCCAGTAGCTCTCAGGAACCCTATGGGCCACCAAAGACACCTCGTACGCCGCCAACCACTTATCAATGTCATCTCCCACACTAAAACTGGTTATCACCTCTCTAGGTAGATAGAACTTGGGCTCCTGGGGAACCCCACCAGGTACGCTGCCACCATTCAAGTTGCCTTGCGCCCCTATCTGCAATGCGCGGAGCTCTAACTCTCTCAGGCTCAGCTCATGCGCGAGCTTCTTCTCCTCCATGGCTAGCCTCTTCTCTTCTCTCTCCTTCTCCATTTTAGCAAGCTCAAACTTCAACTGTCTCTCCTCCCTCCTGTCCACCAACTCCTCTGCCGATAGACTCCCCCTGACGCACTACTGCCTGCCCTGGAACGTCTCCCTGGCAACACATTCTCACTAATGTCTATATTCAGTAGGTCCAGTTCTCCTGGGGCGTCTACCTCCCCCTGCTCCTCATCCCTCCTTCCCCTTGGGTGGGCCGCTACCCATGCCCTCAAAGCTTTCTGAAGCTCCTCTCTCCTGGCGCCTCGCTTGATGGACACCCCCTTTTCCAGACAGAACTCCTTGAGCTGCGCCACCGTATATGTTTCTAGGCTGGCCAGCTCGAACTCCATCCTGTCAAGTGGGGACCCAAGACAACTAAGGAAGAACCTCTAGGATGTAGGCAACAGGTCAAAACAGGAGTGTGTACAATTAGGTAGTGAAGGTTGACTCGTTAGGCTTGTCTAACACCAGGTGTCTAATTACGGCGCACACTGAATCACTGTAGGGTGCTGCACAAACACCAGTCCTTATCCCGCCGCTGAACACCAATGTTGGAACCGGGGTTACCGATTCCGGCACGGTAGCATGGCGCGAGGCGGAAAGGCACCCGAAGGCAATGTGTAAGGCAGTTGTGCAGCACACACTCACTCTGACTCAGTAATGCGGACGCAATAATGTGACACCACACCAAGCCTGTGTATTAAAAACAAGTTCTTTTATATAAATCAATGCAGCATCAGATGAGGCAGATTAATTCAGGGCAACATTTCAACTCTTTGAAGTACTCAATTAGTGCGTCATCTCATTAAAGCACCATAGCTCATCAACATTGTAGGCCACTAAAAGGCCGCAGGAATCATCTCCTAAACGTAGCACCAATAATGATCACAGGGTGCAGGAATAAAACATGGGCCTAAAACATGCAGTTCACCTCATGAATATTCAATCACTTGTAAATAGGCATTCTATGTTACATTTCAAACAGGGCCTGCGTTAGTCTAGGTGCACCCACATGCCGTGCAGGGGGCGTTGCAAATCCGGTACACCTGCAACATAAAACACTTCAACTCTTGGCGGTGTACACTTCAGCTCAATTCAGCTAAACACCTTTACACTAGGCAAAGACATTTCATTAAAACGGATATGCATCAGGCCTAAACATTAATTAAAGCAGGCATAACAATTAGGCTGGTGAATAGTTTAGGGAACCCCTCCACATGTCTCTCTCTCTGGGGCTTCCCTGGTGATTAGGGCTTCTGTGTCTCTCAGGGCTACTCAGGGGTTAATCTAGGCCAGGCCCGCTCCTCTCCGGGGCCTCGCCTCATGGGGACCGTTAATCCTTGCTTCCCCCCTTTTGTGGCGATGAATTGGTGGCCCCCGGCCCCCAGTGGCGACTCTACCCGCCCTAGGGGCCTCCCGGGCTCACCTGTGGAGGATTCGGTGGTCGCTCGCCTGAGCGACGGGTTGCTCTCCGGGCCGGCCCATGTGCTATCGGGTGGGGCCCGGACTGGGATGTGAGGGGCCTTCCGGCCGGAATTGCGGGTCATCGGGGGGCCGGTATTGCTCTCCTCTGGCCCCCGTAGTCAATGCTGTACTGCGGGGAAGGGAGCGGGAGCCGGCAGTCCTCTCCGGCCGGCTTCCTGCCTCCCTCTGCTCTCCGGGGACTTCTCTGCGGCTTCCGTCGGCGCTGGGGGCGCGGCCGAGCCGGCGCCCAATCGCTGCGCGGCCTTCCCGGGGGCGCGGCCGATGACGCGGTCGGCGTCCCCGGTCGCCAAGCAACGGCAACGGCAGGGCCGAAGGCCTCTGGCACTCACCTGGGCTGCGGCGGTGATGTCCCGGCTGCAACTTCTTCTGCGGGGGGGCTCCCGGGCCCGGCGGTGATTTACAAGCAGCTCCGGACCTTCGGTGAGGACGCGGACGGCGCACCTCACCACCCTGGCCTCGGGGAGGCCACGCCCACCTCCGCAGCTCCTCACACGCGGCGACGGCCGCAAAGGCAGATTCCAGCCACAAGGTCAGTGGCTTGAGGGGGCGATTCCTCCCACGTGGAGGCACAGCGCGGGAGCGCGCTCGAACAGGCTGGTGGGGGGGGCAGATACAACAGTGCTTTGGGGCAGCCCAGCAGCAGGGCAGCACTGCGACAGTTAGTAGTGGATTGGGCGAAGGTCTAGCGCTTCAGGTCACAGCGCTTTACCTGGTGATCCCCAGTTTGATAGTTCAGGCTTCTGACCTTGCTGTCTTGTCAGGCTTGCGTTTTCAGGTTACTTGAAGTGGTTCTTTGGTGGTTGCTTCTTTGAGTTTCTCCTTATGGGGGAGGGAACGAGTTGGTGGTGTTTGGGGTGCTGGGTGGTGCTTCCAAGAACGCTGAAGATGGTTCCCTGGGTCCCCTCACACTGGGCAAGGTCAGTGGGTGGCGGGCGTTCCTCAGCTATCTTACTACAGCAGTGCCTAAGCCTTGTCAGTAGCAGTAGTGTAGGTCTCCCCCCTGGGCCCTAAAGCCTGTACTCCGGCAGAGGTTCTCCCAGGATCAGTGGTGCCCCAACTGTCTTCTAAGTTTCCCTCCAAGCCTATTATATCCCTAGGTCAGGTGACCCTCCAGAAAGGCGGCAAACCATAACTCCTCCCTCAGCCCGGAAGGTTATGGAACCTTCCACCATGTCTGGCTATGTGGCCCAGAGGCGGGATGGGATGGATACTGTATCCCTATGTCCCAGCCTGACCCTGGCTACTAGTAGGTGTATGTGTGCAAGGCCACTCCGCAGTAGCAGGGGCCTGTGGCAGCCATCTTGGGTGAAGAGAGCACCTGCACCTCAGCACTGATTGGCAGTGGTAAGGCGCCCGGAGACCTAGGTCCAGTAAAAATACGGTGGCAAAAATGAGGCGCAAAAGGGAAAAAAACAGGGTAAGACCACCCTAGGGCGGACAGGTCTAACAGTGTGGTTATATCAACGAATTCATAAGGTGATTTCTAGGCCAATGTCATTTAACATTTGTGTTTTATATTCATATTGCTTGTAATAGAATATGTTTATATGTGGAATTACATTTGGACTTTGCATTTCATTATGGAAACACAAAGACATGCTTCTGCACGTTTCTGCCGGGTGCACTAGTTCCACATGTCTGCAGGCAGCATGCTTCTGCACGTTGTTGCTGTTTGCCATTGTTTCACATGTCTGCAGACAGCTGAGCCCTTGATAGTTTAATTGCTGACACGCCTCTAGCGCACGTACATTGCCCCACCCAGCTGAGCACTATAAATAGAATACAAGCGCCGTGAGACGCGCTTGCTCTCATCGTTGGAGTTCCCCACTTACCTGATTTCCTAGATCAGAGCTCCTGTGCCGCAGTTTACTTCGACTTGGCTTCCGGATTCATCACCACAGATTCCTCGGACATCGGTTGCCAAGGCAACTTGAGGACTTCCCTGCCAGATTCCATTCCGCCTGGAAAAGCATTCCGTCCTGAAACAAACAAAGAAAAGGCTATTCAAAAAGGCATTCAAGGTATTTCCTAAAGGTCGCACTTGAGGAAAGAAAGCGTGAGAAGCACAATACAGGTGTTTCTGTTTATTTTTACAATCCCAAGGCCTTTTAAAAGAACGTGTAAGGCACAAGAAAGTACTTTATTTCATTTCGCATTTAAAGGGCATTGAAGGACATATTTAAAGAATGTGTAAGTAACACGAAGGTACTTTGTTTTCTTCAGCATTTCTAGAGCATTTAAAGACTCGTGAAAAGAAACTCTCATGTACAATTTGTTTTTTATTGCCAATACTAATCCAGAGAACTTGGACTTATTTTTCTGCACACTCATTTGGTATTTAGGTTTAAGAAGTAAGGCGCACTTTCTATAGTAAGTGTATCATGGCACATTATGAAGCTGGTATTAATGAATTATTGATTCTATCTATCTATTTTAGAGGTAACACATGTTATTTGTTTTGCCACAGAGAACAATATCTTTTGCGAGCAGTATTCTTCACAGAGTGACCCTCACTCTTCTTGTGAATTGCGCTTCTTGTGAATTGCGCAATGCAAAGAGAGAAAGGTGCAATTCATATAAAGTAATTGATAGGTTAATGCTGCCAAACGATTTATAAGTGAGTGTCATTTATTATGGTTTATTGTGTTTAGGTGCCAGAAACCTGAAAGTTAATGCAGTCTTCGGTATAGATGAACAGATTACTGTCAGCGCCACAGACGGGTCCTGGTACAAAGCAAGCAGTGTCTTTTTTTATTTTTCCCATTTCCCCCTTCCCCTAGAGGTCTGTTCTTGTCAAGCTGTGTTTTGAGACCAGCCGGACAGGTATAGATTTTTGGGGGCATTGAGAACAGTCGTCACATCTCTCAAATCGAACATCCTGCATTTCAGGTGAGTGGAAACTTGACAGAAAAAGGACCCTTTTTTGCAAAGTGCCTAGCTGTAGATTTTGAACCCTAGCTCTGCCGGCACCTAGGGAAACATAGAAAGCCTATACATTTTTGAAAACTAGACACCCAGGGGAAACCAGGATGGGGTGACTTGACTGGCTCTCACCAGGTTCTGTTACCCAGAATCCCTTGCAAACCTAAAAATGTGTCAAAAAAACACATTTTCCTCACATTTCTGTGGTGGAAAGTTCTGGAATCTGTGTGGATCCACAGAATTCCACCCACCCCGCGTTCCCCAAAGTCTTCCGAGAAAAATGGTACCTCACTTGTGTGGTTAGGCCTAGTGCCCACGACAGGAAACGGCCCAAAACGCAACGTGGACAAACCACATTTTCACAGTGAAAACGGACCCTTTTTTTGCAAAGTGCCTAGCTGTAGATTTTGAACCCTAGCTCTGTCGGCACCTAGGGAAACCTAGCAAACCTATACATATTCGAAAACTAGACACCCAGGGAAATCCAGGATGAGGTGACTTGACTGGCTCCCTCCAGGTTCTATTTCCCAGAATCCCTTGCAAACCTCAAAATGATTTTAAAAAAACACATTTTCCTCACATTTCTGTGGTGGAAAGTTCTGCAATCTGCGTAAATCCACAAAATTCTACCCACCACGCGTTCCCCAAAGTCTTCCGAGAAAAATGGTACCTCACTTGTGTGGGTAGGCCTAGTGTCCACGACAGGAAACGGCCTAAAACGCAACGTGGACACACCACATTTTCAAAGTGAAAACGGACCCTTTTTTTCAAAGTGCCTAGCTGTAGATTTTGAACCCTAGCTCTGCGGGCACCTCGGGAAACCTAGCAAACCTATACATTTTTGAAGACTAGACACCCAGGGGAATCCAGGATGGGGTTACTTGACTGGCTGTCACCAGGTTCTGTTACCCAGAATCCCTTGCAAACCTCAAAATGTTTCAAAAAAACACATTTTCCTCACATTTCTGTGGTGGAAAGTTCTGGAATCTGCGTGGATCTACAAAATTCCACCCACCCCGCATTCCACAAAGTCTTCCGAGAACAATGGTACCTCACTTGTGTGGGTAGGCCTAGTGCCCGTGACAGGAAACGGCCCAAAACGCAATGTGAACACACCACATTTTCACAGTGAAAACGGACCCTTTTTTTTAAAGTGCCTAGCTGTTGATTTTGAACCCTAGCTCTGCCGGCACCTCGGGAAACTAGCAAACCTATACATTTTTTAAAACAAGACACCCAGGGGAATCTAGGATAGGGTGACCTGACTGGCTCTCACCAGGTTCTGTTACCCAGAATCCCTAGCAAACCTAATAATGTTTTTAAAAAACACATTTTCCTCACATTTCTGTGGTGGGTAGGCCTAGTGCCCACGACAGGAAATGGCCTAAAACGCAACGTGGACACACCACATTTTCAAAGTGAAAACGGACCCTTTTTTTCAAAGTGCTTAGCTGTAGATTTTGAACCCTAGCTCTGCCGGCACCTAGGGAAACCTAGCAAACCTATACATGTTTGAAAACTAGACACCCAGGGGAATCCAGGATGGGGTTACTTGACTGGCTCTCACCAGGTTCTGTTACCCAGAATCCATTGCAAACCTTGAAATCTGTCCAAAAAACCATATTTTCCTCATATTTCTGTGGTGGAAAGTTCTGGAATCTGCACGGGTCCACAAAATTCCACGCACCCCGCGTTCCCCAAAGTATTCCGAGAAACATGGTACCTCACTTGTGTGGGTAGGCCAAGTGCCCGCGACAGGAAACGGCCCAAAACGCAACGTGGACAAACCACATTTTCACAGTGAAAACTGACCCTTTTTTTGCAAAGTGCCTAGCTGTAGATTTTGAACCATAGCTCTGCCGGAACCTAGGGAAACCTAGCAAACCTATACATTTTTGAAAACTAAACACCCAGGGGAATCCAGGATAGGGTGACTTGACTGGCTCTCACCAGGTTCTGTTACCCAGAATCCCTTGCAAACCTCAAAATGACTTTAAAAAAACACATTTTCCTCACATTTCTGTGGTGGAAAGTTATGCAATCTGCGTAAATCCACAAAATTCTACCCACCCCGCGTTCCCCAAAGTCTTCCGAGAAAAATGGTACCTCACTTGTGTGGGTAGACCTAGTGTCCACGACAGGAAACGGCCTAAAACGCAATGTGGACACACCACCTTTTCAAAGTGAAAACGGACCCTTTTTTTCAAAGTGCCTAGCTGTAGATTTTGAACCCTAGCTCTGCGGGCACCTCGGGAAACCTAGCAAACCTATACATTTTTGAAAACTAGACACCCAGGGGAATCCAGGATGGGGTTACTTGACTGGCTCTCACCAGGTTCTGTTACCCAGAATCCCTTGCAAACCTCAAAATGTTTCAAAAAAACACATTTTCCTCACATTTCTGTGGTGGAAAGTTCTGGAATCTGCGTGCATCTACAAAATTCCACCCACCCCGCATTCCACAAAGTCTTCCGAGAACAATGGTACCTCACTTGTGTGGGTAGGCCTAGTGCCCGTGACAGGAAACGGCCCAAAATGCAATGTGAACACACCACATTTTCACAGTGAAAACGAACCCTTTTTTTTAAAGTGCCTAGCTGTTGATTTTGAACCCTAGCTCTGCCGGCACCTCGGGAAACTAGCAAACCTATACATTTTTTAAAACAAGACACCCAGGGGAATCTAGGATAGGGTGACCTGACTGGCTCTCACCAGGTTCTGTTACCCAGAATCCCTAGCAAACCTAATAATGTTTTTAAAAAAACACATTTTCCTCACATTTCTGTGGTGGGTAGGCCTAGTGCCCGCGACAGGAAATGGCCTAAAACGCAACGTGGACACACCACATTTTCAAAGTGAAAACGGACCCTTTTTTTCAAAGTGTTTAGCTGTAGATTTTGAACCCTAGCTCTGACGGCACCTAGGGAAACCTACCAAACCTATACATGTTTGAAAACTAGACACCCAGGGAATCCAGGATGGGGTTACTTGACTGGCTCTCACCAGGTTCTGTTACCCAGAATCCATTGCAAACCTTAAAATCTGTCCAAAAAACCACATTTTCCTCATATTTCTGTGGTGGAAAGTTCTGGAATCTGCATGGGTCCACAAAATTCCACGCACCCCGCGTTCCCCAAAGTATTCCGAGAAACATGGTACCTCACTTGTGTGGGTAGGCATAGTGCCCGCAACAGGAAACGACCCAAAACGCAACGTGGACACATCACATTTTCACAGTGAAAACTGACCCTTTTTTTGCAAAGTGCCTAGCTGTAGATTTTTAATCCTAGCTCCGCCGGCACCTAGGGAAACCTATAAAACCTATACATTTTTGAAAACTAGATACCCAGGGGAATCCAGGATGGGGTGACTTGACTGGCTCTCACCAGGTTCTGTTACCCAGAATCCCTTGCAAACCTAAAAATGTTGGAAAAAACTCACATTTTCCTCACATTTCTGTGGTGGAAAGTTCTGCAATCTGCGTGAATCCACAAAATTCTACCCACCCCGCTTTCCCCAACGTCTCCCGAGAAAAATGGTGCCTCACTTGTGTGGGTAGGCCTAGTACCCGCGACAGGAAACGGCCCAAAACGCAACGTGAACACACCACATTTTCACAGTGAAAACGGACCCTTTTTTAAAAAAGTGCCTAGCTGTTGAATTTGAACCCTAGCTCTGCCGGCACCTAGGGAAACCTAGCAAACCTATACATTTTTGAAAACTAGACACCCAGGGGAATCTAGGATAGGGTGACCTGACTGGCTCTCATCAGGTTCTGTTACCCAGAATCCCGTGCAAACCTCAAAATGTTTCAAAAAAACACATTTTCCTCACATTTCTGTGGTGGAAAGTTCTGGAATCTACGTGGATCTACAAAATTCCACTCTCCCCGCATTCCACGAAGTCTTCCGAGAACAATGGTACCTCACTTGTGTGGGTAGGCCTAGTGCCCGTGACTGGAAACGGCCCAAAATGCAACGTGGACACACCACATTTTCACAGTGAAAACGGACCCTTTTTTTGCAAAGTGCCTAGCTGTAGATTTTGAATCCTAGCTCTGATGGCACCTTGGGAAAACCTAGCAAAACTATATATTATAAATGAAGGTTTGGGTACAAAGGAATGCAATTCCTTCCAATAGTTTATCATTGTCATTGGTGGAAAAAAGCGATGACATCCAATTTAGTAAGTCGAAGGAACAATCATGTTCCTCAGAAGCAGGAGCACCCAAAAGTAGAAAAGTCAAACTGGCGTGATATTCAATGAAACTCCGTTGTAGGAAAGTCTGCGCAGCCGCAGAGATATCCCATTGATCCAAGAGTCCAAGTAAAGCTGCACGCGTCATTCGACCATCCACAGAACAAGCCTTGTCTTGCGTCTCTAAGGGACCCATCAACTGGCCGAAATCAGGGATTGGACACCACGTGTTCGTTAAGCAAAGTTCCATCGCCAAGGAGAAACGGCATCTTTTGCAATGCAGCACTGGCTGCATGCAAGTAAAGTAGGCAAAGCGGAATGTCAAGTCGTAACTTACGCCAAGTGTTGCTAATGGCAAGCATCCGAAAGCCTCATACAGGTGATCACAGCACAGTTGTAGCTGGGCCGGCCTGTGCAGAGCCACAAAGTGAGCAGCCATTATGAAGCAGAAGGAGGAGAAGCAGGACACCAGCTGCCAGCGCCAATATTAAGGGAAACGGTCTGAAAACGCTGGAAAATATAGAATGAATAAAAGCTGGTATAACCCCGAATATAGTTTGAAAGGAAGAGACCAGGCCAGATCCCACACATTTAAAAAAGTGGGCTAGGCCTGTCGTATCAGATGCATTAAATATTTGGTGAATTAGTTCCCCAAAATGAAGTGGGAGGTTAGTGTTAAGAAGCGACTGTATCTCACTCGAGGTCACAGCCACCTGCAATCTGGAAGTTTCACGGGTGGAAGTGAGGGCCACCTCCTGTTGGAATAAAAGGGCTTTGAGCCTGCTCAACTTGTTGAACTCTGTTTTCAAAGTCGGAACGGAAGGCCAAAGCGAAGGATCTAAACTCCCGTGCGGGGGCAGGAAAAGGACATTGCTACAGCAAGTTACGCGCTGGAAAACAGTTACCAAGTATGGGACACCCACCCGCAAACCACAGCAGTCTTGATTGTTTAAAATGAGATAGCTGCCATTAGTAAGCAATGTAAAGACAGGCGTGACTGATGGTACTGGGGTCCCTTTTAAAAAGCAAGCGAGATTGGGCGCTGACACGTTCCACTCGCCGTGTAGTTTAACGTGTTTGCACACTAGAGAGTGACCCACTACCGAATCACTCTCCTCCCCTGTGAGGAAAACTTCTTTATCCTCCCTCAAACACCGATAAGCAAAGGGCAGGACCCATAATTCATGCAGAAAAGCACTGCCAAGTGGTTCAAAGCGGCCAACAGGAAAGTGTTACATACATGATTTAAATTGAAAAAGTGAAAAGGGCAAAGTGATAACGCCATGAATAAACCAAACAGCAGAGTCTGTTTCCGCTACGGAGAACGCAAAGGCTCCAATTGTTCAATATGTAACAGCGTGTAAACAGCATCTTTCATGGACATAAACTTCTGTTTATCAGCCAGGTTAAAAGGCAAAAATAAAGCAGTGGCATTTAAATAATCCCAAGGCACTTTACCCATTTTTAGGGTTTGCAACGTCCAAGCAAATTGCATGACCGACCGTAACTGGTTCTGACCATGACATAACACAGAAACATCACTTTGCACAATATCTATTACAGAAGAAACAATATTGTCTAAGGTGCAAATGTGTGAAGAAAGCGTGTTAATGCTGTTGTCCACTACAGCAAGGACTTTTTCCAAGTTTGCCTGGTCAATTTGACGCAGACGGAAGGCGGCTTCCATCTGTGAAAGTTTCCAAATTTCATTATAAGAGGCATAAAGAAATCGCTTGGCCCTTGGATTACGTGGGCCTAGGAGAAAATCAGCCAAATCTATATCGTTCGATAGGATTGAAAGGTGCTGTTTGACAGATGCAAGGGTAGAGTGTTCTAGCCACTGCTGGCACAATTTACCTACCGAGTATGTAGTCACAGAATGATGAGGTGGATAACGAGGATCAGGCTTAGTCTGAAAGAAACCAGGTGTAACATTATAGAAATGCAACTGGCATGCATTAGCATTAGATTGCCACAACAACCACCCTAATGGATCAATTTCAGAAACATTAAAGGAGGCATTTTGAAGGAGAGCCTGCAAAGCCTCAATGGTGTAGTTATTATGTAACCGCCAATGATTATATTCAGCTAATGATGGAATTGAGGGGGTATTTAGGTTTTTGACAGTTGCAAGGCCATAACAGGATGGTTGGTAAATAGTTCTATTTAAAAACAGCAATTGAGTTGGGATCAGGCAGGCATGATGTAATGCCTCAGTGTCCTGAACCTTCCATGGCTTTGTGCCCCAGATTGATTTTAAATCTATAGTCTGTTTCCAATGGTCATAACTATGTGTGGCCAACTGTGTTCCAAATGAGTTGGCGTAAATTAGTTTAGTGTGGGATAACAGGTACTTTGATGTAGGGGATTTTTGAAGCCGAACAAAATAGGATTCAGGATTAGTCAAATCATAATCTGAAAAATAGGCAAACTTATTTTTAAGAGTTTTAGAACTCCTTTTTAAGGGAGTGGGACAATGTTCCCATTGAGTAAAATTAAAAACAGGTCTCATGGTGTTTGTTTTGTGTAAAAAATGATGCCCATAATGTTGATAGCAAATGAGATCACCATAATTGGCAGAATTTAAATACAAATCTTCAGCATCAAAGGCAGCATAATATTTTAAGTCTGAAAACAATGCATGAACTGCCTGCACATCCCAATCATCCGAATGTATGTCCCGTGTCACCACATCTCCTAAGGATACGCGAAACACCTATGGAACACGAAGGACCTCAGTCGGACCATGGATTTCATAAGCTACTTTGTCCCAAACGATGCCATCAGGAACTGGGAAAGCTGAAATATTCACAAAAGACTGGTCATGTTTCATGATATGGGACGAAGTGTGAGGAGCCAAAGTTCCATCAACCATTTTTACTGCAGATCGTTCAGGGAGATAATGGCCATTTATAAGTAAAAAGAACACTATCACAAATCCAATTGACATGAAGAGGAATATCAGGATAAGCACCAACCAAATGTAGGTCCATGGGGGAACAAAGTATGTATTTTTGAACCAGGAGTAAAAAATACGCAACTTAGACTTAGGTGCATCAGACAAACTGGAAGAGGAGGAGGACGAGGTAGAAGAAAGGTGTGCCGGTTCTCCTTCACAGGCACTCACTGGACTTGCAAGCAAAGGTGAAAGCGTCGAATCGTCCATTCGTACTCGTGGGCTATATGGCATCTCACCCACGGAATCAAGAGCCAGAAAAGGGCACACCATATCCATTGCAGAAGAGGATTGTCGAAAAGGCTGAAGATCAATTACACTGTCCATCATATGAGCAGACATTCTTTTGGCAGCAGGTGACGACAAAGTTAACGGTGCTAAGGATATTGTGTTGCACGAAACTGCAGGTGTCACACTATTCAGAATCGGCCACACAATGTAACTTGACATTGTCCACTGAGATGTATCTGTTGTCTTTGCGACCTGGCAATGGTGGTAGAATGACAGTACGAGTACCCTTCAGTCCAAGTACTGAAACAGGAGCACGGTATGAGGGACCAAATTCTTTTTAGTTTTCAATCTTCTCCCGCACCAGATCTCCAACTTTAGGAAGCCAACCGGTAACAGGAATCAGTTGTGCATCAGCAGGCGAAGATGGTAAATGCTCAGTTGCCAGAGTATCACGTGTCTTTTGTAGATCCTGTAACATAGCAGAATGATTATCTACGTCAAACTTAGAGGGAGCCGCCACAATGTCCAGACCATCCAGTTCAGGAACAAAAATGTGAAAGCCAAAGAGCATTTCGTAAGGGGTCCGCCCACCTAGAGATCTTCTAGGGACATTATTTAGTGCACGTTGGACCCCATACAAGTGGGACAGCCAGTCCCTGCCAGTACCTAAGACTCTAGCTGTCAAGGATTGCTATAAGTTACGGTTCCTTTGCTCCACAACTGAATTGCCCTCAGGCCTGTATGGAGACGAAAACTGCACCTGTACCGCCAACGACGTCATCGCATCCTTGTAAGCCTTAGAGGCAAACGCTGGACCTTGGTCAGAATGGAAGGTACCACAGGCAAACATCCCGATAAAGACACGCAAATCCCTGATGACATTTCGAGCGTCAGTACTACGTTGTGGCCGTACCCACAGGAATTGAGTGCACGAATCAACCGCAACCAAGATATACTTGTATGCAGTATCAGAAGAAAGAGGACCGCAGTGATCAAGATAGACACAGCCAAAAGGTCTATTAGAAATACCTAGCTGTGTTTGTGGTAGACGTGGGACTGTAGAAGGCTTGATTTGTTGACAAACATCACAGCAAAGAACATAGTTACGAGTCTGTTTATATAAACCACGCCACCAGTAACGTTGCTGAAGAATAGAGACTGTTGCCAACACAACAGCATGTGCGAAGCAATGCCTTCGTGTGCGGCCTCGATCAAAGCTTGTCTGCGGTCAGAGTTGGGAATCAGCCGATCCCTAACTGAAGGAATGGTAGCATAAGGAACCTGTTCGGGAGTTACATGATAAGAGTACTTAGAAGGGAACCCCGCAGGATAATTACCTCCCTCCCTAGTTGCAGCGACCGCTGCCAGAATCTCATTATCAACCTTAGTCATAGATCTTGTAACTGCTGCTACAGAACATGTGGCTACTGCAGACTTGGCTGCTTCATCAGCCAGAGAATTACCAACAGCGTGTGTTCCGACACGTTGGTGGCCAAGAGTGTGAATAACATGTGTGTGAGGCAGACGTTGTTTAAGATCTGCCACTCGAACCCAAAGCATTTTATACTTAATTGCGCTGCCTTTAGAATCGCGGTAATCATTTTGAGACCAAAAGAATAAGTTGTCATTGAACGACTGGACACAATAATAAGAATCACACACAATAAGAGTATTCACAAGAGGATCAGCAAACTCTAGAGCTAGAACAAGAGCACGCAGCTCGGCCAATTGCGCCGTGCAGTCTCCTAGTGCCTGTGTGTGTTCAATGGATGACTTAAACTCTCCATCTTCAATGGAGCCAGCCACAATAGCGCAAGCCGCTGAATAAGCATGTTTGGAATCCGTGGCCGGTTGCGCCGAGCCATCGGTATAAATGATGCATTTGTATTCACTCAGAGGAAGAAGCGACAAAGGAGGAGGATGAACAAATTCATACTGTAAAAACTCCTGAGTCTGAAGAGATGGATCAAAGACAAACGTGATATCCGAAGACGTCAAAGAAGTAGCCCACTGAATCCAACGTGGGTGTAATGCCATCGAGTTAGGTACACTTGCTTTAGTCACCGCTTCCAAAGCAGGGAAGGGGGTGACCATAAGAATGCGTTTGCCCTGAGCCAGTGAGCGTTCCTTTAGAATCGCCATCTGCACTGCCGTCAAGATTTTCTCAACAGAGGAAAAACGCATTTCAGCCGCAGTGTACAAGTGTGATTTGTATGCAATAGGTATTGTGTCTCCTTCATTGAATGTTAAGTACGTGAAACCCACTGCCCCAGAAACGATACGTATTACCAGGTTGGTGGTGTTATCACGAGTCATTAAGAAGTTAGTCACAAGCAAATCCGCCTGCAAAGACTGCAGAATGGAAGAATGTTCCGGAAGCCAGCTGGCAGATGAAAACTTAGGTTGTATCAGCGCATAAAGCGGTTTGATACGCTGGGCATAATCGGGAATGTAAGTCCTCCCGAAGGTTAAAAAACCCAGCAGGGATTGTAACTTCTTCAAAGAAGAAGGTGGTTGCAAATGTGCACATTTCTCTAGGAAGTGAGGTGCGAGACATTTTCCCTCATTATTGAGCTCGTAGCCCAAAAAGAGCACTGCCAGATGGGCAATGTGTGACTTTGCAAAATTGAATTTATAACCGTAGTCGGCAAAAGACAATATTATGTGGTCAACTCGGTCAAGATGCGGGGCGAGGTCGTCGTCCGTCAAATAGATGTCATCAACATACGACAAGGCCTCAGGGTCAATATCATGCAACAAAGACCCAATGCGCGCCGCAAATGCCCCGGGGCTGTTCTTATACCCCATAGGCAACCGTGTAAATTTTTTCTGATTTTCGACGGCACTGAATGCTGTCAGGTCACCACTCGCACGGTCGAGATTGTGACTGTAGAAACCATTTGAAATGTCAAGTGTCGTTTTGTATTTTTTACGAACAATATTATTCACCAGCGCTGAACTGTGTGTGTTTTGTACCGCAAAGGTGTGGCAATGGCTGTTCAAATTTTTATAATCCAATACAATCCGAAAAGAACCATCAGGTTTAGGGACAGTAAAGAGAGGATTATTCATAGGTGAGATACATGACTCAGTTACCCCCTGATACTCCAATTGTCTTAGAATGTCACAAACCGAAGCCTTCGCTTCTCGTTTGATGGGATATTGAGGTTGAGGTTGTGGCATGGAGTGCAATGGTATTTCATGAGCTGGCGAATCAACGTCCCAACCCACCTGATTGCGATACACCGCTGGGGCCAAGGTCAAAGCCCATTCCTCCGCGAAAGCCTGCGCTTGTTCCTCAGGGACACAACGTGAAAAACTCGGAAGAATCACATCTTCCCCCCAAGAAGAGGATAACACAAAGGGTGGAGGCCAATCCTTCTCCGCCAATAAAATGTCATTTGTAGCTGTTAGATTCTCCCAGAAAACAACCTTAATGGGACGCAGTATATCACCTTCAATTTGGAACAGGACTTCATATAGTCTATCCGGGGGGGCAACCAGGGTATCTGCAGTCTCAATTGTAACAAATGTGTCAGTTGCTGTCACATCCAGACGGGGACGCAGAGCCTCCCTGACTATGGTAACTTCTGCTGCACTGTCGAGCAGAGTCACTGCCCAAGTTCAATCCAGGAGTCGCGTCCTCACTGTCTGTGGCATACCTCGCCGTTAAAGGGGCAATCTTTTTCTTTTGAAAAGGAGGTCGTGTTCGTGCGAAATCACCCTGCTTGTCCTTGACTTCAAACTGTCGAGGCTGTTCACAATGTTGTGACGCAGGTTGACTTCTACCCCGATCCTGGCGATCCCCTCCACCGGCTTGGGAGCCTGATGTTTCCTGTAAACAACGAGGAGAACGCTGGACAGGAACCTGAAATCTATCAGGAGACTTAATTTTAGTGCGATCGCGCAAGTCATAAGTACGTTCAGAAGCATCAGGGGTCAGTGAACTGGCACGCGAACCCTGCTTCTGTTGTTGGGAACCCTGTTTCTTATTTCTTTGCCAATTCTTTTTAGGAAAGAAAGGGCGCCCATCCTTGTCTGTTGAATTTGAGACTGCGTTTTTTTTGAGTCGTAGGCTTATTTCCCAGACTATTGCGGCCTATGGTTTTATACGCCTTTGCAATAATCTTTGGTAATTCTTGTGGTCTGTCAGCCTCCGCGACCGCCTCTAAGCGGTTTGCTACTTGAAAGCTAACGGCATCGCCCTTGACATTCGCAAGGATCATATCAGCAACCACGTCAAACACTCCCACCAGTCTCATCCCCAGCTCAACAGCTGCTTCTGCTCCGTGTTCATCTTGAACGCGTTTAATCACAGAAGGGAGTACGGTCATGGAGGGGGTGCCGGAACACATAGAATATACCGCTGCAAACACCCTGCCCCGGTGTTACAATCAGCCAATTCGGGAATTAAGTCTTTAGGTAAACTAATAGTTAAGATCCTGTGTTTCTCCAGAGGAGTGGTATTAGGAAAGACAGCTTCTATCTGTCCAAATTTCCCGGCAAGCCAATAAGAAAATTCCTCCTTATTCTGTGGGCGCTTGCCCATGACAGAATTAACTATAATGGGACTGATGGTGACGCCACCAGGACCCGCAGGTTGTACAGCAGCGCCAGGTGGTCCCACCTGGACGGTGCGGGTCACGTACTGTATTACCGCTCTATATACGCGCACTAACGATGTATGTAAGACGCGGAGCTCTGCCAAAGTTGCAGTTGTAAAAGCACGTGGGTGTGGGGTAAACCCAGCCAAAACGGGCCATGTGGCCCCATCTATAGATAAAGGGCCTAAACGGACTGCCGTTAATTGGTGAGGAAAGGCGCCATTAAACCAAATACAGTGTTGCCAAGCTGTAAGCGGAATCTCAAGAGCTCTATAAGGCTGATACTGCTGAGGAACGGCAGTGGCAGCGTATGTGTGAAACATATCATCAGTTCCATCCACCGCCGGGAAGGTGACCCAAGAGTAAAAAACTACAAACTGGTGAGTCGGATCGGCTTCCACCACGAAAATAAGCGCGGCCCCAGCATCAGGGACTGCATAATGAGTCAAGTGCGCCCTCAGCGTGGCTCTGCTATAAGCCGGAATATCAACAGCCATTACAGAGAAGACAGTAGAACAACTTAAAGAATGGCAGCGCAAACACGGGTTACAAGAAAAGAAATACCTTTTAAAACTTCAAGCTTGAATAAACCTATAAAAATGTCAATATAGGAGGTTACTCCGTCACAGCTGTCTCCGGAAACAGAAGTGAGGGTATTGTGGACCAGCACGAGCACTACTCAAGAGTCTCGCAGATAAGAACCAGACCAAACGTTGGCGGCGCCTTGTTGCGGGGATTCTGCTCATACACAGAACTATGCACAAGAAAACAGGACCTCAGTAAATAGGGGTGTACCTCCTATTACCTTAGTACCCAAAATCCCAACTGACTAGCAATAGTGTCTCATTCGGTCTCCTACAAATATCAAGAAGCTACGAATGTTTAGACAACCCAGAACACAAGCACTCCCGAATCACCTCAGAGTCGCGGGAACAAGACACTCTTTCGCTCTCACGTACTTGTCCACAATAAAAATAATCAAAGTCACTAAATAAGTTCAAAATATTTATTTTGAAGATAGTGATTCATAAAACAGTATGCGAACCACAACTAGCAGCAAAATGCATAAGGCAAGAATCATTAGCATTATTACAATACCATAGAATATAAAAGGAGTCGTCATTTTATAAAGACTGTGAAAAAGGCAAAATAACTGGGCCTAATCACCCTCCCCTTGGCAGTAAGAAGTTATTTTATATAACAGAAGATCTCTAGGCATTATTAGCAGACCCCTACCTGAAAGCCTAAACGCAAAGGTTTACATCATAGGAACAGTAGAGCTCAGCTCCATGGAACGGCTTTCTTCGAGTGTGTTTCAAAAACATGCAACAACGTTATATCAAAGCTCGATTCTTCCACATTGCAGCTGTTGGTAACATGTTTTGTCTAGGTAATAGGGACTGATTAGAACAGAATAACAAGAGACATTGTTGACCGACCTTGCACATTATGTTCAGACAGAATTGAAGGGAAAGCTGAGAACGTGAAAAACAATCTGTTATGTTATGTAAACACATTCATGCAGGGAAATGAAACTCATTTACATTGTACAAAAAAAGTCTCTTGCCAAACACATGCAACTACACAAACAGCAGAACCACCAGTAACGAAACCGCAACCTGGAACAGTCAAAAGAGCAAAAGCCTTGAACTAGAACAAAAAGGGAGAAATAAAGCATTACCATTGCAATTCACAAGAAATAAAATAATTAACATTATAACACACTATGTCACTACCCAAATGGTCAATCTGCCAGATGGGCCTTCAAATAGGGCTGAGAAAAATGGGGGTGATCTTGTCCAAGGGATCGGGTGAGGTTGTCTGCCAGGCCGATCTGTCCCCCAGGTGGGGCAGGAAACAGCAGACAGAAATGTGTCCCCATTGAAAAAGAAATAAATCCCTGGTGCCTAGTAGGGTTTTCTGTCTCCTCCCTCCCGCCTAGGGCAGAAAGGCCAAAAAAAGGGGCAGATCTGTCCCCAGGAGGGGCAGAAAAAACGTTAACCAAATGTTACCCCCTTGGAAGCAACCATGTCGCTTCCATTACACACAAAACAAAATCCCTGGTGCCTAGTGGGGTTTTCTGCCCCCCCCAGCCCTGTGGGCAGAAAGGCCAAATAAATGGGCCAATCTGCCCTCAGGGGCGGCAGAAAAAACATACACAAAATATCAGCCCCCTGGAAGCGACCCTTGCCCAATGGGTTGCTTCCATTTCAAATAAAATAAAGTCCCTGGTGTCTAGTGGGGGTGATCCTGCCCAAGGGATCGGGTGAGGTTGTCTGCCAGGCCGATCTGTCCCCCAGGTGGGGCAGAAAACAGCAGACAGAAATGTGCCCCCCTTGAAAAAGAAATAAATCCCTGGTGCCTAGTAGGGTTTTCTGCCTCCCCCCTCCCGCCTAGGGCAGAAAGGCCAAACAAACGGGCTAATCTGCCCCCAGGGGGGGCAGAGAAAACATACACAAAATATCAGCCCCCTGGAAGCGACCCTTGCCCAATGGGTTGCTTCCATTTCAAATAAAATAAAGTCCCTGGTGTCTAGTGGGGGTGATCCTGCCCAAGGGATCGGGTGAGGTTGTCTGCCAGGCCGATCTGTCCCCCAGGTGGGGCAGAAAACAGCAGACAGAAATGTGCCCCCCTTGAAAAAGAAATAAATCCCTGGTGCCTAGTAGGGTTTTCTGCCTCCCCCCTCCCGCCTAGGGCAGAAAGGCCAAACAAACGGGCTAATCTGCCCCCAGGGGGGGCAGAGAAAACATACCAAAAATATCTGCCCCCTGGAAGCGACCCTTGCCCAAGGGGTCGCATCCATTTTAATTTTAAAGAGGTCCCTGGTGTCTAGTGGGGTTTTCTGCCCCCCCCCCCCGGGGTCAGAAAGGCCAAACAAATGGGACGGGCAGAATACACATATATAACAAATCTGCCCCCTGAAAGCGACCCTTGCCGAAGGGGTCGCTTCCATTTTAATTTTAAAGAAATCCATGATGTCTAGTGGGGTTTTCTGCCCCCCCTGGGGACAGAAAGGCCAAAAAAACGGGCCGACCTGCCCCCGGGGGGCAGAATTCACATGTAAAAAAAATATACCCCTGGAAGCGACCGTTGCCCAAGGGGTCGCTTCCATTTTATTTATTTAAAAATCCTTGGCTCTAGTGGGCTTTTCTGCCCCCCCCGGGGCCAGAAATGCCAGAAAACCCAGCCGATCTGTCCCCAGCAGGGGCAGAAAAGTCTTTAAAATATTGTGCCCCTTAAAGAAGTGACCCTTGCCCAAGGGGTCACTTCCATTAAATTCAAAAGAAATCACTGGTGCCTAGTGGGGCATTCCTGCTGCACGATTGCGACGCCATGTGCGATCATGCAGCAGGCATGCCCTGCATTGAGACATCAGGAGAGAGGAAAAACTCTTTCCTCTCCCCCAATGCCTCAATGCATCCCAATTCCCCCCCCCCCCCACCCCAACGGAGCAAGGAAACTTACCTGTTTCCTGCTGGACGCATTGGAAGCAAATGGCTTCTAGTGCGTCCGGCTGCTCCTGATGACGTTGGCGCGTGCTGTGCGCGCTGACGTCATGGGATTGCCTTGGGGGGTCGGGGGTGGCAGCGGAAACTCTTCCGCTGCCATCCCCCTTTGTGGGGGCTAGATAGGCTGCCCATGTGGGGAGCGCCAGCGCTTCCCCCATGGGTGGGTGCCATAACAGAGCGGTTCCGTCATGAGCACACGCCCACCGTTGCTCATGACGGAACCGCTCTGTCATGAGCATAGAAAGGGTTAAGTGTGCCAATTGGGTGTACATCAATTTCACCATGTTTAGCGGAGGAAGCACAAGCACCTTAGCACAGGTTAGCAGTGGTAAATTTCAACAAGTCATAAGGCCAGCAAAAACAGAACGGTTGAAGGCAAAAAAGTTGGGTGATAACCACACCAAGAACTTCAGGTCCAACAGACACCAAAAGACTTCATAGAAAGGCTGCAAAACAAAACAGTACATCTAGAGTCCTGCTATATTTGGGCCTGATCTGAGTCCTATTTCATGTCCCTCTTTGTCCACTTTGAAGGTGACTGTATGCATGCGATTTGGTGTAGGCTCTGTACCATGGAAACTTCTTCCTTGTTTCTTCACAAAAGAATGAAGCATAAGCGGAAGGGGCTGGGGCTAGCTAGAGCCAGAGGCATGGCTGACAATACGCTCAGATGAGCAAGGTAGAGGGTTTAAGGTAGTATAGGCAAGCAGTCCAGAAGGACTGTGGATTACGATCAGAACGCTGCTTGTGAAGTGATGTATAACTGTTCCGGATATTCCTGCTCATCTCTTCCCAGAACTTCAGGATATCATGCTATTTATCAAATATTCAGATGAAGGTCTTCTTCACTGCGTCAAGGACAAAAGTATAAGAGATAGGGGAATGAGAGAGGGGAAAAAGAGCAAAGTGAACAAGAGGAGATGTAATGGCACATCTTTTTATTCTGAGGTTAAATGCTTATGGAGGAGGGACATGAAAAGTGAGTTCAGGGTGAGGTCATGATGACTCTCCTCCAGATGACATCAGACCATATTCAGACCCTCATCTACTAATAGGCCATGCAGGTGCTAAGTAACATCACCTCAATACTGAGCCCAGTGGTTGCTTCCTGAATATCGAACCTTCAATATCTAAATGGTACATATATATTATAGTTAAGTAGATGTGGAGTTAGGAACAGTAAATCTTTACTTCTCTATATGTACTTATCTTTCAATATTTTATTCTTTAATATATATTTTCAATATTCTT
Source organism: Calotriton arnoldi (assembly GCA_963921515.1). Taxonomy (NCBI): domain Eukaryota; kingdom Metazoa; phylum Chordata; class Amphibia; order Caudata; family Salamandridae; genus Calotriton; species Calotriton arnoldi. Next base: position 326,341 of record CAWUFW010009397.1, read on the forward strand.
GTGGTGCGGTATTGTCAGTGTCGATATTCAGTAGTGGAGTCGAGCCTTGGAGATGCTGAGTACAGCAATCTTCAGGTGGGCATTGACTATTGTACCACTTCTCCCTCCACCTCCTTTTTCGTAGTGGTTGCCCCTTCTCATTCTGCATCATGTAACACAAAGATCAGATGTTTTCAACTTACTTTCTACGTAGCACCATTGCGCATGGTGAGTGGTGTGCATGTGGCTCTTCCATCATGGAAGTGTATATGCAGTCAAGATAAACTATGTATGTGCAGTCTATATAATGTTAAGGGTGATATAAAATGGAAGTTATATCTTGAAGCAATGGCAGGTAAATTATATAACCACTAATATAATTTAGAGAGCTTGCTATGCCTCATTTACTAGCGGGCTTGGGCTTTTCTACTTATATTGTGAAACCTTACATTTAATCAAAGTTGCTAGGATATAAAGCATGGTAGCATATATTCTAATGAGTAATATTATCTAGTCTTCAAATAGTGCTAAATATGGCACTTCTGCAATTTGTAAGGGCTGTTAATAACAGATGTTATTATCACCCAATATATGTAATTCAAATTATCCACCTCAGAAGAATGGAGGGCCATTGTCAGGTTTGCCAGGATTCAAACACCTGACCTCAGGAATACAGCATATCAGCAGAAAACTTTCAGTTCACAAAACCATTCATAAATTGTGTTATTGAGTAGCACACTCTGGAGTTACATGATTAGTTACACATGCCTGTTGCCAAAATTGCCTGGCACATACAATATGCTGCCAGGTATGCAGCCATCATGATAAATGCCATTTTAAAGAGTGGTCACAGTCGATCTATTTATCTACTCATAACTGCTGGATCAAGATCAAATATGCAACCAAAAGCGGTCCAAGGAAAATAGTTAACATCAGGCCCATATTGCAATATGCAAAGGAGCATGGTGAGATACTTTTGTCCCTCTCTACTGCATTTTATAGCAGGAATCCCTTTGCCCCCAAACCATGGGCATCATTTAGGGATTGCAAGGGGTTGAAGCTGAGACCACTGGATGCTCCTTGTGACCCCTGACACTGCCTTTGCGACCCCTGGTCTAAGAGATCAAAAAGGCAGTGACAGGAACAGAAGGACAGTGGGGCTCACTTGAGCCCTGTTTACATTTAGCTGTTTGTTCAGAACTGGGATGTGTTTATAAATTTTTTTGTATCTTTAATTTCGCTAGAAATTATTTTTAGGGGCACTCAAGGGGGTCACAGATAAATTTGGTGAGCCACCTACAATGTGCAATCATGAGTATTGCATCCATGTGTGTAATATATATATATATTTATATATATATATATATATTGACAAAAAAACAAAGGTTACAGGGACGTTATAGTTAGAGTCAGATTTTACTCATACAAAACCAGAGAAATTCAGTTGTTATAGTTACCTGAGTTAACTATAATTCATGCCCCCGCAATGCACTGCTTATGACCTCACATATTACATCACTCATGGCATAGTCAGTGACATCACTGATGACATCTCAAATAACATCACTGATGACATCTCAAATGACATCACTGATGACATCAGTGATTACATCATCCACAGCATCTCTGACACACTCACTCAGACCCCTATAGAATCTTTTATATACCTACTCCACTCACTCCCACACAACCATTCACAAACCCATTCACAGAGGTATTTACACACCCACTCACTGATTCATAGATCTACACACACATCCACTCGCTCACCCATACTTCCACTCATATATCCACTCACTCACTAATACAGCCATTGACTGTTGTGTAGTTCCTAATAATACATAGGATTTGCATGTTTAGACAACATAAACTAAGGTATTGGTGTCCAGAAAAAATCCAGACACCCCCAAAGGATATGTTCGCCTTTAGACCAGCTAGCTCACAGTGCCACTATAAGCCCCATAACCTTACCAAGGAGCAAATAGATTCTGGCAACTATCGAACATGGCAACCATTGTGCCGTGCAATCTCCTAGAGACTGCATCTGCATATTGCTAGGACGGTACTTACTGTCCCACATACGTCCGTTTACAATCACTTATGCTGCGCTGTATTGTTGTTTACTTCCTACGGCAGGCTGGGCAGATCCGTCAGTGTAAATGATGCATTCACACTGATTTAGAGGCATTATTTAATTCAGGAGAGGATATTCTTGTTCGTACTGCAGGAATGCTTGTGTTTTTAATGTAGAATCAAACTTGTAGTCGACGTCTGTTGCAGTGAGAGAATTAGCCCACTGTATCCATCTTGGATGCAGTGCTTTTGCATTTGGAACGCTTGCTTTTGTAACAGCCTCCAAGGTTGGTACTGGAGTCACAACAATTATTCGTTGCACCTGAGCTAGTTCTCCCACCACAGCAGTCTGTATTTTTTCTGTGGATACAAAATGCATTTTAGCGTTTGCGTACAAATGAGATTTGTATGCAATGGGTAACGCTTCGCCTTCATTGAAGGTGACGTAAGTGTACCCATATTGACCCGTGACTACACGGATCACCAAATTAGTAGTATTTACAAGTGTTTGGAAGCTATCATGTCAGCTAGTAAGGAAAGGAAAGTTTCTGTGTGTTCCTGTGTCCAATGAAGGATTGAAAAATCTAATTAAATCATAGAAAGATTTTACCTTTTCTGAGCAATTCAAAATGTATGTTCTGCCAGAATTTAGGAAGCACTGACAGAATAAATAAAGGGTAGGGTTCTACCATGGTGCTAAAACAGTGAGTATATGCAGGCATATGGATACATAGCAATACTCAAGTCTACTCCTAAGATGCGAACCCTAGCTAAGTGTGCCTAAGTGTACCTTGCATGTATGTATTTGTGAAACCAAGAATCCCCCTAGGAAAGAGCCAACCCCAATACCTGATGGGAAAGAACGAAGGATCCCGTTTTGGGCTCAAGTTGGACACCCTGCAAGGATTGTCAGACCACTACGTGCTGGAGTTTCTGCGTGTAGGGACTCCAGCATCTTGTGTCAGCATGGAAGCTTCTCCTCTAGTTTGCCCAGTGAAGATGTGGTGCTTATATACCCAAAAGGTACCCTCAGGGGGTCTACCTAGATGTGTAATGGTACTGTGGGCCTGTCATCCAAGGATGGTGATAGCGGTGACTTACACAGAAGATGGTAATCCTACTGTGGATACTAAGAATCCTCATGCATAATAAATTAGGCTACTTTTCAAAGAAAACCACACAAAATGTATTCAGAATATAACTAGGTAAACTAAAAGGTCAGCTCCAGACCTGTTATGTAGAGCAAGGTAGGACAAATGTAGGTAAAAGGTCGTGCAGCTACCTAAGCCTATAATGGGGTACATTGGGGCTCATAACATGACATATCCACTCATACACCCATACATGCACTCACACACTGAGTGAGTCAGTCATAGATCTACTCACACACCCAGACATACACCCATATAGTCAATCACACAGCCACTTACTCACCCAGACAGTTGCACACACAACCACTTACTCATACAAATAGTAACAGGTACTCACTCACCTATACAGTTAGTGGCAGAAGCACGCACTCTTCGATATAGCCACTCTCATATTTACTCACTCACACATACAGTCACTCATATACCCTGTCACTCACCCATTCTGCCTTTCACATACCCAGTTACTCACCCATACTAACACATGCACTTAATCACTGGCACAGCCGTACAGAAACTCATTCACCCATATAGCTTCTCAGAAACGTACACAGTACCCCATACAGCCACTGACTCACCCACTCACTGATCCATACAGGCAGTCACACACCTCCTTACCCACACACACAGACACCCAGACAACCATAGAGGTAGTCAGACAACCAATCAATCACCCATATAGCCATTCATGTACCCACTAACACACTCATACACCCACTTAGACATCAACTTACATGCAGATACACTAATTTACACAACCAGTCACTCACCCATACATTCACTGAGACACCTAATCACTCACTTATACAATCAGTCATGCACCCACTGAGTCATCCATGCATACACTCATACACCCACTGATTCACCAATACAGCTTGGTTTATATATTGAACACTCATAAACTTTTAAAAATCACTCGCAGTCACTGGATGATGTCATCACCTATGTCATCAGTGATGTCATTTGAGATGTCGTCAGTGATGTCAGCAGCGATGTCACTAACCATGTCATGAGTGATGTAATATGTAAGGCCATAAGCAGTGCATTGCTGGGGCACGAGTTATAGTTAGCTCAGCTAACTAAAACGGCTGAATTTCTCTGGTTTTGTATGAGTGAAATGTCAGACTAACTAGAACGTTCCTCTAACCTTTGTTTTTTTCCGTGGATATATACATATTAAATATATGTATAAATATATATATATATATTTTTATATATATATATATATATATATATCTCCTACAGGCGGTCGCCAGGAGGTAGTTATAGGACCTGATTTGTATTAAAAAGCTGTTTTTGATTTGCCAATAACTTTGGCATTGTTAGATGAATCTTCATGAAGTTTTCAAAACTAATTTGGTGCTCACTTCAGCTCATGTCTTCAAAATTTCTGGGTGATCTGTCAAGAGAGGGCCGAGAAAAAGGGGGGTCCCAAAACGCTTTTCCTCCATGTTAATTTCCATTTCTAGCTTTAGACACGGCTACAGCCCGAACTGCTGAACGGAATTACACCAAATTTGGCAAAATGTTAGCTCTTGGTACAGAAAGCACTCTTTATGTTAAATGGTGTAAATCTGTTCAGTAGTCCCTGAGAATTTTAAAGATTTCTCAGATATACAAATGTGGCCGCGGTAGATCCGCGAACCCTCCCGATCTCGTGTCTGAGATCTGATTCCCTGCCAACGCTTCAAACCAGCAAGTGTTGGCAGCCATTTTGTGACTCGGTTGAACCGAGTCACAAGAAAAGGGGGCAGGGTAGAAATACCCTGACCAATAAGGCCTGTTGAGAGGGTCCCATTTGGGACCCCCAGGGCCAAAAAAAGTCACGGTGGATCCTGCGAATCTGGACGGAGATTTTTTAAAAAGTGGACTCCTGCACTTCGTTTAATTTAGGCTCCTGTGTGGGCCAGGTCCTGGGGGCAAAAAAAAGAATCCACGGGACCCTTCAGGCCCGAGGACCACCACCTCCCCGGGGCTAATTGTTTGAAATACGAGGGGGGCACAAGGCCCCCCTGCATCACCACCTCCATGAGGCTATTTTGAGTTATAATGCATGGGGCTCCAGCCCCCCCATGCAGCCCTGGAGACCGCCACCTCCCCAGGGCAATTGTGTGAAATGCCGGGGGGCCACGGGGCACCCCCACAGCCTCGGGGACCACCACCTCCCCAGGGATATGTGCAAATAAGATCTGTGGGGGGCTCAGGCCCCCCATGTGGCCCAGGGGATTGCCACCTCCCCATGGCTACTTTACTTAAATGCAGGAAGGCCAGGCGCCCCCCGCTGCCCTGGGAGCCACTACCTCCCTGGGGCTATATCTAAGATGGGGGGCCGTGCCGCCCCCTTCCTGGAGCTGTAAATGGCCCTGGAGACTGCCCCCCCCAGGGCCGGCTCCAGCAATGTCCCAGGTTGCCCACCCCAGGACATTGCAGTGTGCTATGGGATGGTGGGGGCATCCCATAGCTTTGCTCTTGTTGTTCAAAGCAGAGCACACTTTGCTTTTTGCACCCAGGGAGCTGCATGTCAGCAGCTAACTGGGTGTAAAAAGCAATGCTGGCTCCCGGAGGAGGCGGGAGCTGTCTGGGACCCAGTGGGCTTCAGGCTCCCCCCGTGTTCCCCAACGAGATGGCCATGCTCTGGGAGTTGTGGTCCCCGGTGCTAAAAATGGCTCTGGAAGAGGCAACTCAGCCCCCCTCACTTTAGAAAAAAAAAATTGCCAGGCCCCGAGTGCATGGGGTCCCCAGGGCCAAAATCAACCTGGGAAAGGGAATCATGCAGCCCCCCCCTTTTTTAATAAAAAATAAATAAAGGCCTAGCCCCAGGGATGGAGTCCCCGGGGCCAAAATTTGGCCCGGGAGGCGGGCCACTTGGCCCCCCTCCCTTTAAAGAAAAAAAGTTTAAAAAAATGAAATGGCTGGGCCCCAGGGGATGGGGTCCCTAGGGCTGAAATTGGCCTGGGGAAGGGGGCTGCTCGGCCACCTCCCCTTATAAAAATTAAATATGAATAAAGGCCTAGCCCCAGAGGATGGGGTCCCTGGGGCCGAAATTGGCCTTGGGAGGGGAGCTGCGCAGCCTCCCTCCCGTTTCATGTAGTAAAAAAACAGAAAGAATGGCTCAGGCCCTGGGAGATGGGGTCCCCGCGGCCCAAAAGGGTCAAGGGAAAGGGGGCCGCACAGCCCCCCTTCTTAAAATAAAAAAAGTCCCAAGCCAGCTTCTCGCTGGAGGCCCCGCCCCCTTTCTCCACTACTCTGCAAACATGCCTCCTGGCACGCTCTTGGTTGGGGGTGAAGTCTGTGTGGCCCCCCTCCCAAGCCCGATCTATGCCCGGGGACCCCAACCTCCAGGGCTGGGCCTTTGTTTTTTAAGGGGAGGGGGGCCATGCAGCCCCCTCCCCAGGCCGATTTTGGCCCCGGGGACCCCAAGCCCCGGCCATTTTTGTTTACATACTTATTTTTTTTATGGGAAGGGGCACTTTGCCCCCCTCCCCTAGGCCTTTTTTGGCCCCGGGGACGCCATTCCCCAGGGCTTGGCCATTTATTTTATTTTTTGTAAAGGAGGGGGGCCATGCGACCCACCTCCCCAGGCTGATTTCGGCCAGAGGGACCCCACCCCCCGGGGCCCAGCCATTTTTAAAAACAATTTAAAATAGGGAGAAGGGCCAAGTGGCCCCCCTCCCGGGCCACTTTCGGCCATGGGGACCCAACCCCTCGTGGCATGGCCACATCGTTGGGGAATGCGGGGGAGCCCCAAGACCCCCGCGGTCCCTGCCGGTTCCCCACCTCCTGCGGGAACCGGCATTTCTTTTGGACAGAGGGAGCTGCTAACATGCAGCTTCCTTTGCCCAAAAGCAATTCTGCTTCGCTTCATGGAAGCACAAGCATTTTCAATGCTCTCGCTTCCATGAAGCAAAGCAGTGTTTGCTATGGCATGGTGGGAGCAAACTGCAATGTCCCAGGGGTGGGCACCCCGGGACATTGCTGTAGCCAACCCTGGGGGGTGTGGCCCCATGGCCATGGAGGGCTCCTGGAGGGGGGCCTCGCAGCCCCCTTCCATCTTCTCTTTAGCCCTTGGGAGGTGGTGGTCCCCGGGGGTCAGCAACGGACCCCCGCATTTTCCTAATTGGTACCCTAGGGAGGTGGTGGTCCCTGGGGCTGTGTAGGGGGCTCGAGCCCCCCCACACTTCATTTATAAAAATAGTCCCGGGGAGGTGGCAGCCCCCAGGGCTGCGTGGGGGGGCAGGAGGCCCCCACACGCCTTTTTTAAAACAAAATAAAGCCCTGGGGAGGTGGCGGTCCCCGGGGCTGCTGGGGCCCCCATGGGCCCCAGCATATCTATGTCTAATTGCCCTCAGGACCTGGCCCAACCAAGGGCTTAAAAGAAACGAAGTGCGGGAGACCACGCTTCATTTTTAAAAAACATTTCAGGGGTATTCCCGGACCCAACGCAACTCGCGCCAAAATTATTTAAAAAAATTCTTTTGTTGGCCCTGGCGGTCCCTGTGGGACCCCCTGAGCAAGCCTACGGGGTCAGGGGGGTCCTACTCTGCCCCTTTTATTGTTTTTAATCCTTTTTTTTACCTTTTTTCTTGTGACTCGGTTCAACCGAGTCACAAGATGGCTGCCAACACTTCCTGGTTGGAACTTTTGGCAGCCAATCAGATTGCAGGCTGGAGATCGGGAGGGTTCATGGATCCTCCTTGGGGATATTTGTATACCTGAAAAATGAGTGCTTTCTGAACCAAGAGCTACCTTTTTGCCAAATTTGGTGTAATTCCGTTCAGCAGTTCGGGCTGTAGCCATGTCTAAAGTTTCCAGATCACCCAGAAACTTTTCATGCGCAAACTAGTCAAAATGTAGCACTTTTCTGAAACATTTAGTGGAGATTCATCAATCAGTGTCAAAGTTATTAGCAATACAACAAAGGCATTTCCTATGGAAACATAATTCTAACTAAAACTACCGAGTGGCGATCGCTATCTGGGTAGTATGTGTGTGTTTGTGTGTGTGTGAGTGTGTGAGTGTGTCTGTGTGGTACAAAAACAGATTTGTATCTGTTTTAGAAACCTGCTGCATTATTTTATTAATCTGACATTTAATGTTTGATCTTTATTTGTTACTTCAGCAGTGTCACTACCTTAATGCCATTATGTTAAACGTATTTTGCGACACAGCCTCTAACATCATCAGGGTCATAATATACTGTAAAATCAATTTCTGTGGCTGAACATTTGGATGATGCCATTTCCTCTACACCAATGCCCAAACCCATCTTAGGTAAAACTCTTAATAACACATCATTTCAAATATATTTACTCTGCTTTCTCATTGCTGGATGATGGTAATTCATCCAGCCTAAAAACAGGCTGCAAGCTTGCATCCAACGATGAAATGCAACACTACCCAAATGGCAAGTCCATTCATGATCAAATGCCTATGCAGAGCAATGTCTGTATCCTAAGTTGTCTAAAAGATGTTGCAACACACGTCACAAAAGATTCTGGAAATGCCTCTGTACATCTCATGGTTCTTTGACAGATCTAACATTGCCCTTCAAGAGATGTATGTGCATTTTAACTGAAAGATATTTCTAGAGTGCACTAAAAGAAACCATCATGTATTACCATAAGGGTACACTTTCCCTGTTTGTGCCATGACACAGTTTAAAACAGATGTGCAGGGCACAAACAGGGAAAGTGCACACTAATATTTTGAATTAGCTGCCCTAGTGGTAGCTGCGAACTCGTGTTGCCCTGGGGCAGTGCATTCACATGAAATACGGAGTGGCTTCTTCAAAGCCACTCTGTTTTTCACAGTGCAGGCATAAAACTGTCTTCACTTTCAAGAGGGGAGACATTTCCCATTTCAGGTAGGTGAAGTGAGTGGCTGCACCCGCCTGCAAGGGGATGACGGGGGGGTCCATGGGAGTCCCCGTCTCCCTTCCAGAGTGCTGCTTTCAGGAGGTGTCCTAAAATACCCTTTTGTGATGTTTTTTCAGTGCACCTCTTAAAGGCATGTTTGCCTCTGCATCAGCATCCATAATAAGATGCTGCGGCAGAGGCAGAGCGAGTCCCTCATTTGCATGGGGCCAGGACCCCATGCAAATGAAGGAACGTCCTCTAATGATAGGACTGGCACCACGTGTGTGTCATCACTATCTGTATTACAGGAGGGGCCGCACAAGCATCTGCTGCCACTTCTGTAATACTAAAGTGCCCCAGGGGTGCACAAAGCAGGTTCACATGCCTGTTGTGCCCCCAGGGCACTCTCCGTAATATGTCTCCTAGACTTGCAAGTACAGAAAGAGTCAAATTAACACTCTCCATTGCACTATAGTGCACAGGGAGGACACATTCCTGTTCTATTGAACGGATCTCCTCTATATGGCCAGCGCCTCTAGTCAGGATCCTTATCTTTGGGATGATAAACCGCAGGAAATTTGCAAAGAACACCACATCAATCTCCACTTTCCCAATTAGGAATGTGGGTGCCATCTCATCTCTTCTCTTAGGCATTATAATACCCTGACACGGTGAAATACCAGTTGAATCAATGCAGGTCGGATGCCGGTTGTATTCTCTTTAGGTTGGATAGCACAAGACTGTTGTCTTGCACTTCCACCTTGATCACTTTCAGTTATGCATGTGCCACTTACTGTTATGCTGTGTAGATATGTGTCTGTGCAGCATAATTACTTAAAATAAATTTTCAATCCACAATAATCAGGGTCACCTGTGTTACCTCTAATGAACAGGTTTATCATTAGCACAGCGAACTGGAGACCAAGCCTGGAAAGATAACCGGTGGCACCAAATATGACTGGATGTAACTGAGAAGTGTCAGCATCTTTGCAGCACCTGCCTTTTATTGTTACTCTTCACTGTACTTACTACATTTAGGCAATCATGTCCTCAGATGCTCTGGTCCTGTCACAGCACATTCAATAGGAATGAGAGGATTTTGTAAAGTGAACTATGCAACAATCTTGCTATGGTACAGGGAGTGTAAAAGGAAATCCTGTTGAATGTAGACTGTATTTAACACACAACAACATTCAAACACCTGCAAATGAACTGTACAAATATTTCAAAATATATCAACAGTTAGAAAAGCATAAACAAAGCGCTTTTTTTGAAATTCTGAAGTGTGGTGGGAACAAAGATTTTAATAGGATCAAAGAAAATTGAGCAAATTTCTTAGTGATCCACAATTGTTAAATATTTCCTGAAACCCTATTCCGACATATTATTGTTTTGCATGATATAGTTTTATCAGTAAAGCTGCATGCCTGTGCCAATTTAGTGACAATTTAAATGGAAAATGTGCTGTCTGTAAACAACAGTGCACTACCGCACCATGCTTTTGTAATATATTGGCTAAAATATGCTCCATAATGCACTATGAGCTACATACTACACCAGTACCACTCTCTTGCTGAATGGACGTGGCCAGTGCCTAATTTGTAAATGAAATGGTGCTGGTGCTCAAAGCTCTGCTCTGAATCTCGCGGCTGTGCAATTAAATGTGCGCGCACGGAATTCCAAGGCTGTGTATTCTTAAATCCACCTCATTCATCTTTAATTCGCTAACAGACAACACATTCACCTTTATCTCACTTCTACATGCCCCTGCTTTCTCCCTTTGTGACAGCGTTTATGTATTTCTCTTCCTTTGTCTTTCCGCTTTAATTTTTTCCTCTATTGCCCATGGTAAACGTCTAAAGCAGGTAAAAGAATGCTGGCCCTCAAAAATAAGTGCCGGAAACCACCGGCCTAAATTAAGCACCGGACATGGCTCATTTGCTACACTTGTTCCTTTTGTGACACTTGGGTTTTTCACAATCTCTATGATTTCAGTGATATAACATTGATGGCAGCACCCCAACTCTAAAAATTGTTTCAGTACGACTGCTTCTTTGTCTATCTGACCTACTGATCATGATCAAATAAAGCTAAGACATTGGTTACCATTTACACTAGATATATCCAACACCACCTTAAATTACAGGAAAAAAGGATCCCACAACTCAGTGGAGGAATGTCTCCTCCACATTCACTTCGAGCACCTATGCCTCAATTCCTCATGGCAACATTTCTTCTACTCAACATAACAGAACCATTCCCCTTCCATGTTCATGTGGCTCTACCTCCTTAGACAATATCCAAGATTCACAATCTAGGGGCCATTATCTGGCCTATCTTTGTTTTAGTTCACATGTCAGCAGTCTTAGAAGGTCTGTTGTACATCACTTATAGCCTGTGAAGGCTTTCTATCCCTCCAATCCCTTCTTCAAAGAATAACACTTATGCTTGCTGTGGTCATATTATGGCTCAAATACTGCATGTGACTATACACTGAATTTCCAACTTGAAATAAACTACAGTGCCACCAGAAACAATCTACCCACCTCATCATTGACCTTAGAGGGCTCACACCAAACCTCCCACACTTAAATCTTAGTACTGGGTACCTATGAATTAATCTATTGACATAAATACATTCAGTTTCATCAACAAAGCAATCTACTCTCCTACATCTGCAAAGATGCTTTCCAACCCGCCTATACACCTAAGGTCACCTCAACAAGACCTTTCGTCTATCCACAACTCCAGATATAAACATATCCTCTCAAGGAACTGTTTTTGGACTGTCAATGAATGGAACTGGACTGATTCAATTTCACAAAGGCCCTGAAAATCACCTATTTTGCTCATCATATGGTGTCTTTTTAGCATGTAGCATCATTACTAATAACGTTGACACTCTCAACCCTACACCACTATTGGAACAGTGAGGTGATATTATAGTGGTGATGTGTAATTATGTTGCAGCTTGAAAATCCATACTTTAATGTTATCACACTATATTAATAACCATGGGAAGAAACTGAGAGCTTTTTCTGTAGGTGAAAAATAGATTTTGTAGGAAGACCCAGGTTGCCATAATCCAGACATAATTGATCAAAGGCATTAGCAATCATAATTTTTGCTGGAAAGAGAGGATCATTCCTAGATCTGGTACTAAAGGATTCTAGCCTTTGGAACGGCAAACTCCTCCATATAATAGTGTTTGAGGTAGTGAAACGGGGATATTGAGGTCAGTAGTGTCAGATACGATGGATAGGTCCAGGAGTATTGCTACTCTTGAATCCCTGTTAAATCCCAATAATTTCTAAGCAATTGATGACTGAAATGTTGGTGGGTTCAGCTCCAAAGCAAGGATATAAGGCTGAACTTAACAGGATCATCTGAAATAAGGTTATTTTTTAGAATTATTCTTAATACTTTAAGACAGCCTTTATAATAATTGAAGGAACCTCACCACCACTAAGAGATGCATTTATGATTAGCTTGATCGCCACGGTAACAGAGGAGTGGAATATTTTGCAGTAGTGAACTGGGAAAATGTCCAGGGGAAACCTGGAAGCCTTTCTGGTCTTAGAGATATTTAACAGTCCTTCTCAGATAGTGGTACAAACTTGAGAAGTGCTATTCCCTTCTCTAGCCGGTCATACGTGCTATCCTCCCTGTCGACTCCATAAAGGCAGTCATGGTTAAAGTCTTCACATATTTTCCTAATTTTATCATAGAAGTAATTGGACTTATTGTCAACTAGCTCTTGAGCTGGAGTGAGAACGGTGTTTGTGGTGGCTGGGTTATAAAGAGACTCTGGCATTTTTCTATAATTCTCAAGGGCTGTTCTAAGAATACAGGATCTTAGGAGAGTAGAAGCTTTTTTCTCTTTCCTTATAATGTGGCTTTTTTTCTTTCCTTAGGATGTGGCACAGATTGTATGCTTTCTGCCAAAATCTTTATGATTTTTACAGTTTATTATTTCTTCTTTGAGGGTCTTGGTTTCCCTGGAGGCGGCAAGATATTTAGTTTTGATACTCTTGGTTTCTCGGGGTGCTATGCGCTTAAGGGTCTCCCTTAGTATTCTGTGGAATTCTTGTAGGATAATTTCTGCATGTTTGTCATAGTGAGTATGCTTTTATTCCTTCATATGTATTTTATAAAATAAGTATTTTCAACCCCTAAACCCTTGTAGAAGTACAATGACTCTGTTTACGCTAGTTTTTAAATCATATATTCACCATAGCTATACATTAATGCTTGATATTGCTTGTTATTACTATGAATAATAAAATATCACATTTCACACTGTGAAGACTGCTCTCTAATTTTACTTATACTGTTAGAAAGAGGACTAGTAAATATGCAAGTAACTGGTCATTGATATTCAAGAAAAGAGAAAGACAAATGACTCCTCAAAGTAGCAATGATGCTTGTTCTAGCAGTTAAAGAGTGGGGTTAGATATAGGCATTATGGGGTATCAAGGTTTAAAATTGACCACAACTGAAGGTAAGAAACATAATGAAAAATGTCTATAGACATGCATTCTTAGAAGACGAGGAGCACAATTACTTTAACCAATATCGCTTGCTTGGAGGTTTTCAAGTAATGAAAGGACACACCTTTAGAGAGTATATAGTGCATATGACTAGGTTTCAGGCATGTGTATTAATTAGGAGAGAGAGTAATCCCTGTGTGCTTTTTTTCTGCTGATCCCGTTAGGTGAAAGTGCTGCATAGTGGAAAAGGTGGTGGAATAACAAATAGCATCCTCTATCGAGACCTCTGTGACCAAAGAGAATCCTGATTAGATTGTGGTGCAAGCATGCATGATGTGCGTATATGATTGGCTGGAAGGACGAAGGGGTAATCATTGACTCTGCCTTGTGAAATAAAGCTCTGGTAAATCAGATATTAGCTAACAGAGAGTCTGCAAATAACATTTTGATTTACTATCTACCCCATTTCATAGAAACCACACTGTTCCAGCGTCATGGACAACGCTTCTGCTGTCGGGCACCAAAGTATTGCTTTTAAATACCTATGTCTTGAAAAGTTTGAGCCGTCGGACTCGTAACAGATACACACACAAACCCCCAGAAGATCTTGTGCCCAGGTCATTTTATGACCACAGTCGGTGTTTGCTAGTTCGAGCCGCCCTATCAGCTTCTCTTTGCAGTACCCCGGGTCTCATTGTTCTCCTAGAAATTTTAATCGCTAGGACCAGCAAAATCCCACAGAACCAACTGAAAAATTGTGTGACTTTTCACAAAACCTGCAAGATCTAGGGGTGCAAGGAAAATCTCATACAATCTCATTCGAGACCAGTGAAATCACATGTCCAATAAAATCTCTGTATCCATCTTAAACTTTATGACAGAATACAAATTGTGCACAGATCTTAGTGGCCTTTCTGGCCCCATCAACCGGCTTCCTAAGTTCAAAGAGAGTTATCCATCATGGCCTTACATCTTAACTTGGAACCTGATGGATTTCCTCTTGAGGCAATTTGAAAGAAAATACAAGGATGTTGGAATATAAAACTGAAATCTCTCTTATTGCAGGCCTAACACTAGAAGAGCTTGCACCAAGGAAACAACAGAGATAACAAATGGTATTATGAAAAATACACTAAGTAACTCCTGGCAAATTATATGTGCAAAAGATTATGCTACTAACAATTTTCACCTTAACAGACATTTGTTCCACTATTGATTATTAACTGAACACACATCATCTTTAAAGAAACCAGAGAGCAACTTCAGAAGAACTAGACCACAAATGCAAAACTAAGATGCGTAGATAATGCACGGTCTGATCTATATTTTATTTTGTTTGGTGAAATTGCATACTCAAAGCCTGGTGGCTCCACATCTTATGCTAACAGAGTGACACACTCTCATTTAAGGAAACTCTCATCCAAAATAGATATAATAATCTGTGGACTTCCAGGGACAAGGTGACTCTTTACTCCAGGTTTGTTTTAGTGAATACAGCTTCACACAAATAATTCCTGAAGTGAGGTAATAAGTAATCATTAGGAGCAATTACACCCATTTGGCTGCAAGTACTATAAAAATTGTTTTTGTATACAACGCGACAGAGGTATATTTAATATGTTAATTAACATCATGATAGTTTTAAGGCTGATACTTCTTTACTTGGAATGCAGCAAACAACGAAAATATACTGCTCGTTCTGGTAAATAAAAACGAATGAATGATAAAATATAATGAATCTAGTGCAGCGCAAATGTAACAGAACAAATTCAGTTCAAAGCAATTAAAGCAGGGTTTCCAATTAAAATACTTAATAACTAAAAGCTGATGACGGGATGCACAGAGCAAAACTACGGCTCTTGATCTAAGCAGGAATAATGTAGCTTATGGCACAACTACAGTGCATGAAGCGTGAAGAAGCCTAACGGGTGAGGCGGTGCCAATAATATGCACAGGATTAATCAGTATGAAAAGGGAAAACAGCTGTTGGGAGAATATTATGCATGTAGAAGCGCAATTTTCTATAGCACATTAAATAAGAAGATTACAATTTGGAAAAAAAACACATCGGTGTTGATTGAAATTGCAGCACACTATGTTCCTTCAAAGGGCATTTAAGGACTTTGTACACAAACATGATACAACCACATTGCAGAACACGGGCAAGGGGAATATTCGATATAAAATATTTGTGCGATACATTTATGATTATTAAGATCTGTGCATAACATGTGGGAATATAAAACCTTCCAGACTGTAGCAATCCCGAAGTATATGTTGAGGTAATTAATGGAAAGATGTTGTATGTGAAAAGTTCTTGGGAGGTTGTACTCTATCTTGAGGATATTCAGATCTAGAGGATCTGTAGGCAAATACGACAACATTCATTAAATGGGCAGCATACTGAAGGAGGCAGGCTTGACATCTGTAATGATTATCAACGACATCAAACATGTAATCATAACTAACTTTTGTGCTGTATATTAAACAGTGATGATACATGTTGTGTGTGTTTCAAAAACTGTCCTGTTGCGGGCTTAAATAAGCCCCCAAAACTTTCTAACTCAGTTAGCCTCCAGAATATCAATAGCTGGCAAATTTGGATTGAGTGTAGAAAGGAATGATTCCAGGTTCCCAGGGCTGTCAGCTCACATGTTGCATTTTGGAATGGACCTCATTAAACCATAGCCAAATAAACGGTGCTTTTGGAAATGTGGCAGGTTCTCTATATTGTCAACTCATGGACACTAAATGATCTCACTGAATGTCTGACTCTTTTTCCCATTGATTTCAGATTGACAATAATCAATCAAACGATCAATCAATCAGGATTTGTATAGCACGGCTAATCACCCGAGAGGGTATCCAAGCGCTGGGAGTGTTGCTGCAGGGGGCTCAGGCAAACATCCAGGTTTTGAGTCCTTTTCCGAATTCCAGCAGAGAGGGTGAAGTCCATTGGTGAAGACGGAGGATGTTACATGTCTTCGCTGTGAGTTCAGAGAAGAAGCGTCTTCCACTCTTGCTGTGGCAGATGCAGGGGTGTGGGTGAGGTAGAGGGAGGTGGAGCGCAGATGTCTGGAGGGATGGTGGAAGCTTAGTCTGTGGTTGATATATGCTGGTCCCTGGTTGTGGAAGGCTTTGAAGGTGTGGATTAACATCTTGAACTGGCATCTCTTTTGAATGGGGAGCCAGCGGATGCTCTTGAGGTGGGGGGTGATGTAGGTTCTTTTAGGGAGGTCAAGGATGCGTCTGGCCGCTGAATTCTATATAGTCTGAAGCCTCTTCAGGATGTGCAAAGTGATTCCAACCAGTAGCGGCTCACACAGTTAAGAGCGGTGGGTTGGGGCAGGGGCGGCGCGGGAGGTGGAATTCGACAGACGACGGGCTAAGTAATATTAAATGGATAAATAAAACCACTTACTTTGCGCTCGCCGACGCGTAGAATATGTCGTCGTAGTTCAACTGGCTGGTGATTAGGGCTTGAGTAATGGTGCATCCAGTGTCTATGGGGAGACACTTGAAGATCTTGCGAAGGGTGAGGAAGCAAGCGGAAGAGACTGAGTTGATCAGTTTTTTCATGGTGAGCTTGCTGTTTAGTATGATGCCAAGGTTGAGGGCATGGTCGGTCAGTGTGGGTGATGGTCCTCGTTCGGGGGGTGTTAGACCTGGCATCCTTGACGTGGCTTCCCCTGACTTTTTGCCTCTACCTCCTGTATTTTTGATGCTGTGCTGGATTTCGTTTTTGCTGGCTTAGATGCTTTGGGCGCTTTGCCACTGCTGATCAGTGTCTAAGTGCAAGTGCTCCCTATGAAACTGTTATTATGATTGGTTCTCCCTGATTGGCATATTTGATTTACTGGTAAGCCCCAAGTAATGTGCCCTATGTGTGCCAGGGCCTGTGAGTCAAATGCTACTATTGGGCCTGCAGCATTGATTGTGCCATGTCGACCTGGCAAGTGCATCCACTTGCCAGGCCCTAACCTTCCCTTTTCTTGCATGTTAGTCACCCCTAAGGTAGGCCCAAGGTACCCCTTTGGGCAGGGTGCAGTGTATGTGAAAGGTAGGACATGTCCTGGTGTGTGTGGCATGTCAGGATAGTGAAATACTGCCAATTTCGTTTTTCACCATTGCAAGGTTATCTGTTCCCATAGGATAGAATGGGGAGTTTGCTTATAACATCTTGTAAGCATAACTACCCCTGGAACAAGGTAGGAAAATAAAGTTTAGTATGCCTGAACTCAGAATGTTAAAATGCATCTTTTAGTAAGGGTGATTTTTATATTCTGTGTTTGAAAATACCACTTTTAGAAAGTAGGTATTTTCTTGCTTAGCCATCCAGTGTGCCTCTGCTAGGATGTGTATTGACTGTCTATCTTTGGAGTGACAGGGGCTGGGGATGTGCAGTGACTCGAGAGAGTCAGGGCTGGGCTGAATAGACCTGGGCTGCATTTAGAGTAGGGGAGGAGATTTCCTTTCACCTGAATGGGCCTGGACTGCCTTCCACAATGCTGTCGCTATCTCCTGCAAGGAAGCTGCACCAGAGAGGACAGAACTGGTTTTGACTGGGCACAGGGCTTCTCTGCCACCAGAGAACAAAGGATTTTGCTGTATACATATTGGGGGCCAGACCCCAGTACTCTAGATTATCCCTGGAAATCAAGAGGACCCTTTGCCAAGGAGAAGAGCTGGAGAGACTGAGGAGAAATACTGCCCCTTTGCTGTGTGGGGTTGGCCTGCAGTTGCTGTTTCTGCCAAGGAAAGGAGAAGGACTTTGCTGTGTGCTGTGTCCCCTGATTGAAGGAGATCTCCAAGGGCCTGTGTGTGCTGGCCTCCTGTTCTGAATTCTCAGGGACACAAATACTTCACCCCTAGCTCCCTGAACTCTGCTGCTGTGAGTTCTGACCTGCCAAGAGGTGCCTGTGCCAGTTTTGGAACTCTGGAGGTTGTTGCTGCTGTTTGGGAGCTGGAAGAAAGAAGAAACTTGGATATCTCTGTGGCACGTGAGCATCACGCAATTTCACTCCAGGCAGATATATGTATTGTTACGATGGGTGATGCATACCCTGAAGGCACATTCATCACACTGGAGGATATACAGGCACGAAAGCCCATTTCTCCCCTAGCAGTATTTACATATTATAGATTAAGGGAGGCCCTTAAAGCTTTTAACGCACGCCATCCTGTCGAACCGTTAACCTTGAAGCCACTACAAGCTATGCTGGCAGGTCCCTCCCGTATAAAATAGGTCACTAGACTGTACACTTCAATGCAAGCTGGCACTGCGCCGCAACATTGCAAGGCTATGGAGCGATGGAATATGGTATTAGGCACACCACTTACAGAGAAGGATTGGGACTATTGCTGCTTTCTAACAGGGCTATTGACCGCTAATTGTAATATGCGTATTATTCATTTTAAGTTTCTACAACAATTGTACTATACACCCAAGCAGTTACGGAGGTATGGGTTGAGAGAATCGGCTAAGTGTACCAGATGTGAAATGCAAGATGTGGATTTCATTCACTTGGCGGGCTCTGTGGGTGGGTGCACGATTTCTGGGAGCAGGTTACCAAGACTTTATCTGATATTGTACTGGAACCGGTGAGATGCACGCCACAGCTTTGTTTGTTAGGCCTTGTGGGGCATCTAAAACCGCAGAATAGAAGGCTGGTGCTGATTGTTTTGCTTTTGGCAAAGAGAAAAGTGGCTCAAAACTGGGATGGTAGAAATGCCCCCCGACTACAACAGTGGTTGAAAGATGTCATTTACTGTAGAGATCAGTTGTCGTATTATGCTGAAGAACTTCCGTTGCCATCTATGCATAAGGACTTCTGGACCTCTCTTACATCCTATTTGCTAACATCACATGAAGCGAACTCTCCTACTATAACTACGGATGACTGAGTCCTCGGTCATTACAGAACAGATTCTTGTACTTGCTATACTGTGTGGCTGGTAATTGAACACTGGCGTATTTGGTATTCTACCTTTGCTGCCACTACTACGATTTACCGTTTTTACGCATTGTTTACTTCGCTGGTACGATTACTTAGCATGCTTGTACTACGCATGCTACTAGTACGCAAATACCGTTACTTCGCAAATAGGTTACTGCGCAAATACAATTACCACAATGCATGTAAGTTTTTTCAAAAATTACTTCAGTATTGTTAGAGTATTAAAATGTGCAAAAAGAATATAAACGTTTAATATAAAAGTTTTCCCACGGTTTTAAAATTGTTTCTATGGACACAAATACCATAACTTCGCAGGCTATCCACATCGTTGTTTTCATTTGGAGGCGCTTCCGATTCCAAATAACGCCATGCGACTCTGATGCAGGAAGCAGGAGAAGTGGAAGGTGAACCACGAGGAGAGAGAGGTAAGTGGGGCTATGTAGTTTTTAGGGTCGTGCAGGGGGTAGTCTAATAGGTTGTAGGGTTGTGTTTGTGTAGTGTACAGTAGTGTATTTGGGTGTAGGGTAGTGTCAGGGGTCGTGAAGGGTAGGGTTTGGGAGTAGGGACAGGACTAGGGGTCTGGGGAGGGAAGTGCAGGGGGTAGTGTTTTAGGGTTTAGGGTAGTGTTGTGGTGTGGTGTATGTGTAGTGTAGGGTAGGGTTTTAGGGTTTAGGGAAGTATAGGGGGGGCGTGGAGGGTAGTGTTTGTGTGTAGGGAGCGGACTGGGTGAAGGGGGAGGGTCTTGCAGGGGGTAGTGATTTAGGGTTTAGGGTAGTGCTGTGGTGTTTGTGTAGTGTAGGGTAGTGTTTTAGGGTTTAGGGATGTGTCGGGGGGGTCTTGAAGGGTAGTGATTGAGTGTAGGGACAGGAGTGGGTGAAGGGAAAAGGTTGTGCAGGGGTAGTGATTTAGGGTTTAGGGTAGTGGTGTTGTGGTTGTGTAGTGTAGGGTCGTTTTTTAGGGTGTAGGGTAGTGTCGGGGGGTCGTGCTGGGTAGTGTTAGAGTGTAGGGCACTGACTGGGGAAGGGGGACGGTTGTGTAGGGGGTAGTGTTTTAGGGTTTAGGGTAGTGTAGTGGTGTTAGAGTAGTGTAGGGTAGAGTAGTGTTTGAGGGTTAGTGTATTCTTGTGATTAAAATGAAAAATGTGAATGTGTATAAATAGTGGCAGGTGCTACAATTAAGATTGAAAAGAAATTGTCGACATATCATAAAGCATTTTACAATTGATTGAATACTGATTTATACGTTTAATGTTCAATTTATGAACACACAATTAATTATTAAATTAATTATTTATAAAAATAATATCGGGTTTTTTACGGACATATAATATATTTAAAGGGTAAAGGAAATAATAAATATGAAGAATGATTTCAAAACGTGTGTATTTTTAAAAAAAGGGTGTTTACTTTAATACACGAATAATAATATAATACCCGATTTTTAAAAGTACTCCCCTACCAAAAACCCCTATTTCGAACTAAAAACGCTTTGTAGTTGTATTCGTACTATTGTTAAGCGAAGTAAAAGCATATTTATTTCATTTCAATGAACTTGCGAAGTAAAAGCATGCGCACTGAAAACATGCGTAGTAATGGTAATTGCGAAGTAAAAACATTGCACTAAAAACATGCGCACTAATGGTATGCGAAGTAACGTCATATATTCGCGTATTTTGCATTCATTCAATGTCTTAGAGTGTACTTGCTTGGTTTTCACAGTTTGTATGTGAAATGATGTTGTATTCACATAAGATCCAAAAAAAGTATAAATGTATAAATATTGACAGGAGCCACCTAAAATTATACTTCAAGTTCCTGGTGGAGTAGTCCATGAAAGCTCTATTCAAATTCTCAGTGAGAAATCTGCAGCTAATAGACCTGTGGAATGCACAGTTTTCTTTTCCGTGGGTGAAGACATTAATAACTAAACAAGATAGAACGATGTATTTTTTTCAAGACAATGCACTGTTTCAAAAGCCAAACATTTACACAGCTAATAATCTCCTTCCATACATATAAGCAAGGACAGAAATCCTTTACCCAATGTCTTTTCATCAGATACATAAATTGACAATATTTTACCTTTTTCCATTATTGGAGTGGAGAGAAACAAGAGGGAATCATATATGCCACATTTGTTCGAACAAAGTGGAATCAGTTCCACACTTTTTATGCACTAACCACAGGTTGGGTAGGGTATTTTTAAAATAAATCTGGACTAATTTTTTAAGTATCAGCTAGGCAGTGCGTGCACTGTCTCTTTGAGACATGGTGTATCTACTCATTAGGCTTACAGTCCGCCCATCGCTTTTCATTAATTTCTTGGTGTGTTCTTCCAAAAAGCTTTCTTCTTGTGGCTATTGTGTGTTTTTGGTCCCTCCTTTTGTAGTTTTGCTCCCTCCCATGGAGCAGTACTTGTACCATTTCACTTTTAGCTATTTCTGTTTGTTTACGTGCACTTCTATTTTTTTGTTGTTTTCAGCCCAGCTTCTGTTTTGGTAATGTTTCATTTTGTTCTCTTGGAGCTGGGATTTCGTGCGCATGTCGGACTGCTTTGTTTGTTCATAATCTTGGATTACTTTTAGATTTAAATTGGCTTAATTGGTAATAAACTTACTATCCGCATTTGTCATTTTGTTTCTGTTCTAGTTTTTGTCATTGTTTTATTTTGTTTTTTATCGGCAGGTATCTGCATTGTTTTTAGGTCTCGCCTAGCGTTGCAGCGCGCATGCGCTGGTCGCTCTGCAAGACATATTGTGAGAGAAGAGATTTCAGAAGGGGCCTTGAAGCCCCGCCCCTCATTTTCATTGGATGGCGTCATCGTTTATGGTAAACGGTGGCCTCCGATTGAAAATGAGGCTTCTTTGTTACTGCCCTTTCTCCTTTTGGGACGGCCCATCCGGACTGGATCCTTTGCTTCACGGCTGTCGTGAAGCAATTTCTTATCTAAAGGAGGCGTGTTATATAACCAAGCTGTGAAGCAAAGGATCCAGTCTGGATGGGCCGTCCCAAAATGAGACAGGGCGGTAACAAAGAAGCACTGTTTGGAGAGCTTCTTGCGACTAGCCAGATTTGCCTGTGGAAATGTACAGCGTGTTCTCAAGACAGCACCCCCGACTAAGCCGATGCCTCCGACGGTAGAAATTTACCGCTGCCTGCTTGGTGCAGAGCAGCCTCGTCATCCGAGCTGTGAGCCATTGTCGGGGAGTCAGGGGGGGGTGCAGCTGCGGCGGGAGGGGGGATGATGAAATGTTAATGTCGCAGCGCACTGAAGTACCTGCCACAGGAAACGAGTCGCGCCCTCCGGCCAGCTTAAACTTCTGGGCTGGAAATTCATCATTACGTGCTGCATTGCACCGAATTGTGCAATTAAAAAATAGGTTAGAAACCCCTGCCACGCCCCCTTCTGTCCTTTAATTCGTGAAGAATTGGGTCATTCTGATGATGGGGACAGTCTGTACCCTTCCCAGCCCTTTCGAGGTGGCTCCGGTTCCATCTTCCCCACCACCCACTTCAGCTCTCACTTTCCTGTCCGGCCAAAGCAGGCATCCAAGGCTGGTTACCATTAAGCACTACTGCCCGGCCACCTAGTGTGGTGGGAACTTTCTGGGATGAACCTTCCCTGCACAAGGCTCCCACGCCCCCAGTCCCTTTACCTTGCTCTCCCCCAACTGCGTTGATGAGACCACGTTGCTGAATTAAGCGCTTTACAGGACAGTTTTTTCAAATAACCTACAAGCCATTGTGATCGAGGCAGAAGGAGAAGAAATGTGCTTAGTTCACCATTCGACCCCTATCTTCAGTTAGAGCGCCTTGGGCCAATCCGGGTCTCCCAAGCCGATTTCTGGGTTGCTCTTCCCAATGGGGTGGGATGGTGGGTAAGGAATTTTAGGGGGAACCATCAGAACATCTGTTGCCCACCCAGGGTCAAGGGGGACAAACAAAACCACGTGGGGGGAGGGGGCGTCGAAATCGGAGAGTTGGGGGCGGAGCGGCGGCCATCCAGGCCACGCACCCCACCTCCTGCCTGGGCGCCAGAGCGTCTCAGCCGAGGGCAGCCCTGCTTGGAAAGGAGGGGTGTTAGATAGGACTGTAAAGTGATACAAATCGCATCTCTCGTGCAGAGGAAGCTGAGTCAACAAATATCCAATGAGTTGTCATTGTTTGGGCTAAAAATACTCGCAGGCCTGAGTTGTACAACAGATTCATTTAACGCATGTATAGGATTGTTATTATAAATCAATCCGTGCTCTTCCTAACCTGCATAAAGGCAGTGAATCGAGCCATTTTTATATTATATTAATTCACCATATACATCCTAATTCGAAGATACCTCAGTGGGTTAATGCGACTACTGAAAACGTAACATTCCAGAGTACTTCCAGGCACTGTTCCGCTGCGGCCATTGTACGCAGGGCAGTTATAAAGCCCTCGTCTTCCTCCCCATAGCAATGCTGTGGCTTCTTTGCACTAGAGTCATCAGGTGTAATTCGTGTTCGATAAACCAGTTTTGGTGCCAATAATCAATTCTATAGGGCAGTTAGTTGCCCACAAGCCCAGTGCCTCTGGCACGGGGAAGTAGTGTATGACCGTTTTTGTTCTCGTGTGTTGGGGCGCCTATGTATATGTTTGCGATTGTAACTTCTGAACTGCACAGTCGCAAAAGGATCTCTGTGACAAAAGCGGTAAACCACTGAGTCTTGACATAAAATACTGTTCTGTGATCTGTATACTCTACGCTCTGTGCAGCAGGCATATCAACCCACTGCGCTTCTTTGTGCCGAACTAGAGGTTCCACTGCATTCGTTCACGGCCTCACCCACCACGGAACCAAAATCCAGTGCACTTTTTGTACATTCAGTAACGTGACATTTCTTCTATAGTGTATGTAACACACCTTGACATTTTTCATGTTGACAAAACAAACCCCTACCATCAGAAGAAGAAAAGAAACTGCCACCAATGCACCATTGCAGAACCTCTACCCCCACACACCTAAAACCTCCCGCCATCACACAATATGCACAGCAAAAGTGGGCACGCAGCACGAGTTTACCCAACCCCCTCCTTGTTCTCAAGATGGCCCCTGCGAAGTCCACCCTGTGGAATTCTGCATGTAGTTGTGATTTCCTTTACTCCGGAGCTGTGTGCAAGCCCCGACCTTTGTGCAAAAGAGCACAATCTGCATTTTACTTAAGGGTTTTTCAGGCATTGTGCTCGAGTCGCTGCTGGCAAAAGCCTATTGAAATTCACTCCCAGCCCCTTTCCTGTTTAATATTGTTTTATTTATAGTTGCATGCTACTGTTACCTTTTTCACCTAAACCTAAAGTGCTCCAATACCTTCGAGTCAGTAATAAAAATGTGGAGTGTAGGAACTTGACGGCATACACTGCCGAGATGTCCCCCTTTATTTCCCAGTGCCACAACTCCAGATTTCACGGAAAAAGAACGCAATAGGTCTCGCTTCTGTGTTTCCAAATATCCTACAGTTTTGCTCAAATATTCCTTTTTCATAGTTTATGTCCCCGTTAGACTTTAAATTAAAAGAAAGTTTCTACACTAAGAGATGGTCGGCATGTTTGAGAAGCGATTTCAGATGCTCTCCTCTTCTGCAGACTGATTTGTCCATTTTCTGTGTTTACCACAGCACAGCGAGGCTGGAGCTTGGGGCCATAAAGGTGTACGCATAACCACATGATCTGTGCATTAAGATGACCCGATTGTATTGCAGGGTTGCTTTGTGAAATGATAAGGGGGACAGCCTCTCCTTACCTACACGACCTGCCCAGTATGAGTTGCAGCAAAGACAGCACAATGGTGACCGCTGTGGTGATCATGGCAGACACTGCCAGGATCATGTCCCCTTCAGAGTCTCCCTTCTCTTCCACCCCCTGCATGATCCTTCTCTTCACACTAGTGTAAATGCAATGCAATAGGTTTCGCATTTACAAACATTTTAGCTATTGCCATTTTAAATCACAATGCATTTTATTTATGTTTTACAAAAGAAAAACAAAAACAAAAAACAATGTCATTTACAATGTCAATAGCTCAAAATAATGTCATTGCGAGACCTATTGCATTGTAAATGCTTGTTTATATCAGGGATGGAGAGAGCTGCAGGCAAGACTCAAACCTGTGTCCCTAGTTCCAAATTTGGCAGCTCTGGATGTTTCGCCACATCCTCAACACAGTTATGTCAAAAAGACTGCTTTGTGAAAGATTGTTTCACGCTCCGCTTCTCCCGACTATTTTTAGGGGTGACTCTGTGCGCTACTGCTGTGCGCTACTGCTGGAACGGGGTGATTAAGCTTACTGGCATGTTAAATTAGAGACATGTCATTGCTATCGCGTCTAGGTTTGAATTTAAAAAAAAAAGATTTGTGAAATTCAAAGCTTGCTTAGTGTTATCCAAGGCAGACTTGTTTCACACTGCACCTGCTCTTTAAAAGTGCATTTGTGATGACCCCCTATGTTGATAGAAAACTGTGAGATCACGAAGCAAACGGTTGGCGGGTGTGCACGAAACATCCAGCAGACAGGGAGAATAGATCAAATTAGGACAAGAAAATAAGAAGGCATTAATGATAATCTCTCGTTGTTTTAAAATGCCATAAAGGTTGGTTGATTCGGCTCAGTTGATGCACGTCCTTGTGCGATATTTACTCAGCAAGAGGTGAACCCTATACACATGCTGGTTGGGCAACGTCAGAACAGACATTTCTGGTTTTATCTTTTGACGTTCACTGTGTGTCACTATCACTCTCCCCTTACCACCCCGAGCGCTAAACCACAAATGCATTTTTTTCTCATTGTTTATTATATTTATCTTTGCTTGTTAATTATTTTAACTATTTGAATACATAACAAGCTACTCTAACAACATGATACAGTCTAACTCGGGTTTCAAGAAATACAGGGGCATATTCACAAGGAGCTATCGCCTATTAACGGCACTTTATCGAAGCCAAAGTCGTGATAAATTTACCCCCCCATTCACAAGCCGGTGTTAACAGCCCACAGCACCAGTTTACCCACGATAGCAGCCGCAAAAAACATCGCCACAGAGGCCCCCCGCAAATATCGCTAATGAGATGCAGAGTAGGCGTTCCCGTGACAAAAGCTGAGACAACAGCACACCTCAACGTTCACAACGACCAGCCACATCGGCGATAAAAACACAAAACAGGCGATAAGGCGCATTAGCACCAGGAAATCTACACCTGCTCTGACCTGGTGTAAAGTCGTACGGCAGCCAGCACCACAAAAGGGAGCACAGCCCAGGGCCACATCCGAAGGGCAACAGATGCCATGGAGCCACCCATCATGTGGCCCGGACACCCAAGAGGGCCACAACACCCACCTCCACCACCCCAGGACCCCAACCCACACCCGGAACACCCCCCCGGACCACCACAGATGCAGCGCAGACAAAGACAGCGGAACCCCAGGAAACGTACCAGTCGCACAGACCCAACATCTGACAATGTCACCGTCCACTACAGGCTGAAAGGGACAACCAACCTATGCATCCTGACCATCATCGCCTAACAGGCCTACGGCAACAACACAGCGGACAACCATCATCCCACCCCACACAAAGCTGATGGCGTGGCTGCACCTGTTGGCCCCTGGGATCCCCCACCCAACACCCGCCAGAGTCGGAGGAGTCTCACAGCCAGCCACATCCAAGTCCCCCACACCTGTCCTGGACATCACCATCACCATGGTACGCCAGTCCCCATACGTACAACACAATGCGCAGGATCCCCTGGAGACCAAGCAAGGACCATACACCATAGCAGGATGCACGCACGTGTTGGCGGCAATACACAGCACACATGTACTACCTGTGCCCCCTGGTGATACAGCACACAATCACCGCAACAGGAAGCACACGTCTCACACCAATGTGCAGGCAACAACAGGACACCGTGGAACACCCAACAATGTTGCCTTCAAATACACAGTCAGTGTGCATGATACCTTCATCCTCCGACAGTCCATCATCAACCAGCGTTCCCAGGATGGCAACAAGGGAAATGCACAGCCCCTTGGCAATATACAAATGAACACCCCACACACCTCAACTCCACAACCATGCAACTCACAACGCTGGCAATGCACACGTCACAAAATCACATACAACAGGCACAACAATATGCCCACCCACCAGACACGACAGAACAACTTACAATGTCCACATGGGCAAGCCCTGAACATGAGCCAGCAACGGCATGGCACCTCAGCCACATAATAGCCAAATGTGTGGAGAGGTGGCAACCAGGCATGTGTGAAGGATGCAGTAGAACCATGATTGGTAAGTACACAATGCCAAGAGTGCCTGAGATGTGCTGGACACCTCGCAGTATGCAGAACACACCCATATCCATGGCGACATACACCGCTTGTGTATGGAGTGTAATGGACATTGTGGACGCCACCATGTCACCCCAGCCAGTGGGGGACCTCGCGGAAATATTGCCTGTTACGCCCCCCCCTAAGCGTCAGCGGAGTGGGATGGCTCGGCGTAAGCCACGCCAGCGTAGGGGTGTGAATAAAAAGCACGTAGGCCTGGGCATGGTCCTCTCCCGGAAAGACCCACGTCTCTGCCAGGGCGGCGCCTCCCACCTCGCCACTAGGCCGACGCCATCCTCGTGAGCGGAGTTGCCTGCGATGCCATGCGCCTGCCGGACCCCGGCACGCTGGACCACGAACCCGTCAGGCCCGCCCCTGCGCAGCCAGGCCACACTGATCACCTTCCTACACCGGCGTGTGTCAAGGAGGGCCCACCACGTGTCAGCGCAAGCTCCAAGCCCAAGGCCCACGACCTTGGCAGCCACCTCAGACCACCATGGCCTCCACGACACAGGCCCGCTTTATTCCTTTCTCGTTGACGTACTCCACTGCCGCCTTCGGCCTACTCTTCGGACCAGTAGGTCCCATATGTGAAACTGTGTCCTGAGTCATGAATGGCAGTGACCCCAAATCCGGGACAGCGGCCACAGCACCAGACCCCCCGATCAGTGAGGCATAGTTCCATATGGGCTTCTTGCGACACGTGGTGCCACTAACCCTGTTCAACGTCAGCCGGCTACACTTGGTGCCACTAACCCTGTTCAACATCAGCCGGCTACACGTGGTGCCACTGAACTTGACCTACGCAGGCCGGTGGGGCCATCCAACCTATGCCGGCGACACTCGGCGAATGGGCCGTGCTGACCGCTGTCTCAGGCCTACACCACGGACAGGTAGGTCACACATTTGGAACTGAGTCTTGATTACACAATGGCAGTGACCGGATACCTACTGCTGGGGTGATATCATTGAACTCCCTGCTGTCAGTGAAGCAAACCAGTGCATCACAGGCACACGACACGTGTCTGTGGGCCCATGCTGACCACTGCCTCCGGCCTACATTGCGGTCCAGTGGGTCACAGAGTCTTGATTTGGCAATGTTGGAGTTCACATCTGTGTCCCGGCATCATCGTAGACTGCATCCCCTCTCAGCACCTGTGCCACTAGGTGTGTTCCCCGACATTCATGGACACTCACTGATCGCACACTGGTGGCGTTTGAGTCTATGGACTAGGGGCTAGTATTCATCCTCATGTAGCTGATACCCAATTGTTGGTGGAAATGAGGGTTGTGCTTTCCACTCCTCCATTTGCTGCTTCCAGATAACATCAGACCTTCCTCATCATGCCCTGGAGGACACCTTCCACTGTCCCCCGAAACCCTCTGCAACATACACCTCGGACATTGATGGGGACCCGCTCAGGTCGCATGGCCCATCTGACTGTACCGCAAGTCACCGTCTCGTGGCTGGGTGCCTGTGCCAGCTGCAGTGCATCCGGGACCACTAACTCTGTGCTGCTCAGGCCTGGGACCCCTTCTTCCGAGACATTGAATGGCCTCTGTAGCGATGGTCTTGGGTCATCAAAGCCATGTGTCTGTGGCCCTGCGCTGTCCGCCTCTTCCGGCCCCAACTGCGGGCCACCAGGGTCCACACATGGCATCGAGTCTTGACCGGCCCGGACGTCGCATCACCGCAGGAGGCACACGCCACCACCGCAAGGACCACCTTCAACCGCCATCTACCAGAGTCGAAAGGGTGGTCCTGACAGACCTACGGAGTTGCTCAGACCTGTTGTGGATACCATCATCGGCCTGATACCCTTCTCAGCACTCCAGGTGCCAGTGACTCAGTGCACCGCAAGCCATTGTCCGTTGCTGATTGAGTTTTGTGCTGTTGTGAGGTTGCGCAGCAATGTCACCTCATGCAGTGTGGGAGACCTGGGACGTTGATGAGGAAGTTGATGTAGGTGTAACACACCCCACTGCATCTGCATCAGGACTAACCCGAAGGGACATAATCCTAGCAATTTCTTCACATGAGCGCGCTCTTCTCTAGTGCCCCTACCTCAGTGCACTGCAACTCACGGAACGTCCAGACTGAATATTGGGTGACCTCTGGCCTTACTCCGGATCCCTCCATGTTGCTCTGCATTTGACTCTGTTATGCTGGTGTTTTCTGTTTCCATGACACTGGTGTCCACTTTTCAGGTTCTTGGCAGCACCAAGCACTCTGTGCGGGCTGGCTTATACTCACCCCACACACATCCAGCACAGGCGTCACTGTACATGTGGCCCTGCCAATAAAGGGGCCGGGCGCACGTGCCCGTAGCCAGTTCAACATGATATGTGCATGTGTCCCTGTGGTCTTGTTGTATGCATGGGGGCCCTGGGCCCTACGACATTACATTGTGCTGTGTACAGCAGACGCAGACATGTCACCGCAGGCAGCGGGCTAGAACCTGGACAAGTAGCTTTGTGGTCACCCACTCAATTCGTAAGGGGAGTGGACTGTGCCGTCGTACGCAGAGCCAACGTGGGTGTGTGACTGATATGGGCGTGCCCCTGGGCGTGGTTCTGTACTGGGTATGTGCATCTGCATGTGTCTCTATGGCAGTGTGGGTCTCCTTTGTGGGGTGTAGGTGGTCCCTGAAGGGTATTGGACACCCACGTATGTGTTCTAGTTCGCATTCCATGGGTTAGGCAACACCCGCACTGTAGGATAGTAGGATCTGCTTCACATGGGTACCCCCACTTTTTGCTGATGCTTCACTGTTTTTTGACTTTAGTCTGGCTGGGGCCCTGCTAATCAGAACCCCAGCCTAGATGCTTCCTCTCTAAAATGGTTTCCATGTGCCTTAAGCACATCTCTAATTGGAATCTGGAGTGCCCTTATAAGTCCCTAGTATATGGTATACTATGTACCCAGGGCATAGGTACCTCAGAGGCCTACCAGGGGCTGCAGCATGTATTGTGCCACCCCTGGAAGGCCATCCAAAATGACACCGCAGGTCTGCTACTGCAGCCTGGGTAAGGTGGTGCATGCACTCCTTACTGTGATATAGGTTACCTATATCACTACATACATACACACATACAAACCTATAAGTCACTCCTATGGCAGGCCTTGTCAATCCTGAAGGCCGAGTGCTTGGTTCCTATGTGAGAGGGTGCCTCTGCAGGAGCAGAGCCCCTCTGCAGCGTTCGGAGACCCTTCTCTGATGCTGTTTGTAGTGCAGCCTGACCATATACTCTTAAGCGCATTATAACCTCGCGTTAAATGCTAACTTTGGGATGGCTGCACGGAAACATGTCGTGGTTGGTGTCAAACATCTTGGAATACTACCCCCCTGCCAGTTCTGGCAGCGGGGGTAGCATTCCACCCTTCTAGAGGGAGAGACATGTACACACCGGCCTGCCCGGTAACTTCTTTCCAAGCCCTGGCATCACAAAATGGATGCCGCTGCCACAGACACGGGTCTGGCCTCCTGCTGCTGACTGAAACTCCGGCAGGGGAGGACTGGACAATAGGTTTCCTGTCCCAGGGAGGTGTAACCACTTCCCCAGACAGGATAGTGTGTATTGGGGCTGGGCGGGAGCACTCTCTGGTGCTTTGAAGTCCTGCACTGGGGGCACATTTGGTGTCCCTGTGCATACCCCAGTTCAAACCGGCTCAGGGGCTTCCAGCCCCTGCACTGGCGCGAAACTGGACAAAGGGAAAGGGGTGTAACCACCCCTCTGCCCTGACCCTCCCATAGGTGGGTCCGCAGAGTATGTCCAACCCCCTAACTTGGTATAAGTATGGGACCCCAGTCCTTAGGACTTTAGATTTACCTGGACGAAACTCTGACACAGAATCCTGGACCTTCGACGCTCTACTTTAAGATTGGAGGACTGAAGAATCTCCCTTGGGGTCAAGGAGTGACTCCCCTGCTTGGCAGGCACCAAAGAAGCAATTGTCCGGTCTGCATCGCTGAAGCTCCCGCCAGACGCCGAAGTCTTTGCATCACCAGAGGTGGATTTTCAGACTTCGCTGAGGTTGCCCTGAGTCCCCAGCAAAGCTGAGGCCCATAGCTGTCGTGGGTAATGTGGAACCGTGATCCCTGGACACCAAGCACATTTGCAAGTGCATCCTTTTCCTGGGATTCCACGAAGTTGTGCTTTGGGCTTCAAGTAGTCCCTGCCTCCAGCACCGACTGCACCAAAGATCACTGGCCCCCACTCCACGAGTGTCCCATGAGCCAGCTCCAAGTGCGTCTACTCGAGGCTCCTTTGCGGTCGCTAGTCCATTGGGTAGTGGGCCCTCCCGAAAGCCAATCTTCTTCTAATTGGGCTTCTCTGGTTGCTCCAGGCTTGCCCTAACTTACCTTCGCTGGAAGGGTCCCTCAGACCTTGCTGGTCTGCATCAACGTCCTTCTCCTATTTCCAAGAGACTTGCCGTTGCCAAGGCTTGTTGGGTCCAATCCGGTCGCCGACACCTCAGCAATCGACAAACGTTGTGGGACAGCTGGAATCCAGCTCCTGGTCATTGTCGACACCTCCTGGACCTCGTGGCTGAAGAGTCAAGACAACCATCAACCTACCTGAAGCACCCGACATCGGTGGGCATTCGCTCATCGCCGTCCTGGTCACTGGCTAGTGACCCAGACTCTGTCCCCTCTGCTTTCAGGTTCTTCAGATCTCCGATCCACCTTTGGATCCACCCGAACACTTTCGACTTGGTCGCCAGCAGCACTTTGCAGCAGATCGCCATTGTAAACGACGACGAAACCCGACCCCGAAAGACACCTATGCACCCGGCTTCCCTGGGTGAGGTAACTCGAGTACTCCGGTGCTCCCGTGGGTATAGACTCTACAACGACCCAGTTCTAAAGGGGTTTGCTCCAAGTCCTCCTCCAAGTGTCCCTTTTCTTTGAAATTCCAACCGCGACTTTCCCCATAGAAGTCAACAGCGATTCGCGGCTGTGTTCTAACACTGCACGCGTCCCCCGTGGGTCCCCTGTGTCACTACCTTGGGTGGTTCCTTGTGGTCCAAGCACTTCTACAGGCTCTAGGCCTTGTGTCTAGCTCAGTCGTGGTTCTTATACCACTTTATTGGTATATGGTTTGGTACGCCCCTAGGGCTCAAACGTGTATTTGTGCTATTACTGTTGATAACTAACTTATAACTTATGTACTTCGAACTCTAGCCTTATAAAGAGACTAGAGGGGTGTGTTTAGCAATAAATACATATATTTTGAATATATACCTGGTGTGGTCCTCTTTCATTTGGTCACTCAAGAGATTATAGACTGGTAAAACAAGCTGCTTTACATTCCTTCAAGACTTAGCCTGAAGGCTGCTCTCCATAGCTACCACTAGGATAGCTTTCAATAAAGGTTGTCTTTAACCTATCTCCAATAAGGGGTTGTTTGGACTGGTGCAAGGTGCCTACTATAATTAGTGGACAGCATATACCAGGCCAACTTCTCACATTGGTGTGCAGCATGTGGGATTCCAGCTTGCTATTGTTTTACCAGATAATCTCAATTGAATTGATCAACTGAAAACCACTAAGGGTACCTTAGGTACATATAAATCAAGCTTAGTATACAGTAAGTTCTACTGAACTTAGAGTTGTGTGTTAAGGGATAGCACACCCTTTCTACAACTCAAGAGAGTTTAGTAGGCCACACTAGAGTAGGTAGTGCATACACCACACCTCACTAGTAATGTCTTCAAAGCCAGGACCCAGTGAGTCCTTGCCAGAAGCCAGTGGGCTTCTTCCCTCCAAGTATGATAATCTCCCATTCTTGGAATTGAGAGCATTATGCAATACTAGGAAGTTGAAGGCAGGCAAAAGTGCCAGCACCCAACACCTCAGGGAGGTGTTACTGGCTGATGATCTCAGCAGACCCCTAGGGTCTGAAGGGGTAGGCAGACAGGGTGGGGCAGAAGATGAGGAAGGGGCCAGGGGTGAAATCACCCAGGACCCCCCCTCTGAAACTGGCCAGGAAGGTGAAAATGACCTTGACCTGGAAAACCCAATTCCTCCTGTGGAGGAGGAGGATCAGAATGACCTCCCCTTTGTCCCCCCAGGAAGAATTGTGAGTGTGCCCAGAAGGCCTAGATCTCCTTCTCAGGAGTCTAACCACTCTGACACCTCAGTAGGGACCTCTGTCTCCTCTCATGGAAGGGAATCCTCTCATGAGAGGAGGAAGAGACTGATTCAGTATGAGCAAGCCCAGCTTGAACTCAGAAAACAGCAATTGGCTATAGACAGGGAGTCCCTAGATCTCTATAGAGAGAGAAAAAAGTTGGGACTAGAGTCCCATGGTGGCAGCAATTTCCCCAGAGATAGGGAAAGGTCTTATGACCATAGAAACCTGAGCAAGATTGTCCCTCCCTACAAGAGTGGGGATGACATCCACAAGTGGATAACGGCACTGGAGAGGGCCTGTAAAGTACAGAGGGTCCCTCAGGAGCAGTGGGCAGCAATCTTGTGGCTCTCCTTTGCAGACAAAGGTAGAGACAAGCTCCTCACTGTAAGAGAAGAGGATGCTGACAATTACAAAGTCTTGAAGAGTGCTCTGATTGATGGGTTTGGCCTAACAACTGAACAATACAGGTTAAAGTTCAGAGATACCCAAAAGCACAGACTCAAGACTGGGTAGACTATGTGGATTGTTCTGCTAAGGCTCTGGAAGGTTGATTGATGGGCAGTAAGGTGTGTGACTTCACAGGATTGTACAATCTTATCATGAGGGAGCAGATTCTTAATAACTGTCAAAATCAGCTGTTGCATCAGTACCTGGTGGACTCTGATCTGACCTCTCCCCAAGAATTGGGAAAGAAGGCAGACAAATGGGTCAGGACCAGGGTGAGGCAGAAGGTACAGAACCAAGGTGGTGACCCAAAGAAGCAAGATTCTAAGAACTCTGATAAGGGTGGGGAGAAGGGTAAAGACCAGAAGTCTTCACAAGGCCCCCAAAAATCTTCTTCAGGTGGGGATTCACAGTCTAACAAAGGGAAAGGCCAAAAGAAACCATGGTGCAAGTTCTGTAAGCAAAAGACCCACTGGACCAGTGATTGCACCAAGTCCAAAGACTCTACTCCAGCCCCCACCAATGCCCCTAATGCACCTGTTCCCCCTAGTACAGTTACAGTTGGTGGTGGGAGTACACAAGCCAAGGGTTTAGTAGGGTTGACGCTGGGTAAGGAGATGAGCTCTGACCTAGTCAGAGAACTCACTCAGGCTGTCCTAGTCTGTGATGGAGGCTTGGATGTGACCTCCTCTGTGAGTCCCAGTAATCTGGGCAAGTACAGGCAACAGCCCTTAATCAATGGAAAAGAGGCTTTGGCATTTAGGGACACAGGGGCAAGTGTCACCATGGTGACACAAGACCTTGTGAATCCTGGGCAGATTATACTTGGTGAAATGTACCAAGTGACCAATGCTAGCAATGTCAGAACAGACCATACTCTGGCAGTTGTTAACTTCTCCTGGGGAGGGGTAACTGGCCTTAAGAAGGTTGTGGTAAGTGCAGACCTACCAGTTGAATGCTTGCTTGGCAATGATTTAGAAACTTCAGCTTGGGCAGAAGTGGAGCTCAGGACCCATGCAGAAATGCTGGGCATCCCTGCAGATGTGTTTGCTGTGACCAGGTCACAAGCCAACATGTCTAACACTGAACAGGCCTTGGATTCTGGAATAATGGACCAAGTGCCCTCCAAGAAGAGGAGTAGTAGGGTAAAGGCAGTGCCTCCCCCTTGGCTCAGAAGGAAGATCAGTCTCTTGAGGGGGATGATCTCAGTCCTGAGGAAGGAACTGTCCCAGAGGAGCTTGAACCTGACCAGGTTGAGTTCTTGGGGACAGGGGGCCCTTCCAGGGCAGATCTGAGCCAGGAGCAGCAGAGCTGCCCCTCTCTTGAACCCCTCAGACAGCAAGCTGCTGCTGAGGCTGCTGGGAAAGCTAGTGGTCCCCATACAGTGTATTGGGATGATGGACTCTTGTACTCAGAGTGTAGAGACCCCAAGCCTGGTGCCACCAGGAGGTTGGTTATACCTCTGAAGTTCAGGGGCTTCCTCTTGACCCTAGCCCATGAGATTCCCTTAGCAGGTCACCTGTGCCAGAACAAGACTTGGGACAGAATTGTCCCTCACTTTCACTGGCCCCACATGTCTGAAGACACCAAGGAGTTTTGTCGCTCCTGTGTAACCTGCCAGGCCAGTGGCAAGGCAGGTGGCACTACAAAGGCCCCCTGATACCACTACCTGTGGTGGGGGTTCCCTTTGAAA
Organism: Calotriton arnoldi; assembly: GCA_963921515.1. Classification (NCBI taxonomy): domain Eukaryota; kingdom Metazoa; phylum Chordata; class Amphibia; order Caudata; family Salamandridae; genus Calotriton; species Calotriton arnoldi. The sequence continues at coordinate 362,476 of CAWUFW010009397.1, forward strand.
GGGTGGGGATTGACATTGTTGGTCCCATGGATCCCCAAACAGCATCTGGGCACAGGTTTATCCTGGTGGTAGTGGATCATGCCACCAGGTACCCAGAGGCTATTCCCCTTAGGACCACTACAGCACCTGTGGTGGCAAGAGCCCTCCTGGGAATTTTCTCAAGAGTGGGCTTCCCTAAGGAGGTTGTATCAGACAGGGGTGCTAACTTTATGTCTGGATACTTAAAAGCAATGTGGAAGGAGTGTGGAGTGACTTACAAGTTCACCACACCCTATCACCCACAATGCAATGGTTTAGTTGAGAGATTCAACAAAACCTTGAAGGGCATGATTAAAGGGCTCCCAGAGAAGCTTAGGCGAAGATGGGACATACTCTTGCCCTGCCTTTTATTTGCATACAGGGAGGAGCCTCAAAAGGGGTTGGCTACAGCCCTTTTGAACTTTTGTTTGGTCACCCTGTCAGGGGTCCATTGTGCTTGGTGAAGGAAGGATGGGAGTTACCTCTCAAGCCCCCAAGCAAGACATAGTGGACTATGTACTTGGTCTCCGCTCCAGGATGGCTGAGTACATGAAAAAGGCAACTAAAAACCTTGAGGCTAGCCAGGAACTTCAAAAAGCCTGGCATGACCAAAAGGCTGTACTGACTGTTTACCAGCCAGGACAGAAGGTGTGGGTGTTGGAGCCAGTGGCCCCAGCAGCTCTCCAAGACAAATGGAGTGGACCCCATACCATTGTTGAACAGAAGGGTGAGGTTACCTACTTAGTAGACCTAGGAACACCCAGGAGTCCCCACAGGGTTCTCCATGTCAACAGACTAAAACCATATGTGGACAGGGCAGACATGGGCTTGCTCATGGCTACTGATGAGGGACAGGAGGAAGAGAGTGACCCACTCCCTGACCTGCTCTCACAGAACCCTGATGATGGGTCAGTGGGTGGTGTAGCCTTGGCAGGCAGCCTCACTGCTCAGCAGCAAGCTGATTGTAGACAAGTGCTCAATCAGTACAGACATATGTTCTCTCTGACTCCAAGTCAGACCACCTGGTGCACTCATGAAGTGGACACTGGGGACAGTCTGCCTATTAAAAATAAGATTTATAGGCAACCTGACCATGTCAGGGACTGTATCAGACAGAAGTCCAGAAAATGTTGGATTTGGGAGTTATTGAACCCTCAGATAGCCCTTGGGCTAGTCCAGTGGTCCTTGTGCCAAAACCTCACACCAATGGTAGGAAAAGAGAGATGAGTTTTTGTGTGGACTACAGGGGTCTCAATGCAGTCACTAGGACTGATGCCCATCCAATACCTAGGGCAGATGAGCTAATAGACACTTTGGCCTCAGCCAAGTATCTAAGCACATTTGACCTGACAGCTGGCTACTGGCAGATCAAACTAGCTGATGATGCAAAGCCAAAAACAGCATTCTCAACCCCTAGTGGGCATTATCAATTTGTGGTGATGCCCTTTGGTCTGAAGAATGCACCTGCCACTTTTCAGAGGTTGGTGAATACAGTCCTTACAGGTCTGGAAGCCTATAGTGCAGCATATCTAGATGATATTGCTGTCTTTAGCTCCACCTGGGAGGATCACCTGGTCCACCTCAGAAATGTTTTGCAGGCCCTGCAGAAAGCAGGCCTGACCATCAAGGCCACAAAGTGCCAGATAGGGCAGAGTCAGGTTGTGTACCTGGGCCACCTTGTGGGTGGAGGCCAGGTTCAACCACTGCAGAGCAAGATCCAGACCATCATGGACTGGACTGCTCCCACTACCCAGACTCAGGTGAGAGCCTTTTTAGGCCTGACTGGGTACTATAGGAGATTTGTCAAGGGGTATGGATCAATAGTGACACCCCTGAATGACTTAACTTCCAAGAAAATGCCCAAAAAGGTTCAGTGGACAGTTAGCTGTCAAAAGGCATTTGATGACCTAAAGCAGGCCATGTGCACTGCTCCCATTCTACAGAGTCCTGATTACTCCAAGAAGTTCATTGTCCAAACAGATGCATCTGAATTGGGGGTAGGGGCTGTACTGTCACAATTGAATGATGAAGGTCAGGATCAGCCAGTAGCTTTTATTAGCAGAAGGCTGACCCCTAGAGAGAAACGTTGGTCAGCCATTGAGAGGGAGGCCTTTGCTGTGGTCTGGGCTCTGAAGAAGTTGAGGCCATACTTGTTTGGTACTCACTTCCTTGTTCAAACAGACCATAAGCCCCACTTATGGCTAAAACAAATGAAGGGTGACAACCCCAAACTGCTTAGGTGGTCCATTTCCCTACAGGGGATGGACTTCACAGTGGAACATAGACCTGGGAGTAACCATGCCAATGCAGATGGACTCTCTAGGTACTTCCACTTAGAACATGAAGACTTAACTGGGCAAGGTTAGTTTAATGTCCCTACGTTTGGGGGGGGGGTTGTGTAGGAGAGTAGGATCTGCTTCACATGGGTACCCCCACTTTTTGCTCATGTTTCACTGTTTTTCGACTTTAGTCTGGCTGGGGCCCTGCTAATCAGAACCCCAGCACAGCTGCTTCCTCTCTAAAATGGTTTCCATGTGCCTTAAGCACATCTCTAACTGGAATCTGGAGTGCCCTTATAAGTCCCTAGTATATGGTATACTATGTACCCAGGGCATAGGTACCTCAGAGGCCTACCTGGGGCTGCAGCATGTATTGTGCCACCCCTGGAAGGCCATCCAAAATGACACCGCAGGTCTGCTACTGCAGCCTGGGTAAGGTGGTGCATGCACCCCTTACTGTGATATAGGTTACCTATATCACTACATACATACACACATACAAACCTATAAGTCACTCCTATGGCAGGCCTTGTCAATCCTGAAGGCCGAGTGCTTGGTTCCTATGTGAGAGGGTGCCTCTGCAGGAGCAGAGCCCCTCTGCAGCGTTCGGAGACCCTTCTCTGATGCTGTTTGTAGTGCAGCCTGACCATATACTCTTAAGCGCATTATAACCTCGCGTTAAATGCTAACTTTGGGATGGCTGCACGGAAACATGTCGTGTTTGGTGTCAAACATCTTGGAATACTACCCCCCCCGCCAGTTCTGGCGGCGGGGGTAGCATTCCACCCTTCTAGAGGGAGAGACATGTACACACCGGCCTGCTCAGTAATTTCTTTCCAAGCCCTGCCATCACAAAATGGATGCCGCTGCCACAGACACGGGTCTGGCCTCCTGCTGCTGACTGAAACTCCGGCAGGGGAGGCCTGGACAATAGGTTTCCTGTCCCAGGGAGGTGTAACCACCTCCCCAGACAGGATAGTGTGTATTGGGGCTGGGCGGGAGCACTATCTGGTGCTTTGAAGTCCTGCACTGGGGGCATATTTGGTGTCCCTGTGCATACCCCAGTTCAAACCGGCTCAGGGGCTTCCAGCCCCTGCTCTGTCACGAAACTGGACAAAGGGAAAGGGGTGTAACCACCCCTCTGCCCTGACCCTCCGATAGGTGGGTCCCCAGAGTATGTCCAACCCCCTAACTTGGTATAAGTATGGGACCCCAGTCCTTAGGACTTTAGATTTACCTGGACGAAACTCTGACACAGAATCCTGGACCTTCGACGCTCTACTTTAAGATTAGAGGACTGAAGAATCTCCCTTGGGGTCAAGGAGTGACTCCCCTGCTTGGCAGGCACCAAAGAAGCAATTGTCTGGTCTGCATCTCTGAAGCTCCCGCCGGACGCCGAAGTTTTTGCATCACCAGAGGTGGATTTACAGACTTCCCCGAGTCTGCCCTGAGTTCCCAGCAAAGCTGAGGCCCGTAGCTGTCGTGGGTAATGTGGAACCGTGAACCCTGGACACTAAGCACATTTGCAAGTGCATCCTCTTCCTGGGCTTCCACGAAGTTGTGCTTTGGGCTCCGAGTAGCCCCCACCTCCAGCACCGACTGCTCCAAAGATCACTGGCCCCCACTCCACGAGTATCCAGTGAGCCAGCTCCAAGTGCGTCCACTTGAGGCTCCTTCGCAGTCAATAGTCCATTGGCTAGTGGGCCCTCCCGAAGGCCAATCTTCTTCTAATTGGGCTTCTCTGGTTGCTCCAGACTTGCCCTAACTTACCCTTGCTGGGTGAGTCCCTCAGACCTTGCTGGTCTGCATCAACGTCCTTCTCCTATTTCCAAGAGACTTGCCGTTGCCAAGGCTTGTTGGGTCCAATCTGGTCGCCGATACCTCAGCAATCGACAGACCGCATGGGACAGCTTGAATCCAGCTCCTGGTCATCGTCGACACCTCCTGGATTTCGTGGCTGAAGAGTCAAGACAACCATCAACCTACCTGAAGCACCCGACATCGGTGGGCATTCGCTCATCGCCGTCCTGGTCACTGCCTAGTGACCCAGACTCTGTCCCCTCTGCTTTCAGGTTCTTCAGATCTATGATCCACCTTTGGATCCACCCGAACACTTTCGACTTGGTCGCCAGCAGCACTTTGCAGCAGATCGCCATTGTAAACGACGACGAAACCCGACCCCGAAAGACACCTATGTACCCGGCTTCCCTGGGTGAGGTAACTCGAGTACTCCGGTGCTCCCGTGGGTATAGACTCTAGAACGACCTAGTTTTAAAGGGGTTTGCTCCATGTCCTCCTCTAAGTGTCCCTTTTCTTTGAAATTCCAACCGCGACTTTCCCCATAGAAGTCAACGGCGATTCGCGGCAGTGTTCTAACACTGCACGCGTCCCCCGTGGGTCCCCTGTGTCACTACCTTGGGTGGTTCCTTGTGGTCCAAGCACTTCTACAGGCTCTAGGCCTTGTGTCTAGCTCAGTCGTGGTTCTTATACCACTTTATTGGTATATGGTTTGGTACGCCCCTAGGGCTCAAAAGTGTATTTGTGCTATTACTGTTGATAACTAACTTATAACTTATGTACTTCGAACTCTAGCCTCATAAAGAGACTAGAGGGGTGTGTTTAGCAATAAATACATATATTTTGAATATATACCTGGTGTGGTCCTCTTTCATTTGGTCAATCAAGAGATTATAGACTGGTAAAACAAGCTGCTTTACATTCCTTCAAGACTTAGCCTGAAGGCTGCTCTCCATAGCTACCACTAGGATAGCTTTCAATAAAGGTTGTCTTTAACCTATCGCCAATAAGGGGTTGTTTGGACTGGTGCAAGGTGCCCACTATAATTAGTGGACAGCATATACCAGGCCAACTTCTCACACGCACCTGTTGGGCCACCTCCTTTTGGCTTTCTGACACCTGGCATTGGGGTGCCATGTGTGGGTGGGTGAAGTGTTGTGAGCCAGCCGTGATTGCGGGTGCTTCATGCTGTGTGGTCTGTTGCAGGGTCTGGGTTCTCTTCTGAGTGGCTTGTCTGCCCTGGTCCTGGTGGTGGGTTGTGTGGGTTGTCCATGGGCTGTTGTAGGGCATGGGTGTCTGGGCTGTGGTGTTCGTCTCGGGCATCACTGATGGGTTGTCTGTTCTGACCTGCTGGAGGTGTTGTTTGTCCCTCTGCATTGTAAAGGGGAGGTGCATGTTGGCATTGTGTTGGCGCCTTGTTCTTGTCGACATGCAGACTGTGTGACAATGTACATTGTGACTGTTTGGGCGGTGGTGGCTATTTGGGTTGGGACATTGTACATTTGGCCTCCATGGTTGATGTGGGGTTGTAGGGGTAGATGTGCATCTCACAGTTCCCTGCTCTGTCCAATGTGATTGTTCTGTTTCTGCACCTGGGTGGACCCAGTTGTGTCCCCTGTTCTGCAGTGGGGGTGTTGCACTTTGTGCCACATTGTCATGGTATGTGCTGTGATTGCTATGTGTGTGTGCTGCAGTGTGCCACGGGGATGGGGGACATGTCCCTGGGTAATTGTGGGTGTGCAGTGTGCTACACCTCATTGTGCATGTGTGGCATTGTGCCCATCACCCCCTTTCCCCCCAGTCCCTGTTGGATCCTCACCCTGTTGTTGTTGTGTCAGGTCCTGTCGAGCTGTGTCCGTACTCCCTACTCCTTGCACCCTCTCCACACTGATGACTGTGGCCTGGGATTCCTCCTGCTCCTCCTGTGGCGCTGGACTGCCACCTCCTGTCGCCGTTGCTGCCTTCCTGTTGGCAGCGGGTTTGTACCTGGTTTAGGTTGTCACATCCTGCCGGCGCCTCTTGGCCTCCTGGATTGGCCTCCTGGGCACTCCGACTACATTCCAGGTGGTCTGCTTGTGGGTCAGTTGTTGGTAGTGTTCTTTCGCCTCCGTGGCCTTGGTCTTGTTTTCCTGCGGTCTGCACCCCGTCTTCCTCTCCCTTTTCTCCTTGGCCTTCCCCGACCCCGTTGTTCCTTGCTGGTGGTCTGTGGGGGTTGTGTGGTTCACGTTGCCCTTTGCGCTGGGTTAGGGTGCATCCATGTTGCTACGTGCTTTGGCTTGTTTCTGGTGTGTTGTGTCTGTGGTTTTTATGGTGCAATTTCCCGCCAGACGCGTGGGATTTGCAGGCCTGTGGCTGCTTTTCGTTACTTTTTGTACCGCGATTGGCCTCATCGCATGATTTCTCGCGTTCGCGTTTCGCATTTTTTCGGCGTGGCGTTGATTTTCACGCTGACATTTGACGCGTTATCTGGTGACTATCGCATGCTACCGGCGTGTTGTGAATTCCACGTTGACACGGGGTTATTTTCCCGTGATACGCTGCGTTATTGAAAGTTGCGTTACGCTACTCTTGCGGTAGTTATCACACGTTCTTGTGAATATACCCCACAGTGTGAATGAATACTTGCTTCACTCCCTGGCTTCACATTAATTGGAAACGCCAGCTTGTCCATTGTTTCTTCAGAGAAATCCTCGATAAAGTACCTGTGAGAATGAGGATGCGGGTGATGAAGGAATGGAATATTTCTTTTTCTTGTTTTACGAAGCACTTTCCTGAGAGTGTGTGTGTTTTAGAAGCGACACTTCAGCGAAAACAACGTCAACCTTCTCCGCTACCCATTAGAGTCATGGGTAGCAGAGTATTCACTCAACATGGATTCACTCAACATGTATATTTTCTTCTTGAAATATACTATTAGTGAGCAACAATATTTCAACATTGTGTTTTACACTCAACCAAACACCTCATTATAAAAAACAGATTAGTTTGAGATGCATATCTTTATATGCAACTAGCATTGTTTGCGAGAATGACCAAGGAGGCCTTCTCAGCAGCACATAACAGAGAGACTGGTGCCAGGTGGCCCCCTTTGTTTACCTGACTGTGACATATCAAGCTGATCACCGCCTGGGCCCGGCCTCCAACGCCCAGCAATAAGACAAACAGCTCGCCTCTAAACAATGCCCCTGTTATCACAGCCTCCTAGCACACTCTCCCATGCCCCGGCCTCAACTCCTCTCCCTCTTTTTCTCTGGTTCCAGAGTCCCCTCCTCCTCCCTACTCCAGATACCCCAGGGACTTTTTAAAACTAACTGGTGAGTGCCTTAGTACGGAAGTCTCTGCTGGAAGAAATGAATGTGACTTCCCAAACATTTTTTCACCACTGTTTCACTTTTACAGGGTCTAGTTCATTTTTCACTGTGGTTTTGGGGTGCTTCATGTCCGTTCAATGACACTAATGAATGCAGTGGTCGTTTATGTTTTAGTTCTGTTTCGCAGTATATTGTGCCCAGCTGTTGCATTCATTAAGAGGCTTTTGGTGGGAGTGCTGAGCTTACTCTCAGCCCGGGTGCTGTCTCACCTATTTAAGTTCCTGACATCTCTGCTTAGAACATTAAGCACCAGAATAAACATTTTAGGGCATGAATATTTCAGAAGAAGTAAGTTCTGTATAGCACTTGCTCGTCTTGTTTGGCCATAAAGAGCTTCTCAAGTTCAGAGCACACCAGTTATCACGTCTTATCCAGTCCTGTTTTATTTTCCTTTGCATTCTGGGAACTGTGGTTTTGATTTCCATTATTAATTGCATGCCAATGACAAAGCAAAGGATAGAAACTGAACTGTGCACGTCATGCACACCTCCTATGAAAAACCTTGAGGGGGATTTGTAAATTGCCCTCCTTCCCTAAAAATAAATAATTCAAGGGTTTGCTTTGTAAACGTCCGACATTATTCCATACATCGATGTTTTTTTTTTCCTGGGAAGTGTTGTGAAGTATCCCGTCCCCACCGCCTCTTAACCAGTTAAATCTGACGTCTCCATAAATCCCGGAAAATCTCTCTGATCAGATCTCCATCAATATGTCACTGTAAAGTTCAGAACCAGGCCTAAGCACTTTCCCTGTACAATGTAGTTTCTTTGAACAAGTTTCTTTATTTTCTAAAAGTAGTGCAGCTGTAGGATAACTCAGTGCTTAAACGCATCTGTTGCTTAAATCTGCAAACAACCTACAAGACATAGCTTTGACTATGGCAGGTCCAGCAGGTATTTTCACCCTTCTAGGTCAATACAATAAGGACCAGGCTCACTATTTACAGTAAGCATTGTTTCTTTATGTGCTGCATTTCCTCGTTCCAAGTTGATCTTTCTTCCATCTTCCTGGCTTATAATTACATGTGCACGCATGCACATCATTGCATTTTTACTTTTTTCTGCTTTGGCAAAACTAGTAGGTCTGCATTTACATCCAAAAGGCTAGACCTGTTGGCTATGCCAATGCTTGTTTTATATGATAAGATTATTTTACCAAAAACTCTGTGCTTGTTCTGTTTAATCATTATTTCATTTGAATGTTATTTTTCTTTCATTTAAAAAAATATCACAGCCTCTCAGTGCTGCCAAAGATTGTATTTTCTTTAAATTAGGGCAAGGTTGATTGCTTGAGCATGGTTATAATTTTGATTAATTTGTCATTTGAAATGGTTTTAATTATTCACGCAATAAATGAATCTGAGCCTGGATATCATTCTTATCCTTATCCTTATCACATTCCTTATCCTTATTCTTACCCTTACCCTTACACTTATCCTTAACCTTAATCCATGGTTCTAAAAATACATGCATCAGCTGTTAGGGCCTGGTGGCTCCTAGATGAGCAAAATGGTGCAGATAGTGAGAACTGAGAATTAATTCCCTTATGCTACATGTAAAAAAATGATTTGTCTCAATATTTGGGATTTTCAAGTTCTTAAGAATTATCCTCCTATATTTTAATTTGATGATTCATTGGTCTAGATCATCTTATAGTGGGAAAGTAAGGCTCGGGAGTTGCAATGAACTGTAGCATTATTGAAGTACATATACATATACATATTCAGGAGTGCTCCTCAGATGTCAGTGGCACAGCTAACGGGCGACATGGTTTTCATCTTAATGACTTGGACTGGGAGGACTGAGGGCCTCATTCTTGGCATTTTGACATAGGGCAGCGCAGCAAGGCAGCTACTAAGTGACAGGACAGGAATGCATCATATTTAAGCAATACGGTGAATTCTTGTGCTTTCTGCCTTTGCTGGTGCTGAGTCAGCAGCCTAGCATCACTGTAGGCACCCTTGTGCCTGGTGGAAGGGTACCTCCGTTGCAGGCTGGATTGTTTTTGTGCAGGAAGAAGTACCTTCCTGCACAAAAACAATCCTATGAGGCATTTTACTCTTTCTATATGTGCTGCAGAATCCAGCACACAGGGAAAGAGGAATAAAGCAAGCAGAAATATATTTCTCCTCATTACGCCTCACCGCGGGTGGATTGCGGATTTAACCTTTCCCCAGGTTTACATCACTTTGTAAATCTGGGGCAGTGTAAAATTCCATGGGTGCTGCATGGGAAAACCCACTGCAACGCTCACAGATTGCTTCTGGGAGCAGAGTACGGCGATTCAGGATGGCTTTGTGTGACTTCATAAATCTATATGAGAGCCTCGTTCTCATAAATAAGCCCCTGAGTTTGTTCTACTATACATATTTATCCAGACATCTAGAAAGAATATGTGATATGCTACAAGGACTAGACTCTATGAACTACAGGGATTTTTATTGCACTAAACGTTTGACTGCAGACATTCTAAGGCCATATGAGGCTAGTGGGCAGAAAATGAATGGGAGGAAACAGGCATGAAAATAATATTATTGTTTTCTCAGAGGGTGTGTGGGCTCTTACTGCTGATTTGTTTGCTTAGAAAGAGCAATGTATGAGTTCCTAACTTTGCATATGTGTGTTGTTTGGTTCCATCCTCACTTGACCTTTATACTAGAAAGGTGTTTTTTATTTTTTTATTTAGAGCTACATTTAAAGTAAGTAACAATTAAATAGCCTTAATGACCAAGGTGAATGCCTGTCATGAGTGATCATTCTAAGATTTCCCTGCCAGGATGGGATGGGTATGCCCAGACGTGGGTCCCTTGCTCACTGTGCCACTCGATTCAAGCTAGCCTGGCTGATGAAGGGTAATACCCTGAAACCGGTCCCAGGATGCTTGTTTCTGGTCCAGGGAGGACTTGGCTTGGCAGTTCGGTCTGGACTGTTCCCATGAGGCACAGGGTCAAGACTGATTTGCCTATGGCTGGGTCTAAACTGGGGTGGCATGGTGAGCAAAAGAAGGATGGATTTAACCCAGATCTCTTGACTGGGGGTGAATGTATGATTCATTCAGCATTCCGTCCATCATTTGTTTGCGTAGCACTTTTTGCCCTAAGTGGGATGGGTATGCCCAGACGTGGGTCCCTTGCTCACTGTGCCACTGGATTCAAGCTAGCCTGGCTGATGAAGGGTAATACCCTGAAACCGGTCCCAGGATGCTTGTTTCCGGTCCAGGGAGGACTTGGCTTGGCAGTTCGGTCTGGACTGTTCCCATGAGGCACAGGGTCAAGACTGATTTGCATATGGCTGGGTCTAAACTGGGGTGGCATGGTGAGCAAAACCCAGATCTCTTGACGGGGTAAATGTATGATTCATTCAGCATTCCGTCCATCATTTGTATGCGTAGCAGGATCTGAAAATCGTGGCACAGCAGACCCTGGTAGGGAAGAATATTGGTAGTATCCTGATCTTAAAAAGTGTGGGGAAACACAAGTTTGGCAGGTTGGGAGAGTAGCACATTTATGGCAGTGCTCCTCTCTTGCTAAATTTGAAATAAGGCCATAAGTTATTTATTTTCTATAGCCTGTACCTGTCCAGGGGGATCAGAGTGTTATACAAACTATAATGTGGGAAAAAAAATCAAAGGAAATTAATTGCAGTGGATTAAGCAGGAAGAGGCATCAGGGGTTAGTTTAGTGGGAGAGTTAAACAAGTATGGGTCAGTTAGTACGCAAACTAGGTATGCAGAAATAACTAACCATAGGATATTGCTGCAAAACAACAGTTTGAGCAATTTTTCAATGAGCAATAGTGAGACAAAGTAGTTTAGGGAGTGAAATGAAGCAGGCTTTCCACATACAGTTGACTGATGATGCCAAGTATTAGGTAAATATCTGATTGGTTTTACATTTTGAAGTTAAAATAGATTTAATTTCTATAATCTTCAATCCTACAGATAATTATAGTTTGACACCTATGTAGTTGGGGGGGGAAATGATTGATTGCAGTGGATCTTGTGGAGCACTATTAAAATCTGACTGTTCCCTTAAGAGGGATCCAGTGGCGATCACTAAAAATGCTTTGGTCATTTATTTTGGCTCAGGAGATTAATATTGCTGCTTTGGGTATGTCAGCTTTCAGATGGACCTAGGCATTGGCCAGTAGGCCAGTTTAGTTTGCATTTCTAAGTCAATGCTGGATATGACCTCTTCAGTAATGACAGATTGTATACCAGTAGGATTTGATGGGATTTTACATCAGTAGGAATAGATAGCGGGATTAGCTCATAACTTTCTTGAGGTTGTCACATTAGACTTGCAGAATTTGCTCCAGTAACAAAATTAACATGTTAGAAGGAGATTTGTTGCACAAATCATAGACATCATACATCTCTGCAAGAGCGGTAAGAGAGGCACTTTAGGCAAGTTTGAACAAGTCAGTCAGTCATAAACAGTAGCGGCTCGTGACGGGAGTGCTGTGGGTAGGTGGGGCGGGGGAGGAGCAGGGTGGGGTGTAGTAAACTACGGCATACGGCCCAACAGAGGTAAGTAAACAAATAAATAAATAAAACGAATTTCGTTGCGCGCGCTGCATTGCATTTGGCAATGCAGCGTGCGCAATGAAATTTGTTTTATTTATTTGTTTACTTACCTCTGTTCGGCCGTATGCTGTAGTTTACTACCCCCCACCCTGCTCCTCCCCCGCCCCGCCCCACCACCTCACAGAACTCCCTCCACGAGCCGCTACTGGTCATAAACTTTATTCAGTCGTTACGACCATAAAAGTGTTGATGCATACAGTCCAAAAAATAGAAAAAAATACAAATGCATATCTAAATTTGTTAACAGCAATTTAAAAATGTTTCGATTTGATTGATTTGTAATAAATTATTATAAAAGGATAAGATTAGCTTATAGAGCACTTAACATTGAGTTGACAAGAGTCTTAGCAGCGATGAGAATGGTCAGCATAGGCCACCTTGTGGTCAATATACTCAAAATGGCACTATAGCCAAGGCTAAAACACATATTAACAGTTTAGAATAGGACAAGAAATTGATAAAGGTAATTCTTCAATAAAATACAACCAATCACATTTTCATCACGGACCTTCTTATAGCCCAAATTCTGCCGAGGAACTTGGCAACTGCGCAGGCAACTAGGAGGCTGGAATCCGATTTTAGAGTACGCATTGCTTTGCGGTGACAATGGGTGCCAAGCCACCTACAGACAGGAGTAAGCCTTTTGGCTCTCGGAGAACTGTACAGCCAAAGAAGATGTGACCGATTGACTCAGCAACAAAGGGGCAGCCTGGGCAAGAATGTAATGCAGTGGAAGACTGACGCCAGGAGGCTAAAAAAGTATTCACCGGGAGGGAGCCAAATCTGAATTGCATATAGAGCTTCCTATCTTGCGGGATCATAATAGCCTCCAGATAATGTTCATAAACAACTGCAAGTTTAAATTCCATAAAATCCAGTGTAAGGCAGCTCCTTGACGAGTGGGAAATAAAAGACTGATCCACCCAATTCCAATTTCGCGTCTTGACCAGGTCTTTACTAGACAGCAATGTTGGGTCCTTTATGTCCCATGATCCCTCCAGCCCTATAGTAGTGAGCAGGGACTTTACTTTGGAAAGCCATCCAATTTTACTAGAGCAGTCAAGAGCACTTACTTCAGCAAGGGCAGCAGCGTATGGGAGGAGCTCTGGGGTTGTTTTCAAATACAACCAAAACAGTAGGGGGCATAGCTTGGCTTTCTCAACAATCGAGGATCTACCCATGTCCAGCCTTAGTGGGTGGAGAGGGGTACTCTGAGGAAATGAGCATAAGGCTCTCAAAAACTTGTTTTCCCTGGTAAGAGGGCCGTCCAATTTTTCAAAGCCCCAGAGTTCTGCACCATACAATGCTGAACCAGCTGCCTTATAGTCATATATGTGAAGTGTGGCTGCTACTGGTTTGCTCTGCGAGGTCCTGGGCTCTTTAATCAAAACCCCTGTAACCTGTCTATGCTGGAAAGTCCGCTTCCATACCTGGGGCTTCCAAGACAGGTCATCAGAGAGAGTGATCCCCAGATAATCAAAGGTGCTCACTCTCTCCAAAGGAATCCCACCCAGTGTTAACTTGCCTTTGTATGATTTGTGGGGGTTCAACATTAAACGTTTGGTCTTCGAGGTATTAACCTCTAGGCCTCTCATTGCACAGAAAGCCTCAAACCGGTCTAGGAGGAGCTGAAGTCCTCTGGGGCTTTTAGAGACTATTAACGTGTCATCGGCAAACAGCAGAGTTGTCACCTTAACTCCTCCCAGAGCATCAGCAGGAATATCAGTGAGGTACTGGACAACTCCATTTATGAAAAGCGAAAAAAGAGTGGGAGCCAATACACAGCCCTGTCGGACCCCCTTGCTGACCTTGATCGATTCTGTCAATTGCCCTTGGCTACCCCAGCGAACCCTTGCACAATTGGCCTCATGAAGGCGAATAATTAATGTTAGGATCTCAGAAGGGAGGCCCATATCCTTTAAGACACACCAGAGCTTCTGTCTAGGGATAAGGTCAAAAGCAGACCTTAAGTCAATAAAGGCCACATATAGGCTTTCCTGTCCAATGACCACCGTCTTCAAGGCCAATAGAAGGAAGCGGAAGACCTGGTCAATAGTGATGGTTTTCTGTCTAAACTCTGCTTGGAAAGGGGACAAGCCATTTGGCTCTCGGGGAACTGTACAGCCAAAGAAGATGTGACCGATTGACTCAGCAACAAAGGGGCAGCCTGGGCAAGAATGTAATGCAGTGGAAGACTAACGCCAGGAGGCTAAAAAAGTATTCACCGGGAGGGAGCCATATCTGAATTGCATATAGAGCTTCCTATCTTGCGGGATCATAATAGCCTCCAGATAATGTTCATAAACAACTGCCAGTTTAAATTCCATAAAATCCAGTGTAAGGCAGCTCCTTGACGAGTGGGCAATAAAAGACTGATCCACCCAATTCCAATTTCGCTTCTTGACCAGGTCTTTACTAGACAGCAATGTTGGGTCCTTTATGTCCCACGATCCCTCCAGCCCTATAGTAGTCAGTAGGGACTTTACTTTGGAAAGCCATCCAATTTTACTAGAGCAGTCAAGAGCACTTACTTCAGCAAGGGCAGCAGCGTATGGGAGGAGCTCTGGTGTTGTTTTCAAATGCAGCCAAAACAGTAGGGGGCATAACTTGGCTTTCTCAACAATCGAGGATCTACCCATGTCCAGCCTTAGTGGGTGGAGAGGGGTACTCTGAGGAAGTGAGCATAAGGCTCTCAAAAACTTGTTTTCCATGGTAAGAGAGCCGTCCAATTTTTCAAAGCCCCAGAGTTCCGCACCACACAATGCTGAACCAGCTGCCTTATAGTCGTATATGTGAAGCGTGGCTGCTACTGGTTTGCTCTGCGAGGTCCTGTGCTCTTTAATCAAAACCCCTGTAACCTGTCTATGCTGGAAAGTCCGCTTCCATACCTGGGGCTTCCAAGACAGGTCATCAGAGAGAGTGATCCCCAGATAATCAAAGGTGCTCACTCTCTCCAAAGGAATCCCACCCAGTGTTAACTTGCCTTTGTATGATTTGTGGGGGTTCAACATTAAATGTTTGGTCTTCGAGGTATTAACCTCTAGGCCTCTCATTGCACAGAAAGCCTCAAACCGGTCTAGGAGGAGCTGAAGTCCTCTGGGGGTTTTAGAGACTATTAACGTGTCATCGGCAAACAGCAGAGTTGTCACCTTAACTCCTCCCAGAGCATCAGCAGGAATATCAGTGAGGTACTGGACAACTCCATTTATGAAAAGCGAAAAAAGAGTGGGAGCCAATACACCGCCCTGTCGGACCCTCTTGCTGACCTTGATTGATTCTGTCAATTGCCCTTGGCTACCCCAGCGAACCCTTGCATAATTGGCCTCATGAAGGCGAATAATTAACTTTAGGATCTCAGAAGGGAGGCCCATATCCTTTAAGACACACCAGAGCTTCTGTCTAGGGATAAGGTCAAAGGCAGACTTTAAGTCAATAAAGGCCACATATAGGCTTTCCTGTCCAATGACCACCGTCTTCAAGGCCAATAGAAGGAAGCGGAAGACCTGGTCAATAGTGCTGGTTTTATGTCTAAACTCTGCTTGGAAAGGGGACAAGATGGAAAAATCACTTATCCGGGTCTGGATCTTCATAAGAAGTGCACGGGCAAACACCTTTTGGGCTCTATCGATAAGGCTGATGGGCCTATAATTGGAGGGCGACTAACAGTCACCCTTCTTTTAGACCGGAATCACCTCAGCTCCCATCCAGGAGGGGGGTATTGGGGCATCTGCAGCAATCCCATTAGCTAGTGCTAGAGTATATGCTGTCCAGTTCTCAACATCACTGAGAAAAACATCGCCCGGGTTGCCATCTAGTCCTGGGGCTTTAGCCCTAACGATGGAATTAATGCTGGATCTGATTTCAGCTCTAGAGAAAAACTCTCTATCCCGGGGGTAGATATGGTCCAGGGTAGAAACATCAGTATCTGGCTCGCAAGACCCAGAATATAATGAGGCAAAATGGTCATACCATGATGCAATGGCAATGTTATTTGTGGGTGGCTGGGGCCTATCTACATCTCCCCTAGTAACTAGGAGCCAGAAACACTGTGAGTCATTCCTAAAGCAAGCCTCTCTAATAAGTAGCCACCGATTCACCTCCCATTCCCTTTTTGCTGTAGCCTGGGCTGACTTGTATGACCTACTTCTTACTCTCAGTTTAACCACATTATTTGCTCTAATGGCGAGGGCCAATTTTGATCTAAGGCTCCTACACTCCTGGTTAAACCAAGCAAACCACGACCTAGTCTTCTTGGTAGAGCCCTGCGGGCGCAGCGGTACTCTAAAATGGGAGGCCAACTGGTTAAAAAGATGACTATGACAATTTGCAATATCATCCAAACCCACCTGTTGTTCGACCAATCTGAGTATCTCACTAGTGCTATCCAGCAGATTAAGTTTGATTGCTTCAAGTTTCTCTGTTTCCATAGCTACACTTGCCCATTTGAGACGTCTATTATTATTAGTTGGGCATACCTCCCTAATCGTAAGAATGGAGTTTGCGGGACTCGGATGTTTGGCCCAGAGAGATGTCAGATACAGCTCAAGGGGGTTGTGATCGCTATCGGTGGTAGACCCCCACCATCATATCATCCACTCCAGGCCACAATCTCAAATCTAGCAGGAAGTAATCAATGCGGCTTATATTGGTGGTTCTATTATAGGTGTTGGAGCCCATTTTATCTGATTTAGTGAGGACATTGGTAGCCCTCAAGCCAAACTCAAGAGTCAGGGCGTTGAGCTGCAATGCCGTTTGAGAGCATTTTTTGGGGAGGAACGAGCCACAGCTCATCTTCCTTCCTACTATCACACATGTCCTCCCTATCTAAAGGTTCGAAGGTGACATTAAATTCACCAGCTACGATTAGTGGGGACTGAGTGGCCCTATCATCGAGAAGATCTTCCAACTCTTGTAGAGTGGAGGATCTACTTCCAGCTCTAGGTCCTCGGGCATAGACCTTGAAAATATCTACCCATGAGCCATTCACACCCGTAATTTTGATCGCTAAGATGTCATGACTGTTGGACTGGAGCTCTCGAATAGTGCAATAGAGCGCAATTTTAACCCATATCAACATTCCCCCAGCAGGACGACCTGGCTTATTGTTAATAGCTGGGCGATGGAACATTATATAGCCAGGTATGTGAATAGGAGTAGTACTCCAGGTTTCCTGGAGAAACCATATGTCATAGCGTTCAATATATTGGATCCAGTGCAAGAGTGCCACTTTTGGCTTCGCCCCTGCCACGTTCCATGTTACCATACTAAGCTTGGACTCTGCTTGGTTAGCAGTACCGAAAGATTGATTATCATCAACTTCATACCCTGCTTGTGCTTCTGACTGGAGTGCTACTGAGAATAAAGCCCCCTCGATGGATCCGATGTTAGAAGGCAAATGCTATTCAGGAGTCCCAAAGTCGTAGGGCAAGGAAGTTGGTGTGGATTTAGCAATAGAGAGACTAGTTGTGTTTATAACATATTGGGATTATTTGTCCTTGCCTGAAGTATTTTAGTGCTTGCAAGGTTGACTTGAAATACAAGTCAATCGTTGACAGTGAGGGACGAGTCAGAGCCCAGAAGGATATCAGTGTGGTGGGCAGATGGCAACAATGGAAATGTGAGTGGTCTGTACTTGAGATGGATGCCAGTGGGGGTAGGTGAGCTCTTCCTAGCCTCCAGTGCTCTCAGGTTCTGAGCCACATTCCCATTTTCCAGATGCAATTCTATGCAATCTATCTTGGTGTTAGGGCGAATTAACCTATTCGCACACAGGATATCTTCCCTAATCTCTGAACGGCACAACCTCACATGGCGGTTCCAGTCTATGATTTTATTAATAAAGGAATATTCCCTTTCATATTTTGAGTGAGAGGGGACCTTTGGCACATTGGTCATGTATATGCACTTGGGGGGCAATGGGGTTTGCTCGCACCGACCTGTACGGTTGGGTGGAAAAACATCAGCAGTGGGGATCGGGAAACAGAACCTAAAATTGGAGATGGTCCCATTTGTTCAAATCGGCCAGTGGTGGCATATGACCTGGCATTATACATCCCCCCAGGAACTTTACAACTAGTTGAGGGTACAGAGATATTCTTTCTAGCAGAGTTTAAGGATTGCTGTACATGTGCTGACATTAAGGGGGCTGTATTACTAATGTGGCAGGACAAATTTCTTAGCTGCCTAGGTATTTGCTTGGGGAGTGGGACTGCAGAATCCCCTTTAGCTAATAGAAGTTTGACCTGTTCAGTGAGGGCTAGGACTGCTGTTTATAATGTATTTACTTCCATCCTCCATCCTGGAGGTATCCTGGTCCTTCAGGATTAGTTCGTCTGGAAAGGCCTCACCCCTACCAATAACTGCTGCTCTTTCCCCTACCTCCACCACTAAGCCCTTCTTGCTAGAATCTGGTGACCCGAGCGACCCCTCAGTCCCACCCTCCTGTGGAGTGCAGGTCATATGCTGGAGTGGAAGGAACCTGTTTGATTGAACAAGATCAGTTTCAGCAATGGCCCGGGCTGTGTCAGTAGTAGACAGTATAGAAGTTCCTGGCTCCACCTCATCATTGATGATCTGCAGTTGAGGGTCTGAAGGGTGACTAGATGAGGGATTTTTTGTCCTGCGCATATTAGGCTTATTAACATTTGTGGTATGCGTTTTTGGGGATTTAAATTGGAGCTAATAGAGAGGACAGTCGAGATAGGAGGGGTGGAAGGTTTAGTTGAAGCAGGAAGAACCGCTGGGACCAAAATTTCCTCGCATAGGAGGTCGTTGATGCAATCAAGGACACAATTACTTCCTGCAGGCTTACGAGCCTGCTTAGATTTATTACATTTTAGCCGGACCCCCCAACTCACGCTCCTACTCTCACAGTCAATTGATTTCCTTTTCCCCATGATAGTACTTGAGTTCTGGATTACAAGGACTTGGGTTGGGACGAAGGTGGTACAACTACACACAGCCCCACAGCAGATCCAGCAGAACCAGCGGAGGTCTTTCTTGTACCAAGTGCTCTCCCACTTATATGGCCCTGAGCTCCAATAAAGGACTAGGATTAATAACCAGGTCACAGTGTCACATGTACATAAAAGAAGGCAACAAAAAAGGCTGAACTCAAGGGTAACTGCATTGCTAAAAGACTCAAGTCCAAGTGGTCCAAATAAAGGAAGCCGATAGACACGGTACAAGAGCAAAGTCAACAACGGTTCAACAGCAGAGGATAAGGGGCTCACAGTAACTCACTGTTTCGTTGCTTGTAGATGAACGTTCCAAGTGCTTCTATGGCTCCAGAGAAACCAAGAGGGGTGACCCTGCCCTGCCTCTTCCTGTCAATGACGAGCAAAGACGGGCCCGCCCTTGGCCTTGGCTTCGCCCGGGCACGTCCCGCACAGCAGGGCCTCACAGCTTATTTATGTGCCTCCAGGCGCCAGGAACTGAGGTATGTGCAAAGGAGCCTGGGGGATGAAGTCCGTGCCCCGGCTCGCTAAAGTGGCTAAGTGCATCCCGCGCAGCGGGGCCTCACAGCTGATTTATGTGCCACCGGGCGCCAAGAACTGATGTAGGTGCAAGGAAGCCTAGGGATGAAGTCCGTGCCCTGCTTGCTAAAGTCGCTAAGTGCGTCCCCTTTAGGCAAGTTTGAACAAGTGTATTCAGCACATTTTAAAAGACAAATGGCAAAGGAAACATGCCAACATGAAGCCAGGTGATAGGGAGGAACTACTTGTTATAGGGTATTGTTGGAAAATGGGTTATTAGTCGAGAGGGGTAAAAGCCCCACTCATATAATAAATACAATCCTTGTCAGTGTGCACCACAAAAGTTACTAATAACCCTGCGCTTAACCCCCGGTAGCTTTGCACAAAGCAGTCAGGCTTAACTAAGATGCAACGTGTAAAGTGTTTATGCAGTACTCAAGTGAAAACACGACACACTTGTGTTATCTGGTAACGCTGGCCCGGGCTAAAGTCACACGTTTTGGCCAGCCGTAATGGAGCATGAGTCAGATACAGGGACAAGGTTCTTCCCCCTGAAGTGTTACCTTCTCAAGTCCGTGCGAGAAGCTGCTGTTCGCACTGGCAGAGTGAAAAGAAGGTCGCTGTTTATGTGGGAAGCAGGTCAGGCATCATGGATGGTGACTGCAGTAGCGTGAAGAGCCAGTCATTGCAGAAGCTTTGCATTGGCAGTCTATTCATAGTGTTGCTGTCCCTGTGAAATGCAGGTCCCACTGGAGCTTCACATTGGTGCAGTTGTTTTGCAGGACAAAGAGGCCCCTTAACGGTCAAGGAGAGCCCAAAATTTCTGTGTCTTGACTTTTTCTTCAGTAGGAGTACACTCTGATGCCAGCCAAGGGTCCAGGACCTGTGGACACCTCTTGGGGTTCAGGACTCACTCCAGCAGAGACCAGCAGCAGGGCTCAGGCAGGTAGAGTTGGTGCTGGGCAGCTTGGCAGCTGCAGGGAGGCCTCTGGAAGCTTGTTGTGTCCCTTTAAATCAAACAGGAGGTCAGACAATTACCCCTTGGAATCATTTCTAAGGAGCCTGGATTCAAAGAAATGAGGTCCAATCCTTTGTCTTCAGACAGTTGGGCAGCCCTTCTTCTGAATCTTTCACAAGTCCAGGAGTGTTGTGATGGGTGATTTTAATGGTGCCACTTTTATACCTGGTGCCAGTCTTTGTGTGGGGAATTCCCCGACCTACTCCCAGTTCTTCCCCTGGTCCTGGCTCTACACTTTCCAGGGTAACAATGGCAAGGGCAGGCCTGATGTCAAGTTCCTTTAGGTATGCTGCGTGCAGGTCCCTTTGAAGTGTTATTAGGGCAGTGTTCAGCTCCTCCCCAGCACTCCTGTCAGAAAGACCCACTCCCCTCACATCTAGGTTTCTTTAATCCCCATGTCTGAAAAGAATACACAACAAGAGAACCATCCGCATGTGATCCTGGACACTGGTAAAAGGAACATTTGGTTTAGGCAAAAAAGGCCAACTTCATAAAAGTGGCATTTTCATAATAGTAACTTAAAAACCAACTGTACCATTAAAGAGGATTTTAAATTGCAATTAATTTGAGTGCATGAAGCATTTCTCTATCTGTTTCAAAACTGACTTTATCATTTAATAAGAGTAATAAGGTACACCCATGTTAGTTTATGGGAGATCTAGCCTCACCCCAGTGAAAAACAACTTTAGGAGTTTTTCACTGTCAGGACATATAAAACTTATAAACAATTGTCCTACATTTTATTTATTCTCCTCCAACAGTAGGTGAACCAAGCCTCTACCTTCCTTCAAGCAACTAGCAGATACTGAATTTATGGATCTTGTCAAAGCAAGCCGGCAAACCAGCTGCCCTTCTGACCTGTGTTCACCACAAATCTCAAAGAATATTAATCTTAATATCAATCTCAAACAACTACAGACCAATTACAAATGGACCTTTCCTTATCAAACTGATAGAAAGAGCAGCATTCACCCAGATGTCACAATTCATTGAAGACAACTTTATACTTTCTGACTTCCAGAAAGGATTCCATTCAGGAAGAGGCACAGAACCGCCCTTCATCGCCATCTAGGATGGCCTTATAAAAACAGTAGACCAGTAGTCACTGCACTACTTCTCTTGGACCTTTCAGCTGCCTTCGCCACAGTTGATCATGATACTGTAATCCAAAGATACTACAAAGCTAGCATAGAGGGGACTGATCTCGACTGAACCACATCTTACCTTCAAAACTGAATAAATGTCATCCATCTCCATGAAGTCATTACCGGCAATGATCAATGAATTTCAGGTCACATGTTCTAACTATGCAGATAACACACAAATACTTCTTAAACTGGAAAGTCGCAAAGACATTGGAAACTCAAAAATCTTCAGTGACTTCAGACCGTTGATCAATGGATGCCATAGAGCCATCTCAAATTGAATGTGTCCAAAACTGAAATACTCACATGGGTGATTGGAAACAATTTTCACCTGCTCTGGACCACCTCCTAAATTATCCAAGGAAGTAAGAAACCTTGGAATTACCATGGACTCCAAGCTACCAATAAATGCCCAAGTGGATAACTTAGCAAGATCAAGCTTCATTACTATTAAAACTCTGCAACGCATCTTCCCCCACCTAGGATTTCCACTCAAGGTTCAAGCTACCATCTCTCTTGTACTGTCTAAACTTGATTACGTCAATGGACTTTACCACAGATCATCTTTATCAACTATGAAATGACTACTACGAAATCAGAACTCTACTGCCAGACTACTCCTACATGTAAGGCCACAAACCCACATCTCCTCGGCCTTGAGGGCCCTACATTGGTAACCGGTTGCCAGAATATGTATCTTCAAGCTGCTTTGTGTCACCCACAAAGCAATACATGGAACTGGACCACTTTTGCATCAGGAATAAAATCACAAATACTTACAACAAAGTAACCTCCTCTCCAGATTCGAGCCTCTCCCAAAAACCCAAGCATACAAGAAAAAAAAACCATGGGTGACACAGCTTTCTCTGTTCAAGCAGCCAATCTATGGAATTCACTATCCCCAAACATGAGATCCACAGATAACTATCTTATCTTCAAAACACTACTCAAGAGTTGGCTCTTTCCTACACGACGACCATGTTTCAAGTTTAATTGTATTTGCTTAGTTAACGGAAACCACTGCAATATAATTAATTCACCTCTGCAAAACAATTTGTTCACAATACATATTTTCCTAAAACCAACTTAAGTCAGTCGGCAAATTATCAATTCAAATTCAGTTCTTATAGTTATAAAATGTGATCTGACCGTATACACAAATAGGAGCAGAGTAAATCCAGTGTGAGTGAGTTTGTTCTTGTGATGCAGAAGGTTTTTATCAGACTATATCTCTGCGGTGTCCTTTTAAGGGAGAAACGTTTTTAAAAAAGTGCTTTAGTGCCTCTAACCACCTTCCCAATGAATTTTCAGGCCTCCCTGTTACTTCGTAGCTTCTATGGCCAACCATTCTCAAAATGCAAATGTACAGCATATGCCTGTGTAGGGAAACATGCATAATTTGATTAAATGTGTGTATTTAGATATGTGCGTTTTGCCTACAAATAAATATACTACTTCTGATTTAAAAATATATTGATAGTCTTTTAGGTCTGCTTAACAAATGTATATATCATGTTTGCTTATATATATATATATATATATATATATATATATATATATATGTGATCAAGGCAGGGATCTGCCGAAACGCGTAATGGCGAGACTGTTTGTGCGTGAATAAACACAATCTGCACAATACCTGGGTCCACTCTTGTTTGTTTGGAGCAGCAGATGTGAGCGAGGGATCGTCATATATATATATATATATATATATATATATATATATATATATATATATATATATATATATATATATATATATATATATATATATATATATATTTCTCAACAAGTGCCTCGAAATTGAAGACGCACTCACAGTAGATGTGTTCATCACAAACTTTTATTTCCAAAACCGGCATTTTTCTTCCCAATAAATCTTGCTGCCTGACGCGTTTCAGACCTCTTGCTCCTTTCTCAAAGGCATGCTGGCAGGTCACGAATGCTTCACACACCCTCTCTTCCCCTCTGCATTTAAATAGATAATTACCCTCTGGTGGGTCTCTCTGTTGAATTACGCTGGTGCTGCATGCTGGGATTCGAAGTATGTGCAAAATAATTCTCACCCTCCAGTTGGTTCCGTGATTTCTGCCACAATGAAAGCATATTAAAACAAATACACGGCAGCCAGGCTGTGGAAGACTGCACCACCATTAAAAGAAATATGGGGCTGAGGCTTGAACTTTTCAGTGCGCAAGAAAAGCACAGTGGATGTTTTTGAAATACGAAAAGAATTGTTTTAATATGCTTTCATTGTGGCAGAAATCACGGAACCCACTGGAGGGTGAGAATTATTTTGCACATACTTTGAATCCCAGCATGCAACACCAGAGACCCACCAGGGTGTGTGAAGCATTCTTGACCTGCCAGCATGCCTTTGAGAAAGGAGCAAGAGCTCTGAAACGCGTCAGGCAGCAAGATTTATTGGGAAGAAAAATGCCGGTTTTTGGAAATAAAAGTTCGTGATGAACACATCTACTGTGAGTGCGTCTTCAATTTCGGGGCACTTGTTGAGAAAATATATATATATATATATATATATATATATATATATATATATATATATATATATATATATATATATATAGATATTTCAGCTCACACTCATTCAAAAAAGGAAGATGTCGCACTCGCGGGTGATATCACAGTGTTTATTCAACAAAAAGCAGGACGCGTTTTGGCTTGCGCCTTTCTCGACCACAATGTTTCCCCGAAGGGCAGCGCCATTTTTATTTTACAATTGCACATGTGCCAATCCTTCAATTACATGGAAATAAAGAATGGACTCTTTTTGTTAAAGGTTGCAAAGATGTCGCCATTTACGAGTGGTTCAAAAGTAATATATTTACATAATTCTAACCTTAATCGTACTGCATAATGAAAACGATTCATTTCATATTTATGTCATGATTGCAATCATGCTCTGTATGAGCAAGCGTACCATTTCATGTTTCACATCCATGATCCAAATTTTTTTTATTATAACTAAATAATTCATTTGATGCCACAATGTCCGATTTGTTCGGATTGTAAATTCAACTTAAAAATATATCTCACATTACATTTAAAGTGATTCCCAATTTAGGAATTATTCTTCCATTTTCCTTATATTGCAGCCTTATACTATGCTGAATTTCAGAGGATATTTACATATTATTCAAAATCCCTCTCAAGATATCTGCATCTTTTGATAATATACTGGGTAACTGTACGCAAAATCTACATAACATGATTATACCGCAAATTGATGCCGCTCTGAATGAGCTTTCACGTTATTCAAAACATTGTTCAATAAAGCATTGTTCAAAAGAACCCCACTAGCCATATTCCTATAGATTCCATGAGCAACCTTCACCTATTCAAATATACATGTGTTGCCTATAGAGTTCGAAGACATGGTGCATATCCCCAAGAAAATTAATTAATTACATTAAAATCCATTACTGATGATAGACAAGCATTAGGTGGCAAAGTATTCCGTTTTATAAAGATGTTTTAACCTAAATGTATGGCCAATTCTTCCTCAGTATTAAGACCTCGAGGGGTCTTGGTCTGGAGATCTATTATAAATTTAGACTCTAGTTTGCGTAATTTGAGTTCCCTATTTCCTCCTCTTTTGTTCTGTGGGACATGATCAATGCAAAAGAACCGTAATAGATTCCTGTCACTGGAATGTACTTGGGCAAAATGCCTTGCAATAGGATAGGATTGATCCTTCTTTTCTATGGCTCTGGCATGCTCCAAAATTATTTTCTTTGTGGAATGAATAGTGCTCCCTATATACATAAGATTACAGGGGCATAGTAAGCAATACACACAGAAGGGAGTATTACATGTAAGAACTTGTTTATTTTCCTGGGTTTAACGTAACCAGGTACTTTGTATGTTAGTGTTTTACTGCTATGCTTACATACCTTGCACTTGGTGCAAGGAAAAAATCCTGTCAACTCAATTATACGTGGGTTCCTTGAACCTCTTTCTAGGTGACTTTGAATCAAATCATCCTTTAGTGACCTACTTCTCCTATATGTTATTCTCGGATAATCTGACAAGTTTCTTCCTATTACTGGATCTGCCTTAAGGATGTGCCAATTACGTTTAATAATTTTAGGCACACTTTGGGCTTCATTAGTAAACGTTGTAATCAGTTTAAACTCTGAATTTGTTGTACTAGATATTTCATGTACTTTATCTTTTAAGAGAAGCTTCCTGGGGATTCCATCGACTCGTTTAAGAGTGGAATGTAGAAGGTTCGCAGAGTATCCTCATGTCTTAAATCTCTTAATGGCTTCTAGGGCTGCCTGTTCAAAGTCTGACTGTCTCGTGCAGTTTCTTTTTAGGCATAGAAACTCCCCATATGGGATACTTTTTATTAGAGGAGTAGGATGACTACTACGAGCTTCCAAAATTGAATTTCCAGCCATTGGCTTGCGGAACAGGGAAGTACACATTTCACCTTCTGCAATAAAGACTTTCAGATCTAAAAAATTCACTTCTGTGGCACTCATTTCCCCACTGAAGTGTAGATTGACATTATTATCATTTAGTGCTGCAATGTATTGTTCCGCCTCCTCTTTCGATCCTTTCCATAGGATAAATAGGTCATCTATATAGCGGTGCCAACCCACTATACAAGAGACCCATCTGTGATTGTCGTCGGCCCAGGCCACCTGCTTCTCCCACCAGCCCATGAATAAATTTGCATAGCTGGGGCGAAGCTAGTGCCCATGGCTGTACCTTTCAAATGTATATACAATTGTTGCTGAAAGAGAAAAATATTACTGTGCAGACAGAATGTGACAAATTCAGTCAGCATTTGATTGTGTTCAGCTAGTTTCAACGATCTGCCCTTTAAAAAATATTCAATTGCTTTGATTCCTTGGACATGATCTATGCTCGTGTATAGACTGGTTATGTCTAACACTATCATCAAAATGTCGGGTTCCCAACAGATGTTCGAAATTATTCTGATAAAATCAGTTGTGTCCCGCATATAAGATGACAGAGTCTTCACAAAGGGGGTTAGGAAAACATCAACAAATTGCGACATATGTTCTGTAAGACTACCAATGGATGAAATAATGGGGCGACCCGGGGGTTTGTTTGCGTCCTTGTGCAACTTAGGGAGATGATAAAATGTTGGTGTTATTGGATGTGCACAATTTAAAAACTGCATTTCTTCGCAATCCAGTACCCCTCGACTGAACGATTTGTGTATCAATTCTTGATGTTCCATGATACTTTGGTTATATCTTTCCTTAGTTACTCTAGCGTAGCTTTCTGTGTCTGAAAGCTGACGTAATGCTTCCATGATATAGTAATCTTTAGTCATTAGAACAATGTTTCCCCCCTTGTCAGAAGGTTTACATATAATACTGTTGTCCTGTTGGATTCTCGTGATTGCCTGTTTCTGTTCAAATGTAAAGTTCAATTTCAATTGATTTCCTTTTACCCTCTTTGATTTATTCATCCTCAATTGTTGTAAGTCAATCTTTACTGCTTCCTCAAAAGTATCAATGGCATCGAATGGTGTGTTCGGGATGAAAGTAGATTTGCTTTTGAGCCTTGATTTAATACTTTTTTGGCTAATTCCAAAGCTCTCAAAATTGGTAATTTCTTTTGTCCTTGAGATAGATTCTTCATCCGTCAACGCTCGAAGGAGATCCAAGTCCTCGCCTGTTAAGACATCCGTCACAGTTTGTGTTACTTCAGAGGAAGGTCCTGGTGGAGGTTGGTCTAAATGTCCTCGTATTTTAAAAAACTTATACAATTTCAGCTTCCTTTTAAATAGAAAGAGATCAATCCGTGATTGTGTATATTCGAACTTTTGTGTAGGGCAGAACGTAAGTCCCTTTTTGAGTGTTGCTTCTTCAAATTTGGTTAATTTCCCTGGTGTCACATTAACAATAGTCAATTCGTCAGTATATATATATATATATATATATATATATATATATCAAGCTCCATGGTTGCCACACACTTGGGAAGCACTCGAGCAGCTGCGTAAGGCTCAACCTTAGCCTTTCATCACTGGTACGGGCGGCACACAGCATGCAGGCAGAAATAAAAGCAGTCAATTCGTCTCGCCTGACGCGTTTCATTTATTACTTCCTCAGAGGCTTGGACGAAAATGGCGTGCTGAACACTCCCCCAAACTTATACCTATGACACGCCCATGATGGGCTGCCCAGATGGGACCGTGGATGTTGCATTCTGGGATTAGGAGTGTTCCTGATTAGTCCATAGATGGATGCACATTTCTTTACTGCGTCCCGTTTTCAAGCTCTGTATGAGCCCCCACAAGCGTGTCTGCCCTCAATCCAGCGCAGTTGCTCCACAATAAGGTAGGTAGATACCGTTCCTCGTGGCCCCCAATGTTCGTGGGGTGGTGCATTCCCGACGGCTGCGTTGCCGCCTAAACATCAAGCTCCATGGTTGCCACACACTTGGGAAGCACTCGAGCAGCTGCGTAAGGCTCAACCTTAGCCTTTCATCACTGGTACGGGTGGCACACAGCATGCAGGCAGAAATAAAAGCAGTCAATTCGTCTCGCCTGACGCGTTTCATAGGTATAAGTTTGGGGGAGTGTTCAGCACGCCATTTTCGTCCAAGCCTCTGAGGAAGTAATAAATGAAACGCGTCAGGCGAGACGAATTGACTGCTTTTATTTCTGCCTGCATGCTGTGTGCCGCCCGTACCAGTGATGAAAGGCTAAGGTTGAGCCTTACGCAGCTGCTCGAGTGCTTCCCAAGTGTGTGGCAACCATGGAGCTTGATGTTTAGGCGGCAACGCAGCCGTCGGGAATGCACCACCCCACGAACATTGGGGGCCACGAGGAACGGTATCTACCTACCTTATTGTGGAGCAACTGCGCTGGATTGAGGGCAGACACGCTTGTGGGGGCTCATACAGAGCTTGAAAATGGGACGCAGTAAAGAAATGTGCATCCATCTATGGACTAATCAGGAACACTCCTAATCCCAGAATGCAACATCCACGGTCCCATCTGGGCAGCCCATCATGGGCGTGTCATAGGTATAAGTTTGGGGAGTGTTCAGCACGCCATTTTCGTCCAAGCCTCTGAGGAAGTAATAAATGAAACGCGTCAGGCGAGACGAATTGACTGCTTTTATTTCTGCCTGCATGCTGTGTGCCACCCGTACCAGTGATGAAAGGCTAAGGTTGAGCCTTACGCAGCTGCTCGAGTGCTTCCCAAGTGTGTGGCAACCATGGAGCTTGATATATATATATATATATATATATATTACCTACTGGCGGTCGCCAGTAGGTAGTTAAAGTTAGGACCTTGTTTGTATTCAAAAAGCGTTTTTTCTTTTGCCAATATCTTTGGCGCTGTTTGACGAGACTTCGCGAAATTTTCAAAACTAATGGCCCGCTCCAGTCAGCTCCTGGCTTGAAAGTTTCGGGTTGATTCGTCAAGCGGGGGTTGAGAAAAAAGGGGGTACCGAAATGTGTTTTCTCCATGTTAATTTCCACAGGAAACTTTTGTCGCAGCTACAGCCCGAACTGCTGAACGGAATTACACCAAATTTGGTCTAGGTCCAGAGTGCACTCTGCTTTAAATGGTGTCAATCCGTTCAGTAGTTTTTGAAATATTAAAGGAAAAAGAAATATCGATATCTGGGCGCAGCCTAACCACACATCTCATTGTGAAATCTGATTGGCTGTCAGCACTTCATCCAAGAAATGCTGGCAGCCATCTTGGGACCAATATACATGATAGCACTGCATTAAAAGGCATTGTAGTGAATGGAAGGTTTTGAGGGTCACCAAAAGGAGAACGTATAAAAGGTGATAACAGACTTTAGTTAAATTATAAATCATTTGTTGATGGTACCATATTCATTTTAGGAATTGTGTTGTGTTCTAAGGTGATTTTACCCTGTGAAAAAGCCTTCTGCTGGGATATCATGAATCATGTTTGAGAGAAAACTACTTTCTCATGCTTTTCCCATAGAGATTTGGAAGATGGTCCAGAATCTAAAATGAGAGCATATTTTCTGTAAATTCACATTATCTTTCTCAGTCATTTGAGAATGAAGTCTGACATTCTCAGTAAAACATGTACATCCAACAAGGGCAGAGACTGTCACTTGATTCCTTTGTGTTCTACTGCAGCTTCCCAGAGTGTTCTAAAGAACAACTAGAGTGCTAACAGTCTTACTTATGACACAAGTATGGCACACCTGAAGCCATCTTGATTGGAATAAACTGGTAGCACTTAAAACATTTAAATTAAAAAGGAACAAAATGAGGGGGTTCATTTTGCCATAGAAATTATGATTAGTGCTGCAGAAAGAAAAATTAGGGCTCATTTTGAGTGACTTCTCAAATCCTCTTCTATTTCATTAAAAAGTTTTGACATGCAGACTGAAACATGCACTTTCAATACCAGCAGCAGACTTCCAGTTAACTACGTGGTGCGCAGTAGTTTTACTACAGTGATCTAATGAGCAACTAGAGTGCTTACATTCTGAATTTATGGCACATGTGTGACACATCTGAATGCCTTCTTGATGGAATCAATGTAAAAAGCTGAAAGCATTTCCTACTGAGGAGACTGCAGTAAATGAGGAAATTAGGAAACTTCAAAACAAATAAGTCTCCCAAGATGGCCACCAGAGAAAAAAGAGCCCAAATGTAGCACAAATATCACCCTGATGTAGCCCCTTTATAGCCCAAGGCCAGAAGTGTGCAAAACACTTTTTATTTTTTTTATTTTATGCAGTTTTATATAGTGCAGACTGGTCAGGTATTGGAGCAGTGCATCTTACTTGGGCCCCTTATTGCGTATTTTGCACGAAGTACTTGAGATTGATCTTACGAAACATTGAACTTTACTATTCTGTTAACCTGAAGTTGCTCTGAGCCAGGCTTTGTAACACCCGTTTTTACCTACTGGTTTTAATTAACTCTCACTGTATTGTATTAAGAAAGAGGATTTACAGTTTTTATGTACACTTTAATGATCTATGTTTTTAAATCAGATCGAATAAAGTTTATTAAATTAAATTGAAGTCTTCCAAGATGGCCACCAGAGAAAAAGGAGCCCAAATGTAGCACAAATATCACCCAGATGTTGCCCACGTATAGCCTAATGGCAGAAGTGTGGAAAAAACTTTTATTCTTTGTTTTTTTGCAGTTTTATATAGTGCACACTGGTCAGGTATTGGAGTGCTTTACATGAGCATTGGTTACATCATACAAGGACAAATTCATTTTGGTTGTAGGCATGGGGAGATTAAGTGATTTGACCAGAATCACAGAATGTTGAGCTGAAGCAGAAACTCCAACCTGGTTCCCCAGTTGCAAAGTCTGCGGCTCTGGAAGTAACACCACATCCTATCCCCTAAGCATAACGTTTATTCAAGTGGTCAACTGGATAAAAAAACATAAAGATAACAAATAATTTAAAAGTACTTTGTCGCTATTTGAGAACTCAGAAAATATGTCCTCATTTTATATTTTTTAGAGCACTAACCATAATCTCTATGCAAATAAGACCCTCTCATTTCTATACTTTCTAAAGGAAATGCGTTAGGTATTACAGTTTTGATTACATCAAAATGACGTCAGGCATGCCACACTTTTGTAATAAATATAGAATGTTAGCAATCTATTTGTTCATTAGGATACTGTTGGGAGGCAGAGGTCAGGGGCACAGACTCAGAAAATTGAAGGCAGGTAAGAGGGTACAGAGACAACAATTTGACCACACTGGGCAGGCAGGAAGGGCAGTGGCAGCACAACATGGAGGGCAGTGGAAAGGGGGACACGGGCAACAAACCAACAATGCAGGACAGGCAAGAGAGGCTGTGGCAATATAATAGACCATTGAGGGCAGAAGGAAGAGGCAGTGGTAGTACAACCATACATGCCAACAGAGCCGATTCAGGCAGGAAACGCCCAATGTTTTTAAGCCCAAAAGGGCTTTATTTTATCTGTCTCTTGTCTACAATCTCCTCTTTTTCAATGTACATCAATGGGGAAAATCAATTCCCCAGTTTTGTTTTTCAAAATCTCCCTCTTACCAAGTTCAAAATGTTAGCAAGTATGGTACATTGGATCATGGAAGGCAGGAGGAATTGGGGTAAGGACAAGGACTCGGATAACAGAGGACAGGAGGGACATGGACAGGTGCACCAAACTGACCTTACAGGGCAGGCATCAGGGTTTGAAGCAGCACAATACACCAGACAGGGCATGTGGGACGGCAGTGCAGCACAACAAACCATGGAAACCAATAGGGAGGGGATAGGAACATGCACATGGACAACAGAGAACAGAGGGGAAGGAGGCAATGGCAGCAAGCTAGCTACACTGGACAGACAGGAGAGAAAGCTGCAGCATAACAGACCATAAAGGGCAGGAGGGAGGGATCAGTGGCATTACAATGGAACAGACAAGCCAGGAAGGAGGGAATAGGGGTCTGCACATTGAAAATGGAGGGCAGGGGCAAGGGGGCAGGACAGGAGCAGCAAACTAACCATGGAGGTCAGGCAGGATGGGCACTAGAAGCACAACACACCATGTAGGGCAAAAGTGAGACTATAACTGCATTCACACAGACCATGGAGGGAAGGTGGGAGGGGGTCAGGGGCAGCTAGCTGACCACACAGGTAAGGTGGGAGGGGCCATGGCAGCTCAGAAGACCATGCATGGCAAGCAAGAGGGTTAGTGGCAGCACAATAGCAATGATGGGCAAGAAGGAGGGGGAAGGGCATGCACAAAGGACCATAGAGGATAGAAGAGAGGGTTAGGAGCTGGGCTCAGACAAGAGAGTTCAGGGGCAGGGGCCTCACAACAGACCACGCAGGGCAGGCAGGAGGAGTAGTTGCAGCACAACAGACCAGGGAGGGCAGAAGGGTGTGGCAGTAAAATGGACCATGGAGGACAGGAGGAATGGGATAGGGGCATGGAACGTGGACAGGCAGGGTGGAGGTGGCAGGGAGAGGTTACAGTCATCTGAGAATGCTAGGCAGGTGGGAGGGGAGAGGCAGCTCATCAGAACACTCAGAGTAGGTAGGAGGGGCAGGTCCATGGAACATGGTGGGCAAAAAGGATGGATCAGGGGCATGCACACAGATATCGGAGGGCAGGGGGAAGGAGAGTAGGGGCAGCAAGCTAAGCACAGAGGCTAAGCAGGAGGGCAATAATGGGGCATAGAATTGGGTAATGGAGGGCAGGAGGAGTGAACTGGGACATCGTGCTAAATGGAGGACAGTGACAGCACATCAGAACATGCATCGCAGGAGGGAGGAGTCTAGTGCATGGATTCAGACAACAGAAGTGGATGGGGCAGCAAGCTAACTGTTCAGAGAAGGCAGGAAGGCCAGTGGCAGAACGACGGCCACACAGGGCTGTAATGAGGGAGCAGGGGCATGGACTTGGACAATGGATGGCAAGGAGGAGGGAGGCATGAGCAGCAAGCATGGTGGGGGCAGCACAATGCCAGCCAAGGCCCTGCTTCCAACCCCCCACCATCCATTGTGATAGGCATCTTACTTAATGTTAAAAAAACTAGCAATTCGCTGAAAAAAACAAAGATTACAGGGTAGTTATAGTTAGACTCAGATTTCACTCATACAAAACCAGTGAAATTCAGCAGTTATAGTTACCTGAGCTAACTATAACTTACACCCCCGCAATGCACTGCTTATGACCTCAGACATTACATCATTCATGACTGGTCAGTGACATCACTCATGACATCACTCATGACATCTCAAATGAGCTGTGAATGGAATGGAACTATAATCACTAGAACTTTATTTAGGGACAGTGTGTAAGAACCACTATAATACGCAACATGCCCAGATCAATACGGCCGATAGCCTTTCACTTTAAAGTAATGTGTAGTCCATTGTTTATGTTGATGTTTGCAATCGTAAGTATGTTTATTATGAACAAGTCACGTTGACGAACATACAGGCACGGCGGTCACCTGGCAAGATATGCTGAAATTACATTGTGTGCATATTAACACTTGTTTTCTTTTCTTTATTATATGAATTCCTGAATTTTCGCATCGTCACCAGGCCAATATGGCCAACAGCTTTTTGGTTTAATGTAATATGTAGTCCTTTGTTAATGTTGGCAACTGGAGGCATTTGTACATTTAAATAAGGAAGCTACAATGACGTCTTGAATCGTGATTCAGGTTTGGAGTGCTGATTCCTTCCTTGTAAGAGTGAGAGGAGATTGAATATATACATATATATATATATATATATATATATATATATATATATATATATATATATATATATATATATATACCTCTCTTGCCTCTTTCTGCGCACATCTCTTGCCTCTTTCTGCACTTCTCTTGCTTCTTTCTACACCTTTCTTCCTGTTTCTGTACCTCTCTTGCCTATTTCTGCACCTTTCTTCCTCTTTCTGCACCTCACTTGCCTCTTTCTGCACTTCTCCTGCCTCTTTCTGCACCCTACTTGCCTCTTTCTGCGCCTGTCTTCCTCTTCTGTACCTCTCACCTCTTTCTACACCTCTCTTACCTCTTTCTGCACCTCTCTTGCCTCTTTCTGCACCGCTCTTGCTTCTTTCTGCAGTTCACTCTCTTCTTTCTGCACCTCTCTTGCCTCTTTATACACCTCTCTTGCCTCTTTCTACACCTCTCTTGCCTCTTTCTGCACCTCTCTTGCCTCTTTCTGCACCTCACACTCTTCTTTCTGCACCTCTCTTGCCTCTTTCTACACCTCTCTTGCCTCTTTCTGCATCTCTCTTGCCTCTATCTGTACCTCTCTTGCCTTTCTGCTCATCTCTTGCCTCTTTCTGCACTTCTCTTGCTTCTTTCTGCACCTCTCTTGCCTCTTTCTGCACCTCACTCTCTTCTTTCTGCACCTCTCTTGCTTCTTTCTGCACCTCTCTTGCTTCTTTCTGTGCTCCTTTTGCTTCTTTCTGCGCCTCTCTTGCCTCTTTCTACATTTCTCTTGCCTCTTTCTGCACCTCTCTTGGCTCTTTCTGCACCTCTCTTGCCTCTTTCTGTACCTCTCTTGCCTCTTTGTTTACCTCACTTGCCTCTTTCTGCGCCTTTCTTCCTCTTTCTGCACCTCACTCTCTTCTTTTTCAACTCTCTTGCTTCTTTCTGCGCCTCTCTTGCTTCTTTCTGTACCTCTCTTGCCTCTTTCATCACCTCTCTTGCTTCTTTCTGCACTTTTCTTGCCTCTTTCTGAACTTATCTTGTTTCTTTCTGCACTTCTCTTATTTCTTTCTGCACCTTTCTTTCTCTTTCTGCACATGTCTTACCTATCTGGGTGAAGTTAGAAATTAGCATTTAAAAAACCTTTGAAATTCACTGAAAAAAACCACAGGTTTCAGGGATGTTATAGTTAGAAATTAGCATTAAAAAAGCCTCAGATATTCACTGAAAAAAACACAGGTTTCAGGGACATTATAGTTAGTCTGACATTTCACTCGTACAAAACCAGAGAAATTCAGCTGTTATAGTTAGTTGAGCTAACTATAACTCACGCCCCCGCAATGCACTGCTGATGACGTCACATATTACATCACTCATGACATGGACAGTGACATCACTGATGACATCACTCATGACATCTCAAATGACATCACTAATGACATAATCCACTTAATCTCTGTTGCACCTACTCACACCCTAATATAACCTTTCAAATACCCACTCTAAAATATACAGACTACCATTCTCAAAACCATAGACACACCAATGCCAGTTAGTACATACCCACTCACTGATTCATAGGTCTACATACACATCCACTCACTCACCCATAAAGTCTCTCATACATGCAGTCACTCATCAATACAGCCACTATTATATGCACTCATTCACCCATACAGACACTCACACACCGTCACTCACCCATAGAGTTACTCAGACACCTAGTCAGTCACCCAAAGGGTCAATCAAACTGCCATTTACTCACCTATACAGTTATACACACACCACCTCACGTATTCATACAGATACTAACACATACTTACTCTCTTATACAATCACTGACACAAGAACACACTCATCCATACATCCACTCTCACAATCACTCACTCTCACATACAGCCACTTATATACTCTAACACTCACATATACTGCTGTTCTCATACTGCAGTTACTCACACAGATACCACTGAGACATCCAATTAATCACCAACACAGCCACATGCACACTCACTCACCCATACAGCCCCTCACAGACGCACTCATGAACCCATACACCCAGTGAATCACCCACTCACACATCCATGCAGGTAGTCACACGACACACAGACACTCAGGCACCCATACAGGTACTCAGACAACCAACCAATAACCCATATAGACACTCATGTACCTATTCACCAACCCATGCAGCCACTTACACACCAACTGACAGACTGATACAGACATTCACACCTATTAGTCACTCACCCATACATTCACTGAGACACGTATAATCGCTCACTTACACAGTCAGTCACACACTGACTGAATCATCATATATATCATATTCGTAAACTTTTTAGAAACACTCAAATTCACTGGATGATGTCATCAGTGATGTCATCAGTGATGTCATTTGAGATGTCATCAGTGATGTCACTGACCATGTCATGAGTGATGTAATATGTGACATCATCAGCAATGCATTGCGGGGTGTCAGTTATAGTTAGCTCAGCTAACTATAACAGCTGAATTTCTCTGGTTTTGTACGAGTGAAATGTCAGACTAACTATAACGTCCCTGAAACCTGTGGTTTTTTCAGTGAATATCAGAGGTTGTTTAAATGCTAATTTCTAACTATAAAATCCCTGAAACCTGTGGTTTTTTTCAGTGAATTTATATATATATATATATATATATATCTATAATTTGATGCTTAACATGTATTTAGATCACTGCATCATTTACAAATAAGTTATTTGTTTAGATGCTTTTGGGCCTCTGCTTTATTTTATTTTATCTATCACAATATGTGATAAGTTCTATAAGTTATTTGATTAAATGCTTATGGATCCTGATTTTATTTTATCTATCACAATGTGTAAATATGATCATAACAATTGTACCTATAAGTGCGTCACTATTGAAATAGTTCAGAAAATATAAAATAAAGATTAATAACTATAAATAAAAAAACAAATAAAAAAACATTGAAATTAAAAAAATCAAAGATACATAAATAAATTAGCTTTATGTACAGAAACACTTGAAAGTAGACGTTTCTAACTATTAATCCATACTTGTGCAAATGGGACTTTATATAATACAACTTTATATCTGTTAGTTGTTTTCTATATACAAGTTTACATTTCTATGTATTTATGTATCTATATATTTATTACTTTACACCTACTGAAGAAAAATAAATAAATAAATAAACAAACTTCAACTCTTTTCAATCCACTACTCATCCTATACCTATACCTATTTCCATATATCCTCTATATCCACTCTCTGACTAATCCCAACCTCATTTTATAACTGTGATCTCCCTAATAACCATTTCTAGACTCTTACCTCCTCGATACCTCCTTTGACTCATCCTAAACCTCATTTTACTACTATGATCTCCCAAGTAACACTTTCTAGACTCTTCCTTACTCTATCCCTCCTTTATCTTATCCACTCCAACTAAAAGACTCACATGTCGACTGCTCGAATTAACAACTTAGTTTTCCCTAAACAAACTCACCACTAATCCATTTTGGGTTCTGTAGTAGCTTTCTACTCACCAAAAAGGACTTAAGCGCCTAGTCAGGGGTAGTATGCATCATTAAATACAATTACAATTCGTTGGAAGGTGGTTGATTAGTAGGTGCAGGTAGGTACCTACAGCTAAGAGGAAGCAAAGAGAGAAAAGCACTACTGGTGCAGGTGTCAGTGGAAGCGGGTGCACAAGGCTGCTCAATGAGCACAAGCTGCACCAGTCTAAAGCTGGCTGCCTCCGCGTTATGCGAAAAAGCCTGCAACCTAGAGCGTGCTGCTTACTGATGTGCCTCTCCTCACTGCCAGCACCTCCTGAGGCGCCTCTCTCCATGTCCCTTGTCTGTCAGATGATAAAGAGAGTGGAGCTATCATGGGTGCAATTACCACGATGCCTGAGCCACCTGAGCTGCCCGTTGCTCTCTCTCAGTGGCTTCTCAGCAACTCTCTCTGCTCCTGCGCCATACGCTGCATACCAATTGAGCTCCTCCTTAGGAAATCCATACGTGTCACTTCACAGCCTCCTCAAAATGACTTGTTAATAGGCCTGGGCGGAGTCCATGGAGTTTTGCAAGTGGTGGAGTGCAGCACGAACAGCCGCTCGCTCTGATCTTCCTGCTGCTTGAGTAGAAATTCTACCTGAGCAGCAGCTCATGCTCGTGATCTTACCGTTTGCGAGTGCAAGCGAGGAAATAACTCCATTGCACTACGTGAAGCAGAGTTTTCTGCAATCCGCGAGCTCCACAGAGCAGAGTTTACCACCCAGGTCTACTTGTTAACACTGTTGGGTATAACCTTATTAATACCAGTTTAACACCGAAATATAACAATAACTAACAGAAAGGTCACCAGTCAACCTTTACGTTCCACTTCGCACAACATGTGTTGCTTTGTTTTTAGTAACTTTTGAACCGTTTGAGCTAGAAACAAATGATTTTTTGTTAAAATCTGCAGATTATGCCGAAGTAAGTGACAAATGTGGTAAATCTATAATTATGTGAAAAACGCAGTGGACACACAATGACATTATTCCGGTGGCCCCACTCATAGGCCTGTCACAGTGAAAATAACTTCTCAGGCCTTGTCACTGTATGGAGATGGTAATATTAATTTTCTACCTGTCCTACTTTTAAACACCAAGCACCCTACCTTGTAAGGTACAAGCCTACATTTTGGTGATTTAATAATATTTAAAAGGGATATCTTTACCTGTCAAAAAGGGAATTTTTTACAGGTCACCCCGCAGGTTTTACACTGCTGCAGTCAGATTACACAAGGCAGGCCTATAGCCATGGTTGTGCTGCCACTGTAGTCGAAAGTGCTATAGGTACCACAGTCCACAAGCAGCATTTAACTTCCAGGCCCTAGGTGCACTTTATACACCATATTCTAGGGAATTACAGGCATGCTAAATGTGCCAAGTATGAATAAGTCTATTTAACCATTTTTAAAGGGGGAACGGTCATTACTTGTGATTTGAAATATTAATGTTTTTAAGTACTGGGGATATTAATAATTTGATACCCTGCGCTGTCCTTCAGGGGATAGAGGTAGACATCAGATCAAACATCTGGAGAAGGCAAAGACAAAAGTTGAGTGCATTATGACCATGGGAGGATACCAAAACTGGTGACCTCTGTCTTCCACATATGACATCCATCCTTCACATTTCTCTCCATACATGTATGATCCAAAGGAGGCCCCTATGTGGGTACGTATTGAATGCCACATCCTCAGATGCACAAACAAGTGCTTTCCAGTATACTTATCTACCTTGCACCGCATTATGGTAGAGAATCCGACCCTCAATGCAACTGTAACAGCATGGTGCTCTACACGGATCAATGACACAATATCGATTCACTAAAATATTGGGAAATAAATATAATTCACAAAAATATTGCTTTCCTATACTTAACTCATAAAAATACAAATATCAAGAACCTAAATATCACTGTAAAAAATATTTATCTTCAGTAATATCAATAACAAAAATATCAAAAGAAAAAAACATGACCTTTAACTAAACACATAAATATTCAAAAATATCACCTAACACAATATCAACTATATTAATATTGCCAAAATGTATACATTATAATTACAAAACACAAAAATAATAACATGTTGTGATTAACAATATATGAAATGAATTATAAAAAATAAATATAAATATTTTACCAATATTATAGTAATTTTACATGACTAAAAGACACCCAAATCACAAAATGAATTAAAGAAAATATTACCAATAACCAAACACATTAAAGCATTATTGAGTATATATACAACAGTGATGTCACTGACCATGTCGTGAGTGATGTATTTTTTGAGGTCATAAGCAGTGCATTGTCGGGCGTAAGTTATAGTTAGCACAGCTAGCTATAACTGCTGAATTACACTGGTTTTGCACGATTAAAATGCGAACCTAATTAAAACGTCCCTGTGACATTTGTTTTTTACAGTGAATTTCTAAGTTTAAAAAAATTCTATTTCCTATCTATAACATCCCTGTAACCTTTGGTTTTTTTTTCAGATAATTTCTCCGTTTTTTGTAATACTGTTCGCTAACTATAACTTCTAGTAACCTTTGGAATTTTAAGTGAATGTCTAAGATTTTTTATATTTTATTTCCTAAGTAACCTGGAACCTTTGAGAGTTAGTGTGTGAGTTAATGCATGAGTATCTCAATGGATGTGTGAGGGAGTATATGGGTGTCTCAATGGGTGTGTGAGTGGGTGTGTGTGTCTGTATGGGCCTGGGAGTGGCTGCATAAGTGTCTCACGGGATGTGTGAGTGGGTGCATGAATGTCTGAGTGGGTCTGTGAATAGGTGAGTGAGTATCTGAGTCAGTGTCTCAGTGGATGCATGAATGTCTGAGTGAGTGTCTGGAAGGGTCTGTGAGTAGGCATGAGAGTATCTGAGTGGGTTTGCAAGTGCTTTCATGAGTGTCTGAGTCAGAGTGCATCAGTGTCTGAGTGGGTCTGCGAGTGGGTGTGTTAGTCTCTGAGTGCTTCTGTGAGTGGGTGTGTAAGTGTCTGTGTGGGTTTGTCAGTAACTGTGTAAGTGACTCGGCCACAAAGGAACCGCATCTGCCCTTTTGTCCAACGAGAGTCCACAGTTTTGTATAACATATCTACCCATGTGGAGTTATTTCTACTGGTAAATACTAAGTGCTACCTATTTGGGTAAATGTCCAGTACGTATTCTACATTACAGCTGCGAAATGGAGCCAAAGAAATGCCACCAGTGACCTTGTGTACGTTTTGGCAATGTGATTGTTCCTGGTGTGTCTTTATCCAGAAATATTTAATAACAGGAATCCTCCTATAGAGAAGACAACAAGACTGCAAAGACGTAAATCTCCACCAAATAATAAGAGACCTTCCTCTTAACTATATGAAGTAAGTGCTTCTTTGTTTGGTGGAGATGTCCTCGTATTCCTCTGTATCAAAAAATACTCACCAAAATCGGCAGGAACATGCTGGGGGCCCCTTGTTAAGCTGTTCATTATCCTGGCAAAAGGCAGGAAGACTTTAGATACTACTAAGGTGGGCGAGGCCAAACTGGGAATTATCCAATATGATTTCCACATTTGCATAGTCCTAGCAATTTAAAGGGAGAACTATGGACTCTGCTCTCACCAGGACAGTACAACAAAGAACTGTTATATTCCATATAGGTACCCCAATATACACCAGGGTAACATCCCAGCCTTTCACCTATATTCGTCCCTACACTACATACATAACGGGCTGCTAGGACTGACCCTTTACCTAGTTACAGTACTGCTTACAGAGCGTGGGGTTTTTCCTGAACAATAGCCTCACACATTATGCATGAGGATCCTTGGATTCTTGGAAACTCAGCAGGACTACCATCTCCTGCATAATAACTATGTACAAGGTTCATTCCCGACGTCATCCTAAGTCCGACAGTGACACAGCAAGGAAGAACCCCTGGGGATACCTTGGGTATATAAACATCACATCTTGCTGAGATAGTCAGAGGAGATCAGGACTTCCCTGCCAACACACTGGTGCGAGACGCTGAGATTCCTGCATGCAGATACTCCAGCTCGCAGTGGTCTAACATCCCTTGCGGGGTGTCCAACTCGAGACCAAGACGGGGTCCCACAGTCTCTCACTTCAGGTAATGGGGTTGACTTTATCCTAGATGGATTATTGGCTTAACACCTACACATGTTAGGTACACTTAGGTACATCTAGTTAGGGAAGCATCGTAGGAGTACGCATTTTATTGTCATGTATTTTATATGCTTGCCTATGTTCATGATTATAGCAGAATGGTAGAAATATACCATCCTTTTACCTTCTTAGTGCTTCTAATCATTTATATCTGTTTCTGTCTAGTGGTTGTTTCACCACACCTATTTTACACTAGAATGACAAGTGTTCAATAAATGCTTATTGAAAAACATCCATATTGTTTATTCTGTGTATCTCTCTGAGACCAAGTGAGCACGAGTGACTGAGCGAAAAGTATTGCACTGTTTCCACGATTCTGAGGGATCAGGGTTGTCATGTTCAATAGTTGCCAAGAACTATTCTCTCCTTGGTAAGAGGAGTTTCTAGTGGCACAGTGAGCTAGCTGGAATACAGGCCAACATACTCGGTGGGGGTGTCTGGAATCAGTCTGGACACCAAGCCCACAGTGTATGTTGTCTAAATGTGCATATCCTGTATAGGTTTTATAGGAACTACACAACATGGCATCGCCAACGTTGGTTGGGTACTTATTTAACGGTAAAATCTGAGTAGTTCAATCGTGCTATTCTCAGAGACCCCTACTCACATTTTTCCCAGAGACGTCTGGAGTGGGAGGCAACAAAAATCCACCACGGCTGAGTAGGCAAAATCCTATGTATTGGTTGTTGGTTTAATCAAGCTTGAAGGATACATTGTTCCTATTGTGCATAACAACTTATCTCAGTTCCCTTGAAAAGCTCTTCTTACTGAAAACAATGACTGAGCCAGGAGACGTTGTGCATAAACTAAATGTTTCAGGCGAGGAAGAAGATGCAGACGCAATGCCCTTGCGGAAAATGTTAGAAATGCCATCACCCTAAAACTAGTAGCATACGGTGTTACAGCTAGGGGTGGGCAAGTAACCTTTGTGATTGAGGCACACGAATCATATAGAACAGAGGTATTCTATTCATGGATTAGATTCCCACAGGCAAATGCACAAAAAAAACATTTTATTACTATGTCGAAGATGACATACTGAACGAATATTGTCCGTATGAGGACATTGAAATTCCTCTCACTCACCAGGAACATTTATACTGGTTTAAAGGCGCCCTACCCCATACAAGAAATAGAGTAAGACTCGGTCCGCTCGGAAGAGATGGAGCAACGTGGCCGGTACTAGCGGCCTATACACCACACCCTGACATTGACACAATGCCAGCAGGAGACTTACTTACACTTCATAAAGAACTAATAAGACTTTACAGAAACATGACACAGTTTGTGATGAGAACACTCACACTTCAGTCAACACTGGCTACACAACCAGGACCAGTCCAAACTTCTACAACTAAAATTACGCCACAAACGTTACACGCAGTGATGGGTAAAATGCCCACTAAACGTGAACAAATGCCATTTTGGATAGCTCAAAAAATAACACAGCTGGAGGCAGTATTTCCACACACTGGCCGACACAAAAAGATTAGAATGCTAACAATTTGTTTGCCGATGGGGATAGCTCCCCGATAGAGGATTGTACCTCTTGGGCTATAGTTTTTACTGCAATCTATACCAGAACTCATGGTATCCCTTCATTAGCAGTAATACCAGATGTATTGAGACAAATACCGAACGAGTATGGAGCAGAACCTGCTCTAAACTTAGGGATGAAGTTACTAACCAACTTTCCACAGGTATCAGCTATACTATTAGCAAACATTAAAGGGGAAGCAGCATCAGTGGCAATACGCCAACATCTATGAGATTTCACTCCTTTACAACAGGAGACAAAATTACCTAAAATAAGTGAAACTGCTTATGCAGAATTAGGTAGGGATAGTTTGGGAGCTAGACCAGTAAAACCTCAACTAATGGGAGGTCCAGATAAAGAACAGGCAAAGCAAACACCGGTTTCTTCAAAAAAGAAATGGGATAATAACAAACAACAAAAGAATAGATCTCAATCCAGGGACAGGTCTCCCTAGCAGGAGCCCCCCAAAAGGAGGTAAAACCTTAGGAATAGAGATAACATTAACAAACCTGACAGGTATCAGGACACTGATACACGTTCCTCTCGTTCCTTTCAGGGTTCATCAAAAAACTCGGAGAGGGAAGGACGGTCAGAAAACAGACACAAAGAGCGTACAAAGGCCAGAGACTCGCAATGCACTTCAGACTACGCTTACAAAAAAGAAGAAAAGCCTAAAGCAAAACCTCAATTCAAAAATAAGAAAGTTGCAGGTCTCAAAGTTAGACATGCCCAGAATTCTGAGGACTCAACTACTGAAAGGGGAATAGGCT
This sequence comes from Calotriton arnoldi, assembly GCA_963921515.1. NCBI lineage: Eukaryota > Metazoa > Chordata > Amphibia > Caudata > Salamandridae > Calotriton > Calotriton arnoldi. Next base: position 406,381 of record CAWUFW010009397.1, read on the forward strand.
CTGACGATGCTAGACAGCGCGGCAGAAGTAACAATAACTCGCCAGAACCTGATGGAATTTCTGGTGACAGCGGAGTTCAGTGAGTATATCACGGTGGAAACACCTGATACTAGGGTAAGTGTCCCACATCAGTTACACAAGATAATACTCAAAATGGAAGGGGACAAGCCCAGAAAAATTAAAGGTCTCTTTTGGGAGAACCTGAATTTTGGCTACAACATCCTTTTAGCTGAAAGAGATTGGCCGCCTACTATTGTTATGGAATGCCCAAAGGGAGAAACGGTAATTATGCCTGCTTTTTCCAACCTGGTTCCCCAATACTTAAAACATACATACGCGCAGGAGTGGGCAGTAGACCTTGCTCCTGCATTATATCGCAACCACGTTGGGTGGGATGAAGATTCAACTCACCACGTGATACCATTAAAATCTACTCCAACTCCACAGAGACAGTATCCAATTAAGCAAGAAGCTAAAAAACAGGTCAGGGAGATCTTAGATCAACTTGAATACCAGGAGGTGATTGAAACTTGCACCTCTTCGATGAATAATCCTTTGTTTCCCGTAATGAAACCCGACAAATCATATCGTCTAGTTGTAGACTATAGAAATCTTAATTAATGCACAAAAACGTTTGCAGTACAGAATGCACACAGTGCTGCATTGATGAATAACATTGTGCGGAAAAAATATAAAACAGCACTAGATATCTCGAATGGATTATTCTGCCAAAATATAGCGCCTGAGAGCAGATATTTGACAGCATTCTCAGCGCTGGGTTCCCAGCGTCAATTTTGTCGACTCCCCCAGGGGTATAAGAACAGCCCAGGGTTGTTTTCCGCCAGGGCAACTGAGTTACTTCAGAATCTGGATGAAGGGGCATTGTCCTATGTAGATGATATTTATCTGATGGATGATGACCTGGAGGAACACTTGACCAGGGTGAGCACCATCATTTTGGTATTCGCCTCCAAAGGTTACAAATTCAACTTCAAAAAATCAAAAATAGCCAACCTCAATTTCCTATTTCTGGGATATGAGCTTTCAAGCGCTAACTTTTTAGTAAAGTGTGAGCTGGTCCAACCTCCAAAATCATTAAAAAATGTACAATCCATACTGGGATTCCTGAATTTTGATAGAACATACATTTTGGATTACGCAGAAAGGGTTAAACCTTTCTACGACTTAATACGACCTGATTTTTCAGTTAGGCAATGGACACAGGATCACACAGATATCCTTCTTTCCCTACAAGCTGACATAGCATCCAAACACTTACAGACACGCGTAAATGTCCGCAATCTAGTGATCCGTATAGTTGCGGGTCAATCTGGGTACACCTACTAAACATACAATGAAGGTGAAATTGTCCCAATAGCATACAAATCACATTTGTACACAAACGCTGAGATGCGTTTTGCATCTACAGAAAAAATTCTCACAGCGGTACAGACTGCTGTAGTGAGAGAAAGAGCACTGGCTCAGGGGAAACAAATTATCGTTGTGACTCCAGTACCGGCCTAAGAGGCTGCTACAAAGGCAAGCGTTCCAAATGCTAAGGCTTTACATCCGCGATGGATACAATGGGCTAATTCTCTCACTGCATCAGATGTAGAATACAGGTACGAACCAAGTCTAAAAACACAGGCATTTCTGCAATAGGAACAAGAATATCCTCTCCCGAATGAAATTATACCTCTAGATCAGTATGAATTCATAATTTACACAGACGTATCTGCTCAACCGGCCATAGCAAGTAAACAACAGTACTGCGCCGCGTGTGCGATTGTTAAAGGTCGTATGCAGGATGGCAAGTTCCATCCAAGCTGTACAAAAACTCAGTCTCTAGGAAACTGCACAGCTCAGCTAGCAGAACTAAAAGCTCTGTTACTGGCACTGATTAATGCGGATCGAGAACTTCCCACACTAATTGTGCGTGATTCCTTTTACTGTGTCCAGTCATATAATGAATATCTACACTATTGGGGACAAAATGGGTTTAAAGACTCAAAAGGTGGCACAATAAAGCATAAAATGCTATGGGAACAGGTAGCGGAATTGAAAAACGAGCTACAAAGAGCTCACGTGATACACACACTGAGTCATCAACGTGATGGCATTCACGTCGAAGGGAATTCATAGGCTGATGAAGCCGCGAAGGGGGCAGTGTGAACTGCGTCCGTAGCTGCAATCACTCGTTCAAAAACGAGAATAGATGGACAGATAATGGTAGCTGTTATTGCTTCACGCAAAGACAACAAAGCACTTCCGAAAGGTTTTCCACTAAAGTACTCCTACAAGTTAGATGCAAACAACATTCCATTTGCTCAGATTCCGGGAGTGGGGGATAGAGTAATACGAAACATGGATCACAGATTAGGCTTAATTGTAGCTGCACACGAGGGTCTAGGTTCTGCGCACGAAGGAGTTACGGCAACGGTTTCTTTACTGAAACAACGCTATTGGTGGCCCGGGTTAACAAAACAGACCAAAGACTATGTCTTAAAGTGCGACATCTGTCACCAGATGAAGGGCTCCACCATAACACGTCCAGCGCAGACACCATGGTTGATATCAGACAGACCTCTCGCTTGTGTTTATTTGGACCACTGCGGCCCCTTACAAACTGATGGGGCTTACAAGTACATAATGGTTGCAGTGGATTCCTTCTTGAGATTCCTATGGGTATGGCTTCAGCGCTCGGCTGACGCTCGAACTGTTATCAAAGATTTGCGAGTCATTATAGGGACATACGCAGTTGGCACATTACATTCTGACCGTGGCCCCATGTTTAGCTCTAGGGCTTACAAGGAGGCCATGGGAGGTTTGTGTGTAGCGTTGCGGTACTCCTCTCCATACCATCCAGAGGGAAATTTGGTAGTGGAGAGGAAAAACAGGGACTTAAAGCAATCATTAACAGCTAGAGTATTAGGCGCGGGTGGTAGTTTGGTCACTTATATGGGGTTCAGAGTGCCTTAAACAACATGCCAAGAAGCTCTCAAGGGGGGTCACTCCTTATGAGGTCTTATTTGAGACGAGAATGTGGGTACCTTACCTAGATTGTGAAGGCACAGTGGCGGATGAAAAACCTTTTGACATCAATAAATGTTTGGCTGTTTTACAGGAACTGAATGAATCACGGGCTCTACAGAGCAATGTCCAAGTGAAAAGGCTCGCCACTGTGGAAGTCAAGTCAGTCACGGCAAGACCTGTCTGGATTCCAAAAGTCGGGGATCTGGTCAGGGAAAAGATAACGGACAAAAAATAATTTGGGCCATCATGCAGAAAGCCTGTACCTGTCCTGGCAGTTGAAGGAACAAGAACTGTACTTCTGCCACCTCTTGCCGGAAAAAAGGAGAAATGATTTGTCTCCATTGATCTGATAAAACCACACTATGTGGCCGATACTGAATAGTAGGCCTCGTGGGCTCCTGGATAGTCGATGCCCTCCTCTCGCTACCATACAGGAAGTTCAGACGGAAAAGTTCATCACGTTTGTAGAGTCTCCCATACGGAATGATGGACTATGCAATAATGCCATGGAACTCGTTCCTCTTAATGCAGAAAATTAAAATTAAAATGAAAGACAAATTTCAATTCGACTTAACACTGATGTCTACATAAACATGCCTCAGCAAGAGCCATCTACAAGTTCAACAAAACCTGCTGAGCATCCTAAAATAGATCAAACTGCATCTGGCTATTTCATCGACTTTGATATCTTTTTGTTGGATCCAAGTGAACCTGAAAGAATGCTAGCCCCAATATCTCGTAACAAATCAAAGACTTCTTCACCTTACTTAGAAAGACTTACCTGGTGTCACCTTGGATAGAACTTTGGATAAGCACCGGGATACTTTTCTTTCTTTTCTGAATAGGCTTAGTAACTGTCTTTTACTTACTTATAAATGGAACTTACCTTCGCCAAAGCTCTGCAGCATCAAAAGTGAACTTAATCCTGAAACCTCATGTTTCATCACATCGTGAACAAAAGATTTGTCATCAGTGAACATTACAGCAGTTCCTATACCTAATGGTATGGTATGGGACAAGGTTGATTATGACACTCTGGTCCGACCGATCTTTTAAAAATACCACATTTATTTAAAGTTTCCTTAAATTATATCATTACCTCCAGTACATTTTCCGATGATTGGGATTTTGAAACTGTAAATAACATGTTGTCTGATTTAGAACAATCTGCGGCATTTTCTAGCAATGAAATGTTAGAAGACACTACAGACTTTAACACAATGTATTGTTATCAACATTATGGTCATCATTTTTTACACAAATCAAGTACCCCTAGGAATGTTTTCACATATCACCAATGGGAACATTGCCCTGCACCACCGAAAAGTAGTTCGAAAACGTTTGCACAGAAATTTTCATATTTTTCAGAGTTTAATGTTTCAGACCCGACCTCATATTACTATAAGGTTGCACCTACATCAGCACCGAAAAATATGCTGACCAACACCAAACAAATTTACTCTGCGTCCTTTATTCCCCAACTGTCTGAACAGGGTTTCGACTTATGGAAAGACACTATAGACTTAAAATCAGTCTGGGGTTCTAGGGATTGGCAAGTCCAGGGAACAGAAGCGCTATTTAGAGCATGCCTCATTCCTCAGCAGATGATATTTCTAAAAGAAACCGTGCAACAGACTTCCTGCCCTGGTATAGCCAAGAACAAGGACTTGAACACACCTTGGATTCCTACACCAGCACATACCGGGGGAATATTACATCAGATGAAGGGGCTACGATAGATGACATTCTACAATACAATAGATCAGACCCCAATTGGAAGGGATGGTTGGTCTGGCCCACAGACACTAACAGATGTCAGGAAAGATTCAGGGGTACCACCAAAGGGTTCAGTATCCATAGGCCAGACCCAAGCTATGTACAAAGAGAACATCCAGGGGTGGTGACATCATACAGTGTTGGGAAGTTATGCCTCGATTGGCTAAAGACCTCAACACTACCACAGGTGAAACAACACTTATCCTTACTTACAGAGGATGTGGACCTACAGGATTTTTTATTAGGTTCCACAAAGCCACATCAGAAACATTTCTATTATGCTGTCTATAATGAAATTTGGAAAATCTCCCAACAAGAAGCAGCGGAGAGATTACAAGAAATAGATAGGATTAACCTAGAAAAGGCGTTAGCCGTAGTTGACCATGGCATGACTACATTAACTTCCAGGATTTATTCACTGGCAACATTGTATCTTCTGCTATTGATGTACTCGAACAGGATTTGTCCAAACTACAGCACAGGCAATCACAATTACGTTCTATTATGTTACTTAGCTGGACGCTGCAATCATTGCGCCAAGTTATGTGCCTTGGCATTTTATCAACAGTACGTCACTGTTTTCTGCATACAATCTAATGGAAAAATGGATGAAAATGGCACAAAGGGGAGCAAAGTATACAATGCTGCGTATTAAAAACTGGACAGATTACCTTTTACTGTGGCAGATTCACCATCCACAGAATGGTTGATCCATGGCCATATAACATTACCGGTCACAACTTTCCAGTTTCAGTATTGCCTTGAACAACAACAGGCAGGCAGATATAAAGAAATGGGTAGGGAATTCATCAAAGAATCTTGGGAATTACTGTACAGATTTCAATGCAGGAGTGGATATCTTGAAGTGTTTCTAAGCGGTACAAACTGTGAGAACGCTTTAAGTGGATCTCTCATATGCCAGGATATTCTGCTACATGGGGCCTGCAATGGTTTGGTTGCAAACCTATCCTGTCATTTGAGGGGTACCCCAGTAGCCGTGATTACCCCGGTATTCAAGCTACTTCCAAATAGGAGTTACTTGATGCTGAACGATCAAGGTTGTTGTGGGATGCTTCCGGGCATCGCATATCTAGTCACCGTGAGCGCCAGGGTTACTTGCTGTATGCAAGTATTGTTTCCACCGACACGCACAGTCAGCGAGGCACCGCTATGGCCTTCGTTGAATGTTTCCTTTATACGGTTTGATAATCTGAGCAGAATGAAAGCCGTGCTTTTACAGAAAACCGTGCCCTTAACCTCCGCCTGGGAGACTTTTGATCTCCAAGTAGCAAGGTCCTCGGCAGAGATACAGGCACTCATACGTACGAACTGCCCCTTCCATTTCACGGTAATGGTAAATCATATCTTTAGCATGTCTGATATGACGGGTATAGTACACCTATTTAAGAACATAGGTTCGGGACTGTTCAGCACCTTTCAGAAGGGTCCTCGGAGTTATACCAAATTTTATACACTCCGTATTCTGAAGCATTTTTGGAGGACTTCCGCTGATCCTGTTTCGAATAGCAGGTATCCTGATTGTAATTTTTCTGCTACGCAATGGACGTCCCAGGCACCAAGGAGATGGAAAAAGCACTCCAGGAGCGCAAATACCGTGATCGCATTGTACAACATCTGGGCACACCTCTCCTACGGGAACTGAGCGCCTCTTGGTTCCTGTCATTTAGGCCAGTCTGGATGGACTGCATCTTACCTGTTCTCCGATGCCTGTTTTGCGGAGAAGAATGCGTGTTGGATCTCTGTCTGACACTTCCATCAGTCGAGGAACTGGACGTTGATGCATTGCTGGACAAGATAACGGCCCATGTTCTGCAGTGTCCCCATCGTATTCCTATGTTGATGGCAGCTTTCTTAGAGCCTCCACAGGAACTCACTGCTCCTGTTGGAATGGATACCGGCTCCTCCACTGACACCCAGGCCTTGGATGGCGCACAAGCTGCCCCAGCATCGGCTGCAGGCAGTACGGAAGATCATCTGTGCTCGATTGACCTAATCTGCGAGGTGTTACAGGGATCGTTGTCTGTGAAGTCAGGCAATAGCAATGTTGCATCTACCAGCCAGGACACATAAACATTTGGCTCATCGTGTGCTGGGAGAAATTGGGCCTTTTTAAACAAACTCCAGATTAGAACTCCAAAGCAAATTGACACTTTTTATGACCTGCATGGCTTTCCGATGCTTGTAGTTGTTCGAACTATATATACGGACGCAGTAGAGCTATTTTCTTGAGTTTTAACACTTTTTAGAGTTTAAAAAAAAAATTGCGGAACTATGGTTTTTACTACATATGTCGTATCAGTACCTAGACAGGTAGTACGTTAGAATTAAATTATGTCGTCCAGTAGGATGAGGAGTTGGTGTTATATTCCTTACAGGTACCCCAATATAGGCCAGGGTAACATCCCAACCTTTCACCTATATTCGTCCCTACACTACATACATAATGGGCTGCTAGGACTGACCCTTTACCTAGTTACAGTACTGCTTACAGAACGTGGGGTTTTCCCTGAACAATAGCCTCATACATTATGCATGAGGATCCTTGGATTCTTGGAAACTCAGCAGGACTACCATCTCCTGCATAATAACTATGTACAAGGTTCATTCCCGACGTCATCCTAAGTCTGACAGTGGCACAGCAAGGTAGAACCCCTGGGGATACTTTCGGGTAAATAAACATCACATCTTGCTGAGAAAGTCAGAGGAGATCAGGACTTCCCTGCCGAAACACTGACGCGAGACGCCAAGATTCCTGCATGCAGATACTCCAGCTCGCAGTGGTCTAACATCCCTTGCGGGGTGTCCAACTCGAGACCAAGACAGGGTCCCACAGTCTCTCACTTCAGGTAATGGGGTTGCCTTTATCCTAGAGGGATTCTTGGCTTAACACCTACTCACATGCTAGGTACACTTAGGTACATCTAGTTAGGGTAGCATCGTAGGAGTAAGCATTTTATTGTCATGTATTCTATATACTTGCCTATTTTCATGATTATAGCAGAATGGTAGCAATGTACCATCCTTTCACCTTCTTAGTGCTTCTAATCAGTTATATCTGTTTCTGTCTAGTGGTTGTTTCAGCACGCCTATTTCCACTAGAATGACGAGTGTTCAATAAATGCTTATTGAAAAACATCCATATTGTTTATTCTGTGTATCTGTCTGAGACCAAGTGAGCACGAGTGGCTGAGCGAAAAGTATTGCACTGTTTCCACGATTCTGAGGGATCAGGGTTGTCATGTTCGATAGTTGCCAAGAACTATTCTCTCTTTGGTAAGAGGAGTTTCTAGTGGCACTGTGAGCTAGCTGGTATACAGGCCAACATACTCGGTGGGGGTGTCTGGAATCAGTCTGGACACCAAGCCCACAGTGTATGTTGTCTAAACATGCATATCCTGTATAGGTTTTATAGGAACTACATGACAGAACCCACTCTTCACAGTCACATACAGATTGTGCTCCAATAGATGCAGTTACCTCCACAAAGGATTTCAGATTGTTTTTCAATATGGAATTGCTGAGAAAACACATTAACTTTGCCATCTCCAAGGGCAGGATTTAGGATCATATGTCCTTTACATAAATGGAGCTTTCAAAGGGGGTACCTGCTATGTTTATGTTTGTAAGTGCTTCCTGTTGCAGTTTAATTTCTGTTAAATGAGCATAAGGGCCTGAACAGCCCTGGGGAACCCATCCCCAGGGCCTGGCCACAACTTAATGGGGGAGGCAGGCTGCATGGCCCCACCAGGATGAGTTTGGCCTAAGGGACCCCATCCCATAGGGCCTGCCACAATTCAATGGGGAAGGGGGGGCCCTCCTCCTTGGGCTTATTTTGTTCCCAGGGACCCCATCATTAGGGCCGAGCCTTAACAGAATGTGGGAGGGAGACAGTGTGGGGACAGCATCCCCTATGGCCCTGCCATGTGTGCCTGTGTGCCCTGGTCCCCCCCAGGGCACCCAGTGTGCAGGATGGGGACCATGGGGAATCCTAAAGGCCCCCGCAGTCCCAGCTGGCTCCCCATCTCCTGCAGTAGCCGGAATTGCTCTTGCACACAGGGAGCCGCTGAAAAAGCAGCTACCTGCGTGCAAGAGCAAAAGTCTCATCAATTTCCCTGTCCCCATATCTGCAGGAATTACAAGCGATAAAACCTCTGCTTTCAGCAAGCTGAGTGTTTTATTTTGCTTTGTGGGAGCTGCCAGCTCCTTCCAAGCAAAACCAAACAGCTATGTCCCGGGGGTTGGCACTCCAGGACATAGCAGGAGCCAGCCTTGGGGGGCCATATATGGCTCCAGGAGAGGGGTGGCAGGGCCCCCCTTCTTTGTTGTGCATGGGCCGGCCCTTGGAAGGTGGTGGCTCCTGGGCTGTATATAGCCCGGGAGGGGGGCTGCTCATCCCCCCTCCTTTAATTTTAATAAGTATTTGGCCCTAACAGGTGGTTCACCCCAGGGCTCAGGGGGTGTGACCCTCCCGCAATAAGATTAGCAGCACTCTCAGTGAGGTTGTGGTCCCCGGGGCATAAATAAGCCCTAGGAGGGGGGCCCTCTGTGCCCCCTCCTTATTTATTAAAGGAAGCATGCCTCTAGAACTTGGCCCAAGGGGGCTCCTTGAAAAGCAAGCGCAGAATACTGATTTTTGTCTTTTTTTGGAATTCACTGAAATATTAATGAATATTTGTGGATTTCGCTGTGAATTTAAAAGAAAACAATTCACTGTAGGGGTATCTCTGGGACTCCAGAGCTAGAGGGTCAGGGTATTCATACCCTACACCCTTGTCGGACTTGGCCCTTTTTGCAGGGTCATCCCTGAACTTTTTTCCTTCCTCCTGGTATTTTTTATGACCTGGTGTTGGTGGTTTTAGGACTCTGGGCACTTTATCACTGCTGTCCAGTGTAAAGTGCATGTCCTCTCATTGGTAAACATGGTAAGATTGGTCCACACCTGTTTGGCATATTTAATTTACCTATCAGGCCCTTGTAAAGTGGTATCTCATATACCCAGGGCCAGTAAATTAAATGCTACTGGTGGGCTTGCAGCACTACTTGTACCACCCACCAAAGGAGCCTTTCAAACCTGTCTCAGGCCTCTGCCATTGCAGGGCCAGCACGTGCAGTTACTCCCACTGTGAAGTGGCACATAAAGTGGTTGCCACGTCTGTGACTCCCCTTTTACTACACATCAGTCACCCCTAAGGTAGGCCCTAGCTAGCCCTATGGGCAGGGTGCGCTGTAGGTAAAAGGTAGGACATGTGCCTTAACTATGTGGCATGTCCTGGTAGTGACAAACAGCCATTTTGGTTTCTCACTACTGTGAGGCTGCCCTTTCATAGGAATGCATTTGGGATTCCCTGATATGTGTTTCAGCGGTAATTCCTGACATGAGAGGAGTAGAGTGGTCAAGTTTGGTATGTTTGGAATAGTGGTAATAAATGCTGTGTAATAGTGTTCGCAGATTTATTATCACTATTTTAGAAATGCCACTTTTAGAAGTGGGCATTTCTGTGTGCTATGTGTCTTTGTGCTTGCCTGTTGTGTATTGCATGTCTGGCTCTGGAGTGACAGGGGTTGGGGATGTGCAGTGGCTCCAGAGGGGCTGGGTGAGTCAGCGCTAGGCTGAATAGGCCAATCTGCATTTGGAGTGGTGGGAGGAGTAGCAACTGGGCCTGAATAGGACTGTGCCTGCCTTCCCCAATTCTGGCTCCGCACCCCTGTGGTGTGTCTGGGGCCAGAGCCTACACTGACAAAGGAGGTGGTCGTGCACATTTAAAGAAATGTGTGAGTGCCCCCAGAACTGGTTTGGACTGGGCACAGAGCCCTGGGCCAGGGGGAGAACAAAGACAGTAGAGGATATAAATATTGGGGCTGTAACCCCATGAAGGTGTGTGCTGCTTGGTGCTTACTTGGGGGCCGGAAGGCTGCCGGACTGCCAGGAGGAACCGCCACTGGAGGACTGACCGGCTGCCCTGCTTGGCAGCTGAAGGATCTGCTGTCTGCCCAGGAGACCTGGTGTACTGGCCTGCCTGTGCACTTCTTGGGGAGAAGTGCTGCCTGCTCCCTGCTGGTGTCTGCAGGTGTGAGATCGTCCGAGCGCTGCTTGTTTTGTTCATTGCCCTGGACTTGGGCTGGAGCGAGCCAGGTGTCCCAGGTATTGAGCCCCTGGCGTGGGCTCATCTGCATCAGTGCGTGGTGGGCGCTGTGCATGTCGTCCCCCAGAGCCCGAAACGTGGGCTCTTTCATGGTCCATGGGGAAAGCATTCCGTGAACCGGATGTCAGGCGGCTGTTGCCTGACTGTGGGCAGGGCATTGCACTCCCGGGAGAGGAAGCCGCGCCGGAACCAGAAGACAGGCAAAGATGGCCTGTTTGGGGGTAGGGCTCCCATGCCGACGAGGAGAGCCCTGCGTGTCTGTCCTAGCTGAGAGAGAGGAAGTCACGAGACGGATGCCTGACTGTGGGCGGGGCCGACTGAGGCTTCACTCTGTGCCCTCCTACCTGTATGTCATGTGTTTGGCTGCAGGGTGGTTGCATCGCAGGGTTGTGGGCCGCCCCCAGAGTGAGGACCCAGGACGAAACCTCGACGGAGGCCCCGGGGTGAATTTGCTCCGCATCTTTGGCCTGAGTCGCAGCTGCACCGCCTGATCGTGGGCAGCTGCCTTTTCCTCGCAGCGCAACAAGAGAAGTACCGGTGAGTGGGGCTCGTAAAGGCACACTGTTGGTGCCCGCCTATTTCCCCTGCACAGGAGAAGCCCCGCTGAGTAGGAGAGCACGCTATTGGGGCCTATTTTGTTCATACAGCTGCACCGCCAGGTCGCAGGCAGCCACAACGTGGGGCACACATGACTGGGGAGGACAAAGGTGAGTTGCACCCCCGCCCCATGTGAGGATTGTGCCCATAACTGAGTGCTGCATCGGAAGCCAGGAAAGCCCTGATTTTGGGACAAGAGCATTGCGGGGATGCCCAGGACGGGCACCCAAGGTTCAGGCCAGACGGCCTGATGGTCGCCCCCTATGTTTAGGTGAGGCCTAAGGTAATTAGGATGTCTGCCTAATATGTTTATGGCTTACTGACACGGTGATGGTCTTGCTAAGGTGGCTATGCATAATGTGCTTAGGCTATGGTGGTAATGTGTGCACCTAGTAAGTGATTAACGTGCACTGCTGCTGATGGTGGGCAGGATGGGTTGTGGTGATGTACTACACTACTGTTGATTATGTTTTACATAATATACTAATATGTCTATGCATAATGTGTTTATGCTGAGTGTACTATTGCCAGTAGGTACTGGTTGGTTTTATTTTCACTACTTGTGTGTTCTAATGGTGATGACATTGGCCCAATTGGCCCCGTAATGTATATAATCCCCTGTATAGTCATACCCCATGCCAGGTGGCACAGTGTATATATGTGATTGCGTTCTATGTGTTTTGTGAGTAAAACAAAGGCTATTTTATATATAACCTTGTGTGGAGTTTCTTTTGTGGTGTGCCTAGTGTGTCTCTGCTGTGTAAGTGTGTTGCGCAAAAGCTTTACACATTGCCTCTGGGATAAGCCTGGCTGCTCGTGCCAAGCTACCAAGGGGGTGAGCAGGGGTTATCTTCAGCGTGTAACTCCCTTGCCCTGACTAGAGTGGTGGTTTCTGCCTGGCCTAGGCGCATGCCCTAGCCAACCAGAAATCCCATTTCTAACACCCCTTTTCTCCTCATATAAGACACGGTTAGCCCTTGAGGCACATGATAGCGCATGACAGAATGTGGTTGTTACATGTTTTGGTTTATCATATGGCATGCTTTTCTTACTCATTTTTATCATTGTTTATGTGTGTGATATATATATATATATATATATATATATATATATATATATATATATATATATATATATATATATCCACTCCAAAACGGGTCCTTCTGAGATCACTCCCGTAGTCAGGAGGTGCGCTGTGTTACCGGCGAACCCATGCCGGTTATAATAATCCAAAGTTTAAAGGTAAGTAAATCGCACTCACAGAGGTCCAGGATTTCTCATAAGTTTATTCAACCGTTACGCGTTTCGACAGAATCGTCTTGTTCACACGATAAAGTTGCTCTGAGTGAGACGTGTAAAAATAACTGAAATAAACACAGACATAGGACTCAACGTACATACACTCTGTTTGTCAAGGCTATTATGGTGGCCATTTTGTAACGGTATAAATCATAAGCATTTCTGACACAAATCGAACTAAATATGTCATTTCAGCATGTTTGTGCCGGCATAAATTTACAGATTATGGGGTCGATTCCGATTCGGGCCGGAAATTTCTCCGACCGAGCCGGACCCGGAGAGATTTCCGACCGAATCGGACCCGTGCAGTCCGACCGAACGAGTACGATGCGGCCGTATGTTATCGGACACGAAGTCGGTCGGACTCCCATTGAACTCAATGGGAGCCGGTCGTACAACGCGTACGCGGGCTCCCATTGCCTCAATGGGTGCGAGGCGGACAAGGGCGCTCTCTACAGCGAGTACGCCGCGAGCGCTCGCGGCGTACACGCACAGGTAGGGGGACCCTTGGGTCCCCCTGTGTGCGCCTCGCACGGGTACGCTGCACAGGGGTCCGACACGGACCCCCAAAGTACGGCTCCGACAGCTCTTACGAGCCGGAGTGCGCGGCTCGGTCGGACTGCTCGCGGCGCGCATCGTACTTACCCGGCCGGAAACGTCTCCATTGCGCGGTGCGAATCGGGTCCGAGCGAGTCGGTCGGAGCGGTTCGAGTCCGAGCGAGTCGGTCGGAGCTGTCGGGACGCCCGGACGAGTCGGTCGGCGACTCGCATCGTACTTCGCTCGGACGGACTCAGCAGTACGGTTCGGTCGGGAAACAGGCTTTCGCATGGCTTTTTTCCCGACCGAATGGTATTGGGTGCGCCTCCGACCGAGATCGGAATCGGCCCCTATGTATCATTTGTATATATATTACAGATTATGTATCATTTGTATACATATTACAAACTGTGTACACAATTACCAGCAGTCTAATGTCATAATCTGGTTTAATATAACAATTTTCAACGTTTGTCACCAGAATTGATTCTGACCAGTGCCGTTTTTTTGCCTATGTTAAGTGAACCTATTTTGTTAATTCATTCGGACTAGTGCCCTACTAGCAACGTAAAATATACCATTATTAGTTCTTCATTGACCAAAGTATACGCCATTTTCCAAAGTTGGATGGTAGTTACATTATTCAATTTCAGTTAATCTATGTACAAGTGTTCATAAAGAAAAGAAAAGAAAAGAAAAAACCAAAACAAGAGTTACTAATTACTAATATCCAAAGTGAAAAATAGTGTTTATAAAATATTTCTTATCTTGTGCTGGGTGATCATCAACGATGTTGGCGAAGAAAAGGGTAGGGAGCCTGTGATGTGACTCGTGAAAAATGGTTCCCTTCCTTTCCTCCTACATGAAAAAGGGAGAAGAAAACACAAGATAAGAAAACAGTTTAAAATACATCTCACAAAATTTATATTCTATACATTACTGATAATTTTATATGTGAGGTGTACGTAACAATAGTATCGATTTTGAACATAAGGGCTATTTACATTTCATGCAAATGTGTTGCCAGTTCCTCATCCATATTATGGCCTTTCGGGAATCTAGTTTCTAATTCTAATATCCATTTAGACTCTTTTTCCTGAGTGCTAGTTCCCGATTTCCTCCTCTTCTCCCTACATAGACTTGTTCTATGGCAAAGTATTTTAGGAGAGAGTTATTGGATTGATGTTTATCTTGAAAGTGTCGAGCTATAGGGTAGTGCAAATCAACTTTTGTGATGGCCCTAAGATGTTCTAAAATTCATTTTTGGCCATGAGCGTTGTGCTTCCCACATATCTTAATCTACATGGGCATTCTAGAACATAGACTACGTGAGTGGTACTACAGGTCAAAAATTGTGTAATTATTTTGTTCTTTTTAGAGCCAGGTACTTCAAACTCTTTAATCATATTACTGAATTTACAGGCCTTGCAATGTCCGCAAGGGTAGAATCCCTTAAGATTGTGTGTGTTGGCTTTATGGGATTCAGAGATGTCACTCCTCACTAGTATGTCTCTCAAGCTTCTACCTCGTTTGTAGGTCATCAATGGTCTATCACTTAATTCAGAACCAATTACTGTGTCTGTCTTAAGGATGTTCCAATTGTCTGCTAGGATTTTTGGGATTTTTTAGATTGATGGTTGAATGTGGTGATTACCCTACTCTGGGTTTTGGTTACTTCATTGCTAGTATATATTAGAGACTCTGTTCTGTCTACTGCTTTTATTTCGTTTACAGCTTTATTCAACACCCATTCCGGGTATCCACGTTCTCTAAATCTACTAAGCATAGTTTCTTGTTCTTTGGAAAATGCTTCTTCTGTACTGCAATTTCTTCGTGCCCTCAGCAGCTCACCATACGGGATGCTCCACTTAAGGGCATCAGGGTGGGCGCTGAGGGCATGGAGAAGACTATTACCCGCGGTCTCCTTGCGGTGCAGAGTGGTAGTTATAGTGTTATCTCTGATAACAATCTCAGTATCTAGGAATTCTACCTTTGTCATGCTGATGTTATGTGTTAAGGTGATGTTATAAATATTATTGTTAAGTTTCTGGATGAAGTTTAGAGCTTCAGATTCACTTCCCCTCCATACAACCAAAAGGTCGTCAATATACCTCATCCATGTTACAACTTTCTCAAAATCCTTCTGCAAATCTTTGTTCTGTTTCAGTTCCTCCTCCCATTTACCTAGGAAGAGGTTCGCGAAGCTTGATGCAAAGCATGTACCCATCGATGTACCTCTTACTTGTTTATACAGATTGCCATCAAACATAAAAATATTATTGGTAAGACATAATCTTATCATTTCTGCTAGCATCTTAGTATGTTCCAGGTAGCAAATGTCTCTGCCTCCTAAGAAATGCATGCATGCAATGATACCCTGGTTGTGATCGATAATAGTATATAAGGAACTTACATCCAGGGTAATCATAACCAGTCCTTCCTCCCAAGCAATCCCCTCAATTTTATTTAAAAATCCTTCGTATCTTTTATGTATGAAGGTAAGTGGATAACATATTCCTTCAAAAAGTGATCTACATATTTAGAAATGTTTTCGTTCACATTATGCCGGCACAAACATGCTGAAATGACATATTTAGTTCGATTTGTGTCAGAAATGCTTATGATTTATACCGTTACAAAATGGCCACCATAATAGCCTTGACAAACAGAGTGTATGTACGTTGAGTCCTATGTCTGTGTTTATTTCAGTTATTTTTACACGTCTCACTCAGAGCAACTTTATCGTGTGAACAAGACGATTCTGTCAAAACGCGTAACGGTTGAATAAACTTATGAGAAATCCTGGACCTCTGTGAGTGCGATTTACTTACCTTTAAACTTTGGATATATATATATATATATATCCATTCGTCTCCGTCCTCTCGCTGGATACTCCAAAAAATGGAACCGGACCACAAAGTAAGTGCTTATTTTTGTTTATTTAGTGCAAATCGGCATAACACGTTTCAGCTCACACGGGAGCTTTGATCACATGACATAGTTCTTACGTTACATTGGATCTTTTAAAGTGCCCGGTGCCAGTGCAATTGAAGTCACATGTGCAAATCACGCCATAAACATAAAAAAAATTCACATTTGTAGACTTTCTTTGGCCTTTACAATCGTAGTTTCTTCATGTGCCATTACATAAATACAGGGTTTAAAATTTCATATCAATATATTGTTGTTATTAAAAGTTTTGATGGTAAAATGTAAAAACTATTTTATAAAATCATGTTTATATTAAAACTTTCAACAACAAAAACCCTACTTGTATGTCCTATCATTGAATCAATACTCTGGCCAATAATGTCTGGCGTGTGTAGTGTGTTAATAAAGTGCAAAAGTGCTTATCACCAGTGTCCTAAGTGTTATCTGTGCCCAAAATATTAACCCTAGTCACGTTGATTGATATTTATATTAGGTGCGTTTCATTTTTAATTTATCTTTTTTGGTTTACTTAGCGCGCAGTGGTATTGGAGCCCCAATACCCTGTGGTTGAATATATGTCTCATTTGTCTCAATATTGCATGGTCTTTCAAGGGTATTTGGCATATAGCTATCATCTGTTAGTTAGGTTTTGTTTTTCTGCTATTCCTATTTCCTAGCATCCTCAATGTTACTTGTTGCCAATAATATTGGTATCAATAACTGATTTGTGCAAAATTGTAATTAATAAATAAATATATAAATATGTATAGTAAAACTTGCTGATTGATTGGCTTGTGTACAAATTGAGCAAGTTCCTTCTTAATGTAATGGTGCTGTGTGCAAAATTGCTCATGAGTCCCTACCAGGTTTTTATCCATTCAGCAATCAATGTGTAAAGATATATGATATTGCTGGTAAAATCTTCAATAAATACCTATAATAATAAAAAATCAGGGTAAAATACTAGACTTAAATCAGCAATATACATTGTTAAACCGTCCATAAAAAAAACCATAATAAGACCCAAGATAAAACTTTGCATGTAGGTTAACAGAAAATCCTAATAAAATGCCAGTTTTTTTTAAATACCAATTTAAAAGACCAGTTCATAAGCAAGTGTACATATCCTCAGTTATGTTCAGCCCTGTTGGATGTTTAGAGTTTAAATCTAAAATGTATCTTGTTTCTAACTGACGTAACCGTTGTTCCCTGTTGCCCCCTCGTCTGCTTGGTGGGACCGCATCAATCACAAAAATATCTGAGGTCTTGGCATCTCGAATTATGTTTACTTTTAAAATGGCGTGCCACTGGGTATGTGTTATCCTGATTAGTAATTGCCCTAAGGTGCTGTAGGATTCTTTTGTGCACCGATAATTTGGTGCTTCCTACATAATGTAGGTCGCAAGGGCAAATTAGTATGTATACCGCATACTCGGTTTTGCACGTTAGAAGTTTTAATACTTCTTGTGCTAAATGGTGTTGTATAGGTTGTACGGTTCTCACCCTGTTGACATGCCTTACAGGTTTTACACCTAAAGAAGCCCTTGTGTGTCTGTAACCAATTTGTATTTTCAATGACTTCTGGGCTGGTTTTCACCAGCTCATCCCGCATTGATAGACCTCTGCTGAATGTGATGGAAGGTCGAGTAGGTAAGTCCTTCCCTATGATGGGATCACTTAGTACCATGGGCCAGTTGCATGAGATAATTGATTGCAGTTGCTTGTGTTGTCGGCTATATTGTATAATCATTCTGAACTCATTGCTGGTTTTACGGACACTTGCTAAAGGTTGTGTCACGGAACTTAGCTCACTAGGGTGGTTTGGTGAGAGTAGCTCATATCTATCCTTGCGCATAGATTTTAGAATAGCGCTGTCAATCACCTTTCTAGAATACCCTCTCTCTAGAAACCTCATTCTGCTTGAGGTCTGAGCTTCCCTTAGATTATTATCATTGCTGTGAATCCTCCTTAGCCGAAGCATCTCCCCATAGGGGATACTGTTAATCAGATGCTTGGCATGGGAGCTACTAGCATGTAGTGTGGAGTTCCCTGCGGTCTCCTTGCGATATAAATTGGACTCAATTTTATCGTCACGCACATAGATTTTGGTATCTAGGAAGCTCACCTCTGTGTCACTAATAGTGGCTGTAAACTGTAGGTTCAGGTTATTGATATTTAGAGCTTTGATAAAATCATTAGCATCATCCATGTTACCCTCCCAGACCACAAACAAGTCATCGATAAAACGTAACCACATTTTTATGTTCTTATTGATCAAATGTTGGTATTGCGTTTTGAGCACCAGCTCCTCCCACCAGCCCATATGCAAACATGCATAGCTGGGGGAGAAGCTGGCACCCATGGCTACTCCTCTGACTTGCCTGTACAGTAGGTTGTTAAACATAAATATAATGTTCATCAGACAGAATTTTACCATCGCAATGAGCATTTCCTCTTGTTCAACTGAAATTTCTGTTAATTTATCCAAGTAAAATCTCAATGCCCTCAGTCCATCATGATGTTGGATACTAGTATATAATGAGCTCACATCTAATGCTATGAACAAGTATCCAGGTTTCCATTCAAAATCTTTAAGTTTTCTTAGGAAGTCCCCAGTGTCACATACATAAGATGGTAGAGATTTCACTAAATCTTGGAGAAAAACGTCAACATATTGGGAGGTGTGCTCTAATAGGCTGTTCCTGGCTGATATTATTGGTCTACCAGGCGGTCTGTGTGGATCCTTGTGGACCTTGGGGATAAAGTAAATCGTGGGCACCACTGGATGTTCATTCTTAAGGTATTTATATTCCTGAGCTGCTATTGTTCCATCACTTTTCCATGCCATTAATTGAGTATAGTCCCTTGTGTTTGTGGATTTCATTTCAACAGTGGTGCTCTTAGTATAGCATGTACTGTCTCTTAATTGTCTGTAAGCTTCATTAGTGTAGTCACCTTTGGACATCAAAACTATATTTCCCCCCTTATCGGAGTTGCGAATAACTATGCCATTGTTTTCCTTCAGTTTTCTCATGAGTTGATCATATTCATGGTTTTGTTTAATGAATTTCCATTTGGCATTTCGTGTTGTTAAATTTAGTTGTTTTAATTCTTCTACCACTCTCTCATGGAAAATGTCAATGGAGTCTCATGTCATGATGGGGTTAAACATTGATTTAGCCTTAAAATGTGTTTTTATACCCTTTTGCGGATTGCTCCTGACATTCAATTGATTAGATTCGGTTGTTACAATTGTTGTGTCCATATCGGTGTTGTCCTCGTTGTTTAGCCAGAGCTCCTGCATCTCTGTACAAAAGGAGGTGTCTGATTGTGTTGTTTCTGCATCACTGATTGTCTCACTGTTCGTGATCACATCCTCATTAGTGTGATCACCATCTCTTTTATTGAGGGCATGGAATTTTTTGAGTTTTAACTTCCTTACCCATTTGAAAATGTCCAGTCTGGTATTTGGAATAGTTAAAATTTCTAGCAGGACAAAAAGAGAGGCCCAAACTTAAAATCCTTTTATCTGTTTATCACTTAAAGTTAAGTTGGTCAAATTTATGATCGTTTTGTTTGTATTCATTTTCCCCTCCTCCAACCTCCTCGTTTCTTTAAATTGTTGCCTGCTTCTTTTGGCCTTCCTTCTTTGTCCATGCTTGTGGTTTATTGCTTGACCGTAATTTGTTTTCTGGGGCCTTGGTCGGAGGGTTTGCCTCCTTTCGCTGCATAAAAAACCCAATTCCTCGTCTAATGAGTGTTTCTGTTTGGTGTTTCTCCTTGCATCTTGTTCTGATTCACTGTCGGGGGCAGAGCTGAGGTCTGATTGAGAGGTACTGGAGTTGGGTTCTCCACTCCTTGAAGGCCCTGGTCTTGGCTCTGTTACTTTATTGCTTTTTACTGCTCGCATCGCCTCATATTTTTTCGCAAAAGTAAATATCTGGCCCAGTTCATAGTCGGTTTTATCCCTATGAAATTTGAAAAGTTTTGCGCTCCTTAATTTTATCTTCCTCCCGTTTTAATCTGACCATCATTTCTTGCCGTAATTTATGTTGAACATCACTTTCCCCCAGTTCATTTAATTCCTCATTAAACTTGTTGATTTCCTCCAAAAGTGTTGCCCTGTCAATATCGGCATACTTTATTAATATTGTTACCAAACGTTTAGATGACTCAAGATTACATTGGGCCCATTCACGCATCATTGCGGGATTCGGGGATTCATAACTCGGGCCAGTAATATACGCAAGCCTCGCGGTATCCGGTCCACATCTATATACCTTTGCAACGAGCGGGACTCCCACCATTTGCTTTGTTCAGCGCGCATTTTCTTCTCAAGTTTCTTAAATTTATCCTTTAATGTTTCATTGTGACTTTTGGTGACGGTATCTACATTACTTTCTATGGCTGTCATTTGTTTGCAGTCATTGAACATCTCCAACGCTGCCGCTTCTCTCTCACGGACTATGTCGGCCAACATACTTGCACAGTGTTAAGAGTCAATTTGGGTATCGAGAGGTGTTCGTCATATAATTGTAAGACTATTCCTCCTTTACCAGCAGACTTTTCCACCCCTTATTGCCTGTATCTCATACCTCAGTAATCTCCCGGTCCGTCCAAATCCTCCGATTCAGGTCGTTCCGTTGTACCTTGGTTTATATACCATAGGTTTCAGGGACGTTATAGTTAGTAATTAGCATTTAAAAAACCATTGAAATTCACTGAAAAAACCACAGGTTTCAGGGACGTTATAGTTAGTTGGGCATTTCACTCATACAAAACCAAAGAAATTCGGCTGTTATAGTTAGTTGAGCTAGCTATAACTTGCGACCCCGCAATGCACTGTTGATCACATCACATATTACATCACTCATGACATGGTCAGTGACATCACTGATGACATCACTGATGACATCTCAAATGACATCACTGATGACATCATCCAGTGACTGAGTGTTTCTAAAAAGTTTAAGAATGTTATATGTATACCCGCCAAGGTTTATTGAAGAATGAGTGGGTGTATGAGTGCCTGAATGGATGATTTAGTGGGTGCGTGACTGACTGTATAAGTGAGTGATTAAACGTGTCTTAGTGAATGCATGGGTGAATGACTAATCTGTGTGAATGTCTGTATCAGTCTGTCAGTTGGTGTGTAAGTGGCTGCATGGCTTGATGAGTAGCTACATGAGTGTCTATATGGGTTAATGATTGGTTGTCTGATTACCTGTATGGGTGCCTGAGTGTCTGTGTGTGTGGGTGGGGGAGTGTGACTCCCTGCACGAATGTGTGAGTGGGTGATTCAGTGGGTGTATGGGCTCATGAGTGCATCTGCGAGGGGCTGTATGGGTGAGTGATTGTGCATATGGCTGTGTTGGTGAGTGAATGGATGTCTCAGTTGTATATGTGTGAGTAACTACATATGTGAAAGGCAGTATATGTGGGTGTTTGAGTATATAAGTGACTAGATGTGAGAGTGAGTGATTGTGAGAGTGGCTGTATGGATGAGTGTGTGCTTGTGTCAGTGATTGTATAAGAGAGTAAGTATGTGTTAGTATCTGTATGAATAAGTGAGGTGGTGTGTGTATAACTGTATAGGTGAGTAAATGGCAGTGTGATTCAGTATTTGGGTGACTGACTAGGTGTGTGAGTATCTCTGTGGGTGAGTGGCGGTATGTGAGTGTCTGTATGGGTGTATGAGTGCATATATCAGTGGCTGTATTGATGAGTGGCTGCGTGTATGAGTGACTTTATGGTTGAGTGAGTGGATGTGTGTAGACCTATTAATCAGTAAGTGGGTATGTACTAACTGGTATTGGTGTGTCTATGGTTTCGTGTATGATAGTCTGTATTTTAGAGTGGGTGTATGAAAGGTTATATTAGGGTGTGAGGAGGTGCATCAGATCATCACGTGGATGATGTCATCAGTGATGTCATTTGAGATGTCATCAGTGATGTCATCAGTGATGTCACTGATCATGTCATGAGTGATGTAATATGTGATGTCATCAGCAGTGCATTGCGGGGGCGCGAGTTATAGTTAGCTCAAGTAACTATAACGGCCGAATTTCTCTGGTTTTGTACGAGTGAAATGTCCAACTAACTATTACATCCCTGAAACCTGTGGTTTTTTCAGTCATTTCTATGGTTTTTTAAATGCTAATTTCTAACTATAACGTCCCTGAAACCTATGATTGTTTCAGTGAATTTCAAAGGTTTTTTAAATGCTAATTTCTAACTGTAACATCCCTGAATCTTCTGATTTTTTCAGTGAATTTCTAATGTTTTTTGAATGCTAATTTCTAAATATAACATCCCTGAAACCTATGGTTTTTTCAGTGAACTTCTAAGGTTTTTTAAATGCTAATTCCTAGCTATAATGTCCAAAAAATGCTTTTTCTAAATTTGTTAACTATTATAAAAATAATGTGATGTTTTATCCTTTTTAAAATATGCATTTACATTTTTTTTTTTTTTAAGGTGAGATTCACGTACCGATCATGTACCGGTCAGGGTGGGTGCGCGAATCCAAGAATTTTTCTTCCATATTGGTGAAGTTGTGCACGATACGCGTATGGTATGCGAAGGGTGCGCGGTCTCTTTTTTCAATAATTTTAAATACATGATATATGCTATAAATGTATTAAATCTGTCGTATTTTTTTTATTCTATGAGCTATCAAAGTAATATTTACTTAAATAATATCAATGTTAAATGTTATTTAATAAAGTTAAGGGAGCTGCGACGGTCCCGCACAACGTCACGTACGTATTTCCGGGGGTCGCGTCAGGTGCGCGAATCCACTGCAAGTTATTTTGTTTTAAAAGTATATGTATATAACTTTATTATATATATTATACCAAGAGATTAATATACACAATTGTAAATATAGTATATTTGTAACTAGTGTAAAGATATATTGTTGTTCAATATATTTTTCGGGAATCGCGTCGGGTGCGCACCGGTTGCGTATCGGGTGCGCGATTCCCATGTGACTTCAAAAGGAAGCATTTCATTAGTTAGCCGGGTCTGGTGGCTCAGTGGACTAATGCATCCACTGCAGGGGCCTGTGTTTGACCTCATGGTCACAGGTTCGAATCCCGGCGGGTCCACTCAGCCTTTCATCCATTTGAGGTCGAAAAAATGAGTACCATTGAGTTGGGTAACAATAAACATCTGTTATTCAGCGCCAAGATGCCCCGTTGGTGGGGTGAACGTGAGCTTTACAAATACACATGTTATGTTATTTTAAGAAGCTTTTTATTATAGAACTTGCAGGACCCCACCCAAATTTTTCTTTCTACCAACGACATCTACAGAGACACAGCTCTTGTGTTTTCTGCTCTTCTTTTCTGCATTTTTTGGTGTTTTTTTACATCAACAAAAAATGGCTTCTTCAAATCCAGCTCAACAGCTTCCTCCAGAAGAAGAAGAAGACTTGGAAGAACCAGTGAAGCAGAGATATGAGAGCATCGTATGGGCCTTTTTCTTCAATACCTGCTGGTGAGAAGAAGGTCAACGCACGTAAGGTGACGTGCACTATCTGCCACACTGTCCTCTCACGTGGATCAGAAAAAAAATACTCGTGTGGCATATCTTCGATGCTTAAACACCTGCAGACAATGCATTCATGGCATCTTGCACGAGAACAACATCGTCGTGATCTTCAAAAACAGGCATCACAAGATGACCAAGTTGCAGGGCCTAGCACCTCATCAGGTTCTTCCATTACTCAAAGAACCCATATTGTATCTGAATTCACTGGACTGGAATAGCGTTGCATTAAATGTAAAAAAGTTATTTGCTATGGAGAGCAATTGGTGGATGCTATAGTGGTTGCTGCAAAAAACCACCATTGTTAATTTTTTTTTGGTTTTGTTTTTGCATTGAATTCTTAATGGCAAAATGTTTCAAAAGATTTCTCTGTTCATTCTGTTGATTTTTCTTTTTTAAAACACCAAAAATATACAAAAAAGAGTTAAAAAAACACAAAAAATTATAAATAAAAAAAGAAGAAAAAAATGGTTCTTGTTTGAACCGCCTATTTGGTTAAAATAGACAAATTTGTATGTGTTGTATGAATTGCAGCCAGTCTAATATATGGAGAAGTGCATGGGTATTGCATGTGTGATTACATGAGTGCATGTGTAGTGCCTGGGTGATTGGAGAAGTGCATGTGTACTGTCTGAGTGATTGCATGAGTGCAGGGAAAGTGCCTGAGTGCATGGATGAGTGCATGCATAGTGCCTAAGTGATTGCATAAGTGCCAGGGTAATGCTTAAGTGATTGCAAGAGTCCAACTGTAGTGCCTGAGTGCATGGCTGAGTGCATGGGTAGTGCCTGGGTGATTGCATGAATGCATGGGTAGTGCCTGGGTGATTGGAGGAGTGCATGTGTACTGCCCATGCGTACAGGGAAAGTGCCTGAGTGCATAGATGAGTGCATGGGTAGTGCCTAGGTGATTTTATAAGTGCATGGGTAGTGGTTGGGTGGTTAAGGAGTGCATGGGAAATGCCTGGGTGATTGCATGAATGCAGGGGTAATGCCTGGGTGATTGGAGGAGTGCATGGGTACTGCCTGAATGATTAAAGGAGTGCATGTGAAATGCCTGGTTGATTGCATGAGTGCAAGGGTAATATCTGGGTAATTGGAGGAGTGCATGAGTACTGTCTGGGTACATGGAGCAGTGCATGGGTAGTGTCTGGGTGCATGGAGGAGTGCATGGGTAGTGCCTGGGTGATTGGAGGAGTGCATGAGTAGTACCTTGGTATTTGCATAAGTGCATAGGTAGTGCCTGGATGATTGGAAGACTGCATGTATAGTGTTTGGGTGATTGCTGAAGTGCCTGAGTGCATGGGTAGTGCCTGAGTGATTGCATGAGTGCATGGGTAGACCCTGGCTGATTGAAGGAGTGCATGGGTAATGCCTGGGTGATTGCATGAGTGCAGGGGTAATGTCTGGGTGATTGGTGGAGTGCATGGGTAGTGCATGGGTTATTGCATGAGTGCATAGCTAGTGCCTGGGTGATTGCATGAGTGCAGGGGTAGTGCATGAGTGATTGGAGGAGTGCATAGGTAGTGCCTGGGTGATTTTATATGTGCATGGGTACTGGCTGCGTGATTGGAGGAGTGCATAGTTAGTGTCTGGGTGATTGGAGGAGTGCAAAGGTTGTGTCTGGTTGATTGCATGAGTGCATGGGTAGTGCCTGGGTGATTGGAGGAGTGCAAGAGTAGTGCCTGGGTGATATAATAAGTGCATGGCTACTGGCTGGGTGATTGAAGGAGTGCATGGGTAATGCCTGGGTGATTGCATGAGTGCATGGGTAGTGCTTTGATGCTTGGAAGACTGCATGGATAGTGCTTGGGTGATTGCATGAGTGTAGCAGAAGTGACTGAGTGCATGTATGAGTGCATGTGTAGTGGCTGAGTGATTGCATGTGTGCATGGGCAGTGCCTGAGTGATTGGAGGAGTGCATGGGTAGTGCCTGGGTTATTGCATGAGTGCATAGGTAGTGCCTGGGTGATTGCATGAGTGCAGGGGTAGTGCCTGGGTGACTGAAGGAGTGCATGGGTAATGCCTGGGTGATTGCATGAGTGCAAGGGTAATGGCTGGGTGATTGAAGGACTGCATGGGTAATACCTAGACGATTGCATGAGTGCAGGGGTAGTGCCTGGGTGATTGAAGGAGTGCATGGGTACTACCTGAGTGATTGGAGGAGTGCATGGGTAATGCCTGGGTGAGTGCATGAGTGCAGGGGTTATGTCTGGATGATTGCAGCAGTGAATGGGTACTGCCTGAGTGATTGAATGAGTGCATAGGTAATGCCTGGGTGATTGCATGACTGCAGGTGTAATGTCTTGGTGATTGGAAGAGTGCATGGGTAATGCCTGGCTGCATGGAGTAGTGCATGGGTAGTGCCTGGGTGATTGGAGGAGTGCATAGGTAGTGCTTGGGTGATTTTATAACTGCATGGGTAGTGATAGGGTGTTTGCATAAGTGCATGGATATTGCCTGTGTGATTGGAGGAGTGCAAGGGTAGTGCCTGGGTTATTGCATGAGTGCATAGGTAGTGCCTGGGTGATTGGAGGAGTGCATGAGTAGTACCTGGGTGATTGCATGAGTGCACGGGTGGTGCCTGGATGATTGGAAGACTGCATGGGTAGTGCTGGGTGATTGCGTGAGTGCAGCAGAAGTGCCTGAGTGCATGTATGAGTGCATGGGTAGTGCCTGAGTGATTGCTTGAGTGCATGGGTAGGACCTGGGTGGTTGGAGGAGTGCATGGGTAGTGCCTGGGTTATTGCATGAGTGCATGGGTACTGGCTGGGTGTTTGGAGGAGTGCATGGATAGTGTATGGGTGATTGGAGGAGTACAAGGGTAGTGCCTGGGTTATTGCATGAGTGCATAGCTTGTGCCTGGTTGATGGCATGAGTGTATGGGTAGTGCCTGGATGATTCGAGGAGTGCAAGAGTAGTGCCTGGGTGATTTTATAAGTGCATGGGTAGTGCCTGGGTGATTGAAGGAGTGCATGGGAACTGCCTGAGTGATTGAAGGAGTGCATGGGTAATGCCTGGATGATTGTGTGAGTGCAAGGGTAATGTTTGGGTGATCGGAAGAGTGAATGGGTAATGCCTCGGTTTATGGAGGAGTCATTGCAAGAGTGCATGTGTACTGCCTGAGTGAATGCAAGAGTGCAGGGGTAGTGCCTGAGTGCATGGATCAGTGAATAGGTAGTATCTGGCTGTTTGCATGAGTGCATGGATAGTCCCTTTGTGATTGGAAGAGTGCAGAGGTAGTGCCTGAGTGCATGGATAAGTACATGGATAGTGTTGGAGTAATTGCATGGGTAGTGTCTGGGTGATTGTACCAGTATATGGATAGTGCCTGGGTAAATTGAATGAGTGTGGGAATAGTGCCTGACTGCATAGATGAGTGCATGGGTAGTGTTTGAATGAATGGATGAGTGCAGTAAAAGTGGTTCTAAACATTATTTCACATTATCATGCTTATTACATTATTTCTTCTTACCTTTTTTACTAATGTAGATACAAAACTTAGTGGAACTATTTTACAGTAGTTTTGTTGTAAACTGAATTTAAAATCTTTTCAAACTTCTCCATTACCTTCTGTAAAAAAGAAGAAGAAAAACTGTTATCGAATATAATATTATACTTTTAAGAACACAACATAATTTAAGAATTACATAACATTCGCAGTTTCCCTTTTTTGCTGTTCTCAGATTCTACTGAATTTCACCATACACAGTGATTTCAATGTAGATCATCATACAACAGTGGGGAAAAAAACAATCAACGAGATTGTAAAAAAAAACCCTAATCAGCGTTGAGCATTATTTAGAACATGTGTAACTATGTGTTTACCTATCTACAGTTTCTAAATTACATTCTTCAACTACATTGTGGGGCCGATTCCGATCTCGGCCGGTAGCGCACCGAATCGGATTCGGCTTAACCGGATCCGATTCAGAGCCCTCTTTTCCGACCGATTCGAACGCGCGTCCGGCCGAGCGAGTACGATGCGAGTGCACGCGAAATCGCCGACCGGCCCGTTCACGGGTCCGAACCACACCGACCGACTCGCTCGGACTCGACTCGCACCGCGCGATGGAGACGTTCCCGGCCGGGCAAGTACGATGCGCGCTTGAGCAGTCCGACCGACTCCGCACCGTCCGGCTCGAAACAGCTGTCGGAGCCGGACTTTGGGGGTTCGTGGTCGGACTCCCTGTATGCGTAGCCACGCGAGTCGCACACAGGGGGACCCATGGGTCCCCCCTACCTGTGCGTGTGCGGCACGAACCGCATCGACGCGAACCCGCTGTAGGGGCGCCCTTGTTCGCCTCGCACCCATTCAGTCAATGGGAGCCCGCGTACGCGTTGTACGACCGGCTCCCATTGACTTCAATGGGAGTCCGACTGAATCGAGTCCGATAGCATGCGTGCGCATCATACTCGTTCGGTCGGACTGCCAGAGTCCGATTCGGTCGGAAATCTCTCCGGGTCCGGCTCGGTCGGAGAGTTTTCCAGCCCGAATCGGAATCGGCCCCTGTGTCTTTTATTTCTCTCAACTACATTTTGTAAAATGTACACTCTCATTTACATCTCGTATAATATAAAGAACAAATATCTAAACTACTTGTTTCTAAACATAATTTTCCAAATGCAATATGAATTAGCACAAACAATAATCCATACACTAATTGTTCACATCTTCCCAATAGGCCGAATAATGCTTCCGAAACTTTTGCATAGAAAATATCCAAAAGAAACTTGTTAATTCGTGTTCACATCTTCCCAATAGGCCGAATGATGTTTTCAAAACTTTGGCATAAAAATATCAGCTATGAATTTGGTAATTGTAAGGCAACCTACATTTGAATTCCAAATGGGCATCATTGCAATGTGTCCATCCTTTATTGCACTTTAAAAACACAGTATAGTGTCCAGATGTTGTAGAAAGTCATCATGGAAAATAATAGCCACTGCTTTAAAAGATCTTCCTGAAATTGATACTTGACTTGCCACAAAAGTTTTAATTTTGGTTTCCAATTTTTTTCCATTTGCTCTACAATGTCGTAGCATTAACATTACATATTTTCCAAATATTTCTATAATGTTGACAACATTTCTGATTTACAATGAGAACATTTCATATCTTGATTAGCTGTTTATCCTAATTTGTTAAAAGACACTGATTTGCAATCTGGTATCGTCAAGTATATGAGTCGTTCAGTGTCTATTTCAGTGGTAGAAGAAAATGAACAGTCTTCACATTTATGATCCCATCTGTAACTTAGTCCAAATACATTTTCAATTTCTATTCCTTCATCTTCCAATACTCCAAGCATAAACATAAGAAATTCTTGTGCATCTTGTTGTATATTCAATGTAAATTTCAATGAACCAGTACATATATCCAAAAGTTGCCTAATGCCAGAAGCAGTATGGATTTTGCTTCTATCAGTTACCAACTTTTGAAAAATATAATGTAGTAAAGAACAGAATCTTTTTCTTGATTTTCCATGATGAAGATCTTCTAGATAAAACACAACATTCACAATTACATTAGCATAGCAGTTGATACCTGAACTATTTTCTAACTGATATCCTACAATATCATCAACAGTGTCCATTTCCATTTTCTTTGCAGCTTCATGAGTCTCTTGAATTGTTTTCTTTTTTTGAATCTCAGTAGAATGTTTGTCATATTTTCTTTTTTGGCCACACTACACGTTTCTCATATACAGGATATTCACCTAAGTTAGGAGTATACAGTCTTCTTAACCGATTGTAATCTCTTACACAATTTGTATCAGCACTAATCTTTTTCTCATCAAAATCAATCAAATACAAACCAGATAATGTTCTTACTCAAGACAATGCAATGTTTGCCATGCCCTCTTTAAACACTGTACTTCCGATATTTACCAAAGCACTGTTTACACTTAAACCTTGAGATTTATGAATGGTTACTGCATATGCTAAAGAAAGAGGAAACTGTTTTCTACGAACATACAAGTCTTTTACAAGCATTTTATTATGTCTTTATTTCGATTAAAATAATCATAAAAGACAGTACATAAATGTCAGGTTAAAAGTACTTGAAATAAAACACAGTACTGTATGTAACAATCAAAACAGTAAAACTGGTAACAATAATTAATGCAATACATTGATCTTATAAAATGGCTCAATAGCTCAAGACCACATTAAAAACCATAAAAATACATTGATACTATATAAAACCAAATTATCATCACTACTATAGGTTAAATAACAGTGACTTACAAAAATGACACCGCAGCTATGGAGCTATGACTAGGCACTAGTTACTCTTAATTTTTTTGCAGCGGATAATCCAGGGCCAACTCAAAAATGTGGCCATAGCTACAACTATAGGAGCCTCAGTTGATGATCGCAAGATCCTTAAAGCCTCCATAGCAGATCTAGTGCCCAGGTTCGTGCAGATGGGTTTCAGCCATTTACTCCTGGGAAACTTATAAGCCGGGCACACCAACAAAAAGTGGGATATCGATTCCATCGGAGCTAAACATGCAGGGCAATGCTCTGACCCGTGCAAACGCCATTTGCATGTAAAGGCATTAATTGGGAAAGAGCCAACCCTAAACTGGTGATATAACTTCCTATCAACCGGTCTAAGGATGGTATCCCAATATTTTTCAAGCACAAAGTCCTGTTTTTGTGTGAGGAAGTCCCTGGTTAAAGTAGGCCTAGTAGTGGAAGAAAAGTAGTTACTCTTGACCATCTCCCAGTATGCGGCCTTAAACTCCTTTTAGACGGAAATGGATTATCATCGGGATGCTCCCATAAACCACTCATCCCCTTCCCGCACAAGGTGTTTTTTACATTCTGTAGCCATTTGATCTTTCCCATACAGCCAACCCCCCTGAAATCCATAAGGGATTTGGCGTATTGGGAGAGCTCGGGCGTGACCCAGAGTCGTCTCCAAAACGCTATTGGTCTAAATCGGGCTAAATCCTCTATGCGAGGACAACCCAGATCCATAAAAAGTGGCAGTAGGGGCGTAGATTGTGGAAGGCTTGTGATGGCTCTAACAAATTTATTCTGGGCTTGTGCCAAGGAGGAGATGTTCTCAAAGCCCCATAACTCCGCACCATATAAGATTGAAGAGATAACCTTGGTGTTATAAATCTTAAGAACCGGGGCCATGGGCTTAGTGGACGAGAGCTTATGTTCTTTTACCAAAGCTCCTGCCAACTGTGCATGTTTCATGGCTAAGAGGTCAATCTGGGGCTTCCAGTTAAGTTTCTTACCCAAGGTAATCCCCAGGTATGCAAACGCATTTGTCTGTTCCAATAGGACATTGTTCATAAACACACTACTTTTAATGGTCTTATAGTTGTGAAAGACCATAAACTTTGTCTTGTCCACATTTACCACCAGCCCATGGTCGTGACAAAACACCTCGAACCTAGACAGTGCAGCCTGCAAGCCCTTCTGCGTCTTGGATAGGATCAAGGTGTCGCCAGCGAACATGAGCAATGGTATCCTCAGCCCCGCCAAACTAGGGGCATCTGTTTGGCATGTGGAGTAGTAGTGAACCACCCTGTCTATAAACAAGGAAAACAACGTGGGCGCCAGGACGCATCCTTGGCGCACCCCTTTAGGACTGGAAATCTGGCTGTAACCTCACCATTTGTGCCCCACCGCACCTGCGCATAATTCGAAGTGTGCAGTTTAATTATCAAGGCTAATAGCTCCTGGGGCATCCCTGCATCCAAAAGGACGCTCCACATTTTGATGCGTGGAACCAGATCAAATGCCGACTTAAGGTCGATAAAAGCTGCGTATAGCGAACCTCCCCCATGATAACTACTTTCCAGTAGATCATAACAAACCTAAAAACCTGGTCAATGGTGCTGGTAAAAGGACGAAAGCCAGCCTGCAAAGGTGACAAAATCTCATTCTCCTCAATCCACACTTGGATTCTACTAAGGACCAATTTGGAAATTATTTTCTGCATTGAATCAATAAGGCTAATCGGCCTATAATTGCCAGGTGACGAGCGATCGCCCTTTTTATATATTGGTAGTATAATAGCTCCAGGCCATGTATCCGGGATGGGTGCACCATTAGCTATAGCATTGGCTATAAAAGTAATGTATTTGGCCCAGTTCTCTTTATCATACTGATACAAGTCGGCCGGTCTGCAGTCCGGACCAGGGGCCCTCCCTTTCGGCATCAATGAAAGGACCATTTCAACCTCCGAGCTATCGAACGATAAAATAGTGGGCGTAAGACGAACAGCACAATGTCCAATCTGTTTTATCTCTTCAATCTGATCAAATTTATTCTTCAAAATTCAATTCCATCTCTGTTCTGAAAATTTACAAAATCAACAACTTTTCCCATTGCTCCATTAACTAAACCTTTTTCTACATTCAAATTATGCCGTAAAATTACCCAACAGTTTACACATACATATAAAGTCTTTTCTAATCCTGCAGTATAGACACAGACTTTTCTAAAGAATCCAATTTTGACTGTAATTTCTCTGAGAGAAGAATAGTAACTCCTTTGTGTTTCATTTTATCAATAGCTTCCATTTTCACTATTGGTTGTTTTTCCAATTTCAAAAGTTCTTGATTGAATGTAGAACACTCTTCCAGTGTAGGCATTAGGCAAACTATAGACTTCTTTTCTCCAATTTTTTTGTACCTTATTTCAGGTGCTGTGTTTTCATTTGCAAACAAGTTCGTTAGTAGCCGACTTTGTAAAGCTTCTTTACCATGTTTTGTCAAAATACCTGTTCTTATATCTTGAAGAATCTTTCCATAATGTTTATCACTTGCTTGTCGCATATTCTTAATAAGTTCTTTATATTCAAAATGAGACCAAATGTTGACATTTCCAATACTTCCCAAAGATTTCCTAGTGTCTTCATGGACAAGTGTTTTAAAAACTGGTTGCCCTTACACAGGAATAAGTTGTAGTAAGATTGCAGAATACAATGACATATTTTCCTCCAAATAGAACATCATAATCTGTTTTTAAAATCTGTTGCATTCTTAAATGTACAAAGGCAAGCATTAAGTTTGAGACCATGCTATCCTCGTCAATGATTAGAAGTTTCATTTTCTTCAATACTCTTGAAACTTCATAACAAGCTTCTCCAGATAGCTTGTGATATTCTAATTTATTTTCATATTCAACTGGTAGCATGAGTAATCAATGTAAAGTAATCCCTTTAATGTTGTGTGCTGCTAATCCAGTTGGAGCTGTTACAACACAAGATAAATGTGATTCAGTAGTTTGGTGTAGATAACTGGTAAAAACTTTAATTAAGAAACTTTTTCCTGTTCCAGATTGACCAGTGTTGTACATTCGAATAGGTTTAAATGATGTGCATTGGCATTCTTTTTTTCATGCACTAAACGATGCTGCATCTGTTGTATCACTTGCTGATATATTTCATTTTGTTCAATATTGAGTTCTTCTTCCAAGTTTCCCAACTCAATGATGTCCTGTTGTGCTTGTTGCATTGCCGTTTCTACTTCATTCATGGCTATTGCTGCTTCATTTTCAATAATTGGTTGTCCCAGTGGATCTTGACTTGGTGGAGCAGAACTTTGACTAACGTGAGAACTGTCTCTAGCTATTTCAGCTGCAATAGTAGTTTCTTATTCAATCTCTTCATTTAAAATGTGCAGATAAGTAGGGAAAATTGTGCATTGAATGTTATCTTTATATGCATTAAAAGAATCTTCATAACAGTCAAAATCTCCAAGAAACTCTATTTTACTACCCTAAGGCATGAAGAGTTGCCCTTTTATCTGGAGTTTTGCAACTGAGATTTCTGTGGTTAATAAGATTTCCTTTGGCATGTTTTACCAAACATCCATCACATCCAATTACTGCATATTTTTCTTAATTTATATTTTCTGTAACATTTCTCTTAAAGATGTAATGTTGCAGTACTTCATAGAGACATAGTTTTCCAGATGTGGACTCCTTTTGGGATAGTATGTATCCAACATATTAGTTTTAACAATTTCTGTACTTTCTGGTTCATTCAATGCTAAGTATTCAATTTCTTGTAGAGATTTCAATACTCGATTTCGTGTTGTGGCAAGACCTAGATTTACCCAAATGATTCCTCTTGACTTTGAATATAAACTGGCTGAGCTCAACCGATCCGAACATTCATAGGATCCAATCTCTCGATGGGAAAGCATTTTCAAACTAAAGCTGTAAAATTTGTTACTAAGACTCTTCTCTTGTGAAATTTCTTCCCACATTTCTTTCAACTCTGACTTTTCAGATTTGGTTATATATGATGTAACATACCGAGCAACAGCAATTAAATTATCTGCAACATACTGGATATCAATGTTTGCATTCCACATTGTCAAAATCACTGGATTGTAGTCAATAATATACTTTGAATCATAAGTTTTTTTTATGTTGTATGTATTCTTCGGAGATTTTCGAGTTATAGTATGCCTTACTGCTGACATAAAACTATTGACTCTTCCTTTTGAAATTATTGGACGTGGGAATCCAAAACAACATTTTGTATAACATTTTCCCTTTGACTTGTATTTTCGTTGAAAATGTTTTCCACATCGATTACATTGAAACTGTAAAACTTGTTGTCTCAAGCTGTTTTCTCCTCCTTTTTTGGGAATGGCACAGGTAACATACTCTTCGATGAAAGACAAAACAGTTTAATCAGAATTGGTTCCACATTGTGGTACATTCTTGATCCAAAATAGCATGTGTATATGAGGAGCACCTCTGGCTTGGTACTCCTTTCTCTAAAAGAAATCAGTAACTTCTCCAAGAGGTGGATTATTTTATTGCAGATAAAAGACATCATAGCTTGAAACCTATGATTAAAATATCTACACACATTTACAGGATCCAAGGAACACAGTTCTCCAGCTGTCTTCAATGCAATCTTTTTTACATTTGAATTTGTTTGTCGTAGAAATTCAAGTAAATGGTCCCATGCGTATTCAGCACAGCTAAGCGTAACAAACCACGTAGGGATACCTAATTTTCTTAACATACATTTAAGTTCTACATGACGATGATACCAATACTCATTAGTACCACGTTGACACGCCATCAAATTAATTAACTGAGATTCTAAATGATCATCTCTTTGTTGAACTTTGTCCAAGAATTCTTTTGCAAAAACATGTGTAAGATGAACTCCTGTTTTTAATATGTGGTTCACTGCATATGAAAGTCCAGACAAATCACTTTCAAACAGAAGATGAAATATGTATGGAATACACTGTTGAAATCTTGGATCTTCTGAGTACAATCTTGTCGAATGGTATTCTGAAGCTGGAATCTGTAGTGGTCGTTCATCATATCCACCTTTTCCAGTGGGGAAGAGCTGTGGAAAAGAACGAGCTTCTAAACTTTTTTCCCATACACTCATTGGAGTTCCCTTCGCTTTCTTTATTTGAAATAATTCAATTGTGTTTCCTATCACTTCTTTTGAATGTAGAGGATGTATACTATAATGTTCATAAATTTCTTCACTCCTGGACTTGTCCATTTTTTCTATTTGGCCAGTTGAAATTTCTGTTTCATCTTCTAAACATATTTCTTGTTCTTCCACATTTACAGTTTTATAATAAATATTGTTTTGTACAAGATATAATGTATCCTTTTGAAGTTTGGTGACATCTACTAACTCTTGCCATATTTTTCGACTTTTTGTTGGTACACCATTAACTAGAATAACTACAGGTTCACTTTCCTCTCTCTCTATACCAACTGTTTCAATATTTTTCTTAAAATCTAAAGGTAAGTACACAACTCTTCCTTTCAGACCTCTTTGTAAATCTGTTGCAGGCAGCTTACCTGTTTTAGGCTCCATACGAACTATAGCCTGAAACGGGTGCACATATTGAATAAGAATGGACTCATATGTATTTAAATCTACCAGTTCCAGAGGAATAGCTACTAACTCTAAGTTGTTATGTACTGCTCTAGCTGGTATTTTGTTCTCTTCTAAATTGTTGTAACAATATTTACAAATACGTTGATCGGTACCCAACTCAAACCAACCTTCCACCAACAAATAGGCACCAAATTGTTCCCACTTATCATTGTTTTCCTTTTCACTTTTTAAATATAGATCAACATTCCTAGTTTGAATTCTATAGTGAGTACGTCGACAACAAATACAAACATAGTTTGGTTTTTCACATGAAAGTACCTTAAACTTTGTAATTTCTTCTGCAAACTTCTCAGTAGTAATATCTTCCACATGTTCTTTAACACCTACACTTATCAAGCTCTCACTTTCTCTACACTCCTCTTGAGGACCAAAGAAACGAAACTGTATATCATCAGAAACTTTTTTTACATCCAATACTGAACCGTGCAAAAGAGCTGTGTTTATTTCACTTAAAGATAATGCAGGACTTTTTACGTAGTACAATCTTCTTACTAACTGAATGATGTACTGCTAACATTCTTAAATGATGAAAAGTACTACAACACACTTTTCTAGAAAGACAAGCCAGAGAAGGACCCTGCAACTTAGTATATTTTCTCACTTTACAAGGAAGGATCTAGTCCTTGCAACATCTTAATCTTCTGTTTAACACTTTTTTTGCATAATCTCGTAAGAAAATTCGTAATATATCAATAGATTCCTGTCGTACACTACAAATACTACTACAATCCCACTTAAACACTGGAGCTTGTGTACGTCTCCCTTGAACTTCTTCAGCTATTACTTCTTCCACATTTCTAGGAACCATCTTTTCTTATTCAATTGGACAACCATCTTTTATTTCATAACAACGACCACTGGTATCAACTGCATGAACTAATGTATTTTGTTGAAAATAGCTTTCTTCATTGAAAAAAGGCTCAGTACTAGAAGTGTGCTTCCATTCACCCGAAAATATTTTGCAAAAGTTACTTCTATTAACCAGTCTTTTTCTTTTGCTTTTCTCCTTCATAAAGTGCATTGTTTTATTCAATGTTTTCATTCTCTTCAATACCAATATAAATAATTTTCTTTTCAGTTCAAAAGCTTTTTCTACTACACTTTCAATCTGTTGTTTTTTCTTGTAAGCTGCTGATCTTCTTTTATATTTTTTAAAATCTTTCAATAAATTTTGTTGTACTCTACTTTTACACATTCTCTTCCCAATGTCTTTATATTCTTTCATCCTTCTTTCAACATGGATTGTTTTCCCATAACCTGATTTTCCATTAATATGTCCTTTTTTCATTTCCTTTTGAATGGTTGTACAACTTTTCTGTCTCTTTTCCACATTTTGAAAATTCATTACGTTCTTTAAAAGTCTTTTAACAAATTCTTAGTTCTCTTACCAGAGGTCTTTTTCTTCAATGTCACATGTTGTACTTCATCTAATTTCTGCTTTTCTCTCTCCTTTAAATAGTACTGTATTTCTTGTCTTTTCTTTTGAACTTGTCTTGTCATACTGAAACTTTCTTAATAATAATGGAGAATATCTGAAAAAAAGAA
The DNA here is from genome assembly GCA_963921515.1 of Calotriton arnoldi. NCBI lineage: Eukaryota > Metazoa > Chordata > Amphibia > Caudata > Salamandridae > Calotriton > Calotriton arnoldi. The sequence continues at coordinate 443,738 of CAWUFW010009397.1, forward strand.
AAGTTTAAAAACTTTCTAAAAATTATTTTATATTATTAAAATAATTATATACAAATATTCTCATCTATAAATAAAGAAATACTTTCAATTCAAAAGGTACAGACATATGCATGTATGGTTTTAGGAATATGGTGAGACTTACAGCTGAGACATGTGATAGGTTGCTGCTTTATATTTGGCTAGGCCCAACATCCTGAGCATTACTAGAATGGTGAAGCAGCAGCACAAAATTGAGGTTTAAGGTATGTTAAGAGATGGATTAGTTATTACGCTACTTTTTATGAGTCGGTGCAAAGCTACACTTCAAATATACCACATCATTTTCATTATCTGCTTCAAATGTGAAGTGCAGTCTGTCAAGTTTTAAGATCTGCATGGTGTTGTGACTGAAGTATGTCTCTACTTGCACATGTATGCTGATACGTATTATGCATCTGAAGATGCTAGACGTATAAAACACAAGTATACATCTATTTGGATATTTCTTTTATATATGATGTTGCTAGCAAAAGGTACAGACATATGCATGCATGCTTTCAGGAATATGGTGAGACTTACAGCTGAGACATGTGATGGGTTGCTGCTTTATATTTGGCTAGGCCCAACACTGTAAGTAGTCGCAGAATGGTGAAGCTCCAGCACAAAAGTGAGGTTTAACACATGTTAGGAAACAAATTAGTGATTAGGCTAGTTTGTATGAGTGTGTGGAAAGGTACAATTAAAGTATACCACATAAATGTAGTTGTCTGTTTGAAATATGAAGTGCAGTCTCTCAAGTTTTAACATCTCCATGGTTTTCTGACTGAAGTATATCTCTGTTAACACATGTATTCTAATATGTTTAATCCATCTGAAGATCCTAGACATATAAAACACAGGTATACATCCATTTCTATGCTTCTTTTATTTATGGTATCACTAGCAAAAGGTACAGACACATGCATGCATGCTTTTAAAATTTGAGGAGACTTATAGCAGAGATATGTGAAAGGTTGCTGATTTGCTCTTAGCTATTCTCAATACCTGATTAGTAGTAGAATAGTAAAGCAACAGCAGCAGAAAAGTGATGTTTAAGATACGTTGGGTGACAAATTAGTGATTATGATACTTTGCAAGAGTCTGTGGAAAAGTTCACTTAAAGTATGCCACATAAATCTAGGTGTGTGTTTGAAATATGAAGTGCAGTCTGTCAAGTTTTAAAGCCTTTATAGTCTTATGACTGAGGTATGTCTCTACTTGCACATACATTTTGATACGTGTCATGCATGTGAAGTTGATAGACATTTAAAACACAGGTATACATCTATTTGTGTATTACTTTTATATATGATGTTGCTAGAAAAAGGTACAGACATATGTATACATGGTTTCAGAAATATGGTGAGACTTACAGCTGAGACATGTGATAGCTGTGTCAGAGTGATTGCATGACTCCATGGGTAGTGCCTGGGTGATTGTATGAGTGCAAGGGTAATGTCTGGGTAAGTGGACAAGAGAATGGATAGTGATTGGCTGATTCCAAGAGTGCAGAGGTAGAGCTTGAGTGCATGAATAACTGCATGAATAGTACCTGAATGCATAGATGATGCATGAGTAGTGCCTAGGTGAATGGATGAGTGCAACAGTACTGCCTGGGTGAGTGTAAGAGTACAACGGTAGTACCTGGGTGTTGGAACCGGGTTTACTGAGTCCGCCACGGTAGCATGGCGCGAAGCGGGAAAGCACGCGAAGGCAATGTGTAAGGCAGTTGTGCAGCACAATCTTACTTTGATTCAGAAATGCGAACGCAATAACATGACACCACACCAGGCTTTTGTATTTAAAATCAAGATCTTTTATAAATAAATTAAGTTGGCATCAGATGAGGCAGATTAATTCAGATCTACATTCAAATTCATTGCATTACTCAACTGGTGCACATTTTAAATAAAGCATCATAGCTCATCAACATTGTTGGCCACTAAGAGGCCGCAGGAATTATCTCCTACACGTAGCACTTAATAATGATCTCAAGGTACGTTAATAAAACAGGGGCCTAGACATGCAGTTTTAGCATATTCAATTACTTAAAAGAAGGCTTTTCACTTTACATTTAAATAGGCCTGCATTAATCTAGGCGCGCCCACATTCAGTACAGTGGGCGTCGCAATTCCAGTACACCTGTAACATAAAACACTTCAACTCTTGGCGGTGTACACTTCAGCTCAATTCAATTAAATACTTTCCCCCTGTGGTAAAAGACTTCGCAGTTAAAAGCATGGCCTAGGCAGTAATTACAATAGGCATCTGCAATAAGTTATTAAATACCTTAGGGAACCCCTCAACATGTCCAGTATCCTGGGGCTTCCATGACCCTTAGGGGTTAACTCTAGGCTAGGCCCACTCCTCTCCGGGGCCTCGCCTCATGGGGAAAGTGTACCCAATTAATTATAGGGTTAATGGTGGCCCCCGGCCCCCAGTGGCGTTTGTGGGCCCTAGGGGCCTCCTGGGCTCACCTGTCGCTGGTTTGTTGGTCGCGCTTCCTTTGCGACTGGCACTCCCCAGGCCCGGCCCGTGTTCTGGAGGGCGGGGCCCGGTCGGGTGCTTCGGCCTTCAGGCCGGACTGTCGGGACGTTGCGGGGGCCGGTATCACCTTCCTCCGGCCCCGGGATCAAGGCGATGCAGCTGCGGCACGTTGCGGGGCCGGGATCACCTTCCTCCGGCCCCCGGGTTCAGGTAAGGTCTGTGCGCAGGCTCAGGGTCTTGGGAAGGGAGCGGGAGCCGGCAGTCCTCTCCGGCCGGCTCCCCGTCTCCCTCTGCACGGCCGGGGCTCTTCCTGGGCTTCCGTCGGCGCTGGGGGCGTGACCGGGGCTGGCGCCCAATCGTTGCGCGTCCTTCCTGGGGGCACGCCCGGCGTCCCCGGTTGCCTGGAGACGGTGTCGGCGGGGCCTGGAGGCCTCGTTGGTCGCGCAGGCGATTTCTTTGGCCGCGGCGGGGGCAATTTCTTCGGCCGCGACGGCGGCTGTGACAATTTCTTCGGCCGCGACGGCGGCGGGGGGGTGATTTCTTCAGCCGCGACGGCGGCGATGAGGGCCCAGGTCCCGGTGGCAATTTCTTCGGCCGCGACGGCGGCGATGGGGGCAATATGTGGAGGCTTCGGTGAGGGCGCGGACGGCGCACCTCACCACAGAAACTTGAGGGGCTTCCCTCACCTCAGCGCTCCCTTCGGTGAGGGCGCGACGGCGCACCTCACCTCACGGCACTTCTCCTCAGGCGGCGACGGCCGCGGCGGTGATCTCCACACAAGGTCAGTGACCTGAGGGGTGACAGAAAACAGGGCGCACCAGCAGCCTGTGGGCAGGGCTGACTGGAAAAGTACTTCGGGGCAGCCCAGCAGTAGGCAGGAATAGTGAGGGGGTGAAGGTCTAGCGCTTCAGGGTACGGCGCTTTACCTGGTGATCCCCAGTTGGGCAGTTTAGGCTTCAGGCCTGGCTGGACGGTCAGGCCTCCTCAAATTAAGGTGTCTTGCGACTGCTCCAGCTTGGTTGCTTCTTAGGCGCTTCTGGTTAGGAGTTTCTTGTCAGAAGTTCCTTAGTATAAGTTTCTTGTCAAAGTTTCTTGTCAGAAGTTTCTTGTCATGAGGGGGATGAGTTGGTGGTCTGGGAGTGCTTGATGTTCCTCCCCGCACGCTGAAGGTGGTTCCCTGGGTCCCCTCACACTGGGCAAGGTCAGTGGGTGGTGGGCGTTCCTCAGCTATCTTACTCCAGCAGGGCCTCAGCCCTGTCAGCAGCAGTAGTGTAGGTCTCCCCCTAGGCCCTAAAGCCTATACTCCGGCGGAGGTTCTCCCAGGTTCAGTGGTGCCTCATCAACTGACTCCAACTGACTAAAAGTTTTCCCTCCAAGCCTTTTATACCCCTAGGTCAGGTGACTCTCCCAAAGGCGGCAAAACATAACTCCTCCCACAGCCCGGAAGGTTCTGGAACCTTCTACATGCCTGGCTATGTGGCCCAGAGGCGGGGACGGAATGGATACTGTATCCCTATGTCCCAGCCTGACCCTGGCTACTAGTGTGTATGTGTGTAAGGCCCCTCTGCAGTAGCAGGGGCCTGTGGCAGCCATCTTGAGTGAGTTTCACACATGGTAAAACGGCTAGGGGAAAAACGAAAAATTTCTGGGAAAAAGGGCCAAGTCCAACACTGGGTAATTGGAGGAGAGGATGGATAGTGACTGGCTGATTGCAAGAGTGCATAGGTAGTGCCTGGGTGATTTTATGAGTGCATGGGTAAATGGAATGAGTGCAGGAGTAGTGACTAAATGCATGGATGAGTATATGGATAGTGCCTGAGTTATTACATGAGTGCAGGGGTAGTGCCTGGGTGATTGGAGGAGCGCATGGATACTGCCTGAGTGATTGAAGGAGTGCGTGGGTAATGCCTGGGTGATTGCATGAGTACAAGGATAATGCCTGGGTGATTGGAGGAGTGCATGGGTAGTGCCTGGCTGCATGGAGGAGTGTATCAGTAGTGCCTGGGTGATTGAAGGAGTGCATGGGTAGTGTCTAGGTGATTGCATGAGTGCAGGGTTAATGCCTGAATGATTGGAGGACTGCATGGGTAGTGCTTGGGTGATTGCATTAGTGCAGGGGTAGTGGCTGGGTGCAAACATTACTGCATGGGTAGTGCCTGAGTGATTGCATCAGTGCATGGGTACTTCCTGGGTATTTCGAGGAGTGCATGGGTAGTACCTGGGTGATTGGAGGAGTGCATAGGTATTGCCTGGGTGAATGTATGAGTGCACAGGTAGTGCCTGGGTGATTGAGGGAGTGCATACATAGTGCCTGGGTGATTGCATGAGTACAGTGGTAGTGCATGGGTTATTGAAGGAGTGCATGGGTAGTGCCTGAGTGATTGAATGAGAGCAGGGGTAGTGCCTGGCTGATTGAAAGACTGCATACATAGTGCCTGAGTGCACAGATGACTGCATGGGTAGCGGCTGGGTGATTGCAGACTTACAACTGAGACATGTGATGGGTTGCTGCTTTATATTTGACTAGGCCCAACATCCTGAGTAGTCGCAGAATACTGAAATTGTAGCACAAAAGTGAGGTTTATAACATGGTGTACACTTTTGTACTACAGCTTCACCATTCTGTAACTACACAGGGTGTTGGACCTACCCAAATATAAAGCATCAAACCTACACATGAGTCTGTAATAAATCTCACCATATTCCTGAAATCACTCTAAACATACTACTGATTTGGGAAATCTTACTTTAATACCATATCACCTATATATAAATTACAATTCCATATTTTAAATTTAAAACCACAGTTATGATTCAACCCTTCCCCTATTCTGCTTAATCCCAGTTTCCATAGTAACAGTTTATGCAACATTTAATTGAACTGGCAGGTCACAAGTTCACCATATATTCAAGTTCAGCAGACAAGGTTACAAATGCAAACAGCAGGTGTGGTTGACATTTGCAAAATATTACCTTATCCTATCTACTGTACCTTTCAAACATTTTTTAATAACCAATAAGAAACATGCTTTTTAAAGAAAGTAACATGCACCCTATTTTTGAGTGTACAATGTTCATAAACAGCCAATCAGTTATCTGCTTTTTAAAAAACAGCATCTTGTCCACCATTTTAGATGCCTCTCATTCTACCAACTGACTACCTCAGCTACAGACATCTTTTCATTACTTCCAGACATCCCTTCAAGATGCTTACAGTATGGATTGTTGGGCACAGCTATGTTTTCTGGTGAAAAAGGTATGCTGGACGCAGAGGTATTGACAAAGACCTAGGTTTGCAAAATGTGGATATTAAATGGATTGCACAGAGAGGATTTAAGTGGCACCAATTGATGCCTTTGGTTAAAACCTTTTTGCATCTCCAACCCCCTGACCTCATGATTGTGCACTGTGGTCACAATGACCTAGGCACATTGACTGGGGTAGGTCTGGAAATGCTAATGAAAGACACCTTTGCACAATTGATGTTCCTTTTGCCTCAAACTGTCTTTGTATACTCTAATATATGCCAAAGACAGAAATGGAAGTGGTCAGATCAATTCTGTCCACAGATTGAGAAAGCTAAAAAGAATGTCAATAAAGCTGTTTCTGCTTACCTCAGAGACCATAGGATGGGCTCCATCTATAACAACAATCAACGTTTTGATATGGATGACATCTACAGAAGTGATGGAGTACACTTCACAGATCAAGGAAACAGAGTTTTTCTCAACAACCTAAAGCTGTGCATCCGCACTTACATGTAGCTACAAAAAACTCATAATGAAAACAAGGGCTCTATCTTTTTTTTACACATAAATTCTCTTTTGTAATTTTTTGTGGATTCGCGCACCCGTCGCAAATCTGCAAAAGCATGAATTCACTGTACTACAACACAATACACGTTTCAAGTTTAACTAATAATTTTTAATTTTATATATTTTTACTAACTCTATCAATTTTAATCTTATCATTAACTTCAATCACACTACCTCTATAAAACAACTTCACAAATGCAACACTACCTTCTAAATTATATACTACTAAATTATTTATTGAAGGTGGATCTGCAAATCCAACGTGACTTTACATGGGGTGCTGCGCTGAGAGCCGCGTAGAGGTTGCAACTCCAAAATAGAAAGAAAAAAAATGCCCCACTTCCATTATTTAGTATTTGCCCTGGGGACCCCATCCCCCCCAAAAAAAATAATATTATTACGGAAGGAGGGTCGCATGGCTCCCCTTCCCTTGGCCACTTTTGACCCTGGGGACCCCATCCCCCGGGGCATGGCCATCTATTTTTAAATTAATTATTTATTTTATTTAAAAGGAGGGGGACCGCACGGTCCCCCTCCTGAGGCCATTTTTGGCCCTGGGGACCCAATCCCCCGGGGCTTTGCCTCTGTTTTTTTTAAAAGTACGGGAGGGGGGGCCACAAGGCCCCCTTCCCTGGGCCACTATTGGCCCCGGGGACCCCATCCACTGGGGCCTGGCCTCATGTTGGGGACCGCGGGGGAGCCCCAATGCCCCTGTGGTCCCTGCCGGCTCCCCACCTCCTGCGGGAGCCAGCATTGCTTTTGGACAAGGGGAGCTGCTAACATGCAGCTCCCCATATCCAAAAGCAATTTGATTCACTTCACGGAAGTGAGAGCAGGTTTTCTGCTCTTGCTTCCATGAAGCATAGCAGAAGTTTGCAATGGCTCCCGCCCTGTCATTGCAAACTGCAATGTCCCGGGGGTGGGAACCCCGGGACATTGCCGGAGCTGGCCCTGGGGGGTGGTTGTCCCCGGGGCATGTGGTGGGCTCTAGCCCCCTCACACTACTTTATTTTTAGCACAGCCCCGGAGAGGTGCGGTCCCCGGGGCTGCAGGGGGGCCATGTGCCCCCCCTGCATACATGAATTAAAGCCCCAGGGAGGTGGCGGTCCCTGGGGCTGTGTGAGGGGGGAAGGCCCCCCACGCTTTCAAAAAAAATAAAAATAATAAAGCCCCGGGGAGGGCACAAGCCCCCCCACATTTGAATAATTATTGCCCCAGGGAGTTGGTGGTCTCTGGGGCTGCGGGGGCCTCTGCAGGGCCCCCGCATAAATATTCACAAATGCCCCCGGGACCTGGCCCACCCGGGGGCTCATTAAAACGAAGCACGGGAGACCGCGCTTCATTTTTTTGTATTTTCTTGGCGGGATTCGTAGACCCAGTGCGACTTCCGCTGAAAAAATAAGAATTTTTTTTGTGTGGCGCCCCCTGACCAGGCCTAGGGGGTCAGGGTGTTTCTACCCTGCCCCCTTTCCTTTATTTATAACATTTCTTTACCTTTTTCCTTGTGACTCGGTTTAACCGAGTCACAAAATGGCTGCCAACACATTTTGTTTTGGAGTGTTGGCAGCCAATCAGAATGAAGATCATGCTCGAGAGGGTTCACGTATCCTCCTCGGCCACCAGATATCGATATTTTTTATTTTTTTATTTTTCAGGAACTACTGAACGGATTTACACCATTTATAAAAAGGTCGCTTTCTGAACTAAAAGCTACCATTTTGCCAAATTGGGTGTAATTACGTTCAGCAGTTCAGGCTGTAGCTTTGTCTAAAGTTTCCTATGGAAATTAACATGGAGAAAATGTGTTTTGGGACCCCCCTTTTTTCTCAGCCCCTGCTTGATCAATCACCCCGAAACTTTCAAGACAGGAGCTGACTTGAGTAAACCATTAGTTTTGAAAATTTCGCGAAGATTGGTCAAACGGTGCCAAAGATATTGGCCAAAGAAAAAACGCTTTTTGAATAGAAACCAGGTCCTAACTATAACTACCTACTGGCGACTGCCAGTAGGTAATATATATATATATATTTATATATATATATATATATAGTCCTTGTCTGTCGTAAAGAAAATAAACTGCCTTGACCGACCGAGTGGGCTTGCCTGGATTCTTGTTCTACTAAGATCCTTTCTGTGTGATATATATATATATGTATATATATATATATTCACTGAAAAAACCATAGGTTTCAGACACGTTATAGTTACAAATTAGCATTTAAAAAACCTTTGAAATTCACTGAAAAAACCATAGGTTTTAGGGACAGTTATAGTTAGTTGGACATTGCACTCGTACAAAACCCGTGAAATTCCCCCGTTATAGTTAGTTCAGCTAACTATAACTCGCGCCCCGCAATGCACTGCTGATGACGTCACATATTACATCACTCATGACATGGTCAGTGACATCACTGATGACATCACTGATGACATCACTGATGACATCTCAAATGACATCACTGATGACATCATCCAGTGACTGTGTGTTTCTGTAAAGTTTAAATATTTTTAATATATATAGGGAAAGGCGTATTGAAGAATGAGTGGGTGTATAAGTGTCTGTATGGATGATTTAGTAGGTGCGTGACTAATTCTATAAGTGAGTGATTAAACGTATCTTACTGAATGCATGGGTTAGTGACTAAACTGGGTGAATGTCTGTATCTGTCTGTTGCTGTGTAAGTGGCTGCATGGGTTTGTGAATAGCTACATGAGTGTCTATAAGAGTTATTGATTTGTTGTCTGAGTATCTGTATGGCTGCCTGAGTGTTTGTGTGGATGGGGTGTGTGCGACTGTGCATAGATGTGTGAGTGGGTGATTCACTGGGTGGATGGTTTAAAGAGTGCATCTGTGATAGACTGTATGGGTGGGTAAGTGTGTGTAAGAGTGTGTTAGTGAGTGAATGTATGTCCCAGTGGTACATGCGTGAGTAACTACATATGTGAAAGGCAGTATATATGTGTGTTAGAGTATATAAATAGCTATAAGCGAGAGTGAGTGATTGTGATAGTGGCTGTATGGATGAGTGTGTGCTTGTATCAGTGATTGTATAAGAGCGTAACAATGTGCTAGTATTTGTATGATTAAGTGAGCTGGTGTGTGTATAACTGTATAGGTGAGTAAATGGCAGTGTGTTTAATTATTTGCATGACTGACTAGGTGTGTGAGTACCTCTATGGATGAGTGGCGGTGTTTGAGTGTCTATATAGGAGTAAGAGTGCATATGATAGTCCTGTACTGAGTGACCATAAGTATGAGTGACTGTACGGGTGAGTGAGTGGATGTGTGTGTGTAGTCCTAAGAATCAGTGAGTGGGTATGTAGTTATTGGTGTTGGAGTGTCTATGGTTTTGCGAATGGCAGTCTGTAATTTAGATTGGGTGTATCAAAGGTTATATTAGGGTGTGAAGAGCTGCATCAGATTATCACGTGGATGATGTCATCAGTGATGTCATTTGAGATGTCATCAGTGATGTCATCAGTGATGTCACTGACCATGTCATGAGTGATGTAATATGTGATGTCATCAGCAGTGCATTGCAGGGCGCGAGTTATAGTTAGCTGAACTAACTATAACGGGGAATTTCACGGGTTTTGTACGAGTGCAATGTCCAACTAACTATAACGTGTCTGAAACCTATGGTTTTTTCAGTGAATTTCAAAGGTTTTTTAAATGCTAATTTGTAACTATAACGTGCCTGAAACCTACGGTTTTTTCAGTGAATTTCAAAGGTTTTTTAAATGACATTTTTTAAATGTATTAATTTTTATATTAATTTTTTTCATACTGATTTACTACATTTTTAGAAACAATTTCTTTTACATATTTTATTTTTTAAATTACATTGTAATTACATTATACATTACATTACAAAAAATACTTTCTCAGAATGAATTACTTTAGTTTAAATACTTTGCACATAGGCAATAGACTTTTAAGTACAGTAGTTACAGTTGTTGCAATGGGCAACACATTTTCAAACACAATGCAACATTCAGCTCAATGTGAATTTCTAGTTAAATGCAATTAGTTACTTTATGGATTACTTTTTCTAACCACAGGACTGGATCCTAGATTCAGTCCTGGGACATCTCCTGTAAACAGTTGAGTAAAAGCGTTTTGGTTACAGTCGTGATTTTTAAGGAATATTATTGTATTTTAAAAGTTGACACTTTGAAACTTTTCCTCATAGAATCACCAATGTTATCCTATGGAAGGAAATTCACTTTGCAGGTAAAAACTGTTATCGTTACTTTTTCTTACTCAGTGTTGGATCCTGGATCCAGCACTGGTGCATCTCCTGTAAACAGTTGAAAAATGCGTTTAAGTCATACAGGCGATTTTTAAGGAATATTTGTAGTTTGTGAAAATCGACACTTTGAAACTTTTCTGCTGAAAACCAGACAATGGATTCCTATGGAAGAAAAGATAAGTTACTGGTAAGTACGGTTACAATTACTTTTCAGGGTCAGTGCTGGGCTAAAAGATGCAGCACTGGGTTCTCTCCTGATAACAGGTGAGTAAATCGGAATTCGTATTTCGGCTGATTTTAGAAGAATAATTTAAAGTTCCAAAACTCCACACTTAGAAGAATTTCCAAGTGAAACCAGTCAATGTTAGCCTATGGAAGGAAATTCAAGTTACTGGTAAGTACGGTTAAAATTACTTTTCAGGACCAGTACTGGGCTGAAAGATGCAGCACTGAGGTCTCTCCTGATAACAGGTGAGTAAATCAGAATTCGGATTTCGGCTGATTTTAGAGGAATATTTGTATGTTTCAAAAATCAACACTTAGAAACTTTTTCAGCAAAAAGCAGGCAATGATATCCTATGGAAGGAAATTCAAGTTACTGGTAAGTACGGTTAAAATTACTTTTCAGGATTAGTACTGGGCTGAAAGATGCAGCACTGAGGTCTCTCCTGATAGCAGGTGAGTAAATCGGAATTCGTATTTCGGCTGATTTTAGAGGAATATTTTAAAGTTCCAAAACTCCACACTTAGAAGAATTTCCAAGTGAAACCAGTCAATGTTAGCCTAAGGAAGGAAATTCAAGTTACTGGTAAGTACGGTTAAAATTACTTTTCAGGACCAGTACTGGGCTGAAAGATACAGCACTGAGGTCTCTCCTTATAACAGGTGAGTAAATCGGAATTCGTATTTCGGCTGATTTTAGAGGAATATTTGTAGGTTTCAAAAATCAACACTTAGAAACTTTTTCAGCAAAAAGCAGGCAATGATATCCTATGGAAGGAAATTCAAGTTACTGGTAAGTACGGTTAAAATTACTTTTTCCGGACCAGTACTGGACTGAAAGATACAGCACTGAGGTCTCTCCTTATAACAGTTGAGTAAATCGGAATTCGTATTTCGGATGATTTTAGAAGAATATTTGCACAATGGTGAAGGGAGGGGCGGGGCCTGAGGTGACATCTGTGCAAACGCGCCCCGTGGCGCGTTTTAGGTTGGGGGATTAACTCCCTTGAATCCTGAGGGTCCCTAGGGGCCAACTAGCCCACCAGGAACTTCCAATATGCGCTAGGGGCTGCGTTGCAGAGACGTGTAGAGAGGCCACACCCTTTTACACCTCTCTGCAACGCAGCTCTGTGGCGCTTTCTGGATGTACCTGTTGGGCTAGTTGGCCCCCAGGGACCCTCAGGATTGAAGGGGATTTAATCCCCAACTTAAAACGCGCCACGGGGCGCGTTTGCACAGATGTCACCTGAAGCCCCGCCCCCTCCCTTCACCACTGTGCAAACGCGCCCCGTGGCGCGTTTTAAGTCGGGGGATTAATTAACTCCCCTTGAATCCTGAGGGTCCCTGGGGGCCAACTAGCCCAACAGGTATATCCAAAAAGCGCCACAGAGCTGCGTTGCAGAGAGGTGTAAAAAGGGGCGTGGCCTCTGTACACCTCTCTGCAACGCAGCCCCTGGCGCATACTGGAGGTTCCTGGTGGGCTAGTTGGCCCTCAGGGACCCCCAGTATTCAAGGGGAATTCGTTCCCCTCTGCAAACGCGCTTGCAAACTACAGTGTCCCGGGGTAGGCACCCCGGGACACTGCAGGAGCCGGCCCTGGGGGTGGCAGTCCCCAGGGCCATCAAGGGCTCCAGGAGGGGGCCGCGTGGCCCCCCTCCCTTAAATTGCACAGCCCCGGGAGGTGGTGGTCCCCGGGGCTCTGGGGGTCCGTAATGGACACCCACATTTATTTTATAAGTGCCCCGGGAGGTGGTGGTACTGGGCGTGTGGGGGCTGGAGCCCCCCACACCTTATTTAAATAAAAAAAGAAGCCCCGGGGGTGGCGGTCCCCGGGGCTGCGGGAGGGCAGAAGAGCACTCCCGCACCATTTTTCTATAAAGCCCCGGGGGTGGCGGTCCCCGGGCTTGGGGGCCCTTTGAGGCCCCCCATACAAACAATATACCCACCCCACCATGCCCCCGGGACTTGGGCCACCCGGGGGCAAAATGCAATCGAAGCGCGGGAGACCGCGCTTCGATTTTTTTTTTTTTCGGCAGGATTCGCGCACCCTGAGCGCATCCTGCCGATTTTAAAAAAATGTTTTTTTTTCTTTTTTGCCTAGGGGGTCCTTGTGGGACCCCCTGAGCAAACCTAGGGGGTCAGGGTGTTTCTACCCTGCCCCCTTTGTGCGCTTTGTTTCTGTCCCTCGGTTCTACCGAGGGACAAAATGGCTGCCAACATTTCCTGAATCGGAATGTTGACAGCCAGCTGACAGCCAATTAACATGCAGCTCGTGATCGGGACGGTGTGCGCAGGGTGCGCTGAGGGTACGCGGACCCTACTCGGCCATAGATATATATGTACTTTTACTTTTGATTTTCTCAGCAACTACTGAACGGATTTACACCATTTAACAAAAGGGTTCTTTCTGAACCAAGAACTACCTCTTTTCCAAATTTGGTGTAATTCTGTTCAGCAGTTCGGGCTGTAGCCGTGTCTAAAGTTTCCTATGGAAAATTGCATGGGGAAAACGCGTTTTGGGACCCCCTTTTTCTCGGCCCCCGCTTGACGAATCCCCGAGACTTTCAGGGTAGGAGCGGACCGGAGCGCCCCACAAAGTTTGAAAATTTTGCGAAGATACGTCAACCGGCAAGAGAGTTATTTCAAATAGAATGTCGCGGATTTCCTATGGACGGTGCTGTGCTGTGCTTTTGAGAGCCAACGGCTCGTAGGTCTCCCTCTGCGAGCTGAGCCCACTGGCCGCAGCTCTTCCTCTGCGAGCCTGCCCGTCGGCCCGCAGGTGTCCTTCTGCTAGCTGACTCACAGCTGATACTTTGCGAGCCGAAATTGGGAATATAAGGCGGCTCTAAAAAAAGCCCTTCTGTTTATTAGTTGAAGCTACATGTAAGTGCGAATGCACAGCTTCAGTTTAATCAGGAAAATTCGGTTTCCCTCATCTGTGAAGTGTACTCCATCACTTCTGTAGATAATAGTGATATCAAAACGTATGTTGTTGTTGTAAATCGACCCCATGCTATGGTCTCTGAGGTATGCAGACACAGCTTTGTTCCACCGTTATAGTTAGTTCAGTTAACTATAACTTGCGCCCCCGCAATGCACTGCTCATGACGTCACATATTACATCATTCATGGCATGGTCAGTGACATCACTGATGACATCACTGATGACATCTCAAATGACATCACTGATGACATCATCCACGTGATAATCTGATGCACCTCATCACACCCTAATATAACCTTTAATACACCCACTGTAAAATATACACTACCATTTTCGAAACCATCCACACACCAATACCAGTTACTACATACTCACTCACTGATTCTTAGGTCTGCACACACATCCACTCATTCACCTATACAATCACTTTTACATGCAGTCATTTATCAATACAACACTATCATATGCACTCATACACCTATTCAGACACTCACACACCGCCACTCATCCATGGAGTTACTCACACACCTAGTCAGTCATGCAAAGAATCAATCACACTCCCATTTACTCACCTAAACAGTTATACACACACCACCTCACTAATTCATACAGACAGTTACGCATAGTTACTCTCTTATGTAATCACTGAAACAAGTACAGACTCATCCATACATGCCACTCTCACAATCACTCAGTCTCACATATAGTTATTTATATACACCATCACTCACATATACTTCCTTTTACATATGTAGTTACTCTCATATGTACCACTGAGACATCCATTCACTCACCAACACACCCATACACACACTTACCCACTCATACAGCCCTTCACAGATGCACTCTTGAACCCATACACCCAGTGAATCACCTACTCACACATCTATGCACAGAGTCGCACACCTCCAACCCACCCACACACACACTCAGTCCCCCATACAAATACTCAAGTAAACAATAAATAAACCATATAGACACTAATGTAGCTACTGACCAACCCATATAGCAGCTTCCACAACAACAGACAGACTGATACAGACATTCACACAGTTTAGTCACTAACCCATGCATTCAGTAAGACACGTTTAATCAGTCACTTATACAATCAGTTACATACCTCCTAAATCCTCCATCCAGACACTTATATACCCACGCATTCTTCAATACACCTTGCCATATATATAAAACATATTTAAACTTTACAGAAACACACAGTCACTGGATGATGTCATCAGTGATGTCATTTGAGATGTCATCAGTGATGTCATCAGTGATGTCACTGACCATGCCATGAATGATGTAAGATGTGACGTCATGAGCAGTGCATTGCGGGGGCGCGAGTTATAGTTAACTGAACTAACTATAACGGTGGAATTTCTATGGTTTTGTATGAGTGAAATGTCCACCTCACTATAACGTCCCTGAAACCTATGGTTTTTTCAGTGAATTTCAAAGGTTTTTTAAATGCTAATTTCTAACTATAACGTCCCTGAAACCTATCGTTTTTTCAGTGAATTTCTAAGGTTTTTTAAATGCTAATTTCTAACTATAACGTGCCTGAAACCTATGGTTTTTTCTTGTGAATATATCTATA
Organism: Calotriton arnoldi; assembly: GCA_963921515.1. NCBI lineage: Eukaryota > Metazoa > Chordata > Amphibia > Caudata > Salamandridae > Calotriton > Calotriton arnoldi. Next base: position 459,074 of record CAWUFW010009397.1, read on the forward strand.
TATATATATATGGGGGCGATGGGAAGTTGCTTCGCCCCCAGTTACGCCTGTATTTTTATGGGGTGGTGGGAGGCGGAGCATCTTTGGCACCAAGGAAATGAATGTTATATGGACAATGTTATCCTGTGGACCCGCTACATTGACGATATTTTTCTAATTTGGGATGGTCCACAGGATTTGCTCCATAACTTCATTGCAGGCTTGTCCACAAATGAGCTTAACTTAAGATTCACCAGTAAGGTACATACTACCACCATTGAATTCCTGGATGTTCAGGTTGAGGTGAGGGATGATTGCATACATACTAGTCTGTACAGAAAGGCTACCGCAGGGAATAGCGTGTTGCATGCACGGAGCCATCACTCTGATGGACTCAAGAGAAGCATCCCATATGGAGAACTGCTCTGCGCTAAACGTAACTGTAGCACTGCTAAAGCCTATACCAGGGAAAGATTGAATATGTTTAGCCGTTTTAAAACACGAGGCTATTCAGGTCAAACTATTATAATAGCTACTGAAAAGGCTGCAGGGAGGGACAGAAACAGCCTGTTGATCCCTAAGACTACTAACCAGAACACTCAGGAAGTAAGACTCATTACCACCTTCTCGGATGCATCACAAGCCTTACACAGGATAGTCAATAAGCACTGGCATTTAGTCAGGCAGGATGTGGTTATTGGTAGTTTGGTTAGTCCCAAGCCACACATTACCTATCGTAAGTCTAAATCCTTACAAGACACCCTGGTACACAGTCATCTTACACATAGGAGTACCGGCTTGAGCTCATGGCTCAAGGAACTCCCCAGTTTTCACAAATGTGGCCGGTGTAAGGCCTGTAGCAGTAGCCGCAATGTGAAAAGTTACCCTTTACCAGTGGGGAGGAATGAGAAAATATTGTCATTTATTAACTGCAATACCGAATTTGTGGTGTATGTCATTGTCTGTGTTTGTGGCCTGCACTATGTCGGTAGCACCATCTTTGCAGTGAAAAAGTGTATTCTTGAGCATCTGCGCGCAGTTAGGAACAGGGATCTGACCTACACTGTGGCCAAGCATTGCATGTTGGAACATGGCGGGATAGCTGATGTCTCTTCTAAACTTTCCTATTTTGGAATTGACAGGGTCCCAGCGCATCCCCGCGGAGGTGATCGTGAAAGAAATCTCAGGCGCCTGGAATCGGAGTATATCATCCGCCTGCAAAGCAAGACCCCCGGAGGCCTCAATTGTGAGGAAGACCTTCATGTCCACTTAGGTTAGAAGAGATACTATATGCAATTGGTGCCCTCAAAATATCTTTAGGACACTGTATATACTGTTATCTTGCCTCTCTTTCCCCTCCTCTGTTGTGTGAGAAACTACATCTAAGCCCCATATGGGATTTCTCACCATCTTGACGTCACAGTTATTCTTGATGTCAGTTAACAATGCAGGTTAAATTTCTGTTTTCTAACATAGTGTGCCCAAACTGTTTATTTCCTTTTCCGGCCTTATTCTGCTTCTCGTCTTCAATATATCTATTTTTTTTACCATCTTTTTACCTGTTCCATCCAAATTGCCATATCGGCGTTATAGCCGCACTGTCACCCACTTTTCAAGCGGCTGCTGGAATCTGTGGTTTCCCCCATCCCACTCTTCCCCTGTATAGCACCTAGGGTGGTGAATCAATAGTGCTCTTTCTTTTTGTTTTCTTTTAGCTATATGCTTTAGTTCTTGTTATTTTGTTTTGTTCTTATATTATCCGTACTTGACAAATGGGATCTGGCAGGTCTTATATTAGGTTAGTAGGGGTGTGGTGGTTTTCCAGGCCACTGTGTACCTCTGAGCCTCATGAAACCTTTTTAACGCTCGCGCACTTGCGCAGTGAGGCTTTGTTGTAAATGTAACTATTACTCTATTGCCACATCCCACCGCGGGGGGTATTGTATATGTGATTCTTATATTTATTTTGCCATGGTTTAGTTTTCACGTGATATAGTTTGTTTTAACTATTATGAGCTATAAATTTGGCTATTACACTTATATGTTCAAAACGTGATGTTAGTCTGTCTTCTAATGTGAACAGACTTCAGTAACCATGTACTTTTCTTTATGTCTATGCATTTATGTCTTGTGACCCTTTATATGAGCACTTAAATACAGCCACTTCCGGGTCAGGAAGTGACTTTGACAAAGACCGTGAGGTTGAAACGCGTCAGTCAATAAACTTGTGTCTCTGAAAAATATCCTGAGTGCGACTTTACCTTCTGTTGTCTGACTGAAGGATTTCTACATATCTATATATATATATATATATAGATATTATCTACTGGCGGTCGCCAGTAGATAGTTATAGTTAGGACCTATTTTCCATAGGAAATCTGCAACATTCTATTTGAAATAACGTTGGCGCCGGTTGACGAATCTTCGCGAACGTTTCCAACTTGTTGGGGTGCTCCGGTCCGCTCCTATCCTGAAAGTCTCGGGGTGATTCGTCAAGCGGGGGCCGAGAAAAAAGGGGGGTCCCAAAAGGTGTTTTCCCCATTCATTTTTCCATAGGAACCTTTAGTCGCAGCTACAGCCCGAACTGCTGAACGGAATTACACCAAATTTGGCAAAGAGGTAGCCCTTGGTTCAGTGTCGTGCCTTTTGCTTAAATGGTGTAAATCCGTTCAGTAGTTTCTGAGAAAATCACAAGTAAAATCACATATATATCTATGGCCGAGTAGGGTCCGCGCACCCTGAGCGCACCCTGCGCGCACCGTCCCGATCACGAGCTGCATGCTAATTGGCTGTCAACTGGCTGTCAACACTCCAATTCAGGAAGTGTTGGCAGCCATTTTGTCCCTCTGTAGAACCGAGGCACAGAAACAAGTGCGCAAAACGCACAAAGGGGGCAGGGTAGAAACACCCTGACCCCCTAGGTCTGCTCAGGGGGTCCCACAAGGACCCCCTGGGCAGAAAAAAGCATTTTTTTTTTTTTAAAATCGGCGGGATGTGCTTAGGGTGCGCGGATCCCGCCGAGAAAAAAAAGAAACAAGTGCGCAAAACGCACAAAGGGGGCAGGGTAGAAACACCCTGACCCCTAGGTCTGCTCAGGGGTCCCACAAGGACCCCTGGGCAGAAAAAAGCATTTAAAAAGAGAAAATCGGCGGGATGCGCTTAGGGTGCGCGGATCCCGCCGAGAAAAAAAAAAAATGAAGCGCGGTCTCCCGCGCTTCGTTGTTAATTGGCCCCCGGGTGGGCCAAGTCCCGGGGGCATGCGGGGGTTTATAAAATTAATGTATGGGGTCCTCTAAGGCTCCCCCAAGCCCCGGGGACCGCCACCCCCCGGGGCTTTAAAAAAAATGGTGCGGGAGGGCTCTCTGCCCTCCCGCAGCCCCGGGGACCGCCACCCCCGGGGCTTCTTTTTAAAAATTGAAACTACCTGTGTGGGGGGGCTCAAGCCCCCACACGCCCCAGGGACCACCACCTCCCCAGGGCACTAAATCATTAAATATGGGGGTCTGTTACGGACCCCCAGAGCCCCAGGGACCACCACCTCCCCGGGGCTTTCAAGATGTTTGGAGGGGGGCCACGCGGCCCCCCTCCTAAAGCCAGTGATGGCCCTGGGGACCGCCAACCCCCAGGGCCGGCTCCTGCAGTGTCCCGGGGTGCCTACCCCCGGGACACTGTAGTTTGCTTTGGCAGGGCGGGAGCCTCACGGCTCCCGCCCTGCCATAGCAAACTGCTTTGGTTTTTGGAAGAGAGAGCAGGAAACCTGCTCTCTCTTCCAAAAACCAAAGCAAATTGCTTTTCCACACGGGGAGCTGCATCTTAGCAGCTCCCCATGTGAAAAAGCAATGCCGGCTCCCGAGGGACGCGGGGAGCCGGCGGGACCGTGCGGGGATGGGCTATTAGTGGCCTGGAGGGGGGCCACGCAGCCCACCTCCCCAAAAATATATCTTTTTTTTTTAAAACGTAAAGGCCGGCCCAGGGGGATGGGGTCCCCGGGGCCTTAAATGGACTGAGGAGGGGGGCCACGCAGCCCCCCTCTAAAGATTTTTTTTTTTTTTTAAAAGAGGGCATGCCCCGGGTGATGGGGTCCCTGGGGCCAATAGAGACCCAGGGAAGGGGGGCCATGCGGCCCCCTTCCCGTTTTTTTTTTTTTAAACAAAAAAAAAAGAAAATCCTCAGGCCCCGGGGGATAGGGTCCCCGGGGCCAAAAGTGGCCGAGGGAAGGGGGGGCACGCAGCCCCCCAGATAATAAAAAAAAAAAAAAGACCGGCATCGTGCCGGAGGCCCCGCCCCCTCACTGCAGCAGTGTGCAAACGCGCCCCCTGGTGCGTTGTAAAAAGGGGAAGTAATTCCACTTGAATACTGGGGGTCCCTGGGGGCCAACTAGCCCACCAGGAACCTCCAGTATGCGCCAGGGGGCTGTGTTGCAGAGAGGTGTACAGAGGCCACGACCCTTTTTACACCTTTCTGCAACACAGCTCTGTGGCGCTTTTTGGAGGTACATGGTGGGCTAGTTGGACTCCAGGGACCCTCAGAATTCAAGGGGACTTAATCCCCCAACTTAAAACGCGCCACGGGGCGCGATTGCACAGTGGTGAAGGGAGGGGGCGGGGCTTCAGGTGACATGTGTGCAAACAGGCCCCGTGGCGCGTTTTAAGATGGGGAATTAAATCCTCTTCAATCCTGAGGGTCCCTGGGGGCCAACTAGCCCACCAGGTATGTCCAGAAAGCGACACAGAGCTGCGTTGCAGACAGGTGTAAAAAGGGGCATGGCCTCTGAACACCTCTCTGCAATGCAGCTCCCTGGCACATACTGGAGGTACAGGGTGGGCTAGTTGGACCCCAGGGACACTCATGATTCAAGGGGACTTAATCCCACAACTTAAAACGCGCCACGGGGCGCGTTTGCACAGTGGTGAAGGGAGGGGGCGGGGCACGTTATAGTTAGAAATTAGCATTTAAAAAACCTTTGAAATTCACTTAAAAAACCATAGGTTTCAGGCACGTTATAGTTAGAAATGAGCATTTAAAAAATATTTGAAATTCACTGAAAAAACCATAGGTTTCAGACACGTTATAGTTAGAAATTAGCATTTAAAAAACCTTTGAAATTCACTGAAAAGACCATAGGTTTTAGGGACAGTTATAGTTAGTTGGACATTTCACTCGTACAAAACCCGTGAAATTCCCCCGTTATAGTTAGTTCAGGTAACTATAACTCGCACCCCCGCAATGCACTGCTGATGACGTCACATATTACATCACTCATGACATGGTCAGTGACATCACTGATGACATCACTGAAGAATGTGCTAGTATTTGTATGAGTGAGTGAGTTGGTGTGTGTATAACTGTATAGGTGAGTAAATGGCAGTGTGTTTAATTATTTGCATGACTGACTAGGTGTGTGAGTACCTCTATGGATGAGTGGCGGTGTGTGAGTGTTTATATAGGTGTATGAGTGCATATAATAGTCCTGTACTGAGTGACTATAAGTATGAGTGACTGTACGGGTGAGTGAGTAGATGTGTGTGTGTAGACCTAAGAATCAGTGAGTGTGTATATAGTAATTGGTGTTGGAGTGTCAATGGTTTTGACAATGGCAGTCTGTAATTTACAGTGGGTGTATCAAAAGTTATATTAGGGTGTGAGAAGATGCATCAAATTATCACATGGATGATGTCATCAGTGATGTCATCAGTGATGTCATTTGAGATGATGTCATCAGTGATGTCTTCAGTGATGTCACTGACCATGTCATGAGTGATGTAATATGTGACATCATCAGCAGTGCATTGCGGGTGCGTGAGTTATAGTTAGCTGAACTAACTATAACGGAGGAATTTCACGGGTTTTGTACGAGTGCAATGTCCAACTAACTATAACTGTCCCTAAAACCTATGGTTTTTTCAGTGAATATATATATATATATATGAAACAACAAACCACGGGTCCTTCCAGGATCCAGCCCTCCATCAGGTGTTGCGCAATGCCGGCGAACCCACGCCAGACAATAATGTCTGCAATTGTCCAAGAATAACGCGCACTCACAAGGGCTCAGTTGATCAAACAGAAGCTCGTTTAATCACAAACGTTACGAGTTTCGGCAATTCAATGCCTTGATCACACAGTAAGTTTGTTGTAATGAACGTGCATAAATAAACAATAAATATAGTAGTAGGACTTAGGTTACATCAACCTCACCTATGTTGGTAACAGTGGCGGCCATTTTATCACTGTAAAGGTATACTCTATTGTTACTACCATCTATGTAATGCATGCTTTCTTACACAGTCTACGCAAATGTATTACATTTGTTTCGTAATGAAAAGAAAAGCGAGAGAACAGAGAATATCGTATCCGGTTAAAATTACCTTTATCTCTATTATCTCTATTGTGTTACACTCGGTCTAGTTCCTAATAAAGTCCTGTAGAGACTGGATGAGCATCTATGAATATAGACTCGATATATTACTATGGACTAGTGCCTTTAAAACATGGGATCGAAAGTGAGCGAAGCTCAATATGTGAGAGCAATGGCGACTATGGTATATATTACGCTATAATTTTTTTCTTCTAGTGTGGTGTAGTTTACATTTTGTTCATATTACGGATTAATGCCAAGTGGCTGAAACCTAAAGTACATACTGGTCCTATGTATGATACAAAGTGAATTTGAAAACTATATAATGCTACAAAACTACAACTTAGATATGAGAACTGATTAAAAGTCCTCTTATCTGGTGCTCAGTGCGTTAACCGGTCCCGGTGAAGAAAAGGGTAGGGTGCTCGTGACGTGACCATGCTGAGTGGTGGGTCCCTTCCTTTCCTCCTGTGAAAAAGAGCAAGATAAAGAGAAACAGTAAAAACATAGATCTTTTAAACAGATAAATAATACATATTATTCACTGTACTATTGTTAAAAAAAAACAATACATATACATAGAAACACTTTTTCTAGTATGCACGGAAGAGAGGTTTCTGCCATTTTACTTAAGCTAGCCTTCATGCAAATGTGTTGCTAGCTCTTCATCGAGGTTGTGACCTCCGGGAAATCTAGTCTCGAGTTCTAATATCCATTTGGATTCTTTTTCTCTTAGTGCTAATTCTCTATTGCCTCCGCGATTACCCACATTAATTTGTTCAATGGCAAAAAACCGGAGAAGTGAACTATTGGAGTGGTGGTGTTCATGGAAGTGTCTAGCTATGGGATAATGTGGGTCAACATTGTTTATGGCCCTCATATGTTCTTGTACCCATTTCTTGACCATACAAGTAGTGCTTCCCACATACTTGAGTTTACACGGGCATTCTAAGACATAGATTACAAAGCTACTGCTGCATGTCAGGAAATGAGTTATATTTCTGTTCTTGTCATGTCCTGGTATGTAAAACTCTTTGACCATGTTGCTCGATTTGCACGCTTTGCAATGTCCACACGGATAGAAACCTTTCAGGTTATGTATACTGGTTCTACCGGGTTCTGTGATGTCACCTCTGACTAAGATATCTCTTAGATTTTTACCTTTTCTGTATGTAATCCTAGGTCTATCACTAAGTGTAGGACCTATAACATTGTCTGATTTCAAGATGTTCCAATTATCAGATAGGATTTTTTGGACGCGCCTAGATTGGTCATTGAATGTAGTAATGACTCTAATCTGTGTCTCATTCGGGTCTCCTTTATTTGTGTATTCTAGAGCTTTTTCTCTGTCAACTTTGCTTACTTTGAGAACTGCTTTCCTGAGCACCCCTTCTGGATACCCCCGTTCACGGAATCTGCTTAACATGATTTCTTGTTCATGTCTGTATGTGTCCTCGGTGCTGCAGTTCCTTCTTGCCCTCAGTAGTTCCCCATATGGTATGCTCCACTTAAGGGCCTCTGGGTGTCCACTGAGGGCATGAAGGAGACTGTTGCCCGCGGTCTCCTTTCTGTAAAGGCTGGTCACCAATTTATTCTCCTTAATCTCAATCTTAGTATCTAGGAACTCAATACAGTCTTTGTTGATGTTATGTGTCAGTACAATGTTGTACTCATTGATGTTAAGTCTAGTAACAAAGTTCCTAGCCTCTTCCTCACTTCCTCTCCATACAATAAATAAGTCGTCTATGTATCTCATCCAAACTACGACTTTTGCAAAGTCTGCCATTAAGTTGGTATCTTTTCGAATTTCTTCCTCCCATTTACCCAGAAACAGGTTAGCGAAGCTCGGTGCGAAGCACGTACCCATCGCCGTACCTCGCACTTGCTTATAGAGCTCCCCATTAAACATAACATTTTTATTTACATTACGAAACAAATGTAATACATTTGCGTAGCCTGTGTAAGAAAGCATGCATTACATGGATGGTAGTAACAATAGAGTATACCTTTACAGTGATAAAATGGCCGCCACTGTTACCAACATAGGTGAGGTTGATGTAACCTAAGTCCTACTACTATGTTTATTGTTTATTTATGCACGTTCATTACAACAAACTTACTGTGTGATCAAGGCATTGAATTGCCGAAACACGTAACGTTTGTGATTAAACGAGCTTCTGTTTGATCAACTGAGCCCTTGTGAGTGCACGTTATTCTTGGACAATTGCAGACATTATTGTCCGGCGTGGGTTTGCCGGCATTGCGCAACACCTGACGGAGGGCTGGATCCCGGAAGGACCCGTGGTTTGTTGTTTCATGAAATGGAGGGATCGCAAGCCGCCCACTGATCTTTACAAGGGAATTCCGATTTTCGGAGGTAAAAAGGAAGAATCTACAACCGGTGAGAACAGCCACAAGAACAGAGGTAAGCTTGGGCTCCCGGTGGCGCTGATGCGAGAGGGGGGCGTACGTGCACACTGTGCTCGGGCGGGCTCCCTCGCGTTTGCAACGCCGGGTGTACAGGTACTTGCGTCTCTGTTTAGTGGCATGGCGGGAGGCAAGAGGCGAGACTAACACCCTGGATACAATACCGCTGAGCAGCTAATATACGTTTAGCACCTGCTTCACTCTATTTTCACTGATTCTTCACAAATTCGCATAAAGATCTGGGGCATCAGGAACTGCCTACACCAAGGCGGGAGGGACTCAGTACTTCAACAGAGCTCGTGGGAAGGAAAGCGAACTCAACCTGTATATCGCTAATACCCCAATAAGAAGACGTGCATACTGTCTGTGCACAGTCAAAAAACTACAATCTCGCAAACAGTTGAATAAAAACAATATAGAAGATGAGAAGGAAAGACGGGCAGCGGCACAAAGTTTATTTGCACGCGCGCCTGGAAAGGGCGTACCTATGGGATTATCGCGAACCAAAGACTATGACAATTCACTTAATACAAAATTAAAAAGGTATGAAAAACTCAAAAAACAAGAAACCTCTAAATGGTGGGAGGCCATCTCCCTCCAGGATTATGTGGACAAGCAAATGGTACCGCGTGGACTTAGAATATATATCACGCCATCACACAAATCCCCTAATCCAAGTATGCTCGAAGAATGGGCAACAAACTCAGCCTCAAGCTCCAAGAACATGCTGTGCATACTAATTAAATATGCTTGGGAGGACAGAGAAAGAATCATCAAAAACATTGAAGAACTCGAAAATGACTTTAAAAATAATAAGAAGCAAGAGAGCATCAAGAAGTTTAAAGAGGAGCTAAAAGGAAGACTGGGCAAATACGAGGAAGATATAAAGCTCCGCAAACAGAGGAAATTACACAGGGATTGTATTGACTATGAGAACGGCCGTATCCTTACCTATAGTCACAAATATGACCATTTACACAATCAACAAACAACATATGGAGAAAAGGCGGTCGTGAATGTTACAACCGATGATTCACGACAGGCCCAGAATGTCAGTGACTCCGACACTGATACTTCAACTCATACAGCCAGCACCTCGTCTGAAATGGAAATAATAACAAAGCCGGCAACTTTTTAGACGAGTTCCGAGTGATGCAAAAGGGTCGACAATCAGGGAAACCAACTGCTACACCAACAACACCACACAGGTGACGAGGTCGAGGACGCGGAAGAGGAAGAGGCAAGGGCGCACAAAACAAAGGAAACTCAAAAGAAAACAAACCTGGAGAAAATATAGAGCCAATGGGAACCAGGAGAAGGGGCTCCAAGAAAACACAATGAACATGGATATGACAACGGTAAACCAAACTATTGTTAATCTCTCATCTAGAACATTGTCTGAACTCGAAAAAACAACATTATGTTTAGGACTTACTTTCTGTCCAACCGAATTGTTTAACTATGCCAATACTCGTGTGGACATGTTTAAATTCATAAGAAAATTGAAACTGAAAAAATGGCATACTTTGAAGAATAGTAGGCCTCCAGAAACGAATGTAGAAATAAGTGAATATGTGACACACCCATCTATTGTAATAAGAGATGTGAATCTATTACAAACTTTGCATGACTTAGAATATTCAACAATAGATGACAAAGATGAAATGGTATATGGTGATATAAGTGATCTGGTCACAGACAAAGCGGCGTGTACTGCTTTTAGACCCAAATCTGTATTTTATCCGATTCTTCCACATGATTCCATTGACACATTTCACGAAGTGATTACAAAAGAATTGATAAAACAAAAACACAGTAAATCTGCGAAATATAACAGCTGCAGAAATTTGACAAACAAACAAAGAGAAATAATGATATCCCTGTCTCAAGACAAGGACCTTGTTATACGTCCTTCAGATCAAGGAGGTAATATTGTCTTATGGGGCAGACAGATGTACATTAATGAGGCACTTAAACAACTGAATGATACCAGATTCTACTGTCCGTGTAGCACTACTATATACAATGCTAGTATTACTACCACATGGGAGAAATTATCTAATTGGCAAGAGTCTGGATTAATCACATGGCAGGAATATTGTTTCATGAAGAAAGATTATCCGAAACTGCCTATAATGTATCTTCTCCCAAAAATACACAAGCATTCTACAATCCCCCTGGCAGACCAATAGTATCATCTATTGGTAATGTCAATGAAAATATCTCAAAGTATGTCGACCATTTCCTTGGAGAGTATGTTATTCTCTTACCATCTTACATACGAGATACAAAGGATTTTCTCAACAAAGCAAAAGACATTATGTGGAAAGATGAGTTCATGCTCATGACCCTGGACGTGAATTCATTATATACCATCATAGATCACGTCCAGGGTATTGAGGCCTGCATGCATTTCCTGAAGAATAGGGACATTAGCTATCTTGAACACACTCACATGATAGCAGACATGATAATGATGTGCCTTACCAATAACATTTTTATGTTTAATGGGGAGCTCTGTAAGCAAGTGCGAGGTACGGCGATGGGTACGTGCTTCGCACCGAGCTTCGCTAACCTGTTTCTGGGTAAATGGGAGGAAGAAATTCGAAAAGATACCAACTTAATGGCAGACTTTGCAAAAGTCGTAGTTTGGATGAGATACATAGACGACTTATTTATTGTATGGAGAGGAAGTGAGGAAGAGGCTAGGAACTTTGTTACTAGACTTAACATCAATGAGTACAACATTGTACTGACACATAACATCAACAAACACTGTATCGAGTTCCTAGGTACTAAGATTGAGATTAAGGAGAATAAATTGGTGACCAGCCTTTACAGAAAGGAGACCGCGGGCAACAGTCTCCTTCATGCCCTCAGTGGACACCCAGAGGCCCTTAAGTGGAGCATACCATATGGGGAACTACTGAGGGCAAGAAGGAACTGCAGCACTGAGGACACATACAGACATGAACAAGAAATCATGTTAAGCAGATTCCGTGAACGGGGGTATCCAGAAGGGGTGCTCAGGAAAGCAGTTCTCAAAGTAAGCAAAGTTGACAGAGAAAAAGCTCTAGAATACACAAATAAAGGAGACCCGAATGAGACACAGATTAGAGTCATTACTACATTAAATGACCAATCTAGGCGCGTCCAAAAAATCCTATCTCATAATTGGAACATCTTGAAATCAGACAATGTTATAGGTCCTACACTTAGTGATAGACCTAGGATTACATACAGAAAAGGTAAAAATCTAAGAGATATCTTAGTCAGAGGTGACATCACAGAACCCGGTAGAACCAGTATACATAACCTGAAAGGTTTCTATCCGTGTGACATTGCAAAGCGTGCAAATCGAGCAACATGGTCAAAGAGTTTTACATACCAGGACATGACAAGAACAGAAATATAACTCAGTTCCTGACATGCAGCAGTAGCTTTGTAATCTATGTCTTAGAATGCCCGTGTAAACTCAAGTATGTGGGAAGCACTACTTGTATGGTCAAGAAACGGGTACAAGAACATATGAGGGCCATAAACAATGTTGACCCACATTATCCCATAGCTAGACACTTCCATGAACACCACCACTCCAATAGTTCCGTTCTCCGGTTTTTTGCCATTGAACAAATTAATGTGTGTAATCGCGGAGGCAATAGAGAATTAGCACTAAGAAAAAAAGAATCCAAATGGATATTAGAACTCGAGACTAGATTTCCCGGAGGTCACAACCTCGATGAAGAGCTAGCAACACATTTGCATGAAGGCTACCTTAAGTAAAATGGCAGAAACCTCTCTTCCGTGCATACTAGAAAAAGTGTTTCTATGTATATGTATTGTTTTTTTTAACAATAGTACAGTGAATAATATGTATTATTTATCTGTTTAAAAGATCTATGTTTTTACTGTTTCTCTTTATCTTGCTCTTTTTCACAGGAGGAAAGGAAGGGACCCACCACTCAGCATGGTCACGTCACGGGCACCCTACCCTTTTCTTCACCGGGACCGGTTAACCCACTGAGCACCAGATAAGAGGACTTTTAATCAGTTCTCATATCTAATTTGTAGTTTTGTAGCATTATATAGTTTTCAAATTCACTTTGTATCATATATGTATGTACTTTAGGTTTCAGCCACTTGGCATTAATCCGTAATATGAACAAAATGTAAACTACACCTCACTAGAAGAAAAAAATTATAGCGTAATATATACCATAGTCTCCATTGCTCTCACATATTGAGCTTCGCTCACTTTCGATCCCATGTTTTAAAGGCACAAGTCCGTAGTAATATATCGAGTCTATATTCATAGATGCTCATCCAGTCTCTACAGGACTTTATTAGGAACTATACTGAGTGTAACACAATAGAGATATTAGAGATAAAGGTAATTTTAACAGGATACGATATTCTCTGTTCTCTCGCTTTTCTTTTTATTATGAAACAAATGTAATACATTTTCGTAGCCTGTGTAAGAAAGCACGCATTACATAGATGGTAGTAACAATAGAGTATACCTTTACAGTGATAAAATGGCCGCCACTGTTACCAACATAGGTGAGGTTGATGTAACCTAAGTCCTACTACTATGTTTATTGTTTATTTATGCACGTTCATTACAACAAACTTACTGTGTGATCAAGGCATTGAATTGCCGAAACGCGTAACGTTTGCGATTAAACAAGCTTCTGTTTGATCAACTGAGCCCTTGTGAGTGCTTTATTCTTGGACAATTGCAGATATATATATATATATATATATATATATATATATATATATATACCTCCATGGCCCTTGGGACCGACACCTCCCAGGACCTACTCCAGCAATGTCCTGGGGTGCCCACCCCCGGGACATTTCCGTATGCTATGGCTCCCATCATGCTCTCGCTTCCATGAAGGGAAGCAGAATTGCTTTTGGGCAGAGGGAGCTGCATGTTAGCAGCTTCCTCTGCCCAAAAGCAGTGCCGGCTCCAGCGGTAGGCAGGGAGCTGGCAGGGACCGCAGGAGCCTTAGTCCCTCGGGGCTCCCCCCTCGGTCCCCAACGAGAGGCCAAAAATACGGAAGACCCCTACCTGCCTAGGACTCTCAGCTGAGAACCACAGATTGCTGTGAGGAACCTTGCGGTATATGTGTGGAGGGCAGAAGCATATGTGAAAGCTAATGAACTGACGTAGTGTAACATGTTACTGCTGTCCAAGATCACACTGAGCGTAGGGACATGAACCAAGAAGGACGGGAGTGGAAAATCAATTCCAACAAAATCCTTTCTCTGGAGGTCACCTGATCCGATGAAGGTACGGTATATTTCTTAATATAGTAAGAAATCTGTGAATAACACTGTATTCCAAAGAGTCATAAAATATGTCAGTCGCGTGACAGATCAACTCATTGGAAAAGCCACCGGACTGAGGTATAAATCAGTTATCAATAACTCCATGTGAACATTACAAAAACGTGTAAAAATAATTTCCTGGAATGTATCTTCTGCTGTTTGATCATGAGTATTTGACTTGGCCTCCTAGTCATGATAAGGGTGATATTTTTATATAGCGCCAAAACCCAGGGTATAAAAATGGCCGGGCCCCGGGGATGGGGTCCCCAGGGCCGAAATCGTGCCATGAGCTAATGTACAGGGGTTAACACCTCTGATCTGTAGATATGCAGTTGGTTTTACGCATTCAGATATTCTAACGCTCTTAGGGCACACTCTGTTGTGTAATGGAGACAGCATCACTGCAATCCGAAATTACACTGCTGCACAGCGGTGGGAAGAGCAGCCCTGTTCAGGATAATGTGAGCTACAAGGGAAACCAATTCTGAGGCGAGGGGGAGGGGCTGCGTGTGATCCTCGACAGCTTACAGCCTGATCTACACACTCACAACCGCTTCAGCCTGCAGCTCAGCTCCAGCTCGAATTTACACACACTGAGCAGGGAGAAGCTGAAGTCCGGGGTCATAATGAGAGCAGGCAGCACCGCCGGCTGGGAGCACTCAGCGAGCAGGCAGGATCAGATCTCAAAGAGCACAGGCAGGAACTTCATCCTAGGGCACAGATAGAAAATGGGCAGAAACTCGAGCCTGGGGTCATGGAGAGAGAAGGCAGATGCTCCAGGCTGGGACCACACTCTCTGCAACCTCTTGTATTGTTGCTCTGGAGCAGGCAGCACCCACTGCCAGGATCCACACATACAAAGGAGGTAGATCACGTAGCCTGGGGGCACTTAGACAGCAGGCAGGAATGCCAGACAGGGGTCACAAATAGTTGCACACTGGATAAGGCAGCAAACATCGCCTTGGAGGGCACAGAAAAGAGGCAGTGACTCTAGCTGGGTCCCAAAGGGAGCAGGCAGTGACTGAGTGATGCCTTTGATGACAAGCGCAGAGTAGGCAGTAGCTATAGTTAGTATAGGTACTCTGTGAGTCGCCAGCTCCCTCAGCCTGCGTGAACAAGCACTGCACGTGGCAGACAGCATCTTAATCTCGGCAGCACGTACTAGGTGCAGGCAGCACATCTAGATGGGAGACTTTCCCTGACTGCACCCTGAACTGCACACCAACTCGTAAATAGACCAATCAGGCAGCATCTATGAGAACAGGCCCTCCACCTGCCTGGAACAAGAACCTGTCTGCAACCAAGACCATTGCTGCGAGCAGACAGTACTTCCAACCTAGATATGCACACAGTAGGCAGCACCCTGAGAGGAGACAGCAATGCAAGCCTGAGATCTGAGTACACAGAGCTCCTGCAGCTGTGCATACTTGGAGCAGGCAGTGCCTCAGACCTGTGACCTCCTGGACTGACATCATCTCTGGGTGCAGACAACACTGCAGAGAGCAGGCAGCACTGCATCTCTTGAGGGCAGTGAGGTGCTTCAAGGTATACTTCAGAGGGATGTGGATGTATACGGAAGAACTCTACATGCATAGGAATCACAGCTGAGAACCGCAGATTGTTGTGAGGAACCGTGCGGTGTTAAGGGCAGAAGCAGATGTGAAAGCTAATGAACCAACGTAGTGTAACATTTTACTGCTGACAAGATCACACTCAGCATAGGGACATGAACCAAGAAGAACGGGAGTCAAGAAGTCAATTCCAACTAAATCCTTTCTCTGGAGGTCACCTGATCCGATGAAGGCACATTATATTTCTTAATTTAGTAAGAAATCAGTGACTAATACAGTATTCAAAAGAGTCATAAAATATGGATCAACTCGGAAACACCACCGCACTGAGGTATGCATCAGTTATCAATAACCCCACGTGAATATCACAAAAACGTGTAAAAACAATTTCCTGGAATACATCTTCTGCTGTTCGATCATGACTTGGCCTCCTAGTCATGATAAGGGTGATATTTTTATATAGCGCCAAAACCCAGGGTATCTGTCATTATTACCTAATCCGCGATCCTTGGTTTATCGACAAGGGAAAAATGAAAGGCCAGTGAGCGCAGTAGAAATGTATACCTTTTGGGCACTGGTATGTTTTGCATGTGAGTGTATGGGTCGTGCCTCAGTGAATGGTTGAGTGCAACGGTAGTGCCTGGGTGATTGAATGAGTGCATGGGTAGTGCCTGAGTGTATGGATGAGTGCAAGGGTAATGCCTGGTTCATTGGATGAGTGCATGGGTACTGCTTGGGTGATTTGATAAATGCATGGGTAGTGCCTGAGTGAATGGATGAGTGCAAGGCTAGTGCCTGGGTGATTGGATCAGTGCAAGGGTAGTGCCTGAGTGAATTTTGACTGTAATAGTAGTGCCTGGGTGATTGGATGACTCAACGACTAGTGCATGTGTGATTGCATGAGTGCATGCGTAGTGCCTGGTTGATTGGATGAGTGCATGGGTAGTGCTTTAGTTAATGCATCACAAGGAATGCATACACCTTCTTCTATAGAATTAGGTATTCTACTATTTCTATGTTTTTTTTTATGTATCATGTCACTAGGAAAAGGCACAGACAGATGCATTGAAGCCTTCGGAAACATGGTGAGACTTACAACAGTGACATGGGAAACTTTGCTGTTTTATATTAGGCTAGGCATAACATTCTGAGCAGCCGGTGAATAGTGAAGCTGCCAGAGAAAAGTGAGGTTTAAAACATGTTGGCAGAGGGATTAGGGATTAGGCTACTTTGTGTGAGTCTCTGGAATGGTACACTTGGAGTAGGCCGTATAAATTTAGGTGTCTGATTGCAATGGGAAGTGCACACTGTCAAGTTTAAAGGTCTGCATGCTCTCGTGACTCAGATAGATATATGCCTACTTGTGCATGTATTCTGACACGTGCTGTGCGTCTGAAGATCCTAGCTTAAAAAACTGGTAGCTTCTCATAAAGGTGCAGAAATCTTCTCAGGTGTACTACACCATTCAGTCGTAGAAGCAGAGATCTGTTACCTAAGTATGTGTCACAGAAGTCCTACTATAGTATTTGGTCGCTAAATGCCTATATCGTTTGCCTAGGTATGCTAGAATATAGAGTTAAAAATCTGAGTGCCCTGTATAATGAGCAAAAAGTAATACATACATCTTCTTGTACAGAGATTTGGAAAATGAAAGTGTACAGTAATTTATAAATGTTTTCTCCCAGACTCTCAACCATTTACAGCTTTGCTAATGTGCATAGTTAGGTATCCTACATATGTATTTGTTATGTAGAGAATGCCAATGTAATTATAAGCAACTGTTTATTGGTTATTATGAATTATTATTAAATGATTTAACAAACTATTGAAACTCTTCTTTGTTTTTTAGAAATTTACTTTATTTGGAAATAAAAATTGAAGATGGCAAAAAACGCGAATAGAAAAGAGAACAAAAAAACAGTACTACTTACAGAAATGTGAAAAGAGAAAATTAGCCGAAGCACAAAAGGTTATACAGGAAAAAAGTCTTCTGGTAAGAGAACTAAACAGTTTCTTAAAACAGTTTTACAGAGATTGAAAAAAGTTGAACATGTTTAAAAGAAAAAAAATTGTTTTACAACAAATCAGGAGGAAAACAAGAATTGTCATGGTAAAATAACATCATTTTATGGGAAAACAATGCATATTACAAGAAGGCAAAAAGAACATAAGATATAAGAAGAAGAATGTTTAGAAATGGAGTAATTCAAAATGTATTAAAAAATAGTAAAAAATATAAAAGAAGATCAGCAGCTTTTAAGAAAAAGCAACAGATTGAAAGTGTAGTAGATAGAGCTTTTAAATTGAAATGAAAATTATTCATATTAATATTGAAGAGAATGGGGACATTGGATAAAATAATGGGGTTTATGAAGGACAAAAGCAAAAGAAAAAGACTGGTTAATGGAAGTAACTTTTGTAAAACTTACTGGTAAATGGAGGCACACTTTCAGTTTTGAGCCTTTCTTTAATGAAGAAAGCTATTTTCAAGAGAGCACATTAGTACATGCAGTTGATACTAGTGGTTGATGCTATGAGGTGAAAGATGATTCTCCCATTCCAAAAGAAAAAATGGTTGCTAGGAATGTGGAAGAAGTAACAGCTGAAGCAGTTCAAGGGAAGCGTACACAAGCTCCTGTATATAACTGGGATTGTTCAGTATTTTCAGTATTCAACAGGAATCTATTGACATATTACGATTTTGTTTTACAAGAATATGACAACATGTTAAACAGAAGATTAAGAAGTTACAAGGACTAGATCCATGCAAAATAAGAAAATATACTAAGTTGCAAGGTCATTCTCTGGCTTGTATTTCAAGAAAAGTGTGTCAAAGTACTTTTCATCATATAAGAATGTTCTGTGTACACCACTCTGAAATGCGGAAGTTAGTAAGGAGACTCTATTATGTAAAAACTCCTGTGTTTTGTTTAAGTGAAATGAACACAGCTCTTTTGCACGCTTCTGTATCAGATGTACAAAACGTTTGTGATGATGTACAATTTCGTTTTTTGGTTCAGAAGAGGAGTGTAGACAAAGTGAGAGTTTGATAAGTTTAGGTGTTGAAGCACACGCGAAAGAGATTTGTATTTATGAGTTTTCAGAAGAAATTACAAAGTTGAACACAGTTTTGTCTGAAAAACCAAACTATGTTGGTATTTGTTGTTGACGTACTCACTATAGAAGTCAAACTTGAAATGTTGATTTATATTTAAAAAGTAAAAAAGAAATCAATGATAAGTGGCAGCAATTTTGTATTTATTTGTTTGTAGAAAGTCAATTTGACTTGGCTAGTGATCAAGTTATTTGTAAGTACTATTACAACAAATTAGAAGAAAAAAAATGCCAGCTAGAGCAGTAAATAACAAGTTAGAGTTGGTACCTATTCCTCAGGAACTGGCAGATTTAAATGTATATGAGTCTATCTTAATTCAAGCTGTACACTCATTTCAGGCCATAGCTCGTGTGGAGCCGAAAACAGGTAAGCTGCCACCAACAGATTTTCAAAAAGGTCTCAAAAGAAGAGTTGTCTATTTACCTTTATATTTTATGAAAAACATTTAAACTGTTGGTGTAGAGAGAGAGGAAAATGAGCCCGCAGTTATTCTAGTAAATGGTGTACCAACAAAGAGTAGGAAAATCTGGCAAGAGCTTGTAGATGTTAATAAACTTCAAAAAGCTACATTATACTTGATGAACAAGTAATGTGCTTACAAGATGAAACTGTAATGTCAAGTGGCCAAATTGAAAAAGTGGACAAGTCCAGGAGTGAAGAGATTTATGAACATTATACAATACATCCTCTGCATTCGAAATAAATCATAGGAAATTGTATTGAATTATTTCAAATGAAAGAAGCAAAGAGAACTCCCATGAGTGTATGGGAAAAAAGTTTAGAAGCTCATTGTTTTCCACAGCTATTCCCCACTGGAGAAGGTGGCGATTTGATGAGCGAGCTGCATGGATTCCAGCTGCAGAATACTGATCAACAAGAATGTATTGTGAAGGTCCAAGATTTCGGCAGTGCATTCCATATATATTTCATCTTCTGTCTGAAAGAGATTTGTCTGCACTTTCATATGCAGTGCACCATATATTAAAAACAGGAGTTCATCTTCAACATGTTTCTGCAAAAGACTTCATGGACAAAGTTCAAGAAATAGATGAAAATGTAGAATCTCAGTTAATTAATTTGATGGCTTGCCAACGTGGTACCAATGAATATTAGTATAA
This sequence comes from Calotriton arnoldi, assembly GCA_963921515.1. NCBI lineage: Eukaryota > Metazoa > Chordata > Amphibia > Caudata > Salamandridae > Calotriton > Calotriton arnoldi. The sequence goes on from CAWUFW010009397.1 coordinate 478,979, forward strand.
TGGTCATGGTGAACTTAAATGCATGTTAAGAAACTTAGGTACACCTACATGGTTTGAAACACTTAGCTGTGCTGAATATGCATGGGATGATTTACTTTAATTCCTTCGAGAAGCAAATTCAAATGTTAAAAACATTGAATTGAAGACAGCTGGAGAACTCTATTCCTTGGATCCTGTAATAGTCTGCAGGTATTTTAACCATAGGTTTCAAAGTATGATGTAATTTATCTGCAATCATAACGTTCCACCTTTTGGAGAGGTAACTGATTTCTTTTGGCGAAAAGAGTACCAAGCTAGAAGTGCTCCTCTTATACACATGCTATTATGAATTAAGAATGCACCAAAATTTGGAACAGATAGTGATGAAACTGTTTTGTCTTTCATCGAACAGAATGTTACATTTGCCATTCCAAGAGAAGGAGGACAAAACAGCTTGAGGCAACAAGTTCTATGCTTTCAAAGTCAAAACTGTGGGAAATACTGCAGACAAAAATACAAATGTAAAGGGAAATTTTATACAAAATGTCGTTTTGGATTCCCACGTCGTATAATTTCTAATGGAAGAATAAATAGTTTTTTCTCAGCAGTAAGACATACCAGAACTTGGAAATCTCCCAAGAATACATACAACTTAAAAAGAACAGAAGCTTCAAAGTACATTAATGACTACAATCCAGTTATTTTGAAAATGTGGAATACAAACATGGATATTCAGTATGTTGCAGATAATTCAATTGCTGTTGCTCATTATGTTACATCATATATTACAAAATCTGAAAAGACAGAGATGAAAGAAATGTGTGAAGAGACTTCAATAGAAAGAGTCTTAGCAAGAAATTGTACAGCTTCAGTTTGAAAATGCTTTCCCATAGAGAGATTGGATCCTATGAATGTTCGGATCGCTTGAGCTCAGCCAGTTTATATTCAAAGTCAAGAGGAATTATTTGGATAAGTCTAGGTCTTGCCTCCACACGAAATAGAGTATTGAAATCTTTAAAAGAAATTGAATACTTAGCACAGTATGAGCCAGAAAGTGCTGATTTTGTCAAAACTAATATGTTGTATACATACTATCCCAAAAGGAGTCTGTATCTTGAAAACAGATGTCTGTATGAAATACTACAGCATTGTATGTTTAAAAAGAATGTTAGAGAAAATATAAAAGAAGAAAATTATGAAGTAATTGGATGTGATGGATGTTTAGTAAAACATGTCAAAGGAAATCTTATTAACCACAGAAAACTGAGTTGTGAAAATGCAGATAAGCGAGAATATTTCTATTTAGCACTTGTGCAATTGTTCAAGCCTTGGTGAAATGAAACATTCAATGCACAATTTTGTCCAACGTACCTACAAATGTTAAATGATGAGATTGAACAACAAGGTTCTATTGTAGCTGAAATAGCTAGAGAAAGTTCACAAAGCAGTCAAAGTTCTGGTCCACTGACTCAAGATCCACTGGGACATCCAATTATTGAAAATGGAGCAGCAAAAGCCATGAATGAGGTAGAAACCGCAATGCACGAAGCACAACAGGATATTATTCAGTGTTAAAAGTTAGAGGAACAACTAAATATTGAACAAAAAGAAATATATTTACAAGTCAAACAACAGGTACAACATGGTTTGCTGCATGAAAAAAAATAATGCCAAAGTTCATCATTTTAACCTATTCTATTGTACATTCGTGGTCAAGCTGTAACAGGAAAAGGTTTCTTGAAGGGTTGACCAGTTATCTACACAAAACTACAGAATCACATTTATCTTGTGTTGTAACAGCTCCAACTGGATTAGCAGCACATAACATTAAAGGTATTACTTTACATCCATTACTTATGCTTCCTGTTGAACATGATAATAAACTAGAATATCAGAAGCTATCTGGAGAAGCTTGTTATGAAGTCTCAAGAGTACTGAAGAATCTGAAACTTTTAATCATTGATGAGGTGAGCATTGTCTCAAACCTAATGCTTGCCTTTGTGCACTTGAGAATGCAACAGATCTTAAAAACAGATTATGATGTTCTTTTTGGAGGAAAACATGTAATTATATTTGGAGACCTACTAAACTTACTCCCGTTAAAGGATAACCTGTTTTTAAAATGCTTCTCCATGATGACTTAAGGAAATCTTTGAGAAGTATTGGGAATGTAAATATTTGGTTAAGCTTTGAATATAAAGAACTTGCTAAGACTATGCGACAAGCAGGTGATGAAGATTATGGAAATATTCATGAAGATATAAGAATTGGTACGTTGACGGAACATGGTAAACAAACTTTATAAAGTCAGCTATTAAGGAACTTTTATGCATCTGAAAAAATAGCAGCAGAAGTATTGTACAATATGCTTGTAGAAAATAAGTCTATAGTTTGCCTAACACCTACACTACAACAGTGTTCTACATTTAATGAACAAGTTCTCAAACTGGAAACACAACAAATTCAGGAAATTAAAGCTATTGACAAATTTGAACATTAGGGAGTGGCAATTCTTCTTACTGAGAAACTACAGGCTAAATTGGATTCTTTGGAAAAGTCTGTATCTAAAACTGCAGGATTAAAAAAGAGTTTACGTGTATGTAAAAACTGTTGAGTAATTTTGCAGCGTAATTTGAATGTAGAAGAAGGGTTCGTAAATGGAGCAATGGGAAAAGCTGTTGATCTAGTTAATTTTGAAAATAGAGATGGAATAGAATTTTTGAATATAAAATTTGACCAGATTGATGAGGTAAGACAGGTAGGGCATTGTGTTACACGTTTTTTTGCTTGTAAAAGACTTGTATGTTCGCAGACAACAGTTTCCTCTTTCTCTAGCATATGCAGTAACTATTCATAAATCTCAAGGTTTAAGTATAGACAGAGTTTTTGTAAATATTGGAAGTACAGAGTTCTTTTTCTTCTTTATAGTAGGTACTGTTCAAGATTGAAAACAGTTTTAATGCTATTTAGGATAATACTTCTCTAAAACAGATTTAGTGAATGATGTATCTAAATTACTTGACAGGTAAGAATACATGATAAGCAGCATCGTTATTCACCGGCTGCTTACAATGTTTCGCCTAGCCAAATATAAAACACCAACTCTTCTAATGTCTCTGTAGTAAGTGTCACAATGTCCCTCAAGACCTCAATGTGTGTGCCTGTGCCTCTTTGTGGTGACATGATACATCAACAGAAACCTACAAAATACCAGAATACCTCTGTTTTCCACTACATGCTCTCTAAATCTGTGTACAAGGAAGTGTATGTATTACTTTTTCTACCTCATACAGAACAGCCGAGTATTGAAAGTGCTTTTTATTATATTTGGAAATTTGACAGTTTTGAAGTTTGATGTATGTTCTCACTTGAAGAAGTTTTTTAACATATATCATGGAGCTAATAGGCATAAGTTTAAAATGATAGCATGTGTTGTATATCGCACAACCCATGCACTCATCCATTCATACACACACTACCAGAACACTTATGAATCACATAGTGACTAACTTTGCATTTACTCAAGCAGTACCTATGCACTCATTCATTGACTCAAGCACACTCCATGCACTCATGCATTCACCCAAGTACAACCTTTGCACTCATCTCAACAATCATACACTAATGCTTCCACTTATCCATTTCTTCATGCACTTCCCATGCACTCATCCATTCACTCATGCTTTACCCTTGCACTCATCCATTCACTTATGCACTACCCATGCAATCATCCAATGACCAAGGCACTACCCATGCACTCATGTAATCTCCCAGGCACTACTCATGCACTCATCCAATCACTCAGGCACTACCCATGCACTCATCCAATTGCCCAGGCACTAGCTGTGCACTCATTCAATCACTCAGGCACTGCACATACACTGCTGCATTCTCTCATGCACTACCCATGCATTCATCCAATGACCCAGGCACTACCCTTGCACTCACCCAATCACCCCGGCATTACTCATGCAGTCATCCAATCACACAGTCAGTATCCTTGCACTCATGCATTCACTCAGGTACTACCATGCAGTCATCCAATCACTCCGGCACTACTCTTGCACTCAATCAGTCACTTAGGTACTACCCATGCACTCATCTAATTACTCACGCACTATCCTTGCACTGAACCATTCACTCAGGCACTATGCATACACTCCTGCATTCTCTCATGTACTACCTATGCACCTATCCAGTCACAGGGGCACTTCCCATGCACTCATCAAATTACTCAGGCACTACCCATGAACTCATTCAATCATTCAGGCACTACCCATGCACTCATCCAATCATCCAGGCACTATCTTTGCACTCACCCTTTCATGCAATCACTATGCATACACTCTTGCATTCTCTCATGTACTACCCATGTACTTATCCAATGATGCAGCCACTACTCTTGCACTTATCCAGTCTACCAGGCACTACCCATGCATTCATCCAATCATTCAAGCACTATCCTTGCACTCATCTAATTACTAAACCACTACCCATGCACTCATCTAATTACTCAGCCACTACCCATGAACTCATGAAGTCTCTCAGACACTACGTTTGCACTCATCCAATCACCCAAGCACTATGCATGCATTCACCCAATCACCCAGACACTACCCTTGCACTCATTCAATCATTGAAGCACTACTCTTCAACTCTAGCATTCACTCAGACACTAACCATGAACATATGTATTCTCTCAGGCACTATGCTTGCACTCATCCAATCACCCAGGCACTATGCATGCACTCATCCAATCATGCAGATACTACCCATGCACTCATCCAAGCATTCAGGCACTATCTTTGCACTAATCCATTCACCCAGGCACTGCCCTTGCATTCATCCAATCACTCATGCACTACCCATGCACTCATAAAATCACCAGGCACTACCCATGCACTCATCTAATCACTCAGGCACTATACTTGCACTCAACCATTCACTGCGGTACTACCCATGCACTCATCCATTCTGTCAGGCACTACCCATGCACTTATGCAATGACCCAGGCACTACCCATGCACTCATCCAATCACCCATGCAATACTTATGCACAAAATCATTCACTTAGGTACAACCCATGCACTCATCCAATCACTCATGCACTATCCTTGCACTCAACCATTCACTCAGACACTATGCATACACTCCTGCATTCTCTTATGCACTACCCATGCACTTATCCAGTCACCTGGGCACTTCCCATGCATTCATACAATCACTCAGGCACTACCCTTTCAATCATCCAATCATTTAGGCACTAACCATGCACTCATCCAATCACCCAGGCACTATCCTTGCACTCATCCTTTCACTCAGGCACTATGCATACACTCCTGCATTCTCTCATCTACTACCCATGTACTTATCCAATGATGCAGACACTACTCATCTAGTCCCCCAGGCACTACCCATGCATTCATTCAATCTTACAAGCACTATCCTTGCACTCAACCATTCACTCAGGCACTACGCATGGTCTCATTCTATCACTGAGGCACACCCATGCACTCATCCATTGTCTCAGGCAATACTCATGCACTCATCCAGTCATGCAGGCACTTCCCATGCAGTCATCCAATCACTAAACCACTACGCATGCACCCATGCATTCATCCAATCATGTAGACACTACCCTTGCACTCATCCAATCACTGAAGCACTACTCTTCAACTCAAGCATAAACTCAGGCACTAACCATGAACTTTTGCATTCTCTCAGGCACTATGCTTGCACTCATCCAAACACCCAGGCACTATGCATGCACGCATCCAATCTCACAGATTCTACCCATGCACTCATCCATTCTCTCATGCACTATCCATGCACTTATGCAATGACCCAGGCACTACTGTTGCACTCATCCATTCACTCAAGCACTACCCATGCACTCACCCAATTGCCCAGGCACTATCCATGCACTCACCCAATCACCCAGGCACTACCCTTGCACTCATTTAAAAAAACCTTAGACAGTCACCGAAAAAAACACAGGTTTCAGGGATGTTATAGTTAGGAATTAGCATTTAAAAAATCTTAGAAATTCACTGAAAAAACACAGGTTTCAGGGACATTATAGTTAGAAATTAGCATTTAAAAAACCTTAGATATTCACTGAAAAAACCAAAGGTTACAGGAACGTTATAGTTAGGCTGACATTCACTCATACACAACCAGAGAAATTCAGCTGTTATAGTTAGCTGAGCTAACAATAACTCGCGCCCCCAATGCACTGCTGATGAAGTCACATATTTCATCACTGCAGGTAATAGCGATATAATACATGGAATCACACTGGATCCTCATTTTCTTTCAATGTTTTTTGTTGTTAAAAGTATTTCTTTCAGCATGCATTATTCTTGATTTAAGGTCTTTACTCTCACGTAGTCATGTGAAAGGCAGACTTTGCCAGTGCTCACTTACTACAGTAGCCTTGATAAATGTTCATCCTCTGGAACGATCAGAGCGGCGGTTGAACCACTTTGAATCCCTTCCTGCAGAACAGTCACAACTTTTGCTGCAGTGGCATATCCTCACATTGGGCGTGTGACTGCGAGTGGGTCATGCTCCTGATGTGCTATCAAAATACTTTTCCGAGCACAGGGAGCCTCCGACCCTTCAGGGCGGCCTCAGTTCATGGGCACGGAGCAGCCCATCGATAGTCTTCCAGACAACAGAGAAAATAGAGGCCCATTTCCAGAGACAAAACCATTTATTCACGGCTTAGCAGCACATCAGACTTTTCCACGTCCTTACGCTTTTCGGCTTAATTGCCTTGCTCACGGGTGGAAATTGTTACAGTGCAAAGTGCGTCGTGCGTGCTTTTTGTACTCAGAGTCACACGACATCTCTTTTAAAAATACATATCCCAAAATGCATTGTGCAGGTAATAGCGATATAATACATGGAATCACACTGGATCCTCATTTTCTTTCAATGTTTTTTGTTGTTAAAAGTATTTCTTTCTGCATGTATTATTCTTGATTTAAGGTGTTTACTCTTACATAGTCATGTGAAAGGCAGACTTTGCCAGTGCTCACTTACTACAGTAGCCTTGATAAATGTTCGTCCTCTGGAACGATCAGAGCGGCGGTTGAACCACTTTGAATCACAACTTTTGCTGCAGTGGCATATCCTCACATTGGGCATGTGACTGCGAGTGGGTCATGCTCCTGATTTGTTATCAAAATACTTCTCCGAGCACAGGGAGCTTCCGACCCTTCAGGGCGGCCTCAGTTCATGGGCACGGAGCAGCCCATCGATAGTCTTCCAGACAACAGAGAAAATAGAGGCCCATATCCAGAGACAAAACCAGGTTTAGATTGCTGTAAATGGACCATTTTATTTTGGATTAAAATACTTGTGAAAAGCCTTCCGCTGAGTGTGCTCCATCTGTTCTCCAGTGGGAGAAATTCCTGAAGGATATATATATATATATGTATATATTAGCATCCAAATGACAGGCGCTGACACCGTGGAGATCTGACACTGTAATTTATTTTCCCAAACGAAAGCCTATATGTATGTGTATATATATATATGTATATATTATCTACTGGCGGTCGCCAGTAGATAGTTATAGTTACAACCTATTATCCATAGGAAATCCGCGACATTCTATTTGAAATAACTCTCTTGCCGGTTGACGTATCTTCGCGAAATTTTCAAACTTCGTGGGGCGCTCCGGTCCGCTCCTACCCTGAAAGTCTCGGGGTGATACGTCAAGCGGGGGCCGAGAAAAAGGGGGTCCCAAAACGCGTTTTCCCCATGCATTTTCCCATAGGAAACTTTAGACACGGCTACAGCCCGAACTGCTGAACGGAATTACACCAAATTTGGCAAAGAGGTAGTTCTTGGTTCAGAAAGAACCCTTTTTGTTAAATGGTGTAAATCCGTTCAGTAGTTGCTGAGAAAATCAAAAAGTAAAAGTACATATATATCTATGGGCACGGAGGATTCGCGCACCCTGAGCGCACCCTGCGCGCACCGTCCCGATCACGAGCTGCATGTTAATTGGCTGTCAGCTGGCTGTCAACATTCCGATTCAGGAAATGTTGGCAGCCATTTTGTCCCTCGGTAGAACCGAGGGACAGAAACAAGTGCGCAAAGCGCACAAAGGGGGAGGGTAGAAACACCCTGACCCCTAGGTTTGCTCAGGGGGTCCCACAAGGACCCCTGGGCAAAAAAAATTTTTTTTAAAAATCGGCAGGATGCGCTCAGGGTGCATCCTGCCGAAAAAAATCGAAGCGCGGTCTCCCGCGCTTCGATGTTAATTGGCCCCGGGTGGCCCAAGTCCCGGGGGCATGGTGGGGGGATAATTTAATGTGTGGGGGCCTCAAGGGCCTCCCAAGCCCGGGGACCGCCACCCCCGGGGCTTTTTAAAAATGGTGCGGGAGGGCTCTGAGCCTCCCGCAGCCCCGAGGACCACCACCTCCCGGGGCTTTTTTAAAAAATTATTAAACCTGTGTGGGGGCTCCAGCCCCCACACGCCCGGGACCACCACCTCCCCGGGGCACTAAACATTTTAATATGGGGGTCCGTTACGGACCCCAGAGCCCGGGGACCACCACCTCCCGGGGCTGTGTACTGAATGGGAGGGGGGCCGCGCGGCCCCCTCCTGGAGCCCTTGATGGCCCTGGGGACCACCACCCCCAGGGCCGGCTCCTGCAGTGTCCCGGGGTGCCTACCCCCGGGACACTGCTGTTTGCAATGACAGGACGGGAGCCTCGCGGCTCCCGTCCTGTCATTGCAAACTGCTTGGATATTGGAAGAGAGAGCAGGAAACCTGCTCTCTCTTCCAATATCCAAAGCCGATTGCTTTACACATGGGGAGCAGCATGTTAGCTGCTCCCCATGTGTAAAGCAATGCCGGCCCCTAGGGACGCGGGAGCCGGCGGGACTGTGGGGGGATTGGGGACCCCCACAGTCCCCAACGAGAGGCCAGGCCCCGGGGGATGGGGTCCCCGGGGCAAGTAGTGGCCCGGGAGGGGGCCACGTGGCCCCCTCCCCAAAATTTTTTTAAAAAAACGAAATGGCCGGCCCCGGGGATGGGGTCCCCGGGGCCTTAAATGGCCAGAGGAGGGGGCCACGCAGCCCCCTCCAAAGAATATAAATAAAAACAAGGCCATGCCCCGGGGATGGGGTCCCGGGGCCAATACAGGCCCAGGGAAGGGGGCCACGCGGCCCCCTTCCCGTTTTTTTAAAATTACAAATTAAAAAAAGGGGTAAGGCCCTGGGGGATGGGGTCCCCAGGGCATAAAAACAGGAAAAAGGAAGGGGGCCACACAGCCCCCCTTCAGGGGACAAATTTTTTTATTTTTTTTAAAACGATCGGCCCGCAGGCCCCGCCCCCTTCCTTCACCACTCTGCAAACGCGCCCCTGGCGCGTTTGCAGAGGAGACGAATTCCCCTTGAATACTGGGGGTCCCTGGGGGCCAACTAGCCCACCAGGAACCTCCAGTATGCGCCAGGGGCTGCGTTGCAGAGAGGTGTAGAGAGGCCACACCCCTTTTTACACCTCTCTGCAACGCAGCTCAGTGGCGCTTTGGAGGTATATGGTGGGCTAGTTGGACTCCGGGGACCCTCAGGATTCAAGGGGACTTAATCCCCCAACTTAAAACGTGCCACGGGGCGCGTTTGCACAGTGGTGAAGGGAGGGGCGGGGCTTCAGGTGACATGTGTGCAAACAGGCCCCGTGGCGCGTTTTAAGATGGGGAATTAAATCCCCTTCAATCCTGAGGGTCCCTGGGGGCCAACTAGCCCAACAGGTACATCCAGAAAGCGCCACAGAGCTGCGTTGCAGAGAGGTGTAAAAGGGTGTGGCCTCTCTACACGTCTCTGCAACGCAGCCCCTGGCGCATATTGGAGGTTCCTGGTGGTCTAGTTGGCCCCTAGGGACCCTCAGGATTCAAGGGAACTTAATCCCCCAACTCAAAACGCGCCACGGGTCGCGTTTGCAAAGATGTCACCTCAGGCCCCGCCCCCTCCCTTCACCATTGTGCAAATATTCCTCTAAAATCAGCCGAAATAGGAATTCCGATTTACTCACCTGTTATAAGGAGAGACCTCAGTGCTGTATCTTTTAGCCCAGTACTGGTCCTGAAAAGTAATTTTAACCGTACTTACCGGTAACTTGAATTTCCTTCATAGGCTAACATTGACTGGTTTCACTTGGAAATTCTTCTAAGTGTGGAGTTTTGGAACTTTAAAATATTCCTCTAAAATCAGCCGAAATACGAATTCCGATTTACTCACCTGTTATCAGGAGAGACCTCAGTGCTGCATCTTTCAGCCCAGTACTGATCCTCAAAAGTAATTTTAACCGTACTTACCGGTAATTTGAATTTCCTTCATAGGCTAACATTGACTGGTTTCACTTGGAAATTCTTCTAAGTGTGGAGTTTTGGAACTTTAAAATATTCCTCTAAAATCAGCCGAAATACGAATTCCGATTTACTCACCTGTTATCAGGAGAGACCTCAGTGCTGCATCTTTCAGCCCAGTACTGATCCTGAAAAGTAATTTTAACCGTACTTACCGGTAACTTGAATTTCCTTCATAGGCTAACATTGACTGGTTTCACTTGGAAATTCTTCTAAGTGTTGATTTTTGAAACATACAAATATTCCTCCAAAATCAGCCGAAATCCGAATTCTGATTTACTCACCTGTTATCAGGAGAGACCTCAGTGCTGCATCTTTCAGCCCAGTACTGGTCCTGAAAAGTAATTTTAACCGTACTTACCAGTAACTTGAATTTCCTTCCATAGGCTAACATTGACTGGTTTCACTTGGAAATTCTTCTAAGTGTGGAGTTTTGGAACTTTAAAATATTCCTCTAAAATCAGCCGAAATACGAATTCCGATTTACTCACCTGTTATCAGGAGAGACCTCAGTGCTGCATGTTTCAGCCCAGTACTGATCCTCAAAAGTAATTTTAACCGTACTTACCGGTAACTTGAATTTCCTTCATAGGCTAACATTGACTGGTTTTCAGCAAAAAGTTTCAAAGTGTTGATTTTCACAAACTACAAATATTCCTTAAAAATCGCCTGTATGACTTAAACGCATTCTTTCAACTGTTTACAGGAGATGCACCAGTGCTGGATCCAGGATCCAACACTGAGTAAGAAAAAGTAACGATAACAGTTTTTACCTGCTAAGTGAATTTCCTTCTTAGGATAACATTGGTGATTCTATGAGAAAAAGTTTCAAAGTGTCAACTTTTAAAATACAATAATATTCCTTAAAAATCACGACTGTAACCAAAACGCTTTTACTCAACTGTTTACAGGAGATGTACCAGGACTGAATCTAGGATCCAGTCCTGTGGTTACAAAAGTAATCCATAAAGTAACTAATTGCATTTAACTAGAAATTCACATTGAGCTGAATGTTGCATTGTGTTTGAAAATGTGTTGCCCATTGCAACAACTGTAACTACTGTACTTAAAAGTCTATTGCCTATCTGCAAAGTATTTAAACTAAAGTAATTCATTCTGAGAAAGTATTTTTTGTAATGTAATGTATAATGTAATTACAATGTAATTTGACAAATAAAATATGTAAAAAAAAATTGTTTCTAAAAATGTAGTAAATCAGTATGAAAAAAATTAATATAACAATTAATACATTTAAAAATTTTCATTTACAAAACCTTTGAAATTCACTGAAAAACCGTAGGTTTCAGGCACGTTATAGTTAGAAATTAGCATTTAAAAACCTTTGAAATTCACTGAAAAACCATAGGTTTCAGACACGTTATAGTTACAAATTAGCATTTAAAAACCTTTGAAATTCACTGAAAAACCATAGGTTTCAGACACGTTATAGTTACAAATTAGCATTTAAAAAACCTTTGAAATTCACTGAAAAACCATAGGTTTTAGGGACAGTTTAGTTACTTGGACATTGCACTCGTACAAAACCCGTGAAATTCCCCGTTATAGTTAGTTCAGCTAACTATAACTCGCGCCCCGCAATGCACTGCTGATGACGTCACATATTACATCACTCATGACATGGTCAGTGACATCACTGATGACATCACTGATGACATCTCAAATGACATCACTGATGACATCATCCACGTGATAATCTGATGCACCTCCTCACACCCTAATATAACCTTTGATACACCCACTCTAAATTACAGACTGCCATTCGCAAAACCATAGACACTCCAACACCAATAACTACATACCCACTCACTGATTCTTAGGTCTACACACACACATCCACTCACTCACCCGTACAGTCACTCATACTTACGGTCACTCAGTACAGGACTATCATATGCACTCTTACTCCTATATAGACACTCAAACAACGCCACTCATCCATAGAGATACTCACACACCTAGTCAGTCATGCAAATAATTAAACACACTGCCATTTACTCACCTATACAGTTATACACACACCAGCTCACTTACTCATACAAATAGTAGCACATTGTTACGCTCTTATACAATCACTGATACAAGCACACAATCATCCATACAGCCACTATCACAATCACTCACTCTTGCTTATAGCTATTTATATACTCCAACACACATATATACTGCCTTTCACATATGTAGTTACTCACACATGTACCACTGGGACATACATTCACTCACTAACACACTCTTACACACACTTACCCACCCATACAGTCTATCACAGATGCACTCTTGAAACCATCCACCCAGTGAATCACCCACTCACACATCTATGCACAGAGTTGCACACACCCCTCCCACACAAACACTCAGGCACCCATACAGATACTCAGACAAGCATTCAATAACTCATATAGAAAATCATTTAGCTATTCACAAACACATGCAGCCACTTACACAGCAACAGACAGACGGATACAGACATACACCCAGTTTAGTCACTAACCCATGCATTCAGTAAGATACGTTAAATCACTCACTTATAGAGTCAGTCACGCACCTACTAAATCATCCATACAGACACTTACACACCCACTCATTCTTCAATACTTCTTTTCCTATATATTTTAAAAATATTTAAACTTTACAGAAACACACAGTCACTGGATGATGTCATCAGTGATGTCATTTGAGATGTCATCAGTGATGTCATCAGTGATGTCACTGACCATGTCATGAGTGATGTAATATGTGACGTCATCAGCAGTGCATTGCGGGGGCGCGAGTTATAGTTAGCTGAACTAACTATAACGGGGGAATTTCACGGGTTTTGTACGAGTGCAATGTCCAAGTAACTATAACTGTCCCTAAAACCTATGGTTTTTTCAGTGAATATATATATATATATTCACGCTCCAAGGTTTCCCGTTGATTGAGGACGCACTCGGACTGCAACCAGCTTTGAAGCCCTTTATTAGGTACAAACGTGCACCACCATGCCGAATCCGTTTGGCAGCTTACATGTCGATAAGCCCGACGCATTTCAGAGGTTGATTCCTCCTTCCTCAGAGGCTCAACAGTTCAGTGGTGTGCTTGCTCTGACACGCCCCCATTAAATAGATAATTAACTGCCCTCTGATGGTCTCCGCCGATGCGATGTTCGCATTGATTTCTGGGATTCGTAGTCCGTGTCATAATTATTAAGCCCCTTATGGGTGCACTCAATGTCACTGCTGGTTACTTCTGCAAGCCATTAGATGAGCCTCAGCAGGTAGGGCACGTTTTAGATCCTTCGTTGCAGTCCCATATCACAGCCAGGTGAATCCCAAGCTACATGGCCCCCAATTCCGGGGTGGTGCATCCTCTACGGCCGGACTGCCGCAAGTAGATTCACGCTCCAAGGTTGCCTGTTGATTGAGGACGCACTCGGACTGCAACCAGCTTTGAAGCCCTTTATTAGGTACAAACGTGCACCACCATGCCGAATCTGTTTGGCAGCTTACATGTCGATAAGCCCGACGCGTTTCAGAGGTTGATTCCTCCTTCCTCAGAGGCTCGACAGTTCAGTGGTGTGCTTGCTCTGACACGCCCCCATTAAATAGATAATTAACTGCCCTCTGATGGGCTCCGCCGATGCGGTGTTCGCATTGATTTCTGGGATTCGTAGTCCGTGTCATAATTATTAAGCCCCTTATGGGTGCACTCAGTGTCACTGCTGGTAACATCTCCAAGCCCTTAGATGATCCTCAGCAGGTAGGGCACGTTTTAGATCCTTCGTTGCAGTCCCATATTACAGCCAGGTGAATCCCAAGCTACATGGCCCCCAATTCCGGGGTGGTGCATCATCTACGGCCGGACTGCCGCAAGTAGATTCACGCTCCAAGGTTTCCCGTTGATTGAGGACGCACTCGGACTGCAACCAGCTTTGAAGCCCTTTATTAGGTACAAACGTGCACCACCATGCCGAATCCGTTTGGCAGCTTACATGTCGATAAGCTCGACGCGTTTCAGAGGTTGATTCTTCCTTCCACAGAGGCTCGACAGTTCAGTGGTGTGCTTGCTCTGACACACCCCCATTATTTAGATAATTAACTGCCCTCTGATGGGCTCCGCCGATGCGGTGTTCGCATTGATTTCTGGGATGCGTAGTCCGTGTCATAATTATTAAGCCCCTTATGGGTGCACTCAGTGTCACTGCTGGTAACTTCTCCAAGCCCTTAGATGAGCCTCAGCAGGGAGGGCACGTTTTAGATCCTTCGTTGCAGTCCCATATCACAGCCATTTGAATCCCAAGCTACATGGCCCCCAATTCCGGGGTGGTGCATCCTCTATGGCCGGACTGCCGCAAGTAGATTCACGCTCTGAGGTTGCCCGTTGATTGAGGACACACTCGGACTGCAACCAGCTTTGATGCCCTTTATTAGGTACAAACGTGCACCACCATGCCAAATCCGTTTGGCAGCTTACATGTCGATAAGCCCGACGCGTTTCAGAGGTTGATTCCTCCTTCCTCAGAGGCTCGACAGTTCAGTGGTGTGCTTGCTCTGACACGCCCCCATTAAATAGATAATTAACTGCCCTCTGATGGGCTCCACCGATGCGGTGTTCGCATTGATTTCTGGGATTCGTAGTCCGTGTCATAATTATTAAGCCCCTTATGGGTGCACTCAGTTTCACTGCTGGTAACTTCTCCAAGCCCTTAGATGAGCCTCAGCAGGTAGGGCACGTTTTAGATCCTTCGTTGCTGTCCCATATCACAGCCAGGTGAATCCCAAGCTACATGGCCCCCAATTCCGGGGTGGTGCATCCTCTACGGCCGGATTGCCGCAAGTAGGTTCACGCTCCAAGGTTGCCCGTTGATTGAGGACGAACTCAGACTGCAACCAGCTTTGAAGCCCTTTATTAGGTACAAACATGCACCACCATGCCAAATCCGTTTGGCTTCAAAGCTGGTTGCAGTCCGAGTGCGTCCTCAATCAACGGGCAACCTTGGAGCGTTAATCTGCTTGTGGCAGTCCGGCCGTAGAGGATCCACCACCCCCGAACTGGGGGCCATGTAGCTTGGGATTCACCTGGCTGTGATATGGGACTGCAACGAAGAATCTAAAACGTGCCCTACCTGCTGAGGCTCATCTAAGGGCTTGGAGAAGTTACCAGCAGTGACACTGAGTGCACCCATAAGGGGCTTAATAATTTGACACAGACTACTGAATCCCAGAAATCAATCGCGAACACCGCATCGGCGGAGCCCATCAGAGGGCAGTTAATTATCTATTTAATGGGGCGTATCAGAGCAAGCACACCACTGAACTGTCGAGCCTCTGAGGAAGGAGGAATCAACCTCTGAAAAGCATTGGGCTTATCGACATGTAAGCTGCCAAACGGATTCGGCATGGTGGTGCACGTTGGTACCTAATAAAGGGCTTCAAAGCTGGTTGCAGTCCGAGTGCGTCCTCAATCAACGGGCAACCTTGGAGCGTTAATATATAAATATATATATATATATATATATATATATATATATATATATATATATATATATTACCTACTGACGGTCGCCAGAAGGTATTTATAGTTAGGACCTTGTTTCTATTCAAAGAGCGTTTTTTCTTTTGCCAATATCTTTGGCGCCGTTTGACAAATCTTCACAAAATTATCCAAACTAATGACCAGCTCAGGTCAGCTCCTGTCTTGAAAGTTTCGGGGTGATTCGTCAAGCGGGGGCCGAGAAAAAAGGGGGTCCCAAAACGCGTTTTCCCCATGTTATTTTCCACAGGAATTTTGGAACAGGCTACAGCCTGAACTGCTGAACGGAATTACACCAAATTTGGCAAAAAGGTAGCTCTTGGTTCAGAAAGCGACCTTTTTTAAAATGGTATAAATCCGGTCAGTAGTACCTGAGAAATTCAAAAAATTTAAATATCGATCTGTGAGCATCGAGAAGGAGTCACGACCCCTCCCGAGCACGAGCTTCATTCTGATTGTCTGCCAACACTCCAAACCAGAATGTGTTGGCAGCCATCTTGTGACTCAGTAACTGAGTCACAAGAAAACAGTAAAAAAAAGATGAAAAACAAGAAAAGGGCGCAGGGTAGAAACATCCTGACACCCTAGGCCTGCTCAGGGGGTCCCACAAGAACCCATAGGGCCAATAAAAGCATTTTTTGTTTTAAGAAATCAGCCGAATTTGCGCTGGGTGCGCAAATCCGGCCAACATTTTTAAAAAAATGATGCGCGGTCTCCTGCGCTTCGTTTAATTAAGCCCCCAGGTGGGCCAGGTCCGGGGGCAATGCATAATTATATAGCGGGGGCCCCCATAGCCCTGGGGACCGCCACCTCCCTGGGGCTTTAATAATTAAATGACGCCCCGGGGACCGCCACCTGCACGGGGGTCTGATTTAAAAAAAATAATGTGTGGGGGGGCTCAAGCCCCCCCACACAGCCCCAGGGACCACCACCTCCTTGGGGCTTTATTAAAATGAAAAGGCGTGGGGCAGTCTTATGCCTCCCCCACGCAGCCCCGGGGGCCCCCACCTCCCTGGGGCTTTAATAATTAAACACGGGGGCGCGCGCCCCCCGCAGTCCCAGGGACTGCCACCTCCACAGGGCTCTGATTTTTAAAAAAATGTGTGGGAGGGCTCGAGCCCCCCCACACAGCCCCGGGGACCACCACCTCCACGGGGCTTTATTAAAATGAAAAGGCGTGGGGTGGTCTTATGCCTCCCCCACGCAGCCCCGGGAGCCGCCACCTCCCTGGGGCTTTAATAATTAAACACGGGGGCACACAGCCCCCTGCAGCCCCAGGGACCACCACCTCCACAGGACTCTGATTTAAAAAAAATGTGTGGGGGGGCTCGAGCCCCCCACACAGCCCTGGGGACCACCTCCTCCCTGGGGCTACTTTTAATAATAAAGTGTGGGGGGGCCTGAGCCCCCCACACTGCCACAGGGACCACCACCTCCCCGGGGCACTCTTTATTAAAATGCAAGGGTCCGTTGTGGACCCCCAGGCCCCGGGGGCCACCACCTGCCTGGGGCTTTAATAATTAAAGGCGGGGGGCATGCAGCCCCCGCGCAGCCCCGGGGACCGCCACCTCCACGGGGCTCTGATTTTTTTTTTAAATGTTTGGGGGGAGCTCAAGCCCCCCCACACAGCCCCGGGGACCACCATCTCCGTGGGGCTTTATTAAAATGAAAAGGCGTGGGGCGGTCTTATGCATCCCCCCCGCAGCACCGGGGGCCACCACCTCCCTGGGGCTTTAATAATTAAACATGGGGGCATGCGGCCCCTCCGCAGCCCCAGGGACCGCCACCTCCACAGGGCTCTGATTTTTTTTTAAATGTGTGGGGGGGCTTTAGCCCTCCCACACAGCCCTGGGGACCACCACCTCCCTGGGGCTACTTTTAATAATAAAGTGTGGGGGGCCCGAGCCCCCCCACACTGCCACGGGGAACCACCACCTCCCCGGGGCACTCTTTATTAAAATGCAAGGGTCTGTTGCGGACCCCCAGGCCCCGGGGACCACCACCTCCCCGGGGCTTAAATTAGTTGGGAGAGGGCAGTGCGGCCCCCCTCCTGGAGCCCTCGATGGCCCTGGAGACTGCCACCCCCAGGCTCAGCTCCAGCAATGTCCCGGGGTGCCCACCCCCGGGACATTGCCATTTGCTATGGCAGGGCAGGAGCACGGCTCCCACCCTGCCATAGAAAACACTGCTTTGCTTCTTTGAAGTGAGAGCAGGAAACCTGCTCTCGCTTCAACAAAGCAAAGCAGAATTGCTTTTGGGCAAGGGGAGCTGCATGTTAGCAGCTCCCCTTGCCCAAAAGCAATGCCGGCTCCCGCCGGAGGCGGGGGGCCAGCAGGGACCATGGCAGCATTGGGGCTCCCCCCACGGTCCCCAACTTGAGGGCCAGCCCCGGGGATCGGGTCCCCGGGGCCAGAAGTGGCCCAGGGGAGGGGGGCCACACAGCCCCCCTCATCAAAAAAAGCAGGCTGGCCAGGCCCTGGGGGATGGGGTCCCCGGGGCAGAAGTGGTCCAGGGGACAGGGGCCACGTGGCCCCCCTCCTGGAAAAAAAAAGAGGCCAGTCCCCGGGGGATGGGGTTCCCGGGGCCATAAGTGGCCCAGGGGAGGGGGCCACACAACCCCCCTCCCAGTAAAAATACATTAAAATAAAAATGAGGCCAGGCCCCAGGGAATGGGGTCCCTGGGGCCAATAGTGGCCCAGGGAAGGGAGGCCATGCGCCCCCTTCCCGTTTTTTGGGAAAAGAATGCTAAGGCCCTGGGGGATGGGGTCCCCAGGGCCCACAAAATAGTAAAAGAAGGGGGGCCACACAGCCCCCTTCTAAGATTATTTAAAAAAAAAAAAAAGAAAAGCTGGCATCTCGCCGGAGGCCCCACCCCCTCCCTGCACCACTCTGCAAATGCGCTCCCTGGCACATTCTAAGTGTGGGGATTATGTCCCCTTCATTCCTGAGGGTCCCTGGGGCCCAACTAGCCCACCAGGTACCTCCAGTAAGCCCCACAGAGTGGGATTGCTGAGAGGTGGTCCGAAGCCATGCCCCTTTTTACACTACTCTGCAAACGCACCTCTTGGCACACTGCTGATGGGGTGATGAGGTCCTCTTGTGTCCTGAAGACCTCAGGACACAAGTGGACTTCATCCCCCGAGCAGCAGTGCGCCAGGAGGCGCGCTTGCAGAGTGGTGTAAAAAGGGGGCATGGCCTCAGACCACTCTCAGCAATCCAGCTGTGTGGGGCTTACTGGAGGTACCTGGTGGGCTAGTTGGCTCCCAGGGACCCTCAGGAGGCAAGGGGACTTCATCCCCCAACCAAGAGCACGCCAGGAGGTGCGTTTGCAGAGTTGTGGACAAAGGGGGCATGGCCTGTGCCCACCTATCAGCAATCCCACTATCTGGGGCATACTGGAGGTATGAGGTAGGCTAGTTGGCCCCTAAGGACCCCCAGCAGCGAAGGGGACTTTAATCCCCATCCAAGAGCACGCCAGGGAGTGCTTTTGCAGAGTAGTGGGGAAAGGGGGCGTGGCCTGCTATGAGAATTTAGCAATCCCGCTGTCCTTAGGGTCCAACTACCTCTCCTATTACCTCCACTAAGTCTCACACAGTGGGATTGCAAAGAGGTCTTCGGAGGCCAGGTCCCCCCTTTCTCCACCACTCTGCACACTCGCCTACTGGCACAGTAGTGGTTGGGGGATGAAGTCGGCTTTACTCCTGAGGGACTTTGGGGTCCAAGAAGCCCTCCTGGTACCTCCTGTAAGTCCTACGCAGCGGAATTCCTGAGCGCTGGTTGGAGGCCCAGCCCCCTTTCTGCACCACTCTGCAAACGCGACTACCAGTTAAAGAAGCATTTGTAATGTAATAGGTCTTGCATTTGCGAGAGTTAGAGCTATTGGCGTTGTAAATGTAAAAGATTTTTACTAATGTTTTTTGGTGTAGAGTGGATGTACATTGTGGGGCATATTCACAAGGAGCTATCACCGAATTAACGGCACTTTATCGCAGCCAAAGTCGTGATAAATTTACCCCCCCATTCACAAGCCCGTGTTAACAGCCCACAGCACCAGTTTACCCGCGATAGCAGCCGCAAAAACATCGCCACAGAGGACCCTCGCAAATATCGCTAATGAGATGCAGAGTAGGCGTTCCCGTGACAAAAGCAGAGACAACAGCACACCTCAACATTCACAACGACCAGCCACATCCACGATAAAAACACAAAACAGGCGATAAGGCGCATTAGCACCAGGAAATCTACACCAGCTCTGACCTGGTGTAAAGTCGGACGGCAGCCAGCACCACAAAAGGGAGCACAGCCCAGGGCCACATCCGAAGGGCAACAGATGCCATGGAGCCACCCATCATGCGGCCCGGACACCGAAGAGGGCCACAACACCCAACGCCACCACCCCCAGGACCCCATCCCACACCCGGAACACCCCCCCGGACCAACACAGACGCAGCGCAGACAAAGACAGCGGAACCCCAGGAAACGTACCAGCCGCACAGACCCAACACCTGACAATGTCACCTTCCACTACAGGCTGAAAGGGACAACCAACGTACGCATCCTGACCATCATCGCCTAACAGGCCTACGGCAACAACACAGCAGACAACCAACATCCCACCCCACACAAAGCTGATGGTGTGGCTGCACCTGTTGGCCCCTGGGACCCCCCATCCAACACCCGTCAGAGTCGGAGGAGTCTCACAGCCAGCCACATACAACTCCCCAACACCTGCCCTGGACATCACCATCACCCTGGTACCCCAGTCCCCATACATACAACACAAGGCGCAGGATCAGCTGGAGACCAAGCAAGGACCATAAGCCATAGCAGGATGCACGCACGTGTTGGGGGAGACACACAGCACACATGTACTACCTGTGCCCCCTGGTGACACAGCACACAATCACCGCAACCAGAAGCACATGTCTCACACCAATGTGCAGGCAACAACAGAACACCGTGGAACACCCAACAATGTCGCCTCCAAATACACAGCCAGTGTGCATGATACCTTCATCCTCCGACAGTTCATCATCAACCAGCATTCCCAGGATGGCAACAAGGGAAATGCGCACCCCCTTGGCAAGTCCGAAATGAACACCCCACACACCTCAACACCACAACCATGCAACTCACAACTCTGGCAATGCGCACGTCACAAAATCACATACAACAGGCACAACAATATGCCCACCCACCAGACACGACACAACAACTTACAATGTCCACATGGGCAAGCCCTGAACATGAGCCAGCAATGGCATGGCACCTCAGCCACACAATATCCGAATGTGGGGAGAGGTGGCAACCAGGCATGTGTGAAGGATGCAGTAGAACCATGATTGGGAAAGTACACAATGCCAACAGTGCCGGAGATGTGCTGGACACCTCGCAGTATGCAGAACACACCCATATCCATGGCGACATACACTGCTTGCGTATGGAGTGTAGTGGACAGTGGATGCCACCATGTCACCATAGCCAGTGGGGGACATCGCGGAAATGTTGCCTGTTACTCCCCCCCTAAGCGTCAGCGGAGTGGGATGGCCCGGCGTACGCCACGCCAGTGTAGGGGTGTGAATAAAAAGCACGTAGGCCTGGGCGTGGTCCTCTTCCGGAAAGACCAATGTCTCTGCCAGGGCGGCACCTCCCACCCCGCCACAAGGCCGGCGCCGTCCTCGTGAGCCGAGTTGCCTGCGATGCAGTGCGCCTGCCGGTCCCCACTTCAGGACCACCCCTGCGCAGCCAGGCCACACTGATCACCTTCCGACAATGGCGTGTGTCAAGGAGGGCCCACCACGTGCCGGCGCAAGCTCCAAGCTCGAGGCCCGCGAACTTGGCAGTCAGCTCAGACCACCAGGCCTCCACGACACAGACCC
The DNA here is from genome assembly GCA_963921515.1 of Calotriton arnoldi. Lineage (NCBI taxonomy): Eukaryota > Metazoa > Chordata > Amphibia > Caudata > Salamandridae > Calotriton > Calotriton arnoldi. The sequence continues at coordinate 500,751 of CAWUFW010009397.1, forward strand.
GCTTTATTCCCTTTTCGTTGACGTACTCCACTGCCGCCCCTGGACTACTCTTTGGACCAGTAGGTCCCACATGTGGAACTGTGTCTTGAGTCATGAATGGCAGTGACCCCATATCCCGGCCAGCGGCCACAGCACCAGACCCCCCCAGTTCAGTGAGGCATAGTTCCATATGGGCATCTTGCGACATGTGATGCCACTAACCCTGTTCAACGCCAGCCTGCTACACGTGGTGCCACTAACCCTGTTCAACGCCAGCCTGCTACACGTGGTGCCACTAACCCTGTTCAACACCAGCCTGCTACATGTGGTGCCACTAACCCTGTTCAACGCCAGCCTGCTACACGTGGTGCCACTAACCCTTTTCAACGCCAGTCTGCTACACGTGGTGCCACTGAACCTGAACTACGCAGGCCAGTGGGGCCATCCAACCTATGCCAGCGACACAAGGTGAATGGGCCGTGCTGACCGCTGCCTCAGGCCTACACCACAGTCAGGTAGGTCACACATTTGGAAGTGAGTCTTGATTACACCATGGCAGTGAACATTAGTTAAGGCAGAGAACTATTCACCATACACCCTTCGATGTGGTGGCAACAAGTCTGTGCATGGCATCACAACCACACATGTCTGTGGGCCTACGCGGACCACTGCCCTCGGCCTACGCTGCGCTCGAGTGGGATCACAGAATTGGAACTGAACATCGGTAATTCAAAAGGCTGAATACATGTCTTCGCACGCACGGAGGGGCATAAGAGGATGACGTGTTGCAGGCCGGAGGGAACAGGATCATCGTCACAGTGGTGATTGAACACTACCAACAACTGCCACTGTGTCACTAACTCTGTGCCCCGCGAGCCAATGACAGGTGGCTGTGGGCCCATGCTGACCGCTGCCTCCGGCCTACACTGGGGTCCAGTAGGTCACAGAGACTTGATTTGGCAATGTTGGAGTTCACATCTGTGTACCGGCATCATCGCAGACTGCATCCCTTCTGAGCACCTGTGCCACTAAGTGTGTTCCCCGACATTCATGGACACTCACTGGTCGTACATTGATGGCATTTGTGTCAATGGAATAGGGGCTAGTTTTCATCCTCATGTAGCTGATCCTGAATTGTTGGTGACAACGAGGGTTGCGCTTTCCACTCCTCAATTTGCTGCTTCCGGATAACATCAGACCTTCCGCATCATGCCCTGGAGGACACCTTACACTGACCCCCACAACACTCCACAACATACACCTCGGACATTGATGGGGACCAGCTCAGGTCGCATGGCCCATCTGACTGCACCGCAAGTCACCGTCCCGTGGCTGGGTGCCTGTGCCGGCCGCAGTGCATCCGGGGCCACTAACTCTGTGCTGGTCACGCCTGGGACCCCTTCTTCTGAGACATTGAATGGCCTCTGTAGCGATGGTCTTGGGGTCATCAACGCCATGTGTCTGTGGCCCTGCGCTGTCCGCCTCCTCTGGCCCCAGCTGCGGCCACAAGGGCCCACACATAGCATCGAGTCTTGACCGGCCAGAGTCGAAAGGGTGGTCCTGACAGACCTACGGAATTGCCCAGACCTGTCGTGGATGCCATCATCGGCCTGTTGTCCTGCTCAGCACTCCAGGTGCCAGTGACTCAGTGCACCGCAAGCCATTGTCCGTTACTGATTGAGTTTTGTGCTGCTGTGCGGTTGTACAGCAATGTCACCTCATGCAGTGTGGAGGACCTGGGACCATGAGGAGGAGGATGTGTCAAGTGTGCAGACGGGAGAAGGCACAGACAATGGGAGGGCAGGTGGCAGCAGCCCCATGGCAGGAATGCAGACTGGTGGCAGTAGTCAAGCTACACACCCGGATCTAATACTGGGTATTGCGCTGTGGACTGCGGACGCAACTGTCACCTCAGGCAGTGTGGGAGACCTGGGACGTTGATGAGGAAGTTGATGCAGGTGTATCACACCCCACTGCATCTGCATCAGGACTAACCCTAATTGACACAATCCTAGCAATTTCTTCGCATGAGCGCGCTCTTATCAAGTGCCCCTACCTCAGTGCACTGCAACTCACGGAACGTCCAGACTGAATATTGGGTGACCTCTGTCCTTACTCCGGATCCCTCCATGTTGCTCTGCATTTGACTCTGCTATGCTGGTGTTTTCTGTTTCCATTGCACTGGTGTCCACTGTTCAGGTTGTTGCCAGCACCAAGCACTCCATGCGGGCTGGCTTATACTCACCCCACACACATCCAGCACAGGAGTCACTGTACATGTGGCCCTGCCAATAAAGGGGCCGGGCGCACGTGCCCGTAGCCAGTTCAACATGATATGTGCATGTCTCTTTGTGGAGGTGTGGGTCTCCTTTGTGGGGTGTAGGTGGTCCCTGAAGGGTATTGGACACCCACGTATGTGTTCTACTTCGCATTCCATGGGTTAGGCAACATCCTCACCTGTTGGGCCACCTCATTTTGGTGTTTGGCCACCTGGCATTGGGGTGCCATGTGTGGGTGGGTGACGTGTTGTGAGGCAGCCGTGATTGCGGGTGCTTCATGCTGTGTGGTCTGTTGCAGAGTCTGGGTTCTCCTCTGAGTAGCTTGTCTGCCCTGGTCCTGGTGGTGGGTTGTGTGGGATGTCCATGGGCTGATGTAGGGTGTCAGGGTCAGGGGTGTGGTGTTTGTCTCAGGCATCACTGATGGGTTGTCTGTTCAGACCTGCTGGAAGTGTTGTTTGTCCCTCTGCATTGTGAAGGGGAGGTGCATGTTGGCATTGTGTTGGCGCCTTGTTCTTGTCGACATGCAGACTGTGTGACAATGTACATTGTGACTGTTTGGGCGGTGGTGGCTATTTGAGTTGGGGCAGTGTACATTTGGCCTACATGTCTGATGTGGGGTTGTAGGGGTAGATGTGCATCTCACAGTTCCCTGCTCTGTCCAATGTGATTGTTCTGTTTCTGCGCCTGGGTGGACCCAGTTGTGTCCCCTGTTCTGCAGTGTGGGTGTTGCACTTTGTGCCACATTGTCATGGTATGTGCTGTGATTGCTATGTGTGTGTGCTGCAGTGTGCTACGGGGATGGGGGACATGTCCCTGGGTACTTGTGGATGTTCAGTGTGCTACACCTCATTGTGCATGTGTGGCATTGTGCCCATCACCCCCGTCCCCCCAGTCCCTGTTGGATCCTCACCCTGTTGTTGTTGTGTCAGGTCCTGTCGTGCTGTGTCCGTACTCCCTGCTCCTTGCACCCTCTCCACACTGATGACTGTGGCCTGGCTTTCCTCCTGCTCCTCCTGTGTCGCTGGACTGCCACCTCCTGCCTCCGTTGCTGCCTTCCTGTTGACAGCGGGTTTGTGCCTGGTTTCGGTTGTCACCTCCTGGAGGAGCCTCTTGGCCTCCTGGATTGGCCTCCTGGGCTCTGCGACTGCATTCCAGGCGGTCTGCTTGTGGGTCATTTGCTGGTAGTGTTCTGTCGCCTCCGTGGCCTTGGTCTTGTTTTCCTGTGGTCTGCACCCCGTCTTCCTCTCCATTTTCTCCTTGGCCTTCCCCGAGCCAGTTGTTCCTTGCTGGTGGTCTGTGGGGGTTGTGGGGTTCGCGTTGCCCTCTGTGCTTGGTCAGGGTGCATGGATGTTGCTACGTGCTTTGGCTTGTTTCTGGTGTGTTGTGCCTGTGGTTTTTATGGTGCAATTGCCCGCCAGACGCGTGGGAGTTGCAGTCCTGAGGCTGCTTTTCCCAGCTTTTTGTACCGCAATTGGCCTCATCGCATGATTTCTCGCGTTCGCGTTTTGCATTTTTTGGGCGTGGTGTTGATTTACACGCTGGCATTTGACGCGTTATCTGGTGACTATCGCATGGTACCGCCTTGTTGTGAATCCCACGTTGACACAGGGTTATTTTCCAGTGATAGGCTGCGTTATTGGAAGTTGTGTTACGCTACTCTTGCGGTAGTTATCACGCGTTCTTGTGAATATACCCCTGTGAGTAGTGGAATTATGTAGTATGTTGTGCAGTGAAATTATGTGAATAGAAAGTATGTGGTATTTAGTGTATAGGAATTATGTGGAGTGGGATTATGTGTTTTGGAGAGTAATTATGTGGTATTGTAGTCTGTGTTGTGGAGTGGTAACCTCAGGTTTAGTCTTCCTCGTTTCCATAGAAGTTGAACTATAAACTCAATGAGACACAAAAAACAGAAGAAACCACTGAGGAGCACTTCTGGGCCTAGTCGGAGGTATGAGCAGGGCCACTGGAATTATGTGACTGTTCGGCTACACCAATTTTCACATAATTAAACATTTTCTGAATTTGCCAAATATTCCATCATCTGCTGCCTAATCTGCAGATTTGAACAAAAAAATCCTTGTTTCTAGCTCAAACGGCTCAATTGTTCCCAAAAATACAGCGTCACGTGTTACAGCATGGTGGAAGGCCCTTTGCAAATCTGGAATGGTTATTACAAAATGTGGGTGTTAAACTGGTACTAATGGTGCACAAACCTCTTTTTTCTGTGCCTCTCTTGCCTCTTTCTGCATTTCTCTTGCTTCTTTCTGCACCTTTCTTCCTCTTTCTGCACCTCACTGTCTTCTTTCTGCACTACACTTGCCTCTTTCTGCACCTCTGTTGCTTTTTTCTGCAGATCTCTTGCCTCTTTCTGCACCTCTCTTGCCTCTTTCTGCACCTGTCTTGCTTTTTTCTGCAGATCTCTTGCCCTATTCTGCACCTCTTTTGCCTCTTTCTGCACCTCTCTTGCATCTTTCTGCACCTCACTTGCCTCTTTCTGCACTTCACTCTCTTCATACTACACCTCTCTTGCCTCTTTCTGCACTTCTCTTGCATTTTTCTACACTGATGTTGCCTCTTTCTATACCTCTCTTGCCTCTTTCTGTACCTCACATGCCACTTTCTGCACTTCTCTTGCCTCTTTCAGTACCACTCTTGCCTCTTTCTGCACCTCTGTTGGTTCATTCTGCACTGCTCTTGCTTCTTTCTGCACCACTGTTGCAAATTTATGCATCCCTCTTGCCTCTTTCAGCACCCCTCTTCCGTATTTCTGCACCTCTCTTGCCTCTGTCTGCACACCTGTTCCCTCTTTCCGCACCCCTTTTGCCTGTTTCTGCAACTCCCTTGCCTCTTTCTGCAGTTCTTTTGCCTCCTTCTGCACCTCTGTTGCTTCTTTCTGCATTTGTCTTGCCTCTTTCTGCACCCATCTAGCTTCTATCTGCACCCCTTTTGCATCTTTCAGCACCTCTGTTGCTTCTTTCTGCACTTCTGTTGCTTCTTTTTGCACACCTCTTGCCTCTTTCTGCACCCCTCTTGCATCTTTGTGCACCTCTCCTTCTTCTTTCTGCACCTCTCTTGCCTTTTTCTGCAGTTCTCTTGCATCTTTCTGCACCTCTATTGCTTCTTTCTGCAGATATCTTTCCTCTTTCTGCATCTCTCTTGCCTCTTTCTACACCTCTCTTGCCTCTTTCTGCACTTCACTTGACTCTTTCTGCTCTTCTCTTGCTTCTTTCTACACCTCTCTTTCCTCTTTCTGCTCCTCTCTTGCCTCTTTGTGCATTTCTCTTGCCTGTTTCTGCACTTCTCTTGCCTCTTTCTGTACCTCTCTTGCCTCTTTCTGCACGTCACTTGCCTCTTGCTGCACCTCACTCTCTTCGTTCTGCACCTCTCTTGCCTCTTTCTGCACTTCTCTTGCCTCTTTCTGCACTTCTCGAGCCTCTTTCTCTACCTCTCTTGCCTCTTTCAGCACCTCTGTTGCTTCTTTCTGCACTTCTCTTGCTTCTTTCTGCACCCCTCTTGCCTCTTTCTGTACCGCTCTTGCCTCTTTGTGCACCTCTCCTTCCTCTTTCTGCACCTCTCTTGCCTTTTTCTGCTGTTCTCTTGCCTCTTTCAGTACTACTCTTGCCTCTTTGTGCACCTCTATTGGTTCATTCTGCACTGCTCTTGTTTCTTTCTGCACCTCTGTTGGAAATGTATGTAGGAAACCTGCTCTCGCTTCCATGATGCGAAGCAAATTGCTTTTGGACAAGGGGAGCTGCATGTTAGCAGCTCCCCTTGTCCAAAAGCAATGCCGGCTCCCACAGGAGGCGCGGAGCCGGCTGGGACCATGGGGGCATTGGGGCTCCCCCCGCGGTCCCCAATGAGAGGCCAGGCCCCGGGGATGGGATCCCCGGGGCCATAATTGGCCTTAGGAGGGGGGCCACCTGGCCCCCTCCAAAATTTAAAAATAAAAGAAAGGCTGGCCAGGCCCCGGGTGATGGGTCCCCGGGGCCAAAAGTGGCCCAGGGAAGGGGGCCATGCGGCCCCCCTCCCGTAAACATAAAAAAAAACAAAAAAAACAAAGAGGCAAAGCCCCAGGGGATGGGGTCCCCGGGGCCAAAAAAGGCCTCGGGAGGGGGGCCGCGCGGCCCCTTCCTGTTTTTTATTTAAATTTAAAAAATGGCTCAGGCCCTGGGGGATGGGGTCCCCAGGGCCCAGAAAGTGTTAAGGGAAGGGGGTGCACACCGCCCCCTTCCATATAGAAGAGAAAAAAGAGAAGCCAGCATCTCGCCGGAGGCCCTCCTCCCTCCTTGCACCACTATGCAAACGCACCTCCTGGCGCGTTCTGAGTTAGGGGATTAAGTCCCCTTGAATCCTAATGGTCCTTAGGGGCCAACTAGCCCACCAGGTACCTCCAGTAAGCCCCACACAGTGGGATTGCTGAGAGGTGGTCTGAGGCCATGCCCCTTTTTGCACCACTCTGCAAATGTGCCTCTTGGTGCACTGCTGGTGGGGCGATGAGGTCCTCTTGTGTCTTGAGGACCTCAGGACTGAAGTGGACTTCATCCCCCGAGCAGCAGTGCGCCAGGTGGCGCGTTTGCAGAGTGTTGTAAAAAAGGGGCATGGCCTCAGACCACTCTCAGCAATCCAGCTGTGTGGGGCTTACTAGAGATAACAAGAGGACTAGTTGGCCCCCAGGGACCCTCAGGAGGCAAAGGGACTTCATACCCCAACCAAGAGCACGCAAGGCGGCGCATTTGCAGAGTGGTGGACAAAGGGGGCGTGGCCTGTGTCCACCTCTCAGCAATCCCACTGTGTAGGGCTTACTGGAGGTAACAGGCACCTAGTTGGCCCCTAACGACCCCCAGCAGTGAAGGGGACTTAAATCCCCATCAAAGAGCAAGCCAGGGAGCGCGTTTGCAGGCTGGTGCACAAAGGGGGCATGGCCTGCTATGAGAACTTACCAATGCCGCTATGTGGGACTTACTGGAGGTAATAGGAGAGGTAGTTGGCCCCCAAGGATGTCCTTGGGGGCCAACTATCCCTCCTGTTATCTCCAGTAAATCCCACACAGTGGGATTGCTAAGAGGTACCTCCTGTAAGTCCTACGCAGCGGAATTCCTGAGTGCTGGTCAGAGGCCCAGCCCCCTTTCTCCACCTCTCTGCAAACGTGACTACTAGTTAAAGAAGCGTTTGCAATGTAATAGGTTTCACATTTGCGAGAGTTAGAGCTATTGGCGTTGTAAATGTAAAAGTGTTTTACAAATGTTTCTTGGAGTAGAGTGGATGTAGGTTGTGTGTAGTGGAATTATGTGGTATGATGTGCAGTACAATTATGTGGATAGAAAGTATGTGGTATTTAGTTTGTAGGAATTATGTAGAGTGGGATTATGTGTTATGGAGAGTAAATATGTGGTATGGTAGTCTGTGTTGAGGAGTGGTAACTTCAGGTTTAGTCTTCCTTGTTTCCATAGAAGCTAAACTATAAACTCAATGAGACAAAAAAAAGAAGGACCCACTGAGGAGCACTTCTGGACCTAGTCAGAGGTATGAGCAGGGCTACTGGAATTATGCAACTGTTTGGCTGCATCGACTTTCGCACAATTATACATCTTCCGCATTGCCACATAATCCATCATCTGCTGCATAATCTGCAGATTTGAACAAAAAAAACCTTGTTTCTAGCTCAAAAGTCTCAAACGTTACCAAAAATGCACAGACAAGTGTTACAGCATGGTGGAAGGCCCTTTGCAAACCTAGAATGGTCACCTGTTACTTATTGCTAAATGTGGGTATTAAATTGGTACTAATGGTGTACACACCACTCTTGCTTCTTTCTGCGCCTCTCTTGCCTCTTTCTGCATTTCTTTTGCCTCTTTCTGTACCTTTATTTCTTTTTCTGCACTTCTTTTGCCTCTTTCTGCTCATCTCGTCCACTTTCTGCACTGCTCTAGCCTCTTTCTGTACAACTCTTGCCTCTTTTTGCACATCTTTTGCTTCTTTCTGTGCTTCTCTCTCCTCTTTCTGCACCCCTCTTGCCACTTCCTGCACCTCTGTTGATTCTTTCTGCACTGCACTTGCTTCTGTCTGCACCTCTCTTGCACATTTCTGCACCCCTCTTCCCTCTTTCTGCACTTCTCTTGCATCCTTCTGCTCCTCTGTTGTCTCTTTCTTCACCCCTATTGCATCTTTCTTCACCCCTCTTGCCTCTTTTTGAACCCCTGTTCCTTCATTATACATTTTTGTTGCTTCTTCTGCATAGCTCTTACTTCTGTCTGCACCCCTCTTGCATCTTTCTGTATACTTCTTCCCTCTGGGTGCATCTCTCTGTCATGGTTTGGTGGGAGCCATCTGCCTCTTTCCGCTCCCCTCGATTGTCTGCTGTGTGTGTGTGTGCTTCCTAATTGATGCGGAATAGTGTTCCTCACTTCCTGTATATACAGGTGGCTTGGCGGTCTCAGTTTCTCAATACCGAACACCACCACCACGTTCACTACAGCGCTTCTCGGGAAACCGCATAAACCGCAGCGCATTCCCGCCTGGTTCTGCGCTTCTGATTAATGCCCTTGCCATCAACGGATCCAGCGTCTACTGCGGACCCATTTACAGGTATTCCGAGCGTCGCGTCTGGAGCGCTGCCTCGGCTTCTTCGTGCCCTCTCTCTCCTGTCTGTACCTGCTAGTGCGAACCACATTCTCAACTAACTTGGTTTCTGGTCGCGCACGGAGCGCTATTGTTTATTTGTTTTGACCTTGGTACCGCGTCTGGAGCGCTTTGTTATTTTGCTTGCACCACGCAGGAGCGCTAGTGCCTGTGTTCTTTCACCTGCGCTGGAGCGCTTGTTATTTTGTTGCACCACGCTTGAGCTGCTAGTGCCTGTGTTCTTTCTGCACCGCGTCATGGAGCGCTCTGTTACTTTGTTTCTGCACCACTGCAGCAGCGCTAGTGCCTGTGTTCTTCTGCACCGCTCAGGAGCGCCTTATTCACAATATGATGGCTTCTGATATCATGTGTTGCCAGTTACTGAGGTGATTACTACTTCCGCATGTATGCTTGAAGTGACTGAGAGGAGGTTTGTCTGTGCCCGTTATAACAGGGTCTCCCTTTGTCTCTCCTTCCCAGCCGGTGTTTACTGTAATACTCCAACCAGGAGGTAGTCCTCTGCTGGTGCTTCTGGACACCGTTCCTCGCTCATCTCTAGCTTCCTTCCGCGATCCCATCTTTCATCCTGGTTGTATATACGTCCCGATTGGGTAAGTTGGGTACGGGGCTGATAGCTCATGTCGTCTCTGTGAGATTGCTCTGCTAAGCAGCAGGTAAGACTTGTGGGGTACTTGAAACTCTCTTGCCTCTTTCTGCACCCCTCTTGCCTCTTTCTGCACCCCTCTTGCCTCTTGCTGCACCTCTCTTGCTTCTTTCTACACCCTTCTTCCCTTTTCCTGCACCTGTCTTGCCTCTTTCTGCACCTCTTTTGCCTCTTTCTGCAGTTCTCTTGCCTCTTTCTGCACCCTCTTTCCTTTTTCTGTACCTCTTTTACGTCTTTCTGCACTTCTCTCACCTCTTTCTGCACCCCTCTTGCCTCTTTCTGCACCTCTGTTGGTTCTTTCTGTACTGCTTTTGCTTCTTTCTGCACCTCTCTTGCAAACTTCTGTATCCCTCTTGCCTTTTTCTTCACCCCTGTTCCCTCCTTCTGCGCCTTTCTTGCCTGCTTCTGTACCTCTCTTCAATCTTTCTGCACATCTGTTGCTTCTTTCTGCACCCCTCTTACATCTTTCTGTACCCCTCTTGCCTCTTTGTGCACTTCTCCCTGCCTCTTTCTGCACCTCTCTTACTTTTTCTGTACCTCTTTTGCCTGCTTCTGCTCCTCTCTTGCATCTTTCTGCACCTTTGTTGCTTCTTTCTGCACTTCTCTTCCATCTTTCTGCACCCCTCCTGCTTCTTTCTGCACCCTTCTTCCCTTTTCCTGCACCTGTCTTTCCTCTTTCTGCACCTCTGTTGCCTCTTTCTGCAGTTCTCTTGCCTCTTTCCGCACCCTCTTCCCTCTTTCTGTACTACTTTTGCTTCTTTCTGCACCCCTCTTGCCTCTTTCTGCACCTCTGTTGGTTCATTCTGCACTGATCTTGCTTCTTTCTGCACCTCTCTTTCAAATTTCTGTATCCCTCTTGCCTCTTTCTGCACCACTGTTCCCTCTTTCTGCACCTTTCTTGCCTGCTTATGCACCTCTCTTGCCTCTTTCTGCACCTCTGTTGCTTCCATCTGCACCACTCTTGCCTCTTTCTGCACCCCTCTTGCCTCTTTCAGCACCTCTGTTGCTTCTTTCTGCACTTCTCTTGCTTCTTTCTGCACCCTTCTTACATCTTTCTGTTACCCACTTGCCTCTTTCTGCACCTCTCTTGCCTTTTACTGCAGTTATCTTGCCTCTTTCTGCACCTCTTTTACTTCTTTCTGCACTTCACTTGCTTCTTTCTGTACCCCTCTTGCCTCTTTCTGCTCCTATGTTGGTTCTTTCTGCACTTCTCTTGCTTCATTCTGCACCTCTGTTGCAGATTTCTTTCCCCTTTTGCCTGTTTCTGCAACTCTCTTGCTTCTTTCTGCACCGTTCTTCCCTTTTTCTGCATATCTATTGCCTCTTTCTGCACCTCTTTTGTCTCTTTCTGCACCTCTGTTGCTTCTTTATGCACTTCTCTTGCTTCTTTCTCTACCTCTGTTGCTTCTTTCTGCACCCCTCTTGCCTCTTTCTGCACCCTTCTTCCCTCTTTGTGCAACTCTCTTGCCTCTTTCTACACCTCTCTTCCCTCTTTCTGCACCCCTCTTGCCTCTTTCTGCACCTCTGTTCCTTCTTTCTGCACTTCTCTTACCTCTTTCTGCACCCCTCTTGCCTTTTTCTGCACTTCTCTTGCTTATTTCTGTACCCTTCTCCCCTTTTTCTGCACCTCTTTTGCCTCTTTCTGCACATCTCTTGCCTCTTTCTGCACCTCTCTTGCTTCTTTCTACACCCTTCTTCCCTTTTCCTGCACCTGTCTTGCCTCTTTCTGCACCTCTTTGCCTCTTTCTGCAGTTCTCTTGCCTCTTTCTGCACCCTCTTTCCTTTTTCTGTACCTCTTTTACTGTCTTTCTGCACTTCTCTCACTCTCTTTCTGCACCCTCTTGCCTCTTTCTGCACCTCTGTTGGTTCTTTCTGTACTGCTTTTGCTTCTTTCTGCACCTCTCTTGCAAACTTCTGTATCCCTCTTGCCTTTTCTTCACCCCTGTTCCTCCTTCTGCGCCTTTCTTGCCTGCTTTCTGTACCTCTCTTCAATCTTTCTGCACATCTGTTGCTTCTTTCTGCACCCTCTTACATCTTTCTGTACCCCTCTTGCCTCTTTGTGCACTTCTCTCTGCCTCTTTCTGCACCTCTCTTACTTTTTCTGTACCTCTCTTGCCTGCTTCTGCTCCTCTCTTGCATCTTTCTGCACCTTTGTTGCTTCTTTCTGCACTTCTCTTCCATCTTTCTGCACCTCTCCTGCTTCTTTCTGCACCCTTCTTCCCTTTTCCTGCACCTGTCTTTCCTCTTTCTGCACCTCTGTTGCCTCTTTCTGCAGTTCTCTTGCCTCTTTCCGCACCCTCTTCCCTCTTTCTGTACTACTTCTTGCTTCTTCTCTTCTGCACCCCTCTTGCCTCTTTCTGCACCTCTGTTGGTTCATTCCTGCACTGATCTTGCTTCTTTCTGCACCTCTCTTTCAAATTTCTGTATCCCTCTTGCCTCTTTCTGCACCACTGTTCCCTCTTTCTGCACCTTCTTGCCTGCTTATGCACCTCTCTTGCCTCTTTCTGCACCTCTGTTGCTTCCATCTGCACCACTCTTGCCTCTTTCTGCACCCCTCTTGCCTCTTTCAGCACCTCTGTTGCTTCTTTCTGCACTTCTCTTGCTTCTTTCTGCACCCTTCTTACATCTTTCTGTTACCCACATGCCTCTTTCTGCACCTCTCTTGCCTTTTACTGCAGTTATCTTGCCTCTTTCTGCACCTCTTTTACTTCTTTCTGCACTTCACTTGCCTCTTTCTGTACCCCTCTTGCCTCTTTCTGCACCTATGTTGATTCTTTCTGCACTGCTCTTGCTTCATTCTGCACCTCTGTTGCAAATTTCTGTATCCCTCTTGCCTCTTTCTGCACCTCTCTTGCTTCTTTCTGCACCTCTCTTCCCTCTTTCTGCATATCTGTTGCCTCTTTCTGCAACCTCTTTTGCCTCTTTCTGCACCTCTGTTGCTTCTTTATGCACTTCTCTTGCTTCTTTCTGTACCTCTCTTGCTTCTTTCTGCACCTCTCTTGCCTCTTTCTGCACCCTCTCTTTCCTCTTTGCTGCAATTCTCTTGCCTCTTTCTGCACCCTCTCTCTGCACTCTCTTTCTACTGCACCCCTCTTGCCTCTTTCTGCACCTCTGTTCCTTCTTTCTGCACTTCTCTTACCTCTTTCTGCACCCCTCTTGCCTTTTTCTGCACTTCTCTTACTTATTTCTGTACCCTTCTCCCCTTTTTCTGCACCTCTTTTGCCTCTTTCTGCACATCTCTTGGTCCTTCTGCACTGCTCTTGCCTCTTTCTGTACCCCTCTTGCCTCTTTCTGCACCTCTTTTGCTTCTTTCTGCATTTCTCACTCCTCTTTCTGTACCCCTCTTGCCACTTTCTGCACCTCTGTTGGTTCTTTTTGCACTGCTCTTGCTTCTTTCTGCACCTCTCCTGCACATTTCTGCACCCCTCTTCTCTCTTTCTGCACTGCTCTTGTGTCCTTCTGCTCCTCTGTTGCCTCTTTCTTCACCCCTATTGCGTCTTTCTGCACCCCTCTTGCCTCTTTCTGCACACCTGTTCTTTCATTCTGCACTTCTGTTGCTTCTTTCTGCTCTTGCTTCTTTCTGCACCCCACTTGCCTCTTTCTGTACCCTTCTTCCCTCTTTGTGCATCTCTCTTGCCTCTTTCTGTACCCCTCTTGCCTCTTTCTGTACCTCTCTTGCCTCTTTCTGTACCTCTCTTGCTTCTCTATGCACCCTTCTTCCCTTTTTCTGCACGTGTCTTACCTCTTTCTGCACCTCTGTTGCCTCTTTCTGCAGTTCTCTTGCCTCTTTCTGCACCCTCTTCCCTTTTTCTGTACCTCTTTTGATTCTTTCTTCACTTCCCTATCCTCTTTCTGTACCACTCTTGCCTCTTTCTGCACCTCTGTTGGTTCTTCCTGCACTGCTCTTGTTTCTTTCTGCACATCTCTTGCAATTTTCTGTATCCCTCTTGCCTCTTTCTGCACCCGTGTTCCCTCTTTCTGCACTTTCTTGCATCTTTCTGCACCCCTCTTGCCTCTTTCTGTACCCCTATTGCCTCTTTGTGCACCTCTCCTCCCTCTTTCTGCACCTATCTTGCCTTTTTCTGCAGTTCTCTTGCCTCTTTCTGCACCTCTTTTGCTTCTTTCTGTACTTCACTTGCCTATTTCTGTACCCCTCTTGCCTCTTTCTGCACCTCTGTTGATTCTGTCTGCACTGCTCTTGCTTCTTTCTGCACCTCTGCTGCAAATTTCTGTATCCCTCTTGCCTCTTTCTGCACCTCTCTTACCTCTTTCTGCACCTCTCTTGCCTCAGTCTGCACACCTGTTCCCTCTTTCTGCAACCCTTTTGCCTGTTTCTGCACTTCTCTTGCTTCTTTCTGCACCCCTTTTACATCTTTCTGTAACCCTCTTGCCTCTTTGTGCACCTCTCCTGCCTCTTTCCGCACCTCTCTTTCCTTTTACTGCAGTTCTCTTGCCTCTTTCTGCACCTCTTTTACTTCTTTCTGCACTTCACTTATTTCTTACTGTACCCCTCTTGCCTCTTTCTGCACCTCTGTTGTTTCTTTCTGCACTGCTCTTGCTTCTGTCTACACCTCTGTTGCAAATTTCTGCATCCCTCTTGCCTCTTTCTGCACCCTTCTCCCCTTTTTCTGCACCTCTCTTGCCTCTTTCTGCACAGCTCTTGGTTCTTTCTGCACTGCTCTTGCCTCTTTCTGTACCCTCTTGCCTCTTTCTGCACCTCTGTTGCTTCTTTCTGCACATCTCTCTCCTCTATCTGCACCCCTCTTGCCACTTTATGCACCTCTGTTGGTTCTTTCTGCACTGCCATCTTCTTTCTGCACCTCTCCTGCACATTTCTGCACCCCTCTTCCCTCTTTCTGCACTTCTCTTGTGTCCTTCTGCTCCTCTGTTGCCTCTTTCTTCACCCCTATTACCTCTTTCTGCACCCCTCTTGCCTCTTTCTGCACACCTGTTCCTTCATTCTGCACTTCTGTTGCTTCTTTCTGCATCTCTCTTGCTTCTTTCTGCACCCACTTGCCTCTTTCTGCATCCTTCTTCCCTCTATGTGCATCTGTCTTGCCTCTTTCTGCACCCCTATTGCCTCTTTCTGTACCTCGCTTGCAAATTTATGTATCCCTCTTGCCTCTTTCTGCACCCCTGTTCCCTTTTTCTGCACCTTTCTTGCCTGCTTCTGCACCTCTCTTGCTTCTTTCTGCACCCCTCTTGCCTCTTTCTGTACCCCTCTTGCCTCTTTGTGCACCTCTCCTGCCTCTTTCTACACACTTCTTCCCTTTTTCTGCACCTGTCTTACCTCTTTCTGCAACTCTGTTGCCTCTTTCTGCAGTTCTCTTGCCTCTTTCTGCACCCTTCTCCCCTTTTTCTGCACCTCTCTTGCCTCTTTCTGCACAGCTCTTGGTTCTTTCTGCACTGCTCTTGCCTCTTTCTGCACCATCTTGCCTCTTTCTGCACCTCTGTTGCTTCTTTCTGCACTTCTCTCTGCCTCTTTCTGCACCCCTCTTGCCTCTTTCTGCACCTCTGTTGGTCTCTTTCTGCACTGCCATCTTGCTTCTTTCTGCACCTCTCTTGCACTCTTTCTGCACCTCTGTTGCCTCTTTCTGCACTTCTCTTGTGTCCTTCTGCTCCTCTGTTGCCTCTTTCTTCACCCCTATTACCTCTTTCTGCACCCCTCTTGCCTCTTTCTGCACACCTGTTCCTTCATTCTGCACTTCTGTTGCTTCTTTCTGCATCTCTCTTGCTTCTTTCTGCACCCACTTGCCTCTTTCTGCATCCTTCTTCCCTCTATGTGCATCTGTCTTGCCTCTTTCTGCACCCCTATTGCCTCTTTCTGTACCTCGCTTGCAAATTTATGTATCCCTCTTGCCTCTTTCTGCACCCCTGTTCCCTCTTTCTGCACCTTTCTTGCCTGCTTCTGCACCTCTCTTGCTTCTTTCTGCACCCCTCTTGCCTCTTTCTGTACCCCTCTTGCCTCTTTGTGCACCTCTCCTGCCTCTTTCTACACACTTCTTCCCTTTTTCTGCACCTGTCTTACCTCTTTCAGCAACTCTGTTGCCTCTTTCTGCAGTTCTCTTGCCTCTTTCTGCACCCTCTTCACTTTTTATGTAACTCTTTTGCTTCTTCTGCACTTCTCTAGCCTCTTTCTGCACCACCCTTGCCTCTTTCTGCACCTCTGTTGGTTCTTCCTGCACTGCTCTTGTTTCTTTCTGCACCTCTATTGCAAATTTCTGTATCCCTCTTGCCTCTTTCTGCACCCCTGTTCCCTCTTTCTGCACCTCTGTTGCCTCTGTCTGCATCTCTCTTGCTTCTTTCTACACCCCTCTTGCCTCTTTCTACACCCTTCTTCCCTCTTTCTGCACCCCTCTTGCTTCTTTCTGTACCTCTCTTGCAAATTTCTGTATCCCTCTTGCCTCTTTCTGCACTTCTCTTGCTTCTTTCTGTACCCCTCTTGCCTCCTTCTGTACCCCTCTTGCCTCTTTGTGCACCACTCCTGTCTCTTTCTGTACACTTCATCCCTTTTTCTGCACCTGTCTTACCTCTTTCTGCAATTCTCTTGCCTCTTTCTGCACCCTCTTCCCTTTTTCTGTAACTCTTTTGCTTCTTTCTGCACTTCTCTAGCCTCTTTCTGCACCACCCTTGCCTCTTTCTGCACCTCTGTTTGTTCTTCCTGCACTGCTCTTGTTTCTTTCTGCACCTTTCTTGCAAATTTCTGTATCCCTCTTGCCTCTTTCCGCACCCCTGTTCCCTCTTTCTGCACCTTTCTTGCCTGCTTCTGCACCTCCTCTGCCTCTTTCTGCACCATTCTCTTACCCTTTTCTGCAGTTCTCTTGCCTCTTTCTGCACTTCTTTTGCTTCTTTCTGCACTTCACTTGCCTCTTTCTGTACCCCTCTTGCCTCTTTCTGCACCTCTGTTGGTTCTTTCTGCACTACTCTTGCTTCTTTCTGCACCTCTGCTGCAAATTTCTGTATCCCTCTTGCCTCTTTCTGCACCTCTTTTACCTCTTTCTGAACCTCTCTTGCCTTAGTCTGCACACCTGTTCCCTCTTTCTGCACCCCTTTTGCCTGTTTCTGCACTTCTCTTGCTTCTTGCTACACCCCTTTTACATCTTGCTGTAACCCTCTTGCCTCGTTGTGCACCTATCCTGCCTCTTTCTGCACCTCTCTTTCCTTTTACTGCACTTCTCTTGCATCCTTCATCTCCTCTGTTGCCTCTTTCTTCACCCCGATTGCCTCTTTCTGCACCCCTCTTGCCTCTTTTTGAAACCCCTGTTCCTTCATTATACACTTCTGTTGCTTCTTTCTGCATCTCTCTTGCTTCTTTCTGCACCCCTCTTGCCTCTTTCTGTACCCTTCTTCCCTCTGTGTGCATCACTCTTGCCTCTTTCTGCAACCCTCTTGCCGAACCTCTCTTGCTTCTTTCTACACCCTTCTTCCCTTTTCCTGCACCTATCTTGCCTCTTTCTGTACCTCTGTTACCTCTTTCTGCAGTACTCTTGCCTCTTTATGCACCCTCTTCCCTCTTTATGTACCTCTTTTGCTTCTTTCTGCACTTCTCTTGCCTCATTCTGCACCCCTCTTGCCTCTTTCTGCAACTCTGTTGGTTCTTTCTGCACTGCTCTTGTCTGCACCTCTTTTGCAAATTTCTGTATCCCTCTTGCCTCTTTCTGCACCCCGTTCCCTCTTTCTGCACCTTTATTACCTGCTTCTGCACCTCTCTTGCCTCTTTCTGCACCTCTGTTGCTTCTTTCTGCACTTCTCTTGCCTCTTTCTGCACCCCTCTTGCCTCTTTCTACACCCCTGTTCCTTCAGTCTGCACTTCTCTTGCATCTTTTTGCATCTCTCTTGCTTCTTTCTGCACCCCTCTTGCCTCTTTCTGCACCTCTGTTGCCTCTTTCTGCACTTCTCTTGCCTCCTTCTGCTCCTCTGTTGCCTCTTTCTGTCACCTCTATTACCTCTTTCTGCACCCCTCTTGCCTCTTTCTGCACACCTGTTGCCTTCTTTCTGCACCTCTGTTGCTTCTTTCTGCATCTCTCTTGCTTCTTTCTGCACCCACTTTGCCTCTTTCTGCATCCTTCTTGCCTCTATGTGCATCTGTCTTGCCTCTTTCTGCACCCCTATTGCCTCTTTCTGCACCTCGCTTGCAACTTTCTGTATCCCTCTTTGCCTCTTTCTGCACCTCTGTTGCCTCTTTCTGCACCTTCTCTTGCCTGCTTTCTGCACCTCTCTTGCTTCTTTCTGCACCCCTCTTGCCTCTTTCTGTACCCCTCTTGCCTCTTTGTGCACCTCTCCTGCCTCTTTCTGCACACTTCTTCTTCCCTTTTTCTGCACCTGTCTTACCTCTTTCAGCAACTCTGTTGCCTCTTTCTGCAGTTCTCTTGCCTTTCTGCACCCTCTTCACTTTTTATGTAACTCTTTTGCTTCTTCTGCACTTCTCTAGCCTCTTTCTGCACCACCCTTGCCTCTTTCTGCACCTCTGTTGGTTCTTCCTGCACTGCTCTTGTTTCTTTCTGCACCTCTATTGCAAATTTCTGTATCCCTCTTGCCTCTTTCTGCACCCCTGTTCCCTCTTTCTGCACCTCTTGTTGCCTCTTGTCTGCATCTCTCTTGCTTCTTTCTACACCTCTCTTGCCTCTTTCTACACCCCTGCTTGCCTCTTTCTGCACTCCTCTTGCTTCTTTCTGCACCTCTCTTGCAAATTTCTGTATCCCTCTTGCCTCTTTCTGCACTTCTCTTGCTTCTTTCTGTACCCTCTTGCCTCCTTCTGTACCCTCTTGCCTCTTTGTGCACCACTCCTGTCTCTTTCTGTACACTTTATCCCTTTTTCTGCACCTGTCTTACCTCTTTCTGCAATTCTCTTGCCTCTTTCTGCACCCTCTTCCCTTTTTCTGTAACTCTTTTGCTTCTTTCTGCACTTCTCTAGCCTCTTTCTGCACCACCCTTGCCTCTTTCTGCACCTCTGTTTGTTCTTCCTGCACTGCTCTTGTTTCTTTCTGCACCTTTCTTGCAAATTTCTGTATCCCTCTTGCCTCTTTCTGCACCCCTGTTCCCTCTTTCTGCACCTTTCTTGCCTGCTTCTGCACCTCCTCTGCCTCTTTCTGCACCATTCTCTTACCCTTTTCTGCAGTTCTCTTGCCTCTTTCTGCACCTCTTTTGCTTCTTTCTGCACTTCACTTGCCTCTTTCTGTACCCCTCCTGCCTCTTTCTGCACCTCTGTTGGTTCTTTCTGCACTACTCTTGCTTCTTTCTGCACCTCTGCTGCAAATTTCTGTATTCTCTTGCCTCTTTCTGCACCTCTTTTACCTCTTTCTGAACCTCTCTTGCCTTAATCTGCACACCTGTTCCCTCTTTCTGCACCCCTTTTGCCTGTTTCTGCACTTCTCTTGCTTCTTTCTACACCCCTTTTACAACTTTCTGTAACCCTCTTGCCTCTTTGTGCACCTATCCTGCCTCTTTCTGCACCTCTCTTTCCTTTTACTGCACTTCTCTTGCATCCTTCATCTCCTCTGTTGCCTCTTTCTTCACCCCGATTGCCTCTTTCTGCACCCCTCTTGCCTCTTTTTGCAACCCCTGTTCCTTCATTATACACTTCTGTTGCTTCTTTCTGCATCTCTCTTGCTTCTTTCTGCACCCCTCTTGCCTCTTTCTGTACCCTTCTTCCCTCTGTGTGCATCACTCTTGCCTCTTTCTGCAACCCTCTTGCCGAACCTCTCTTGCTTCTTTCTACACCCTTCTTCCCTTTTCCTGCACCTATCTTGCCTCTTTCTGTACCTCTGTTACCTCTTTCTGCAGTACTCTTGCCTCTTTATGCACCCTCTTCCCTCTTTATGTACCTCTTTTGCTTCTTTCTGCACTTCTCTTGCCTCATTCTGCACCCTCTTGCCTCTTTCTGCAACTCTGTTGGTTCTTTCTGCACTGCTCTTGTCTGCACCTCTTTTGCAAATTTCTGTATCCCTCTTGCCTCTTTCTGCACCCCTGTTCCCTCTTTCTGCACCTTTATTACCTGCTTCTGCACCTCTCTTGCCTCTTTCTGCACCTCTGTTGCTTCTTTCTGCACTTCTCTTGCCTCTTTCTGCACCCCTCTTGCCTCTTTCTACACCCCTGTTCCTTCAGTCTGCACTTCTCTTGCATCTTTTTGCATCTCTCTTGCTTCTTTCTGCACCCCTCTTGCCTCTTTCTGCACCTCTGTTGCCTCTTTCTGCAGTTCTCTTGCCTCTTTCTGCACCCTCTTTCCTCTTTCTGTACCTCTGTTGCTTCTTTCTGCACTTCTCTTGCCTCTTTTTGCATCCCTCTTGCCTCTTTCTGCACCTCTGTTGGTTCTTTCTGCACTGCTCTTGCTTCTTTCTACACCCCTGTTACCTCTTTCTGCACCTTTCTTGACTGCTACTGCACCTATCTTGCCTCTTTCTGCACCTCAGTTGCTTCTTTATGCACCTCTCTTGCCTCTTTCTGCACCCCTCTTGCCTCTTTCAACACCTCTGTTGCTTCTTTCTGCACTTCTATTGCTTCTTTCTGCACTCCTATTACATCTTTCTGTACCCCTCTTGCATCTTTCTGCACCCCTCTTGCATCTTTCTGCACCTCTGTTGGTTCTTTCTGCACTGCTTTGGCTTCTTCCTGCACCTCTTTTGCAAATTTCTGCATCCCTCTTGCCTCTTTCTGCACCCCTCTTGCCTATTTCTGCACCTCTCTTGCCACAGTCTGCATACCTGTTCCCTCTTTATGTACCCCTTTTGCCTGTTTCTAAAAGTCTCTTGCCTCTTTCTGCACTTCTCTTGCCTCCTTCTGCACCTCCCTTGCCTCTTTCTGCACTTCTCTTGCTTCTTTCTGCACCCCTCTTGCCTCCTTCTGTACCCCTCTTGCCTCTTTGTGCACCACTCCTGTCTCTTTCTGTACACTTCATCCCTTTTTCTGCACCTGTCTTACCTCTTTCTGCAGTTCTCTTGCCTCTTTCTGCACCCTCTTCCCTTTTTCTGTAACTCTTTTGCTTCTTTCTGCACTTCTCTAGCCTCTTTCTGCACCACCCTTGCCTCTTTCTGCACCTCTGTTTGTTCTTCCTGCACTGCTCTTGTTTCTTTCTGCACCTTTCTTGCAAATTTCTGTATCCCTCTTGCCTCTTTCTGCACTTCTCTTGCTTCTTTCTGTACCCTCTTGCCTCCTTCTGTACCCCTCTTGCCTCTTTGTGCACCACTCCTGTCTCTTTCTGTACACTTTATCCCTTTTTCTGCACCTGTCTTACCTCTTTCTGCAGTTTTCTTGCCTCTTTCTGCACCCTCTTCCCTTTTTCTGTAACTCTTTTGCTTCTTTCTGCACTTCTCTAGCCTCTTTCTGCACCACCCTTGCCTCTTTCCGCACCTCTGTTTGTTCTTCCTGCACTGCTCTTGTTTCTTTCTGCACCTTTCTTTCAAATTTCTTTATCCCTCTTGCCTCTTTCTGCACCCCTGTTCCCTCTTTCTGCACCTTTCTTGCCTGCTTCTGCACCGCCTCTGCCTCTTTCTGCACCATTCTCTTACCCTTTTCTGCAGTTCTCTTACCTCTTTCTGCACCTCTTTTGCTTCTTTCTGCACTTCACTTGCCTCTTTCTGTACCCCTCTTGCCTCTTTCTGCACCTCTGTTGGTTCTTTCTGCACTACTCTTGCTTCTTTCTGCACCTCTGCTGCAAATTTCTGTATTCTCTTGCCTCTTTCTGCACCTCTTTTACCTCTTTCTGAACCTCTCTTGCCTTAATCTGCACACCTGTTCCCTCTTTCTGCACCCCTTTTGCCTGTTTCTGCACTTCTCTTGCTTCTTTCTACACCCCTTTTACATCTTTCTGTAACCCTCTTGCCTCTTTGTGCACCTATCCTGCCTCTTTCTGCACCTCTCTTTCCTTTTACTGCACTTCTCTTGCATCCTTCATCTCCTCTGTTGCCTCTTTCTGCACCCCTCTTGCCTCTTTTTGCAACCCCTGTTCCTTCATTATACACTTCTGTTGCTTCTTTCTGCATCTCTCTTGCTTCTTTCTGTGCCTCTTTCTGTACCCTTCTTCCCTCTGTGTGCATCACTCTTGCCTCTTTCTGCAACCCTCTTGCTGAACCTCTCTTGCTTCTTTCTATACCCTTCTTCCCTTTTCCTGCACCTATCTTGCCTCTTTCTGTACCTCTGTTACCTCTTTCTGCAGTACTCTTGCCTCTTTATGCACCCTCTTCCCTCTTTATGTACCTCTTTTGCTTCTTTCTGCACTTCTCTTGCCTCATTCTGCACCCCTCTTGCCTCTTTCTGCAACTCTGTTGGTTCTTTCTGCACTGCTCTTGTCTGCACCTCTTTTGCAAATTTCTTTATCCCTCTTCCCTCTTTCTGCACCCGTTCCCTCTTTCTGCACCTTTATTACCTGCTTCTGCACCTCTCTTGCCTCTTTCTGCACCTCTGTTGCTTCTTTCTGCACTTGTCTTGCCTCTTTCTGCACCCCTCTTGCCTCTTTCTACACCCCTGTTCCTTCATTCTGCACTTCTCTTGCATCTTTTTGCATCTCTCTTGCTTCTTTCTGCACCCCTCTTGCCTCTTTCTGCACCTCTGTTGCCTCTTTCTGCAGTTCTCTTGCCTCTTTCTGCACCCTCTTTCCTCTTTCTGCACTTCTATTGCTTCTTTCTGCACTCCTCTTGCCTCTTTCTGCATCCCTCTTGCCTCTTTCTGCACCTCTGTTGGTTCTTTCTGCACTGCTCTTGCTTCTTTCTGCACCCCTGTTGCCTCTTTCTGCACCTTTCTTGACTGCTACTGCACCTATCTTGCCTCTTTCTGCACGTCTCTTGCTTCTTTCTGCACCCATCTTGCCTCTTTCTGTACCCCTCCTTCCTCTTTTTGCACCTCTTTTGCATCTGTTTCCACCCCTGTTCCCTCTTTCTGCACCTCTTTTGCCTGTTTCTGCACCTCTCTTGCCTCTTTCTGCAGTTCTCTTGCCTCCTTCTGCTCCTCTGTTGCCTCTTTCTTTGTAGGAGAGTAGGATCTGCTTCACATGGGTACCCCCACTTTTTGCTGATGCGTCACTGTTTTTCGACTTTAGTCTGGCTGGGGCCCTGCTAATCAGAACCCCAGCCTAGCTGCTTCCTCTCTAAAATGGTTTCCATGTGCCTTAGGCACATCTCTGATTGGAATCTGGAGTGCCCTTATAAGTCCCTAGTATATGGTATACTATGTACCCAGGGCCTAGGTACCTCAGAGACCTACCAGGGGCTGCAGCATGTATTGTGCCACCCCTGGAAGGCCATCCAAAATGACACCACAGGTCTGCTACTGCAGCCTGGGTAAGGTGGTGCATGCACCCCTTACTGTGATATAGGTTACCTATGTCACTACATATGTACACACATATAAACCTATAAGTCACTCCTATGGCAGGCCTTATCAATCCTGAAGGCAGAGTGCTTGGTTCTTATGTGAGAGGGTGCCCCTGCATGAGCAGAGCCCCTCTGCAGCGTTCGGAGGCCCTTCTCTGATGCAGTTTGTAGTGCAGCGTGACCATAACTCTTAAGTGCATTATATCCTCGCGGTACAGTGCTAACTTTGGACTGGCTGCACCAAAACATGTCGTGTTTGGTGTAAAAAATCTTGGAATACTACCCCCCGCCAGTTCTGGTGGACGGGGTAGCATTCCACCCTTCTAGAGGGAGAGACATGTACACACCGGCCTGCCCGGTAACTTCTTTCCAGAGCCCTGGCATCACAAAATGGATGCCGCTGCCACAGACACGGGTCTGGCCTCCTGCTGCTGACTGAAACTCCGGCAGGGGAGGCCTGGACAATAGGTTTCCTGTCCAAGGGAGGTGTAACCACCTCCCCAGACAGGATGATGTGTATTGGGGCTGGGCGGGAGCACTCTCTGGTGCTTTGAAGTCCTGCACTGGGGGCACATTTGGTGTCCCTGTGCATACCCCAGTTCAAACCGGCTCAGGGGCTTCCAGCCCCTGCTCTGGCGCGAAACTGGACAAAGGGAAAGGGGTGTAACCACCCCTCTGCCCTGACCCTCCCATAGGTGGGTCCCCAGAGTATGTCCAACCCCCTAACTTGGTATAAGTATGGGACCCCTGTCCTTAGGACTTTAGATTTACCTGGACGAAACTCTGATACAGAATCCTGGACCTTCGACGCTCTACTTCAAGATTAGAGGACTGAAGAATCTCCCTTGGGGTCAAGGAGTGACTCCCTGCTTGGCAGGCACCTAAGAAGCAATTGTCCGGTCTGCATCGCTGAAGCTCCCGCTGGACGCCGAAGTCTTTGCATCACCAGAGGTGGATTTCCAGACTTCGCCGAGGCTGCCCTGAGTCCCCAGCAAAGCTGAGGCCCGTAGCTGTCGTGGGTAACGTGGAACCATGACCCCTGGACACCAAGCACATTTGCAAGTGCATCCTCTTCTGGGCCTCCCACGAAGTTGTGCTTTGGGCTTCGAGTAGCCCTCACCTCCAGCATCGACTGCACCGAAGATCACTGGCCTCCACGAGTGTCCTGTGAGCCAGCTCCAAGTGCGTCCACTCAAGGCTCCTTTGCGGTCGCTAGTCTGTTGGCTAGTGGGCCCTCCCGAAGGCAACTCTTCTTCTGCTTGGGCTTTCCTGCCAGACGTGCCCTGACTTACCCTCGCTGGGTGAGTCCCTCAGACCTTGCTGGTCTGCACCTCCGTCCTTCTTCTATTTCCATGAGACTTGCCGTTGCCAAGGCTTGTTGGGTCCAATCTGGTCGCCGATACCCCTGCAATTGACAGACATCATGGGACAGCTCGAATCCAGCTCCTGGTCATTGTTGACACCTCCTGGACCTCGTGGCTGAAGAGTCAAGACAACTGTCAACCTACCTGAAGCACCCGACATCGGTGGGCATCCGCTCATCGCCTTCCTGGTCACTGGCTAGTGACCCAGACTCTGTCCCCTCTGCTTTCAGGTTCTTCAGATCTTCGATCCACCTTTGGATCCACCCGAACACTTTCGACTTGGCCGCCAGCAGCACTTTGCAGCAGATCGCCATTGAAAACGACGACGAAACCCGACCCCGAAAGACACCTATGCACCCGGCTTCCCTGGGTGAGGTAACTCGAGTACTCCGGTGCTCCCGTGGGTATAGACTCTAGAACAACCTAGTTCTAAAGGGGTTTGCTCCAAGTCCTCCTCTAAGTGTCCCTTTTCTTTAAAACTCCAACCGCGACATTCCCCATAGAAGTCAACGGCGGTTCGCGGCTGTGTTCTCACACTGCACGCGTCCCCCGTGGGTCCCCTGTGTCACTACCTTGGGTGGTTCCTTGAGGGCCAAGCACTTCTACCGGCTCTAGGCCTTGTGTCTAGCTCAGTCGTGGTTCTTATACCACTTTATTGGTATATGGTTTGGTACGCCCCTAGGGCTCAAACGTGTATTTGTGCTATTACTGTTGATATCTAACTTATAACTTATGTACTTCGAACTCTAGCCTCATAAAGAGACTAGAGGGGTGTGTTTAGCAATAAATACATATATTTTGAATATATACCTGGTGTGGTCCTCTTTCATTTGGTCACTCAGGAGATTATAGACTGGTAAAACAAGCTGCTTTACATTCCTTCAAGACTTAGCCTGAAGGCTGCTCTCCATAGCTACCACTAGGATAGCTTTCAATAAAGGTTGTCTTTAACCTATCTCCAATAAGGGGTTGTTTGGACTGGTGCAAGGTGCCCACTATAATTAGTGGGCAGCATATACCAGGCCTACTTCTCACATTGGTGTGCAGCGTGTGGGATTCCAGCTTGCTATTGTTTTACCAGATAATCTCAATTGAATTGATCAACTGAAAACCACTAAGGGTACCTTAGGTACATATAAATCAAGCTTAGGATACAGTAAGTTCTACTGAACTTAGAGTTGTGTGTTAAGGGATAGCACACCCTTTCTACAACTCAAGAGAGTTTAGTAGGCCACACTAGAGTAGGTAGTGCATACACCACACCTCACTAGTAATGTCTTCAAAGCCAGGACCCAGTGAGTCCTTGCCAGAAGCCAGTGGGCTTCTTCCCTCCAAGTATGATAATCTCCCATTCTTGGAATTGAGAGCATTGTGCAATACTAGGAAGCTGAAGGCAGGCAAAAGTGCCAGCACCCAACACCTCAGGGAGGTGCTACTGTCAGATGATCTCAGCAGACCCCTAGGGTCTGAAGGGGTAGGCAGACAGGGTGGGGCAGAAGATGAGGAAGGGGCCAGGGGTGAAATCACCCAGGACCCCCTCTGAAACTGGCCAGGAAGGTGAAAATGACCTTGACCTGGAAAACCCAATTCCTCCTGTGGATGAGGAGGAGGATCAGAATGACCTCCCCTTTGTCCCCCCAGGAAGAATTGTGAGTGTGCCCAGAAGGCCTAGATCTCCTTCTCAGGAGTCTAACCACTCTGACACCTCAATAGGGACCTCTGTTTCCTCTCATAGGAGGGAATCCACTCATGAAAGGAAAGAGAGGCTGCTCAGATATGGAGAAGCTAAGTTGAGACTCAGAAGAGAGCAGTTGGCTATAGACAGGGAGTCCATAGAGCTTGAAAAGCAAAGAAAAAAGATGGGACTAGAGTCCCATGGTGGCAGCAATTTCCCCAGAGATAGGGAAAGGTCTTATGACCATAGAAACCTGAGCAAGATTGTCCCTCCCTACCAGAGTGGGGATGACATCCACAAATGGATAACTGCACAGGAGAGGGCCTGTAAAGTACAGAGGGTCCCTCAGGAGCAGTGGGCAGCAATCTTGTGGCTCTCGTTTGCAGACAAAGGTAGAGACAAGCTCCTCACTGTTAGAGAAGAGGATGCTGACAATTACAAAGTCTTGAAGAGTGCTCTGATTGATGGGTTTGGCCTAACAACTGAACAATACAGGTTAAAGTTCAGAGATACCCAAAAAGCACAGACTCAAGACTGGGTGGACTATGTGGATTGTTCTGCTAAGGCTCTGGAAGGTTGGTTATTGGGCAGTAAGGTATGTGACTTCACAGGATTGTACAATCTTATCATGAGGGAGCAGATTCTTAATAACTGTCAAAATCAGCTGTTGCATCAGTAGCTGGTGGACTCTGATCTGACCTCTCCCCAAGAATTGGGAAAGAAGGCAGACAAATGGGTCAGAACCAGGGTGAGGCAGAAGGTACAGAACCAAGGTGGTGACCCAAAGAAGCAAGATTCTAAGAACTCTGATAAGGGTGGGGAGAAGGGTAAAGACCAGAAGTCTTCACAAGGCCCCCAAAAATCTTCTTCAGGTGGGGATTCACAGTCTAACAAGGGAAAAGGCCAAAAGAAACCATGGTGCAAAGTCTGTAAGCAAAAGACACACTGGACCAGTGATTGCACCAAGTCCAAAGACTCTATTCCAGCCCCCACCAATGCCCCTAAGGCACCTGTTCCCCCTAGTGCAGTTACACTTGGTGGTGGGAGTACACAGGCCAAGGGTTTAGTAGGGTTGACCCTGGGTAAAGAGAGGAGCTCTGACCTAGTCAGAGAACTCACTCAGGCTGTCCTAGTCTGTGATGGAGGCATGGATGTGACCTCCTCTGTGAGTCCCAGTAATCTGGGCAAGTACAGACAACAGCCCTTAATCAATGGAAAAGAGGCTTTGGCATTTAGGGACACAGGGGCAAGTGTCACCATGGTGACACAAGACCTTGAGAATCCTGGGCAGATTATACTTGGTGAAATGTACCAAGTGACCAATGCTAGCAATGTCAGAACAGACCATACTCTGGCAGTTGTTAACTTCTCCTGGGGAGGGGTAACTGGCCTTAAGAAGGTTGTGGTGAGTGCAAACCTACCAGTGGAATGCTTGCTTGGCAATGATCTTGAAACTTCAGCTTGGGCAGAAGTGGAGCTCAGGACCCATGCAGAAATGCTGGGGATCCCTGCAGATGTGTTTGCTGTGACCAGGTCACAGAGCAAAATGTCTAACACTGAACAGGCCTTGGATTCTGAAATAATGGACCAAGTGCCATCCAAGAGGAGGAGTAGTAGGGTAAAGGCAGTGCCTTCCCCTTGGCTCATAAGGAAGATCAGTCTCTTGAGGGGGATGATCTCAGTCCTGAGGAAGGAACTGTCCCAGAGGAGCTTGAACCTGACCAGGTTGAGTTCTTGGGGACAGGGCCCTTCCAGGGCAGATCTGAGCCAGGAGCAGCAGAGCAGCCCCTCTCTTGAACCCCTCAGACAGCAAGCTGCTGCCGAGGCTGCTGTGAAAGCTAGGGGTCCCCATACAGTGTATTGGGATGATGGACTCTTGTACTCAGAGAGTAGAGACCCCAAGCCTGGTGCCAACAGGAGGTTGGTTATACCTCTGAAGTTCAGGGGCTTCCTATTGACCCTAGCCCATGACATTCCCTTAGCAGGTCACCTGGGCCAGAACAAGACTTGGGACAGAATTGTCCCTCACTTTCACTGGCCCCACATGTCTGAAGACACCAAGGAGTTTTGTCACTCCTGTGTAACCTGCCAGGCGAGTGGCAAGGCAGGTGGCAATACAAAGGCCCCCCTGATACCACTACCTGTGGTGGGGGTTCCCTTTGAAAGGGTGGGGATTGACATTGTTGGTCACATGGATCCCCAAACAGCATCTGGGCACAGGTTTATCCTGGTGGTAGTGGATCATGCCACCAGGTACCCAGAGGCTATACCCCTTAGGACCACTACAGCACCTGTGGTGGCAAGGGCCCTCCTGGGAATTTTCTCAAGAGTGGGCTTCCTAAGGAGGTTGTATCAGACAGGGGTGCCAACTTTATGTCTGGATACTTGAAAGCAATGTGGAAGGAGTGTGGAGTGACTTACAAGTTCACCACACCCTATCACCCACAATGCAATGGTTTAGTTGAGAGATTCAACAAAACCTTGAAGGGCATGATTAAAGGGCTCCCAGAGAAGCTTAGGCGTAGATGGGACATACTCTTGCCCTGCCTTTTATTTGCATACAGGGAGGTGCCTCAAAAGGGGTTGGCTACAGCCCTTTGAACTTTTGTTTGGTCACCCTGTCAGGGGACCATTGTGCTTGGTAAAGGAAGGATGGGAGTTACCTCTCAAGCCCCCAAAGCATGACATAGTGGACTATGTACTTGGTCTCTGCTCCAGGATGGCTGAATACATGAAAAAGGCAACTAAAAACCTTGAGGCTAGCCAGGAACTGCAAAAAGCCTGGCATGACCAAAGGCTGTACTGACTGTTTACCAGCCAGGATAGAAGGTGTGGGTATTGGAGCCAGTGGCCCCAGCAGCTCTCCAAGACAAATGGAGTGGACCCCATACCATTGTTGAACAGAAGGGTGAGGTTACCTATTTAGTAGACCTAGGAACACCCAGGAGTCCCCACAGGGTTCTCCATGTCAACAGACTGAAACCATATGTGGACAGGGCAGACATGGGCTTGCTCATGGCTACTGATGAGGGACAGGAGGAAGAGAGTGACCCACTCCCTGACCTGCTCTCACAGAACCCTGATGATGGGTCAGTGGACGGTGTAGCCTTGGCAGGCAGCCTCACTGCTCAGCAGCAAACTGATTGTAGACAAGTGCTCAATCAGTACAGACATATGTTCTCTCTGACTCCAAGTCAGACCACCTGGTGCACTCATGAAGTGGACACTGGGGACAGTCTGCCTATTAAAAATAAGATTTATAGGCAACCTGACCATGTCAGGGACTGTATCAGGACAGAAGTCCAGAAAATGTTGGATTTGGGAGTTATTGAACCCTCAGATAGCCCTTGGGCTAGTCCAGTGGTCCTTGTGCCAAAACCTCACACCAGTGGTGGGAAAAGAGAGATGAGGTTTTGTGTGGACTACAGGGGTCTCAATGCAGTCACTAGGACTGATGCCCATCCAATACCTAGGGCAGATGAGCTAATAGACACTTTGGCCTCAGCCAAGTATCTAAGCACATTTGACCTGACAGCTGGCTACTGGCAGATCAGACTAGCTGATGATGCAAAGCCAAAGACAGCATTCTCAACCCCTAGTGGGCATTATCAATTTGTGGTAATGCCCTTTGGTCTGAAGAATGCACCTGCCACTTTTCAGAGGTTGGTGAATACAGTCCTTACAGGTCTGAAGCCTATAGTGCAGCATATCTAGATGATATTGCTGTCTTTAGCTCCACCTGGGAGGATCACATGGTCCACCTCAGAAATGTTTTGCAGGCCCTGCAGAAAGCAGGCCTAACTATCAAGGCCACAAAGTGCCAGATAGGGCAGAGTCAGGTTGTGTACCTGGGCCACCTTGTGGGTGGAGGCCAGGTTCAACCATTGCAGAGCAAGATCCAGACCATCATGGACTGGACTGCTCCAACCACCCAGACTCAGGTGAGAGCCTTTTAGGCCTGACTGGGTACTATAGGAGATTTGTCAAGGGGTATGGATCAATAGTGACACCCCTGAATGACTTAACTTCCAAGAAAATGCCCAAAAGGTTCAGTGGACAGTTAGCTGTCAAAAGGCATTTGATGACCTGAAGCAGGCCATGTGCACTGCTCCCATTCTACAGAGTCCTGATTACTCCAAGAAGTTCATTGTCCAAACAGATGCATCTGAATTGGGGGTAGGGGCTGTACTGTCACAATTGAATGATGAAGGTCAGGATCAGCCAGTAGCTTTTATTAGCAGAAGGCTGACCCCTAGAGAGAAACGTTGGTCAGCCATAGAGAGGGAGGCCTTTGCTGTGGTTTGGGCTCTGAAGAAGTTGAGGCCATACTTGTTTGGTACTCACTTTCTTGTTCAAACAGACCACAAGCCCCTCCTATGGCTAAAACCAATGAAGGGTGAAAACCCCAAACTGCTTAGGTGGTCCATTTCCCTACAGGGGATGGACTTTACAGTGGAACATAGACCTGGGAGTAACCATGCCAATGCAGATGGACTCTCTAGGTACTTCCACTTAGAACATGAAGACTCAACTGGTCAAGGTTAGTTTAATGTCCCTACGTTTGGGGGGTTGTGTAGGAGAGTAGGATCTGCTTCACATGGGTACCCCCACTTTTGCTGATGCTTCACTGTTTTTCGACTTTAGTCTGGCTGGGGCCCTGCTAATCAGAACCCCAGCCTAGCTGCTTCCTCTCTAAAATGGTTTCCATGTGCCTTAGGCACATCTCTGATTGGAATCTGGAGTGCCCTTATAAGTCCCTAGTATATGATATACTATGTACCCAGGGCCTAGGTACCTCAGAGACCTACCAGGGGCTGCAGCATGTATTGTGCCACCCCTGGAAGGCCATCAATCAATCAATCACAGAATTTGTAGAGCGCACTACTTACCCGCGAGGGTCTCAAGGCGCTGGGGAGAGAAAAAGGGGGGGGTGCTGCTACTGGTCGAACAGCCAGGTCTTGAGTAGCCTCCTGAAGGTCAGCAGGTCTTGGGTCTGTCGTAGGCTTGGTGGAAGGGTGTTCCAGGTCTTGGCGGCGAGGTGTGAGAAGGATCTGCCGCCGGTGGTTGTTCTTCGAATGCGAGGGACGGTGGCGAGGGAGAGGTCGCTGGAGCGGAGCTGGCGGTTGGGGACGTAGAAGAAGAGTCGTCTGTTGA
The DNA here is from genome assembly GCA_963921515.1 of Calotriton arnoldi. Classification (NCBI taxonomy): domain Eukaryota; kingdom Metazoa; phylum Chordata; class Amphibia; order Caudata; family Salamandridae; genus Calotriton; species Calotriton arnoldi. The sequence continues at coordinate 531,791 of CAWUFW010009397.1, forward strand.
GGTAGGCTGGGCCAGTCTTGTGGAGTGCCTTGTGTGCGTGGATGAGGAGTTTGAAGGAGATTCTCCTGTCGACGGGGAGCCAGTGCAGGTTCCTCAGGTGGGGGGTGATGTGGCTGTGGCGTGGTACGTCAAGGATCAGGCGTGCGGAGGCGTTTTGTATGCGTTGCAGTCGCTTGATGAGCTTGGCCGGGGCTCCCGCGTAGAGGGCGTTCCCATAGTCAAGTCTGCTACTGACGAGGGCCTGGGTGACTGTTCTTCTTGTATCTGTCGGGATCCACCTGTAGATCTTGCGAAGCATGCGGAGGGTGTTGAAGCAGGAGGAGGAGACTGCATTGACTTGCTTGGCCATGGAGAGCGTTGAATCGAGGATGACTCCCAGGTTGCGTGCGTGGTCGGTGGGTGTCGGGGCTGCTCCCAGCGTCGTTGGCCACCAGGAGTCATCCCAGGCTGAGGGGTTGGAGCTGAGGATGAGGACCTCTGTCTTGGCCATGTTCAGCTTTAGTCGGCTGATCTTCATCCAATCGGCGACGGCCTTCATTCCTTCATGGAGATTGGATTTGGCGGCGAGGGGGTCCTTGGTGAGGGAGAGGATCAGTTGAGTGTCGTCGGCGTAGGAGATAATGTTGAGGTCGTGCTGTCTGGCGATGCGTGCGAGCGGGGCCATGTAGATGTTGAACAGTGTTGGGCTGAGGGAAGATCCCTGGGGTACGCCGCAGATGATCTCGGAGGCTTCGGATCGGAAAGGTGGGAGGCGGACTCTCTGGGTTCTGCCGTCGAGGAAGGAGGTGGTCCATTCCAGGGCCTTGTCTCGGATCCCTGCGTCGTGGAGGCGTGCGCGTAGAGTGCGGTGGCAGACAGTGTCGAAGGCGGCAGAGAGGTCCAGCAGGATGAGGGCTGCGGTCTCACCGTTGTCCAGCAGGGTCCTGATGTCGTCGGTGGCGGCGATGAGGGCAGTCTCGGTGCTGTGGTTGCTGCGGAACCCTGATTGGGATGGGTCCAGGATGCTGTTTTCTTCGAGGTATCGGGTTAGCTGTTTGTTGACGATCTTCTCGATGACCTTGGCTGGGAACGGAAGCAGGGAGATGGGCCGGAAGTTCTTGAGGTCTCTCGGGTCCGCCTTGGGTTTTTTGAGTAGGGCGTTGATCTCTGCGTGTTTCCAGCTCTCTGGGAAGGTCGCGGTCTCGAAGGAGAGATTGATAACGTTGCACAGGTGGGGTGCGATGGAGCTGCTGGCTTTGTTGAATATGTGGTGCGGGAAAGGGTCTGACGGGGAGCCAGAGTGTATTGTGCTCATGGTCTTGATGGTGTCATCGATGTTCACGCTGGCCCAGGCTGGCAAGGGGTCATGGTCAATGGTGTGCGGCGGGTCTGGTGTATCTATCTTAGTAGGGGCTGTCTGGGTGTTGAAGCTGTCGTGGATGTCGGCGATCTTGCGGTGGAAGAAGGTGGCGAGGGAATCGCACAGGGCTTGCGACGGTGGGATGTCGTTGGTGTTGGAGCTGGGGTTGGAGAGTTCCTTCACGATGTTGAAGAGCTCCTTGCTGTTGTGTGCGTTGTTGTCGAGGCGGTCTTTGAAGGAGATTCTCTTGGCGGACCTGATGAGGTGGTGGTGGTTACGGATGGCGTCTTTGTGGGCTGAGTGGCTGTCCGGTGTCTTATCACTGTGCCATTTCTTCTCTAGTTTCCGGCAGGTACGCTTGGAAGCTAGGAGTTCCGGGGTGAACCAGCTGGCTCTTTTGGTGGTGTCGCTGTAGGTGAGTTTTTTCAGCGGGGTGAGGGTGTTGGCACAGTCGTCTATCCATCGTCTGAGGTTGCAGGCAGCGTCGTCGGTGTTGGATGGGTCGGAGGGAGGGCTGAGAGCGAGGTTTGCCCGTAGTTGGTCTTCGGTGACTTTGCTCCAGCATCGGCGTGGGATCTGTTGGGTGCGGTGGTGTGTGGTGGGTTTCTGGAAGGTGAAGTGGATGCAGCAGTGGTCGGTCCAGAGGAGTTCCGTGGTGTGGCTGAAGGAGACGTGGGAGCTTGAGGAGAAGACGGGGTCGAGCGTGTGGCCGGCGGAATGAGTCGGTGTTGTGACGAGCTGTCTCAGTCCGAGGTTGGCGAGGTTGTCGATCAGGGTGGTGGAGTTGCTGTCGTTGTTGTTCTCCAGGTGAAAGTTCAGGTCTCCGAGGAGGATGTAGTCGGTAGAGGTCAGGGCGTGCGTGCTGATGAAGTCGGCGATGGAGTCGCTGAACTGCGGTCGGGGCCCAGGGGGTCTGTAGACAAGGGTGCCTCTAAGGGTGGTGTTGGGGTCCGTGTGGATATGGAAGTGCATGTGTTCGGCGGTGCAGAGAAAGTCGTCGGTGCTGGTCAAGACCCTGAAGGAGTTCTTGTTGGCGATGGCGATTCCTCCTCCTACTCCGTTGACGCGGTCTCTGCGGGTGATCTTATAGCCATCTGGGATGGCTATGGCGATGTCGGGTGCGGAGGAGTCGTTCATCCAGGTCTCTGTCAGGAAGGCGATGTCTGGTGATGATGTGTCGAGCAGGTCCCAGAGCTCGACGGTGTGTTTGCGTGCGGAGAGGGTGTTCAGTAGGATGCATCGGAGGTGGTTGAGGTCCTTCTTGGCGGGCGCTTCGGTGGCTCCGAGGCTGGTGTAGCTGCAGTTCCGGCAGGTGAAGGGGCCATGAGTGCGTTTCGGGGTGGCCTTGAAGCAGTTGTGTGTCCGTCTGGGGTTGAGAGCGTGGAGTGTGGTGGCATCGTAACGGCGTCGATCCTCGAGGCTGGAGCGGGGGGCGCGCGGCCCAGGGGTTCTGGCGCTGGGCGCGGTCCAGGCGCGGACGGGCGCAGACGGGCTTGCCTTAGGCGCGCCTTCGGCGCACCGGCGGCGCGGCCGCGCAGCGGCCGCCATATATGGGGAGGTGAGAGGGAGGAGCAGCTGGGAGGCGGGAGGCAGGGGCAGTGAATGGGCAGTCAGGGGGGCGGGGCCGCAGGGGACGCAGCGGCAGGAGTGGAGAGAGGCAACGGGGGGTACAGAAGGCAAAGTTGGGCACAGAAAAATGGGGGCACGAGGGGAAACAGAAGGCAAAATTGGGCACACAGAATGGGGGCACGAGGGGAAACAGAAGGCGAAAATGGACACACAGAATGGGGGCACAAGGGGAAACAGAAGGCAAAATTGGGCACACAGAATGGGGGCACAAGGGGAAACAGAAGGCAAAAATGGACACACAGAATGGGGGCACGAGGGGAAACAGAAGGCAAAATTGGGCACAAAAAATGGGGGCACGAGGGGAAACAGAAAGCAAAATGGACACACAAAATGGGGGCACGAGGGGAAACAGAAAGCAAAATGGACACAGGAAATGGGGGCACGAGGGGAAACAGAAGGCAAAACGGGCACCAAGGCAACAGCAGAGGGGCGAGCTTACCAGCAGCAGCAGCGGGCAGGACAACACAGGCGGAGCTGTGTGGCGGGGGAGCGACCTACCTGGCAAGGTCAAAATGACACCACAGGTCTGCTACTGCAGCCTGGGTAAGGTGGTGCATGCACCCCTTACTGTGATATAGGTTACCTATGTCACTACATATGTACACACATATAAACCTATAAGTCACTCCTATGGCAGGCCTTATCAATCCTGAAGGCAGAGTGCTTGGTTCTTATGTGAGAGGGTGCCCCTGCATGAGCAGAGCCCCTCTGCAGCATTCGGAGGCCCTTCTCTGATGCTGTTTTTAGTGCAGCCTGACCATATACTCTTAAGTGCATTATATCCTCGCGGTACAATGCTAACTTTGGACTGGCTGCACCAAAACATGTCGTGTTTGGTGTCAAACATCTTGGAATACTACCCCCCTGCCAGTTCTGGTGGAGGGGGTAGCATTCCACCCTTCTAGAGGGAGAGACATGTACACACCAGCCTTCCCGGTAACTTCTTTCCAGAGCCCTGGCATCACAAAATGGATGCCACTGCCACAGACATGGGTCTGGCCTCCTGCTGCTGACTGAAACTCTGGCAGGGGAGGCATGGACAATAGGTTTCCTGTCCAAGGGAGGTGTAACCACCTCCCCAGACAGGATGATGTGTATTGGGGCTGGGCAGGAGCACTCTCTGGTGCTTTGAAGTCCTGCACTGGGGGCACATTTGGTGTCCCTGTGCATACCCCAGTTCAAACCGGCTCAGGGGCTTCCAGCCCCTGCTCTGGCGCGAAACTGGACAAAGGGAAAGGGGTGTAACCACCCCTCTGCCCTGACCCTCCCATAGGTGGGTCCCCAGAGTATGTCCAACCCCCTAACTTGGTATAAGTATGGGACCCCTGTCCTTAGGACTTTAGATTTACATGGACAAAACTCTGATACAGAATCCTGGACCTTCGATGCTCTACTTCAAGATTAGAGGACTGAAGAATCTCCTGTGGGGTCAAGGAGTGACTCCCCTGCTTGGCAGGCACCTAAGAAGCAATTGTCCGGTCTGCATCGCTGAAGCTCCCGCCGGACGCCGAAGTCTTTGCATCACCAGAGATGGATTTCCAGACTTCCCCGAGGCTGTCCTGAGTCCCCAGCAAAGCTGAGGCCCGTAGCTGTTGTGGGTTATGTGGAACCGTGACCCCTGGACACCGAGCACATTTGCAAGTGCATCCTCTTCTGGGCCTCTCACGAAGTTGTGCTTTGGGCTCTGAGTAGCCCTTGCGTCCAGCATCGACTTCTCAGAAGATCACTGGCCTCCACTCCACGAGTGTCCTGTGAGCCAGCTCCAAGTGTGTCCACTCGAGGCTCCTTTGCGGTTGCTTGTCCGTTGGCTAGTGGGCCCTCCCGAAGGCAACTCTTCTTCTGCTTGGGCTTTCCTGGTTGCTCCAGTTGAGCCCTGACTTACCCTCACTGGGTGAGTCCCTCAGACCTTGCTGGTCTGCACCACCGTCCTTCTTCTATTTCCACAAGACTTGCCGTTGCCAAGGCTTGTTGGGTCCAATCCGGTTGCCGACACCCCTGTAATCGACAAACCTCGTGGGACAGCTCGAATCCAGCTCCTGGTCATTGTTGACGCCTCCTGAACCTCGTGGCTGAAGAGTCAAGATGACCATCAACCTACCTGAAGCACCCGACATCAGTGGGCATCCGCTCATTGCCTTCCTGGTCACTGGCTAGTGACCCAGACTCTGTCCCCTCTGCTTTCAGGTTCTTCAGATCTTTGATCCACCTTTGGATCCACCCGAACACTTTCGACTTGGCCGCCAGCAGCACTTTGCAGCAGATCGCCATTGAAAACGACGACGGAACCCGACCCCGAAAGACACCTATGCACCCGGTTTCCCTGGGTGAGGTAACTCGAGTACTCCGGTGCTCCCGTGGGTATAGACTCTAGAACAACCTAGTTCTAAAGGGGTTTGCTCCAAGTCCTCCTCTAAGTGTCCCTTTTCTTTAAAACTCCAACCGCGACATTCCCCATAGAAGTCAACGGCGGTTTGCGGCTGTGTTCTCACACTGCATGCGTCCCCCATGGGTCCCCTGTGTCACTACCTTGGGTGGTTCCTTGAGGGCCAAGCACTTCTACCGGCTCTAGGCCTTGTGTCTAGCTCAGTCGTGGTTCTTATACCACTTTATTGGTATATGGTTTGGTACGCCCTTAGGGCTCAAACGTGTATTTGTGCTATTACTGTTGATATCTAACTTATAACTTATGTACTTCGAACTCTAGCCTCATAAAGAGACTTGAGGGGTGTGTTTAGCAATAAATACATATATTTTGAATATATACCTGGTGTGGTCCTCTTTCATTTGGTCACTCAGGAGATTATAGACTGGTAAAACAAGCTGCTTTACATTCCTTCAAGACTTAGCCTGAAGGCTGCTCTCCATAGCTACCACTAGGATAGCTTTCAATAAAGGTTGTCTTTAACCTATCTCCAATAAGGGGTTGTTTGGACTGGTGCAAGGTGCCCACTATAATTAGTGGACAGCATATACCAGGCCAACTTCTCACATTCTTCTACCCCTCTTGCCTATTTCTGCACCCCTCTTGCCTCTTTCTGTACCCCATTGCTTCATTCTGCACTTCTGTTGCTTCTTTCTGCACCTCTCTTGCTTCTTTCAGCATCCCTCTTGCCTCTTTCTGCACCCTTCTTCCCTCTTTGTGCATCTCTCTTGCCTCTTTCTGCACCTCTCTTGCCTCTTTCTGCACCCCTCTTGCCTCTTTTTGCACCTCTCTTGCTTCTTTCTGCACCCTTCTTCCCTTTTCCTGCACCTGTCTTGCCTCTTTCTGCACCTCTGTTGCCTCTTTCTGCAGTGCTCTTGCCTCTTTCTACACCCTCCTACCTCTTTCTGTACCTCTTTTGGTTCTTTCTGCACTTCTCTTGCATCTTTCTGCACCCTTCTTGCTTCTTTATGCACCTCTGTTGCTTCTTTCTGCACCCCTCTTGCCTCTTTCTGCACCCCTCTTCCCTCTTTCTGCACTTCTCTTGCCTCTGTCTGCACCCCTGTTCCCTCTTTCTGCACTTCTTTTGCCTGTGTCTGCAACTCTCTTGCCTCTTCTTGCAGTTTTATTGCCTCCTTCTGCACCTCTGTTGCCTCTTTCTGCACCCCTCTTGCATCTTTCTGCACCCATCTTGCCTCTTTCTGCACCCCTATTGGTTCATTGTGAACTTTTCTTGCTTCTTTCTGCACCTCTCTTGCTTCTTTCTGCACCCCTCTTGCCTCTTTCTGCATCCTTCTTCCCTCTTTGTGCATCTCTCTTGCCTCTTTCTGTACCTCTCTTGCCTCTTTCTGCACCTATCTTACTTCTTTCTGCACCTTTCTTCCCTTTTTCTGCACCTGTCTTGCCTCTTTCTGCACCTCTGTTGGTTGTTTCTGCACTGCTCTTGCTTCTTTCTACACCTCTCTTGTAAATTTCTATATCACTACTGTGAGAAGTTGGCCTGGTATATGCTGTTCACTAATTAAAGTGGACACCTTGCACCAGGGCAAATCGACTCTTATGGTAGATAGGTTTAAGACAACCTTTTAAAGAAAGCTATCCTAGTGGTAGCTGTGGAGAGCAGCCTTCAGGCTAAGTCTCGGAGGAATGTAAAGCAGCTTGTTTTACCATATAATCTCTTGAATCACCAAATGAAAAGACACCACACAGGTATATATATCAAATATATATGTATTTATTTCTAAATAACTCTCTACTAATCTCTTTATGAGATTAGAAGACAAACATATGCACAAATCAACGTTTCACAATAAGTTAAGCACAAAATATGGCTGGGGCCCTAGGGGCGTACCAGACCATATACTAAGTAAGAGACTTAGAAACAACGACTTGCAGGGAGACAAGGCCTAGGGCCTTCAGAAGTGCTGGGGCCTCACGAAACCACCCAAGGCAGGTAAGTAAAGGACCCACGGGGACGCGTGCAGTGTGGATACACAGGCGCGAATCGCCGTTAACTTCAATGGGGCAAGTCGCGGTTGGAAATAAAGAGTTTTAGGATACTTCTATAGAACCTACAAGCAAGTCACTTACAGGGTAAGTAGTTCTAGGGCCCACACCCACAGGAGCACCATAGTGCTGGAGTTACCTCACCCAGGGAAGCCGGGTGCACAGGTGTCCTTTGGTGTCGGGTCGCGGCGTCGTTTTCAATGGCGAACAAAGAAGACTTGCTGCTTGCGGGAGCGGAAGAAGTGTCCGGTGGAATCCAAGCCTGGATTCTGAAGAAGGATGACCTGAAAGCAGAGGGGACAGTGTTCAAAGTCACTTGGCAGTGACCCGGGGCAAGGAAGATGGATGCCCACCGTCGTCGGTCGCTTCAGGTCGGTTGCGGGTGCCTTGACTCTTCAGCCACGTGGTCCAGGAGGCGTCGACGACGACCAGGAGCTGGATTCGGTGTGTCCCTCGACGTCTGCAGCTGACTGCGGTGTCGGCAACTCGATCGGAGCCAACAAGCCTTGGCAGCCGCAAGTCTTGGGGAGATGGAGAAAAGTCGATGGCGCAGACCAGCAAGGTCTGTGGAACTCACCCAGCAAAGGTAAGTCAGGGCAGGCCTGGAGCAACCAGGGAAGCCCTTTGGTTTCTTTAAGAAGTCTTCTGGGGACCCACAAGCCGGCGGGCAAGGGATCGCAAAGACACCTCGGGCGGAATCACTCAACAGGGGCCCACGGTCACTCGGGACGGTGTAGGCCTCTGATCTTCGGAGGGGTTCCTGCTGGAGGTCAGGACCACACGTGGTCCAAAGCACAGGTTCGTAGAACGTTGTGAAGGGGTTGCACTCGACAATAGTGCACGGTACCCAGGGGTCGCGGTTTCTCGTTACTCGTGGGGTCCACTTGCCTCAGCTTCACTAGGGACTCACGATGGCCTGGGAGAAGTCAGGAAATCCACTTCTTGGGCTGCAGGGACTTCGGACTCCAGCGGGAGCGGCATAGTTTGCGACCGTCGTTGTCGTTTTTGGTGCCTGCCAAGCAGGGGAGTCACTCCTTGACTCCAAGGGAGATTCTTCTGTCTTCCAAAGGTAGTGGAACGTCGAAGGGCCAGGATTCTTCTGTAGAGCGTCGTCCAGGGGTTATCTGCTTTGCAATGGCAAGGTTCCCCCTCTTATACTAAAAAGAGGGGATGGACTAGCTCTATGACCCCACCTATGGGAGGGTCAAGGGAGGGGGTGGCTACACCCACTTCCCTTGTCCAGTTTCGCGCCAGAGCAGGGGCAGGTAGCCCCTGAGCTGGTTTGAACTGGCGTATGCACAGAGGAGCCTTCTGCTCCCCAGTGCAGGACTTCAAAGCACTCTAAGAGTGCACCCACCCAGCCCCAATACACTAAACCCTGTCTGGAAGGTGGTTACACCTCCCTGTGACAGGATGCCTATTGTTGGGCTTCCTCCACTGCGAGTTTCGGTCATCAGCAGGAGGGCAGCCCAGTGTTCTGTGACTGGTGGCATCCATTTTGTGATGCCAGGGCTCTTTAGGATTCTACCGCGTTTCCACAGCAGGTACATGTCTTATCCCTCTAGAAGGGTGGAATGCTACCCCCGCCGCCAAGATTGGCGGGGGGTAGTATTCCAAGATGTTTGACACCAAACACGACATGTTTTGATGCAGCCATTCCAAAGTTAGCATTTACCGCGAGGATATAATGCACTTAATAGTATATGGTTTAACCGCATCCACAAACAGCACCAGAGAATAGACTCTGAGAGCTGCAGAGGGGCCCTGCTCAGGCAGAGGCACCCCCTCACATAGAAGCCAAGCACCCTGCCCTCAGGATTGATAGGGCCTGCCTTAGGGGTGACTGATAGGTTTATATGTGTGTGCAGGAGAGATATAGGAAACCTATATCTCAGTGAGGGGTGCTAGCACCACCTCACCCAGGCTGCAGTAGCAGGCCTGTGGTGTCAGATTTAGACTGCTTCCCAGGGGTGGCATAACACATGCTGCAGCCCCTGGGAGGCCTGTGAAGTACCTATGCCCTTGGCACCTAAGGTACCATATACGAGGGTCTCATAAGGCACCACAGTATCCAATCACTAGTGCACCTAGAGTGCACTCCATGTCGTTTAGAGAGAACAGAGAGGCTGGGGCCCTGATTGGCAGGGACCCAGCCAGACTATAGCCAGAAACCAGTGCTAACATCAGAAAAAAAGTGGGGGCAACATAAGAGGCAGATCCTACTCTCCTACAACTACTGCCTCTCTCTGCACCCCTGTTACCTCTTTCTGCAACTTTCTTGTCTGCTTAAGCACCTATTTTGCCTCTTTCTGCACCTCTGTTGCTTCTTTCTGCACCTCTCTTGCCTCTTTCTGTACCCCTCCTTCCTCTTTTTGCACCTCTTGTGCATCTGTTTCCACCCCTGTTCCCTCTTTCTGCACCTCTTTTGCCTGTTTCTGCACCTCTCTTGCCTCTTTCTGCAGTTCTCTTGCCTCCTTCTGCTCCTCTGTTGCATCTTTCTTCTACCCCTCTTGCCTATTTCTGCACCCCTCTTGCCTCTTTCTGTACCCCATTGATTCATTCTGCACTTCTGTTGCTTCTTTCTGCACCTCTCTTGCTTCTTTCAGCACCCCTCTTGCCTCTTTCTGCACCCTTCTTCCCTCTTTGTGCATCTCTCTTGCCTCTTTCTGCACCTCTCTTGCCTCTTTCTGCACCCCTCTTGCCTCTTTTTGCACCTCTCTTGCTTCTTTCTGCACCCTTCTTCCCTTTTCCTGCACCTGCCTTGCCTCTTTCTGCACCTCTGTTGCCTCTTTCTGCAGTGCTCTTCCCTCTTTCTACACCCTCCTACCTCTTTCTGTACCTCTTTTGCTTCTTTCTGCACTTCTCTTGCATCTTTCTGCGCCCTTCTTGCTTCTTTATGCACCTCTGTTGCTTCTTTCTGCACCCCTCTTGCCTCTTTCTGCACCCCTCTTCCCTCTTTCTGCACTTCTCTTGCCTCTGTCTGCACCCCTGTTCCCTCTTTCTGCACTTCTTTTGCCTGTGTCTGCAACTCTCTTGCCTCTTCCTGCAGTTTTATTGCCTCCTTCTGCACCTCTGTTGCCTCTTTCTGCACCCCTCTTGCGTCTTTCTGCACCCATCTTGCTTCTTTCTGCACCCCTGTTGGTTCATTGTGCACTTTTCTTGCTTCTTTCTGCACCTCTCTTGCTTCTTTCTGCACCCCTCTTGCCTCTTTCTGCATCCTTCTTCCCTCTTTGTGCATCTCTCTTGCCTCTTTCTGTACCTCTCTTGCCTCTTTCTGCACCTATCTTACTTCTTTCTGCACCTTTCTTCCCTTTTTCTGCACCTGTCTTGCCTCTTTCTGCACCTCTGTTGGTTGTTTCTGCACTGCTCTTGCTTTCTACACCTCTCTTGTAAATTTCTATATCACTCCTGCCTCTCTCTGCACCCCTGTTACCTCTTTCTGCACCTTTCTTGTCTGCTTATGCACCTATTTTGCCTCTTTCTGCACCTCTGTTGCTTCTTTCTGCACCTCTCTTGCCTCTTTCTGTACCCCTCTTACATCTTTCTGTTCCCCTCTTGCCTATTTCTGCACCTCTCTTGTCTCAGTCTGCATACCTGTACCCTCTTTCTACACCCCATTTGCCTGTTTCTGCAAGTCTCTTGCCTATTTCTGCACTTTTCTTGCCTCTGTCTGCACCCCTGTTCCCTCTTTCTGCACTTCTTTTGCCTGTGTCTGCAACTCTCTTGCCTCTTCCTGCAGTTTTATTGCCTCCTTCTGCACCTCTGTTGCCTCTTTCTGCACCCCTCTTGCATCTTTCTGCACCCATCTTGCCTCTTTCTGCACCCCTGTTGGTTCATTGTGAACTTTTCTTGCTTCTTTCTGCACCTCTCTTGCTTCTTTCTGCACCCCTCTTGCCTCTTTCTGCATCCTTCTTCCCTCTTTGTGCATCTCTCTTGCCTCTTTCTGTACCTCTCTTGCCTCTTTCTGGACCTATCTTACTTCTTTCTGCACCTTTCTTCCCTTTTTCTGCACCTATCTTGCCTCTTTCTGCACCTCTGTTGGTTGTTTCTGCACTGCTCTTGCTTCTTTCTACACCTCTCTTGTAAATTTCTATATCACTCCTGCCTCTCTCTGCACCCCTGTTACCTCTTTCTGCAACTTTCTTGTCTGCTTAAGCACCTATTTTGCCTCTTTCTGCACCTCTGTTGCTTCTTTTTGCACCTCTCTTGCCTCTTTCTGTACCCCTCCTTCCTCTTTTTGCACCTCTTTTGCATCTGTTTCCACCCCTGTTCCCTCTTTCTGCACCTCTTTTGCCTGTTTCTGCACCTCTCTTGCCTCTTTCTGCAGTTCTCTTGCCTCCTTCTGCTCCTCTGTTGCCTCTTTCTTCTACCCCTCTTGCCTATTTCTGCACCCCTCTTGCCTCTTTCTGTACCCCATTGCTTCATTCTGCACTTCTGTTGCTTCTTTCTGCACCTCTCTTGCTTCTTTCAGCATCCCTCTTGCCTCTTTCTGCACCCTTCTTCCCTCTTTGTGCATCTCTCTTGCCTCTTTCTACACATCTCTTGCCTCTTTCTGCACCCCTCTTGCCTCTTTTTGCACCTCTCTTGATTCTTTCTGCACCCTTCTTCCCTTTTCCTGCACCTGTCTTGCCTCTTTCTGCACCTCTGTTGCCTCTTTCTGCAGTGCTCTTGCCTCTTTCTACACCCTCCTACCTCTTTCTGTACCTCTTTTGCTTCTTTCTGCACTTCTCTTGCATCTTTCTGCGCCCTTCTTGCTTCTTTATGCACCTCTGTTGCTTCTTTCTGCACCCCTCATGCCTCTTTCTGTACCCCTCTTCCCTCTTTCTGCACTTCTCTTGCCTCTGTCTGCAACCCTGTTCCCTCTTTCTGCACTTCTTTTGCCTGTGTCTGCAACTCTCTTGCCTCTTCCTGCAGTTTTATTGCCTCCTTCTGCACCTCTGTTGCCTCTTTCTGCACCCCTCTTGCGTCTTTCTGCACCCATCTTGCCTCTTTCTGCACCCCTGTTGGTTCATTGTGCACTTTTATTGCTTCTTTCTGCACCTCTCTTGCTTCTTTCTGCACCCCTCTTGCCTCTTTCTGCATCCTTCTTCCCTCTTTGTGCAGCTATCTTGCCTCTTTCTGTACCTCTCTTGCCTCTTTCTGCACCTATCTTACTTCTTTCTGCACCTTTCTTCCCTTTTTCTGCACCTGTCTTGCCTCTTTCTGCACCTCTGTTGGTTGTTTCTGCACTGCTCTTGCTTCTTTCTACACCTCTCTTGTAAATTTCTATATCACTCCTGCCTCTCTCTGCACCCCTGTTACCTCTTTCTGCACCTTTCTTGTCTGCTTATGCACCTATTTTGCCTCTTTCTGCACCTCTGTTGCTTCTTTCTGCACCTCTCTTGCCTCTTTCTGTACCCCTCTTACATCTTTCTGTACCCCTCTTGCCTATTTCTGCACCTCTCTTGTCTCATTATGCATACCTGTTCCCTCTTTCTACACCCCTTTTGCCTGTTTCTGCAAGTCTCTTGCCTCTTTCTGCACTTTTCTTGCCTCCTTCTGCACCTCACTTGCCTCTTTCTGCACTTCTCTTGCTTCTTTCTGCACCTGTCTTGCTTCTTTCTGTACCCTTCTTTCCCTTTTTTCTGCACATCTCTTGCCTCTTTCTGAACCTCTCTTGCCTCTTTCAGCACATCTCTTCGTTCTTTCTGCACTTCTCTTGACTCTTTCTGTACCCCTCTTGTCACTTTCAGCACCTCTGTTTGTTCTTTCTGCCCTGCTCTTGCTTCTTTCTGCATCCTTCTTCCCTCTTTGTGCAGCTATCTTGCCTCTTTCTGTACCTCTCTTGCCTCTTTCTGCACCTATCTTACTTCTTTCTGCACCTTTCTTCCCTTTTTCTGCACCTGTCTTGCCTCTTTCTGCACCTCTGTTGGTTGTTTCTGCACTGCTCTTGCTTCTTTCTACACCTCTCTTGTAAATTTCTATATCACTCCTGCCTCTCTCTGCACCCCTGTTACCTCTTTCTGCACCTTTCTTGTCTGCTTATGCACCTATTTTGCGTCTTTCTGCACCTCTGTTGCTTCTTTCTGCACCTCTCTTGCCTCTTTCTGTACCCCTCTTACATCTTTCTGTACCCCTCTTGCCTATTTCTGCACCTCTCTTGTCTCATTATGCATACCTGTTCCCTCTTTCTACACCCCTTTTGCCTGTTTCTGCAAGTCTCTTGCCTCTTTCTGCACTTTTCTTGCCTCCTTCTGCACCTCACTTGCCTCTTTCTGCACTTCTCTTGCTTCTTTCTGCACCTGTCTTGCTTCTTTCTGTACCCTTCTTTCCCTTTTTTCTGCACATCTCTTGCCTCTTTCTGAACCTCTCTTGCCTCTTTCAGCACATCTCTTCGTTCTTCCTGCACTTCTCTTGACTCTTTCTGTACCCCTCTTGTCACTTTCAGCACCTCTGTTTGTTCTTTCTGCCCTGCTCTTGCTTCTTTCTGCGCCTCTCTTGCACATTTCTGTACCCCTCTTCCCTCATTCTGCACTTCTCTTGCATCTGTCTCCACCCCTGTTCCCTCTTTCTGTACCTCTTTTGCCTGTTTCTATAAATCTCTTCCCTCTTTCTGCAGTTCTCTTGCCTCCTTCTGCTCCTCTGTTGCCTCTTTCTGCACCCCTCTTGCTCCTTTCTGTACCCCTGTTCCTTCATTCTGCACTTCTGTTGCTTCTTTCTGTACCTCTCTTGCTTCTTTCTGCACCCCACTTGCCTCTTTCTGCACCCTTCTTCCCTCTTTCTGCATCTCTCTTGCCTCTTTCTGCACCCCTCTTGCTGTACCTCTCTTGCTTCTTTCTACACCATTCTTCCCTTTTCCTGCACCTGTCTTACTGCTTTCTGCACTTCTGTTGCCTCTTTCTGCAGTTCTCTTGCCTCTTTCTGCACCCTCTTCCCTCTTTCTGTACCTCTTTTGCTTATTTCTGCACCCCTCTTGCCTCTTTCTGCACCTCTGCTGGTTCTTTCTTCACTGCTCTTGCTTCTTTTTGCACCTCTCTTGCAAATTTCTGCACCCCTCTTGACTCTTTCTGCACCCCTCTTCCTGCACTTCTCTTGCCTCTGTCTGCAGCCCTGTTGCCTCTTTCTGCAGTGCTCTTGCCTCTTTCTGTGCCCTCATCCCTCTTTCTGTACCTCATTTGCTTCTTTATGCACTTCTCTTGCATCTTTCTGCACCCGTCTTGCCTCTTTCTGCACCTTTGTTGGTTCTTTCTGCACTGCTCCTGCTTCTTTATGCACCTCTGTTTCCTCTTTCTGCACCCCTCTTCCCTCTTTCTGCACTTCTCTTGCCTCTGTCTGCACGCCTGTTCCCTCTTTCTGCACCTCTTTTGCCTGTGTCTGCAACTCTCTTGCCTCTTCCTGCAGTTTTATTTCCTCCTTCTGCACCTCTGTTGCCTCTTTCTGCACCCGTCTTGCATCTTTCTGCACCCCTGTTGCCAAATTGTGCACTTTTCTTGCTTCTTTCTGCACCTCTCTTGCTTCTTTCTGCACCCCTCTTGCCTCTTTCTGCACCTTGTTTCCCTCTTTGTACATCTCTCTTGCCTCTTTCTGTACCTCTCTTGCCTCTTTCTGAACCTATCTTGCTTCTTTCTGCACCTTTCTTCCGTTTTCCTGCACCTATCTTTCCTCTTTCTGCACCTCTGTTGGTTCTTTCTGCACTGCTCTTGCTTCTTTCTGCACCTCTCTTGCACATTTCTGTATCCCTCCTGCCTCTTTCTGCACCCCTGTTACCTCTTTCTGCACCTTTCTTGCCTGCTTCTGCACCTATCTTGCCTCTTTCTGCACCTCTGTTGCTTCTTTCTCCACCTCTCTTGCCTCTTTCTGCATCCCTCTTACATCTTTCTGTACCCCACTTGCCTATTTCTGCACCTCTCTTGTCTCAGTCTGCATACCTGTTCCCTCTTTCTGCACCCCTTATGCCTGTTTCTGCAAGTCTCTTGCCTCTTTCTGCACTTCTCTTGCCTCCTTCTGCACCTCACTTGCCTCTTTCTGCACTTCTCCTGCTTCTTTCTGCACCTGTCTTGCTTCTTTCTGCACCCATCTTCCCTTTTTCTGCACATCTCTTGCCTCTTTCTGAACCTCTCTTGCCTCTTTCAGCACATGTCTTCGTTCTTTCTGCACTTCTCTTGACTCTTTCTGTACCGCTCTTGTCACTTTCTGCACCTCTGTTGGTTCTTTCTGCCCTGCTCTTGCTTCTTTCTGTACCTCTCTTGCACATTTCTGTACACCTCTTCCCTCCTTCTGCACTTCTCTTGCATCTGTCTCCACCCCTTTTCCCTCTTTCTGTACCTCTTTTTCCTGTTTCTACAAATCTCTTCCCGCAGTTCTCTTGCCTCCTTCTGCTCCTCTGTTGCCTCTTTCTGCACCCCTCTTGCTCCTTTCTGTACCCCTGTTCCTTCATTCTGCACTTCTGATGCTTCTTTCTGCACCTCTCTTGCTTCTTTCTGCACCCCTCTTGCCTCTTTCTGCACCCTTCTTCCCTGTTTCTGCATCTCTCTTGCCTCTTTCTGCACCCCTCTTGCTGCACCTCTCTTGCTTCTTTCTGCACCGTTCTTCCCTTTTCCTGCACCTCTCTTACTGCTTTATGCACCTCTGTTGCCTCTTTCTGCAGTTCACTTGCCTCTTTCTGCACCCTCTTGCCTCTTTCTGTATCTCTTTTGCTTCTTTCTGCACCCCTCTTGACTCTTTCTGCACCCCTCTTCCTGCACTTCTCTTGCCTCTGTCTGCACCCTGTTGCCTCTTTCTGCAGTGCTCTTGCCTCTTTCTGCACCCCCATCCCTCTTTCTGTACCTCTTTTGCTTCTTTCTGCACTTCTCTTGCATCTTTCTGCACCCGTCTTGCCTCTTTCTCCACCTCTTTTGGTTCTTTCTGCACTGCTCTTGCTTCTTTATGCACCTCTGTTGCTTCTTTCTGCACCTCTCTTGCTTCTTTCTGCACCCCTCTTGCCTCTTTCTGCATCCTTCTTCCCTCTTTGTGCATCTATCTTGCCTCTTTCTGTACCTCTCTTGCCTCTTTCTGCACCTATCTTACTTCTTTCTGCACCTTTCTTCCCTTTTTCTGCATCTGTCTTGCCTCTTTCTGCACCTCTGTTGGTTGTTTCTGCACTGCTCTTGCTTCTTTCTACACCTCTCTTGTAAATTTCTATATCACTCCTGCCTCTCTCTGCACCCCTGTTACCGCTTTCTGCAACTTTCTTGTCTGCTTAAGCACCTATTTTGCCTCTTTCTGCACCTCTGTTGCTTCTTTCTGCACCTCTCTTGCCTCTTTCTGTACCCCTCCTTCCTCTTTTTGCACCTCTTTTGCATCTGTTTCCACCCCTGTTCCCTCTTTCTGCACCTCTTTTGCCTGTTTCTGCACCTCTCTTGCCTCTTTCTGCAGTTCTCTTGCCTCCTTCTGCTCCTCTGTTGCCTCTTTCTTCTACCCCTCTTGCCTATTTCTGCACCCCTCTTGCCTCTTTCTGTACCCCATTGCTTCATTCTGCACTTCTGTTGCTTCTTTCTGCACCTCTCTTGCTTCTTTCAGCATCCCTCTTGCCTCTTTCTGCACCCTTCTTCCCTCTTTGTGCATCTCTCTTGCCTCTTTCTGCACCTCTCTTGCCTCTTTCTGCACCCCTCTTGCCTCTTTTTGCACCTCTCTTGCTTCTTTCTGCACCCTTCTTCCCTTTTCCTGCACCTGTCTTGCCTCTTTCTGCACCTCTGTTGCCTCTTTCTGCAGTGCTCTTGCATCTTTCTGCGCCCTTCTTGCTTCTTTATGCACCTCTGTTGCTTCTTTCTGCACCCCTCTTCCCTCTTTCTACACCCTCCTACCTCTTTCTGTACCTCTTTTGCTTCTTTCTGCACTTCTCTTGCATCTTTCTGCGCCCTTCTTGCTTCTTTATGCACCTCTGTTGCTTCTTTCTGCAACCCTCTTGCCTCTTTCTGCACCCCTCTTCCCTCTTTCTGCACTTCTCTTGCCTCTGTCTGCACCCCTGTTCCCTCTTTCTGCACTTCTTTTGCCTGTGTCTGCAACTCTCTTGCCTCTTCCTGCAGTTTTATTGCCTCCTTCTGCACCTCTGTTGCCTCTTTCTGCACCCCTCTTGCGTCTTTCTGCACCCATCTTGCATCTTTCTGCACCCCTGTTGGTTCATTGTGCACTTTTCTTGCTTCTTTCTGCACCTCTCTTGCTTCTTTCTGCACCCCTCTTGCCTCTTTCTGCATCCTTCTTCCCTCTTTGTGCATCTATCTTGCCTCTTTCTGTACCTCTCTTGCCTCTTTCTGCACCTATCTTACTTCTTTCTGCACCTTTCTTCCCTTTTTCTGCACCTGTCTTGCCTCTTTCTGCACCTCTGTTGGTTGTTTCTGCACTGCTCTTGCTTCTTTCTACACCTCTCTTGTAAATTTCTATATCACTCCTGCCTCTTTCTGCACCCCTGTTACCTCTTTCTGCACCTTTCTTGCCTGCTTCTGCACCTATCTTCCCTCTTTCTGCACCTCTGTTGCTTCTTTCTGCACCTCTCTTGCCTCTTTCTGTACCCCTCTTACATCTTTCTGTACCCCTCTTGCCTATTTCTGCACCTCTCTTGTCTCATTCTGCATACCTGTTCCCTCTTTCTACACCCCTTTTGCCTGTTTCTGCAGGTCTCTTGCCTCTTTCTGCACTTTTCTTGCCTCCTTCTGCACCTCACTTGCCTCTTTCTGCACTTCTCTTGCTTCTTTCTGCACCTATCTTGCTTCTTTCTGCACCCTTCTTTCCCTTTTTTCTGCACATCTCTTGCCTCTTTCTGAACCTCTCTTGCCTCTTTCAGCACATCTCTTCGTTCTTTCTGCACTTCTCTTGACTCTTTCTGTACCCCTCTTGTCACTTTCAGCACCTCTGTTTGTTCTTTCTGCCCTGCTCTTGCTTCTTTCTGCGCCTCTCTTGCACATTTCTGTACCCCTCTTCCCTCCTTCTGCACTTCTCTTGCATCTGTCTCCACCCCTGTTCCCTCTTTCTGTACCTCTTTTGCCTGTTTCTATAAATCTCTTCCCTCTTTCTGCAGTTCTCTTGCCTCCTTCTTCTCCTCTGTTGCCTCTTTCTGCACCCCTCTTGCTCCTTTCTGTACCCCTGTTCCTTCATTCTGCACTTCTGTTGCTTCTTTCTGCACCTCTCTTGCTTCTTTCTGCACCCCTCTTGCCTCTTTCTGCACCCTTCTTCCCTCTTTCTGCATCTCTCTTACCTCTTTCTGCACCCCTCTTGCTGCACCTCTCTTGCTTCTTTCTACACCATTCTTCCCTTTTCCTGCACCTGTCTTACTGCTTTCTGCACTTCTGTTGCCTCTTTCTGCAGTTCTCTTGCCTCTTTCTGCACCCTCTTCCCTCTTTCTGTACCTCTTTTGCTTATTTCTGCACCCCTCTTGCCTCTTTCTGCACCTCTGCTGGTTCTTTCTTCACTGCTCTTGCTTCTTTTTGCACCTCTCTTGCAAATTTCTGCACCCCTCTTGACTCTTTCTGCACCCCTCTTCCTGCACTTCTCTTGCCTCTGTCTGCAGCCCTGTTGCCTCTTTCTGCAGTGCTCTTGCCTCTTTCTGTGCCCTCATCCCTCTTTCTGTACCTCTTTTGCTTCTTTCTGCACTTCTCTTGCATCTTTCTGCACCCGTCTTGCCTCTTTCTGCACCTTTGTTGGTTCTTTCTGCACTGCTCCTGCTTCTTTATGCACCTCTGATGCTTCTTTCTGTACCCCTCTTGCCTCTTTCTGCACCCCTCTTCCCTCTTTCTGCACTTCTCTTGCCTCTGTCTGCACGCCTGTTCCCTCTTTCTGCACCTCTTTTGCCTGTGTCTGCAACTCTCTTGCCTCTTCCTGCAGTTTTATTTCCTCCTTCTGCACCTCTGTTGCCTCTTCTGCACCCGTCTTGCATCTTTCTGCACCCCTGTTGCCAAATTGTGCACTTTTCTTGCTTCTTTCTGCACCTCTCTTGCTTCTTTCTGCACCCCTCTTGCCTCTTTCTGCACCTTGTTTCCCTCTTTGTACATCTCTCTTGCCTCTTTCTGTACCTCTCTTGCCTCTTTCTGAACCTATCTTGCTTCTTTCTGCACCTTTCTTCCCTTTTCCTGCACCTATCTTTCCTCTTTCTGCACCTCTGTTGGTTCTTTCTGCACTGCTCTTGCTTCTTTCTGTACCTCTCTTGCACATTTCTGTATCCCTCCTGCCTCTTTCTGCACCCCTGTTACCTCTTTCTGCACCTTTCTTGACTGCTTCTGCACCTATCTTGCCTCTTTCTGCACCTCTGTTGCTTCTTTCTGCACCTCTCTTGCCTCTTTCTGCATCCCTCTTACATCTTTCTGTACCCCTCTTGCCTATTTCTGCACCTCTCTTGTCTCAGTCTGCATACCTGTTCCCTCTTTCTGCACCCCTTATGCCTGTTTCTGCAAGTCTCTTGCCTCTTTCTGCACTTCTCTTGCCTCCTTCTGCACCTCACTTGCCTCTTTCTGCACTTCTCCTGCTTCTTTCTGCACCTGTCTTGCTTCTTTCTGCACCCTTCTTCCCTTTTTCTGCACATCTCTTGCCTCTTTCTGAACCTCTCTTGCCTCTTTCAGCACATTTCTTCGTTCTTTCTGCACTTCTCTTGACTCTTTCTGTACCGCTCTTGTCACTTTCTGCACCTCTGTTGGTTCTTTCTGCCCTGCTCTTGCTTCTTTCTGTACCTCTCTTGCACATTTCTGTACACCTCTTCCCTCCTTCTGCACTTCTCTTGCATCTGTCTCCACCCCTGTTCCCTCTTTCTGTACCTCTTTTTCCTGTTTCTACAAATCTCTTCCCGCAGTTCTCTTGCCTCCTTCTGCTCCTCTGTTGCCTCTTTCTGCACCCCTCTTGCTCCTTTCTGTACCCCTGTTCCTTCATTCTGCACTTCTGATGCTTCGTTCTGCACCTCTCTTGCTTCTTTCTGCACCCCTCTTGCCTCTTTCTGCACCCTTCTTCCCTGTTTCTGCATCTCTCTTGCCTCTTTCTGCACCCCTCTTGCTGCACCTCTCTTGCTTCTTTCTGCACCGTTCTTCCCTTTTCCTGCACCTCTCTTACTGCTTTCTGCACCTCTGTTGCCTCTTTCTGCAGTTCACTTGCCTCTTTCTCCACCCTCTTGCCTCTTTCTGTACCTCTTTTGCTTCTTTCTGCATCCCTCTTGCCTCTTTCTACACCTCTGCTGGTTCTTTTTTCACTGCTCTTGCTTCTTTTTCCACCTCTCATGCAAATTCCTGCACCCCTCTTGACTCTTTCTGCACCCCTCTTCCTGCACTTCTCTTGCCTCTGTCTGCACCCCTGTTGCCTCTTTCTGCAGTGCTCTTGCCTCTTTCTGCACCCTCATCCCTCTTTCTGTACCTCTTTTGCTTCTTTCTGCACTTCTCTTGCATCTTTCTGCACCCGTCTTGCCTCTTTCTCCACCTCTTTTGGTTCTTTCTGCACTGCTCTTGCTTCTTTATGCACCTCTGTTGCTTCTTTCTGCACCCCCTTGAGTCTTTCTGCACCCCTCTTCCCTCTTTCTCCACTTCTCTTGCCTCTGGCTGCACCCCTGTTCCCTCTTTCTGTACCTCTTTTGCCTGTGCCTGCAACTCTCTTGCCTCTTCCTGCAGTTTTATTGCCTCCTTCTGAACCTCTGGTGCCTCTTTCTGCACCCCTCTTGCCTCTTTCTGCACCCGTCTTGACTTTTTCTGTACCCCTGTTGCTTCATTGTGCACTTTTCTTGCTTCTTTCTGCACCTCTCTTGCTTCTTTCTGCACCCCTCTTGCCTCTTTGTGCACCCTTCTTCCTTCTTTGTGCATCTCTCTTGCCTCTTTCTGTACCTCTCTTGCCTCTTTCTGCACCTATCTTGCTTCTTTCTGCACCTTTCTTCCCTTTTCCTGCACCTGTCTTGCCTCTTTCTGCACCTCTGTTGGTTCTTTCTGCACTGCTCTTGCTTCTTTCTTCACCTCTCTTGCAAATTTCTCTATCCCTCCTGCCTCTTTCTGTACCCCTGTTACCTCTTTCTGCACCTTTCTTGCCTGCTTCTGCACCTATCTTCCCTCTTTCTGCACCTCTGTTGCTTCTTTCTGCACCTCTCTTGCCTCTTTCTGCACCCCTCTTACATATTTCTGTACCCCTTTTGCCTATTTCTGCACCTCTCTTGTCTCAGTATGCATACCTGTTCCCTCTTTCTGCAACCCTTTTGCCTGTTTCTACATGTCTCTTGCCTCTTTCTGCACTTCTCTTGCCTCCTTCCACACCTCACTTGCCTCTTTCTGCACTTCTCTTGCTTCTTGATGCACCTGTCTTGCTTCTTTCTGCACCCTTCTTCCCTTTTTCTGCACATTTCTTGCCTCTTTCTGTACCTCTCTTGCCTCTTTAAGCACATCTCTTCGTTCTTCCTGCACTTCTCTTGACTCTTTCTGTACCCCTCTTGTCACTTTCTGCACCTCTGTTGGTTCTTTCTGCCCTGCTCTTGCTTCTTTATGCACCTCTCTTGTACATTTCTTTACCCCTCTTCCCTCCTTCTGCACTTCTCTTGCATCTGTCTCCACCCCTGGTCCCTCTTTCTGTACCTCTTTTGCCTGTTTCTACAAATCTCTTCCCTCTTTCTGCAGTTCTCTTGCCTCCTTCTGCTCCTCTGTTGCCTCTTTCTGCACCCCTCTTGCTCCTTTCTGTACCCCTGTTCCTTCATTCTGCACTTCTGTTGCTTATTTCTGCACCGCTCTTGCCTCTTTCTGCACCCCTCTTGCTGCACCTCTCTTGCTTCTTTCTGCACCGTTCTTCCCTTTTCCTGCACCTCTCTTACCGCTTTCTGCACCTCTGTTGCCTCTTTCTGCAGTTCTCTTGCCTCTTTCTGCACCCTCTTCCCTCTTTCTGTACCTCTTTTGCTTCTTTCTGCATCCCTCTTGCCTCTTTCTACACCTCTGCTGGTTCTTTCTTCACTGCTCTTGCTTCTTTTTCCACCTCTCTTGCACATTTCTGCACCCCTCTTGACTCTTTCTGCACCCCTCTTCTTTCACTTCTCTTGCCTCTGTCTGCATCCCTATTACCTCTTTCTGCAGTGCTCTTGCCTCTTTCTGCACCCTCATCCCTCTTTCTGTACCTCTTTTGCTTCTTTCTGCACTTCTCTTGCATCTTTCGGCACCCGTCTTGCATCTTTCTGCACCTCTGTTGGTTCTTTCTGCACTTCTCTTGCTTCTTTATGCACCCCTGTTGCTTCTTTCTGCACCCCTCTTGCCTCTTTCTGCACCCCTCTTGCCTCTTTGTGCACCCTTCTTCCCTCTTTGTGCATCTCTCTTGCCTCTTTCTGTACCTCTCTTGCCTCTTTCTGCACCTATCTTGCTTCTTTCTGACCCTTTTTCTCTTTTCCTGCACCTGTCTTGCCTCTTTCTGCACCTCTGTTGGTTCTTTCTGCACTGCTCTTACTTCTTTCTGCACCTCTCTTGCAAATTTCCATATCCCTCCTGCCTCTTTCTGCACCCCTGTTACCTCTTTCTGCACCTTTCTTGCCTCCTTCTGCACCTATCTTGCCTCTATCTGCACCTCTGTTGCTTCTTTCTGCACCTCTCTTGCCTCTTTATGCACCCCTCTTATATCTTTCTGTACCCCTCTTGCCTATTTCTGCACCTCTCTTGTCTCAGTCTGCATACCTGTTCCCTCTTTCTGCACGCCTTTTGCCTGTTTCTGCAAGTCTCTTGCCTCTTTCTGCACTTCTCTTGCCTCCTTCCACACCTCACTTGCTTCTTTCTGCACTTCTCTTGCTTCTTTCTGCACCTGTCTTGCTTCTTTCTGCACCCTTCTTCGCTTTTTCTGCACATCTCTTGCCTCTTTCTGAACCTCTCTTGCCTCTTTCAGCACATCTCTTCGTTCTTTCTGCACTTCTCTTGACTCTTTCTGTACCCCTCTCATCACTTTCTGCACCTCTGTTGGTTCTTTCTGCCCTGCTCTTGCTTCTTTCTGCACCTCTCTTGCACATTTCTTTACCCCTATTCCCTCCTTCTGCACTTCTCTTGCATCTGTCTCCACTCCTGTTCCCTCTTTCTGTACCTCTTTTGCCTGTTTCTACAAATCTCTTCCCTCTTTCTGCAGTTCTCTTGCCTCCTGCTGCTCCTCTGTTGCCTCTTTCTGCACCCCTCTTGCTACTTTCTGTACCCCTGTTCCTTCATTCTGCACTTCTGTTGCTTCTTTCTGCACCACTCTTGCTTCTTTCTGCACCCCTCTTGCCTCTTTCTGCACCCTTCTTCCCTCTTTGTGCATCTCTCTTGCCTCTTTCTGTACCCCTCTTGCTGCTCCTCTCTTGCTTCTTTCTGCACCGTTCTTCCCTTTTCCTGCACCTGTCTTACCGCTTTCTGCACCTCTGTTGCCTCTTTCTGCAGTTCTCTCGCCTCTTTCTGCACCCTCTTCCCTCTTTCTGTACCTCTGTTGCTTCTTTCTGTACCCCTCTTGCCTCTTTCTGTACCTCTGCTGGTTCTTTCTTCACTGCTCTTGCTTCTTTTTGCACCTCTCTAGCAAATTTCTGCAACCCTCTTGACTCTTTCTGCACACCTCTTCCTGCACTTCTCTTGCCTCCTTCTGCACCTCTGTTGCCTCTTTCTGCACCCGTCTTGCCTCTTTCTGCACCCCTTGTGCTTCATTCTGCACTTCTCTTGCTTCTTTCTGCACGTCTCTTGCTTCTTTCTGCACCCATCTTGCCTCTTTCTGTACCCCTCCTTCCTCTTTCTGCACCTCTTTTGCATCTGTCTCCACCCCTGTTCCCTCTTTCTGCACCTCTTTTGCCTGTTTCTGCACCTCTCTTGCATCTTTCTGCAGTTCTCTTGCCTCCTTTTGCTCCTCTGTTGCCTCTTTCTTCACCCCTCTTGCCTATTACTGCACCCCGTTGCTTCATTCTGCACTTCTGTTGCTTCTTTCTGCACCTCTCTTGCTTCTTTCTGCACCCCTATTGCCTCTTTCTGCACCCTACTTCCCTCTTTGTGCATCTCTCTTGCCTCTTTCTGCACCTCTCTTGCCTCTTTCTGCACCCCTCTTGCCCCTTTCTGTACCTCTCTTGCTTCTTTCTGCACAATTCTTCCCTTTTCCTGCACCTGTCTTGCCTTTTTCTACACCTCTGTTGCCTCTTTCTGCAGTGCTCGTGAATCTTTCTGCACCCTCCTCCCTCTTTCTGTACCTGTTTTGCTTCTTTCTGCACTGCTCTTGCTTCTTTATGCACCTCTTTTGGTTCTTTCTGCACCTCTCTTTCCTCTTTCTGCACCCCTCTTCCCTCTTTCTGCACTTCTCTTGCCTCTGTCTGCACCCCTGTTCCCTCTTTCTACACCTATTTTGCCTGTGTCTGCAACTCTCTTGCCTCTTTCTGCAGTTATCTTGCCTCCTTTTCCTCCTCTGTTGCCTCTTTCTGCACCCCTCTTGCCTCTTTCTGCACCCGTCTTGCCTCTTTCTGCACCCCTGTTGCTTCATTGTGCACTTTTCTTGCTTTTTTCTGCACCTCTCTTGCTTTTTTCTGCACCCCTCTTGCCTCTTTCTTCACCCTTTGTCCCTCTTTGTGCATCTCTCTTGCCTCTTTCTGCACCTCTCTTGCCTCTTTCTGCACCTCTCTTGCTTCTTTCTGCACCTTTCTTCCCTTTTCCTGCACCTGTATTGCCTCTTTCTGTACCTCTGTTGCCTCTTTCTGCAGTTCTCTTGCCTTTTCCTGCACCCTCTTCCCTCTTTCTGTACCTCTTTTGCTTCTTTCTGCACTTCTCTGTCATCTTTCTGCAACCCTCTTGCCTCTTTCTGCACCTCTGTTGGTTCTTTCTGCACTGCTCTTGCTTCTTTCTGTACCTCTCTTTCAAATCTCTGTACCCCTCTCGCCTCTTTCTGCACCCCTCTTCCCTTTTTCTGCACTTCTCATACTGTCTGCACCACTTTTCCATCTTTCTGCACCTCTTTTGCCTGTTTCAGCAACTCTCTTAC
Organism: Calotriton arnoldi; assembly: GCA_963921515.1. Taxonomy (NCBI): domain Eukaryota; kingdom Metazoa; phylum Chordata; class Amphibia; order Caudata; family Salamandridae; genus Calotriton; species Calotriton arnoldi. Next base: position 557,098 of record CAWUFW010009397.1, read on the forward strand.
CTCTTCCTGCACTTCTCTTGCCTCCTTCTGCACCTCTGTTCCCTCTTTCTGCATCCCTCTTGCCTCTTTCTGCACCCGTCTTGCCTCTTTCTTCACCCCTGTTGCTTCATTCTGCACTTATCTTGCTTCTTTCTGCACCTCTCTTGCATCTTTCTGCACCCATCTTGCCTCTTTCTGCACCCCTCCTCCCCCTTTCTGCACCTCTCTTGCCTCTTTCTGTTCCTCTCTTGCCTCTTTCTTCACTTCTTTTGCCTCTTTCTGCACCCTCTTTCTGTACCTCTTTTGCTTCTTTCTGCACTTCTGTTGCCTCTTTCTGCACCCCTCTTGCTTCTTCCTGCACCTCTGTTGGTTGTTTATGCACTGCTCTTGCTTCTTTCTGCAGCTCTCTTGCAAATTTCTGCACCCCTCTTCCCTCATTCTGCACCCCTCTTCCCTCTTACTGCACCTCACTTGCCTCTGTCTGCACCCTTGTTTTCTCTTTCTGCACCTCTTTTGCCTGTTTCTGAAACTCTGTTGCCTCTTTCTGCAGTTCTCTTGCCTCTTTCTGCACCTCTGTTGCTTCTTTCTGCACTTCTCTTGCCTCTTTCTGCAAGAGAAAGCTCTTGCCTCTTTCTGCACCTCTGTTGGTTCTTTGTGCAGTTCTCTTGCTTCTACCTTTATTTATTCAAATTTACAGAGTATGCTGTTTGAAACACAGGTATTCAAGCATTTGTATGTTTCTTTTTATGTAACATGTTACTAGGTAAAAGCAGAGACACGCGGCGTGTCCAAGATGGCGGTGCAGAAGGACGCAGCCATCGGAGCCCTGTCGGGCTTGAAGGCCAAGATTCCTGGAAAGGGCGCGAGAGGCTACGGGGGCGCATCTGCTTAGCCGCCCATGGTTGGCGGAGACCTGGTCCTGGCCAGGAGCGCTGAAAATTGCGGCGGGCCCCGACACAGAGACCCGAGGCGATGTGAGGCTGCTGGGCCGGCCCTCTGAGCGGCCACTGCCGAGAGTGGTGCAACTCGGCCGTTGGTGCTGAGACTTGAGACCCGGGAGAGGCAGTGGCGTGTTCCCCTCTCCCGGCAATGAACTGTAAGTCACTTTATGGCAGATGAGGGCGGGGGGCCTGGAGATTCCACTCGGAGCCGGATACTAAAGTAGATTGCTGCATCCTAGGCCGGGAGGCCCCGCGTGGCAGGGGAGCAGCATCAGGGCCGGACACTGAATCCGGGGGCGGGTGTTGATTGCGCCGGTCCCCCGGCAACATATGAACTGAGGGGTGAGCCCCGGGATCTGAGAGGACGTGAGTTGGGGCCTCGAGCTGAAAAAAGGGTCAGCATAAGACTGGAATGGACCTATGCCCCCCCGGCCCAGTGAGGCACATATGATTATCTATTCCAGCCTGGCCCTGGGGTGAGAGTGGCAGGTTCAGGACAGAGGCGTGTCCCCCCCATAGCCTTGCACATGCGGGCCTACACATGAGTTATCGATTTACCAGACAGGGACACGTGGCGGGGCTGCCCGACCCCGAGCATTGCTTAGTGGGCAGAGGGGCCTGAGCATGGGGGCATCAGCGGTTGAGAGACAGACCTGGATTTCCTTGGGGCATAGGAGCACAGAAGGCCCTGTGGGGGCAAGGGCGCAGGACGACGCGCCTACTGCAGTCCGGAGTGGTGGACCGTCCCGTCCCAGTGGACTACATGTGGGCCCTGATGTGGTCGAGGAAGAGATAGGGAGACAGTGCCTCCCCCTCCCATTGCTGGGTCCCGGGTCTCCTGCGGCTCTTCCTCACGAACCCGGAGCTGGCGGGGTTCCACGAGGAGACTTTTTGAATAGCCCGTAGTGGTGCGAGGCCACAGTTGCTGCTATTGTTACCTCTTTTGGGGGCGAGGGCTAGCGCTGGCTGCCTTCTGCGGTCTGAGGGGATTCGGACCGGCCCGCCTTCAAGAGTGCTACCTGACGTTCCTGGGTAAACAGAGGCCCTGAGGGATCATCTAACATCGACCAGGAGGGATGAATTTGATGACGAACGCAGAACAAGGGAGTGCCGCCGGCCACGGACGAGGAGACTGGTGCCCTTGTGACTGACGCATCGGGGGGACCATATCTTTGCGCGGTGAGAGTCATGTCGACCCCCCGCTCTGATAAGAAAGATGGGTCGGTGAAAGACATGTTCACAAAAAACTCTGCAAAATGATCGGAGGCAGCCCCAGAAGGAGACGAATCAGAGACTGCTGGAGAGATAGCCAAGGGTATCGGATCCGGAGGGGATGACTCCCCCATTACCAAATCATTCCTGGAGCAGCTGTTTGAGTCCCTCCAGGGTGACATTGCTGAGCTGAAGCATGATATTGCCGCTGACATCAAGGGGATCCATCAAGATGTTGAGGAGCTGGGACAGAGGGTGACCACCCTGGAACAGAATCAAGTTGCCAGGGAGGAGGCCCACTCACAGGAATTGATGAGGCTACGTGATCAGAATGCGGATCTCAGATATCAGCTTGAGGATTTGGAGAACAGATCCCGGCACGCTAACATTCGCATTAAGGGGGTTCCCTCCCAGGCGGTCACCGGCAACCTAGAGGACTTCATTGTCCGCCTCTTCAAGCACGTCGCTCCTTCCCTGCAAGACCAAGATATCATCCTCGATCGTACTCACCAAGCGGGCAGGCCAGCCTCAAGTCCGGGCCAACCACAAGACATACTCACTTGTCTCCACTACTATCGGCAAAAGGAGGTCATAATGCTGGTGGCAAGTGACCTGAAAGTCATTGATTTTGAGGGCTTTCGGATCTGGCTGTATCAAGACCTCTCCATGATCACATTGCAGGGACACAGATCCCTCAAGCCCCTTATGGACTTTCTACAGCTCCAGAAAATCAGATATAAATGAGGCCATCCTTTCCGCCTCCAGTTTATTTGGAAAGATGAGGTGCGGGTGATCTGCAACTTGGAAGAAGTTGATAATATGCCCGATATACCGAAGCTTGGCGATGCGGAGTTGGTGGAATCGACAGGGCGAGACTTGGAGAGAGGGGGACGCGGCTCCCGATGCTCAATCAGGCGAGTGAAGAAAGGGAAGAGCAAACGCTTGGAGGAAGATAGCCGAGAAGAACGATCGAGACTCCTCCACCATCTCCAGCAGAAAGACAGTTGAAAGGCGTTTTGCTTATGCCCTGCGCTTGCGTTTCCTGGCAGGCTGGTATAACTGATCCCGGAGCCGTGCAGAGGGTGCAGCTCCCGGTGGGGCTCCATTTTCCTAGACACTCATTGGTGACTGTGCTTGCCTGCGACATGGACCCACTCCACTATGTTTTTTTCAGTGCCCCCCGGTGGGGGAGGTTTAGAATGTTGTTCGCTCTCTCTATTTTGCTTTTCTCATCCCAGTTTCCCTGTTCTGAGGGTTTGCTCTCGGTTCAACTTCCTTATGGGGAGGGCTAGACGTCAGCGGGAGAATCAGCAAATATGTCAGTCTCTTCGAATACTTTTACATGGTGGTGTCCCTGATTAGTCTCAATGTTCGAGGCCTTAATGCTCCGGCCAAGCAGCTAGCTGTCCTGGTGATGCTTAGGGACTCAAAGTGTGATATTTGCCTACTACAAGAGACACACCTCCTTCAAAAAGATTGGCAGAGATTGCGATCCCAATGGTTTGACAGGCAATACTTCTCTTTGGGTGCCACTAAGAAAGAGGGGTGGCAATTTTGCTCTCGACGCACTTTGCGGGACGGGTGGAACGGGTTCTCATGGAAACTCCGGGTAGGGTGTTATTATTACAGGTCACTTTCCAGGGGGGCACATTTACGGTGGCTACCATATATGCCCCAAATGAGCGACAAGAAGCTTTCTTTAGGGACGCAATGGGTCTGCTTCTTACCTCTCCCGACAGGGATATGGTAGTGGGTGGGGATTTTAATATAGCTATGGATGCCCAACTGGATAGATCTCCCCAGAGGACAGGGCAGGACGGGAGTCTGACCAAGGGTACCCACCAATGGGTGGACGAGGCAGGTTTTACAGATATCTGGAGACACCTACATCCCAGAGAAACAGAATACACATTCTTCTCTACATCACACCAGTCACATGCACGCATAGATTACTTCTTCACCTCACCCCAGATCACTCGGAACACACGGAACGCTGACATTGGGGCAGCCTCACTCTCAGACCACTCTCCCCTGACTCCACGATTTGACTATGGGGATCAAAATCCTCCCCCCAGATGACGATTGAACACTAAACTCCTGACTTATGACAAAGTAAAGACAGACACGCTCACAGCACTCCATTCCTTCCTGGAAACTAATGATCCCCCAGGGACATCCATGCACACCCTTTTGGAGACTTTGAAGGTGGTCCTGCATGGGCATTTTTTAGGTATATCAGCCGGGTTTAATAAAGAACGGAAAACAAAGAGAAAGGATTTTGAATCACAAATTAAAGATTTGGAGCTGGCACATGTTAGAGCAGGCTCGATGGCCATCCGCCGCCAGCTGAATGTGGCGCGGAAACAGCTATGGGCGATCGACATGGGACGAGCGGAATATGCCCTTCTTAGGATTCGCCAGACTTATTAGGCAGGAGGAAATAAGGCTGGGCGCATGCTGGCCCATCGCCTTCAGGCGCAGACATCGGATCATAGGGTATCAGAGGTACAATCGGCTGACAGCTCCCTTTGCTCATCGGACGCAGAGGTCGCTAACGCCTTCCGAGACTTCTATCAGAAGCTGTATCAAGCGGAGCAACTCTCCGAGGTGGATATCACGGGATACTTGGCCTCAGTGCCCCCACCAATGGCGACGCTCCACCTATGCCACCCTGGAACGGGACATAAGCACGCAGGAGGTACTTGCAGCGATTCAGAACCTAAAGTCTAATAAGGCCCCTGGCCCCAATGGTTATGGCGTGGAATTTTATAAACTCTTTGGGGAACAGCTAGCCCCTATTTTGGCGCAAGTCTACAACTCTCTGCAAGAAGGTGAAGCGCTGCCGGGATCAATGCTTCAGGCAACCATTATAGTGATCTTGAAGCCAGTGAAAGATCCCAGAGATTGCACCTCCTATCGCCCAATCTCGCTGTTGAATGTAGACGCAAAAATATTCACTAGCGTCTTGGCGCGTAGGATGGCCCCATATGTGCAGGGATTGGTGGACTCTGACCAGTCTGGTTTTGTCCAGGAGAGGGGCTGCAGTGATAATACCAAAAGACTGTGCCACTTGCTGGACAAAACACAACATACGCAGATACCGGCCCTGGTGCTGACTATAGATGATGAGAAAGCATTTGACCATGTGCACTGGCCTTATTTGCACCAGGTACTGGAGAAATATGGATTTGGGCCACGGGTAAGGGGATGGTTCCAATCCTGCTACTCTGCTCCCCAAGCGAAGGTACAAGTGAATGGTATTAAGTCACCCGCCTTCCCTAGCACAAGAGGGACCAGACAGGGCTGTCCTCTGTCACTGTTACTCTTTGCGCTCTATATGGAGCCATTCGCGGAAAGAATACGGCTCAATCAGCACATTTCGGGGATTAAAATGGGTGGTAGGGAACATAAGATAATGCTATATGCCGATGATGTGCTCCTCATCCTTACGGACCCCGAAAGCTCGTTAGCGGCGGTCTCCACTGAAATGGAAGACTTCCGACTGGCTTCCGGCTTCAAGATCAACCCCCAGAAATCCCTGCTTCTGGGACTCACCATTCCTAGCTTAGAACGCACACAACTCCAGGGCATGTACCCATATCAATGGGCTGAGGACAGTATACAATATCTTAGTCTTTGAATACACCCTACAACTACAGCTACCGCTAACCATAATTATGGGGCCCTCTTAACACTCGCAAGGAATGACCTCACCAAATGGAAGACGCATAAGCTCTCATGGTTAGGCCGCCTTGCAGCGATTAAAATGACACTCTTGCCTAAGCTTCTTTACACAATGCAAAAACTTTCCCTTCAGCCCCCTCCTAGGGTCTTAGAGACAATACAGTCCCTGCTTTGGGATTTCATCTGGGAAGGCAAACTTGTATGTATGTCCAAGGCCCGAGCCTACCTCCCTCTGGCGGATGGCGGTCTCGTGTTCCGAATCTGAGGTGCTACTACCAGGTGGCACAACTCCAATATATGGTGGAGTGGTCCTGCACGCTTACTGAGAAGCACTGGTGTTTTATTGATCAATCCATTGCAGCCACCCACATCTGGAAGATCCCCTGGCTACCAAAGCCACATAGACCTGCCGGGTTATAAGTCTCCCCAGTCACGCGGGCCACAGTGAGGGTGTGGGACAAAGTACAACTGTGACATGGGCCCTCAACACCCATATCACCTCAGACTCCCCTAATTGGTAACCCAGATTTTCCACCAGCACTCACAGGGGCAGCGTTCAAGCCCTGGCAAGAGCCCAACTGTAAGTGTTTTGGGGATCTATTTGACGTAGACGGACTTATGGATTTCCGCACTCTGCAAGGCCATTTGAACCTATCACACTCTGAAAAATGGCAATATCTCATGGTAGCGCACTGGGTATCGCAGCCCAGGATTTGCCCACCTGCCAGTAGGCCGCTGACAGCATATGAGAAATGGACCCTTACTAGATCTTCAGACGCCAAACTCTTCTCAGATATTTATGCCTTTTTAGTAAAGCCGGTCCACCCGATGGACTCACCGGCTCAGGCCCGATGGGAAAGGGAATGTGAACGCACCTTCACTGACAAGGAGTGGAATGACATCCTCCATAGAGCACGCACATCTGCTCTCAACACTACCAGTAAGGAGATGCTTCCCAAGATCGCCCACTATTGGTATCACACACCCACTAGAATTGCGGCTTGGAATCGGTCCAGGAAAGGGAGATGCTTGCGCCAATGCGAACAGCAGGGTACACTCACACATATACTCTGGCACTGCCCCAAATTGGCAACCTTTTGGTCAGAGGTTCTTACCTCGATCAATACCATATTTTGAACAGATATACCCCAATTTCCAAGTTATATTCTTTTAGGCCTCCCTAATCCCCTCACATATCCGCTGCGCTCAAATAGGGGCAAGGCGATCACGTTGTTACTAGGTGCTGCGAAACAGCTCTTGCTGGCCAGATGGAGAACAGACTCGGTCCCAACTCACCTGGACTGGCTACACAAGGTTTGGGCTATACTGGGTATGGAAAAGCTGACGGCGGTGGTTACGCAGCATCTACCTCGTTTTGATAAAATGTGGGAACCCTGTATACAATTTCTATCGGATGAATTCCGAGAATTGACATGCCCTCATTACCTGAAAATCCTATGCCTAACAACACAAACAACTGGGGGGGTTACATGCACTACACATACCATTACCAGACATCAATAGACATCCCATTACCCGTGACGTCCCCCTCCCTGCTCCCCCACTTGACCCCCCCCTCTCCTTTTCGGTTCTGGTTTTTGTCTATTCTAATTGTATATTCAGTTTCTTTTACATGACACATGCTGTATTTGCAATGATCTATTGTTGCTGGCCTATGGATGTAGGCGGCCAGTAATGTAAGCTATGTGTTTTAAAACTAATAAAGAGATGTTAATCCTAAAAGCAGAGACACACGCATGCATACCTTCACATACTTGGTCAGACTTACAACAGTGATATGCTTAGGATTACTGTTTTATATATAGTATGCCTAACATTCTGAGCAGTCGATGAATAGTGAACCTTCAAGAGGAAAGGGAAGGTTAAGACATCTTGGGAGAAAGATTAGTGATTAGGCTACTTTGTATGAGTCTGTTGTAAGGTACAGTCGAAGTAGGCCTCTTTCTGCGCCTATGTTAGTTCTTTCTGCACATCTCTTGCTTCTTTCTGCACCTTTCTTCCTCTTTCTGGAATTCTATTGCCTCTTTACGCACCTCTCTTGCCTCTTTCTGCAATTCTCTTGCTTCTTTCTGTGCCTTTCTTCCTCTTTCTGCACATGTCCTACCTATGTAGGCATAGTTAGAAATTAGCATTTAAAAAACCTTATAAATCCACTGAAAAAAACGATAGGTATCAGGGACGTTATAGTTAGTAATTAGCATTTTAAAAAACTTTGAAATTTACTGAAAAAACCATAGGTTTCAGGGACGTTATAGTTAGAAATTAGCATTTAAAAGAACCTTAGAAATTCACTGAAAAAAACACAGATTACAGGGGCGTTATACTCCGTCCATCATCCCCTTTGGTATCGCTTTGTTCGCCCTAAGTTTGCAGGGTATGCCCAGACGTGGGTCCCTTGCTCACTTTGCCACTGGATTCAAGATAGCCTGGATGATGAGGGTTTTGAGCCCGAAACCGGTCCCAGGATGCTTGTTTCCGGTCCAGGGAAGACTTGGCTTGGCAGTTCGGGCTGGACTGTTCCCATGAGGCACAGGGTCAGATTGATTTGCATATAGCCATGTCTGAACTGGGGTGGCGGAGTGAGCTAAAGAATGATGATGGATTAAACCCAGATCAGTTGACTGGGGGTGAGTGCTTGCAATGTTCAACACTCCTTCCATCATCCCCTTTGGTTTTGCTTTGTTCGCCCTAAGTTGGCAGGGTATGCCCAGACGTGGGTCCCATGCTCACTTTGCCACTGGATTCAAGATAGCCTGGCTGATGAGGGTTATGAACCCGAAACCGGTCCCAGGATGCTTGTTTCCAGTCCAGGGAAGACATGGCATGGCAGTTCGGGCTGGACTGTTCCCATGAGGCACAGGGTCAGACTGATTTGCATATGGCCATGTCTGAACTGGGGTGGTGGAGTGAGCTAAAGAATGATGATGGATTAAACCCAGATCATTTGACTGGGGGTGAGTGTTTGATTTGCTCTAACGCTCCGTCCATCATCCCCTTTGGTATCGCTTTGTTCGCCCTAAGTTGGCAGGGTATGCCCAGACGTGGGTCCCTTGCTCACTTTGCCACTGGATTCAAGATAGCCTGGCTGATGAGGGTTATGAACCCGAAACCGGTCCCAGGATGCTTGTTTCCGGTCCAGGGAAGACATGGCTTGGCAGTTCATCCTGGACTGTTCCCATGAGGCACAGGGTCAGACTGATTTGCATATGGCCATGTCTGAACTGGGGTGGTGGAGTGAGCTAAAGAATGATGATGGATTAAACCCAGATCAGTTGACTGGGGGTGAGGGTTTGATTTGCTCTAACCCTCTGTCCATGATCCCCTTTGGTATCGCTTTATGAGTCATCAGCAGTGCATTGCAGGGGCTGCTCACTATAGCGGCTGAATTTCTCTGGTTTTGTATGAGTGAAATGTAACGTTCTTTAACCTGTGGTTTTTTTCAGTGAATATATATATATATATATATATATATATATAATGTGCAAAAAGAGTTGCCCCTAGGTGGGATGTACTACCAGGTGGAAATTACGCCAAAGCAAGGGCACACGCCATGAACAAAGTCCTTTTTTGGTTTCCTGCCAGACGCGTTTCGGGCCAACGCCTCTTCAGTGGCAGACCATGTGACGTGACGGCGTGCGGCAACCACCAGTAAATCCCCGTAATAATTATGCTCAGGTGAACCACCTGAAGCAATGCTTCCTGGGACTGGTGGTTCAGTAAAACCCAAGTGGGTTGCCGCCGGCACTCACATACAAAAATGTCTTTTAAAAGGATTGCCGATGTTCGCGCCGGCACCCCTGCATATAACAGGCACCTCCTGTTCCACTGTTAGCTGCCCCAATAAAGCAGCCGCGGACCCGCAAGTGTTTCGCGGTGGTGCAATCCCGTGACCAGGCTGGCCGCTATACAAAATGCAAAAAGAGTTGCCCCTAGGTGGGATGCACTCCCAGGTGGAAATTACGCCAAAGCAAGGGCACACGCCATGAACAAAGTCCTTTTTTGGTTTCCTGCCAGACGTGTTTCGGGCCAACGCCCTCTTCAGTGGCAGACCATGTGACGTGACGGCGTGCGGCAACCACCAGTAAATCCCCGTAATAATTATGCTCAGGTGAACCACCTGAAGCAATGCTTCCTGGGACCGGTGGTTCAGTAAAACCCAAGTGGGTCGCCGCCGGCACTCACATTCAAAAATGTCTTTAAAAGGATTGCCGATGTTTGCGCCGGCACCCCTGCATGTAACAGGCACCTCCTGTTCCACAGTTAGCTGCCCCAATAAAGCAGCCGCAGACCCGCAAGTGTTTCGCTGTGGTGCAATCCCGCGACCAGGCTGGCCGCTATACAAAATGCAAAAAGAGTTGCCCCTAGGTAGGTATAATGATTTCTTCAAAGAAGAGGATGGGCACTCTCGGGGTCATTTCCACAAGATTTATTGCTCCTGCAAACAGACCGGTTTCGGCATTACTGCCTTTCTCAATGTTTGCTTTGATTAGAAAAACATCCCATTGGTAATGCTGTTTAAATGCACCCAATTCAACTCCCATTGGAGACTAAAAGATGGACATAGAGTAAGGGCTAGGCCGTCCAGGTTGAATCCTCTGTTTTCGACCGCCATATTTATATGTCACTTATTTGATCTAAACCATATGGCAGCATTCGTGTTTAAATGCAGTTTTCAATACAATGTAAACATATCCACAGTATCACCATAAATAGGTATATGTCAAAAAACACCAATACTTGCAGTTAATTGTCGACATGTAAAATAGAGAATATTCAATCCTCCCTCAATTTATGCCCATATGGGCTGCCACTTATTTCTCGAGGGAACAGTCCATGACAGTTGTTGGGGCGCCACATTTGATTCTGTGCGCCCATTACAGTCCTTGTGTGCTTTATCTCCGGAATGTGCTTTAAAATCACAAGTTTTTATTGGTGTTTTTTGACATATACCTATTTATGGTGATACTGTGTATATGTGTACATTGTATTGAAATCTGCATTTAAACACGAATGCTGCCATATGGCTTAGATCAAATAAGTGACATGTAAATATAGCGGCCAAAAACAGATTAACGGATGCGCTTCAGAAAATGTTTCTGCTTGTGTTTCGGAATGGAAAACCCTAGTTGTCTAGTAATTTAGCCGAGCTAAGTGTCAGTCGGCTAGTGTTGTTTGAAGAAAAAAATGAAATGAAATAAAATACATAAGTTTAAAATAGCCGTTTCAGATTTCCCGAGTTAAATATAAAAAGGTTTTAATACTCACCTCATAGTGAATGAAGAAGGGCAGAAGCAAAGGTCAAGACCAACTTCTGCTAGGCGATTCTTGCCTTGTTGAAGACACTCAAATAGACTAAAGGAAAAAATATAGTTATAAATAAGAATTTGCAGCGATAATGTAGAATAAGTAAATGTTAATGAAAAGATCTATGATACATGTATGCTGAAAGAAAAAACTGAACTGTTTAGAACAAGAATATATTGAATAGAAAAGGCCAGTAACAGAAGAGAGACATCAGTCATTACTAAATTGGGTAAATATAGAAAAGGTTTTAGACAAATATTGAATAATTGTTAGAGTTGGATTAGGAGGAGATAATTGAGAGAAGTGTGAATTCTATTTTTTACAGGTTCATTTCCAAAAAAAGGCAGAACAATAAAAGAACACAGAAGGAAGAAGCCTGATAAAACATTCAGGAAGGAATTCAAGTTTGGATGACTGTCTCTTCTCTCTCCTATTCCCCTTTCCCCTCTGGGAGCTGGACTGGCAGTTGAGTGTTAACAGGTTATCAGGAAAATTCTGAGAGGGGCTTTGGGACCATCGTCGTGCTGCTCCTGTGTTAAATACTGAAGAGCGCTCCTGACACCAAACAAAGAAGCACTTGCTTTATATAGTTAAGATGAAGTACCCTTGTTTGGGGGAGATTCACCTCTTTGTAGTCTTATCATCTTCTCTATAGGAGAATTCATGTCATCACATATTTCTGGAAGAAGACGCTTGAGGAACAATCACATTGCTGAAATTAAACGCAGAGAAGGTCACTGGAGACATTTTCTTCTGGTCCATTACACAGCTGTAATGTAGAATATGCGCTAGATATTTACCCAACAAGTGAGCACTTTCTAATTAACCAGTAGAAAGTACTCCAGTTGGGTAGACATTTTCTTCAAAACTGTGGACTCTTGTTGGGCAGGTGAGGTTCCATGCTACCCAGTCACTCACACAGCTACTGACACACCCACACAGCCTCCCAGGTACCCACTCACACACCTATTCAGCCATTCTCACATCCACTCACAGACCCACACAACCACTCACCCACCCATACAGCCACTCACACACCCACTCACCAAGTATTGGACTCAGTTTACTCTCATAGCGTAGGCACTGGCTTCATCTGTGCAACTGTAGATCACAGGTGTGCTTCATGGACATGGGTCGTGAGTGTATGTATGTGGCCTATGTGGTTAAGGAAAGTATGGAAGCAAGGGGATTCTGACATGTTGTCACATTTGGGATCCACTCATTTAACCCCCCTGGATTTTTCACTTTTGGACTACCTGGTTTTGGACTTTTACTGTGAATGGGTTTCTCGGGTGAGTCTACTCACAGTAAATAAATTGGGTAATTGATTGAGGGGAGTGAAAAACTTACTCAAGCAATTCTTGTCAAGGTGAACCACAAAAGTCACTAAACTAACCTGTGCTTAACCCTTTGGTAGTACATTTTAATGAATAAAGTGACATCAAAACAAATACAATTCAATCAGTAGACCTGGAGATATGAATGTTTAAAGTTTTTAGTACAAATGGTGCCTAAAAGTTCAAAGCGCCAACCATGGGTGTCTGGTTGCACGAGACCGAAGGAAAGTCAAAAGGTAAGGCTGACAATGCTGAAGCACGGATCAGATAGGACCTGGTCTCATCTTACCTTTGGACTAACAAGAAATTTTGAAGAAAAGTTCCTGAGAAGGTAAAGTTTAGCAGACGGTGTCCGAGGAGGTTGTCATCGGGGAGCCCACTGGATGGAGTCACAGTAAGATTTTTGGAAGCTGAAAATCTTCCATGTGTCAAAGTTGCAGGCTGTAGCCAACAAGGGCTGCAAGAGGCCGTATAGTTTCCATTAATATCAGAAAAAGTCTCTTGGAGAAATCTCTTCATTCACCTCTTACATACTGCATTTCTTGCAATCCATACATTCCTTTACACCCGTCTCAAAGGGGAACAACATGACAATTCTTAACAGTTATTTGTTGTTATTCAACAATATTTAATATTTCACACCATATATAAATATACAATTACATTAAATTCATCAATTTAAAAACAATATAAAATCAAAAAGTTGAAACAGTGCAACTCAATATATAACAAATGCACTGTGACAAGAGGGACAATACATAAGACATACCCATTAGTCATTACATTTTTTTGTTAATTTGACGGAATCAATGGAATGATTAAGTTATCGAAGCCTTTTTCCATGTATAACACATTGTTCCTCAAATTTAACAGAGATGGGCAGAAAGAGGAAGGAGGGGTACAGAAAGAGGCAAGATGGGTGCAGAAAGAAGCAAGAGACGTGCAGAAAGAAGCAAGATGGGTGTCAACACATTTTTGTGGAATATCAAAATAGTACCACCTTCTTCAGGACAAACAGTAAATGATTTTTCCCTCCTAACAAGTGTGCAGTATTCACCTCCTTCCTACTGAGGTGAGACACATTCGAGACTAACAGAGTTGGTCTTGAAAGGACTTAAATTTAGGTTTTAGGTCCTACTGTAAAGCTCTTCACTTATTAGTTGCCTCATCTGTTTGAAACAACTTAGTGTAGATACAGATGTATACAGGTCACACGGTAATATTTCAATAGATATGCTTCTATTCAATAAAATCCTAAAACACACTAATGCAGCGGAGTGGTAATTATCATGACAATGATATATACAGTAAAGACTTCATGTGCTTCTAATATCTCCTGAGTCCTAATTCTATATATTGGCCATTAAGGTCCTGATACCAGGACGTAATCAAGGAAGCTAAAAAGCCCTACAATTTCCTCTGGTTGCTGCCACCGACACCTCCAATAAGTCTGTCGATGTTGTTATTTTTCCGCACCTACGGTAGCTCGTCTTACGTCCTGGATCTACTCCGTGTATATCTTCGCCAATAGGTCCTACTTAACAGGATTTGCTGCAGTAGAGAACTACAAAGTGGGTACTGCTGCAAAGCCAGGCTAACCAGCGATGCACCTTGAGTGGATTGGCTGGTAGATAGGCCTGGGTCTTCTGTTGGTTCTCATGTGGTGAAGTTTTAGTGTTAGGAAAGAGTAGCACCTCTAACACCACTTCTAATGGTTCATTACCCGAGGGCACTACTTGGGGGGCTAGGACTCATTCCATTACAGGCCAGGTGCAGGTTTCAAGATTTTTGGAGCTGTTATATCCCTTTAGCTCACACAGGAGGCTTCTACTGGGCCATGTTAATCACTCTGCTGGCCAGCAGGAGGATCTAATTAAGTCCTCACAATGGCCAGCAGGAGGATCTAATTAACTCCTCCTGGCCTAGGCAAGCCCATTGAAACAAAGGAGGAAGGCCTGACCGCTGGATCCAAACCCAGGAGGATCTTCCATTTGAGCTTTTGGTAGGAGATATCAAGTAACTATGTCAGCTGAGGGTGGAGCTGAGGTTCCCAGGCAAGGTCTTTCTATAGGCTACTTTCAGTCACCATCTTAAAATGTGCCAGAATGCTTTTCAGGAGTGCAGGGATAGGGATGGAGTGATGATGTGGCACCTTAGGATTTATCACAGGTGCCTGGTTCCACCCCCACATTAAAACCCATGTACAAGGAAGAGACTGATGAAAAGACACTGGACCTGGGACCTGGTAGTGATGATGGGGGAAAAATGTCCAGCTGAAAGGAGCAGCCACCATGTGCAACTGAAAGAATGAACTGAAGCACTTTGACTCTAGCTGGCCACTAGGACTTGGATAGGTCTCCTTGGGTCAGTGGCTCTGGACCCCTTTTGGCCTCCTGAGGAGCAATCGGGCCCAAAAACATCTGAATGGCCCTACGGGACAGAGAAATCGCTATAGGAAATATGTTCCCTATGGGGATGGGCAGAGAACAAAGCTCATAGTGCTGTTATGTGCATTCAAAATATTCCCCCAGAAAGGGCCAATCCCCTGGGGTCAGCACA
Source organism: Calotriton arnoldi (assembly GCA_963921515.1). Taxonomy (NCBI): domain Eukaryota; kingdom Metazoa; phylum Chordata; class Amphibia; order Caudata; family Salamandridae; genus Calotriton; species Calotriton arnoldi. Next base: position 572,135 of record CAWUFW010009397.1, read on the forward strand.
TGTTCCATTTTTGGATTTTAAAAGGGGAGCGAGTATGTGGGTGGGGCCCCCTCCACAGCCACCAATGGCATCAGGGACCCTATCTCCTGAGATCCAACACACAGAAACATTGTCCCCGAGGACTCCATCTCCTCTGAACAAAAAGGTGCCCTAATAATGAGCCCCACGGAGCTTGATTCACACTGCTCCTGGGGAGATCCTCAAGAGTGATTTGGTGCCTCCTCCTCCTTCTCCCCTGTGCCTGTGTCTGAGAGGGGTAGAGGTGACATAGACATCACCCTTCTCACGCTCCATGCAAGCAGGAAGAAAGAAGAGGATGTCACTTCTACACTGGATAAACAGCTGTGCCTGCTTCAGGAACTGATCATCTAATCAGGTGAGTGAGCTCCCCGTGTGGCCCCTGTATTATGGACACACAGGGGCATCCGGCACTTAAACAAGGAATATGACAGTGCTGCAGGAAGTGCAGCCGCCTACAGAGATATTTCTTATAAACGTTACCCCAAGTTTCCCAGGGGCTTGCATCAATGCCCCTGGGAGAACTTTCAAGGTTTACAATCTCTCCCTGAGCCTGTACTTTTATTACGTGGCTTTGGGAGTGCAGGCCTGCCTAGTTGTTGGTCCTAAAGATGCAGTGGCTACTTACGCATCAATGCTCTAACTGCGCATTCTCCTCCCATGGCTGCATTCCCTGTGACCCGATACTGCCTGTTCAATAACATCCTTCTACTTACCAATGCTTCTGGACCAGGGCTGAGCCTATATCCTACCGTCTACGATGGCCCCATGATACATTGTTGTTTGTGTGTTATTCTAGTACTCAGGGTCTGCTATAAATGGTACATCTCATTTAGTTATTTATGTGTGTTGTATTACAATGTGGGTCACACTATCAGAGTGCTGTTTTATGATAAATGTAATCGCCGCCCCTTTTCTTTTCATTTTTGTTTTCTTTTTCACCTACCTTATGTCATTTGATGATTTATGATTCTGTATTATCTCTTGCACAATATTGCTTTTTCCTTCGTTTGGGGTTTGTTGTAAGCTGTTTCACTTAAGAAATATCAACAAAAACATTATTTAAAAAAAAGATGCAGTGGCCTGCATAGTAAAAGTGGAAATAAGACTCTGCAACACATGTTATTCAATACAACGCCTTATTGACAACGTTGATGGTTGACTTTGTGAGATTTTACAGTGTAATGAATGCTAGTGTATGTTGGTTTTACACCCATTGACTTCAGTGCTGAGTTATAACATGTATTGCTTATTGGATTTGCTACTGTCCACATGCTCCCTGCTTTTAATAATGTGGAGACACCATGACAAATCTAGTAGACTTGCCTGATTAATTATGACTCCCCCTCATATGGTGATATTATATTACATCTAGTATAGTCAGGGCAATGTTATGGCAATAGGGTTCAGGAACCACTATGGGTGCAACGTAAAGTGTAATGGTGGTATCACCAAAAGGTATTTCCATGTACTTGATTTTACGTATATGTAATTTAATGCATAGCATTTAGTAGTGTGTGTGCAAAAAAAACCCTTAGAATTTTTTTAAGAAAAAGCACTAACCGGTCAATACATTATTGAGTGTTATTGTAGCATACCAGCTAGACTAAACTACAAAGAAAACCATCTTTCCCTCCTCTGTCACTTCTCCCCTGTGTGGCAATTCCCATTGTACAGGATTGTTGGCACTTCTGCTCCATGGAATGAGATGCTCTTCTTTCATTGTTGGTCACTTTGTCTGCCTCAAAAACCAGTGGAACCATATAGGGCTGCTTGCATTTTCCATTGCTAACCACCATCCACTAATGAAAGCCCAAATTAACCTGTGCTCCACCCACTGGTAGCTTGGCATAGAGCAGACGGGCTTAACTTAGAGGCAATGGGCCCGATTCACAAAGGTAAACTTAGAAGATTGGTCTTAAATTTGACCAAATGTCTACTTTTTTGACTTTGTAAATTCACAAAAGGCATTTACAAGTAAAGATAGAACTAGTAAACAACCTTTGTGAATTCCCAAAGTCATAAACGCAGACGTTTGGTCTAAAATTAGACCAAATGTCTAAGTTATCCTTTGTAAATCGGGCCCAATGTGTAAAGTATTTGTGCAAGACTTCAAACAGTAAAACAGTGAAAAACACCACACAATAAGACCCCACACCAGGTTAGAAAAGTAGAGCTTAATTTAATGAACAAAACAAAACCAAAATGACAAAATCAGTAGAACCGGAGTTCTGAATTTTGAAAGAATAAACTGCAATATAGTGCCCAAAAGCATAATGCACCAACCGCAGTTATCCGGTCATGCTGAACCAAGTCAAAGTCCAGTTCGCATTGGAGAGGGTCATGAGGAGCAAAGAGAGTGTCCTGGATGGGCAGACTGGAGCTTCATCCTGGCGGGCCCCCACAAATGGTCGATGCTGCTGTGCACAGAGACGGGCTTGTGGCAGCTCTCACTGATTTTTGGTGCGTGCAGCATGGTTAAGTTGCGAAAGGGCCCATTTGCGGTCATGAAGAGCCCAAAAGCTTAAATTTAACAGCTCAAGAGCAACACAAAGGGCCCAGGACTTGAGATGCACCTCTAGGAGGTCAAGAACTGGCTGAAGACGGGGCCAGGAGCTGTTGCAAAGCCTGTTATGTCCCTGAGGCTCAGACCTGGAGGCCAGAAGACAAGCCCTTTGAGTCACTCTGGGGTGCTGGGTTACAAGATGGGTTGAAGGTCCAGTTCTTCTTCCCCAGGCAAAAGTGCTGCAAGCAGCTGGTTGGTATGGCAAGGCAGCATCTCCTTCAGAGTAGCAGTCCAGCAGAGTGGCAGTCTTTTCAGAAGGAAAGCCGTCCTTCTTCCTGGCAGAGTATCCACAGGCCCAGAAGTGTACTGAAAGGTTGGTGTCTGAGATCCTTCTTTTTTTACACTGGTGCTCTGTTTCGGGAAGGTGGAAGAAGCTTCTAAACAGTGTCTTGAAGTGCATGGAATTCCCTACTTTCCCTGCCCTAGCCCCGAGCTGGCTGTAGTGGTAATTTAGGGTCTTTATGCCCTTTGTGTGGTGGTCGGACACAGCCTATTCAAGTGTAAGTGGGCTGTGCCCAGGTCCTCCCTCCCATCCTGCCAGTGATGGCCCATTCAGTCACACCTATGCTGCCCATTATGTGTGGTTGTCTAGGCGGAATATACAAAGCCCAACTTACAACTATACCTATTTATTTTATTTAGAGTGTTTTATAAAGCGCGCACATGACCCATGGGTATCAGAGCGCTGTACAAAGGGTTGAAAGAGCAAGATGACAGATAAATCGAAGAAAAGAGTCATAATGGGCTGTTGCAACATATAGCACAATTCTACAACAGTCGGTCCATTAATATTCCATTAGTATTCATTGTTCTAGCAACTTCGTGGTGGGTATTTGCTGCTGCTCTGAAACTCTTCGGATCTAGGTACCCAAGGAGCAAAGTTTGAGGGTTCTCCTGTAAACGACGTGTTTCTGGTCCATCTAGAAATCAATGTCCTTGATACAATCCTTGTGTCCTAGGAATCCGAAGACTATATAAGGAATCTATTCATTAGTATCTTTTTACCTCTTTTTTGAACAAGAGGTTCAATGAGTTAGAGCGTATCTTGGGTGGTAAGGAGTTCCAGATCCTTGGGGCTGCCCTAGTCATGTGATCAGAGGCAAGCTGCAGGCACCAAGTGACTAGAGGAAGAACATCCCAACTTTCTAAAAGTGGCATTTTCAGAAATGCAATTTAAAATCTGACTTTAACATAAGTGAGGATTTTAAATTGTGATTCCAGAGAAACCAAACTTGAAGGGGCTATCTCATCCCATTTGGAAATTACACTTATTAGATGTAATAAAATAAGGTAACTTCAAAGTTATCCTATGGACGATATAGGCCTTGCAGTAGCGAAAAACAATTAAGAGTGTTTCACTACCAGGACAGGTGTAGCTTAAAAGTACATGTTCAACTTTTTAAATACACTGCACCCTGCCATTGGGGCTGTGTAGGGCCTACCTTATGGGGAGCATTTATGTATTAAAAAGGAAGGTTTGGGTCTGGCAAAAGGTTTATTTTGCCAAGTTGACATGGCAGGTTAAAACTGCATATACAGGCTTTGAGATGGCAATGTTTAAAGGGCTACTTAAGTGGATTGTATAATCAGTGCTGCAGGCCCACTAGTAGCATTTAATTTACAGGCCCTGGGCACATCTGTAGTGTACTTTACTAGAGACTTATAAGTAAATTAAATATGCCAATTGGATATAAACCAATGTTACCATGTTTTGAGTATGGAACACAAGCACTTTAGCACTGTGTACAGAGTCCTAAGCCAGCAAAAATAAAGTCAGCAAAAACAGAACGTCTGAAGTCAAAAGGTTAAGGGGGAACCACCAAGGATCGCAAGTCTAACATCCTGTGTCATCTGTATCTGTTTTTCTATCCCACATCAGTCTCAAGGAATGAACCTTGGCTGCCCACCCATGCAAACCCTTGAAAGTATAACCTAAAGAGTTGGTTCTTGGTTGCTGGGTTTTCAAGTACAGCTGACAATACTTGATAAGAGGATTTCAAAGTTGCTCCTGACCCCTGGTTTGAGATGTATCCCATTGGTTGATCTTGCCTAATTTAACTGCACTCTTTCCTGGTCTGAAAATGATTTGCTACAAAATATGAGTATTTTATTCATGTCAATCTCCAAGGTACATCCTAGGACAGTCGATCAACCCCAGGAAACTTCCTCAAATGCATTGGAGACACTTGCAACAAAAAAAAATATTCATTATGTCCAGCTCAGATCTGGAAACAGAATATGCCAAGTCTACCTCCATGTACCCCAAACTCTACCTCCATGTACCCCAAATTGTCATCTCCCACACCCCTACCCACTCCCCAAGAAGTAATGGGAATGATCATCAATGCCTCAAATGAGGAGGCCAATATACTTTCTTGTGTTGTCCTAAAACATCTGATTTCCATGCACCACATTTCATGAGAACCACAACCATAATGATAGATGGACGTTTTGGAACTTCTCTACTCTTACTGGCTTTTGTTCAATGCCTTCACCACCTTCAAGATCTTCTGCCTCAATTACTATTGCATCCTTAAGAAGATTTTAAAGATCATAGCTTCATAATGTTTCTTTACAATTACAGTATCAAATCCTATCACACTCAAACAAGCCACAGTTTAAATAATGTTGCAAAATTTACAGTCCAAAATCTAGACAATTGAACTGTATTTATCATAGAAAAGTGAGGAAATTCTATTTTTTTAACCAAAGTTTAATAATTGCAGAGGTTTCTGTGTAGAAAAAAATTGGGGGCATCCATGCAATCCACACCACTCAGGACTCACTTCGGTATCAGCTATCAGATATGTCTTGGGTTAGAGCCTGTTGTAAGTGCAGGCTGTCTCCAGGACCAAATATAGCAGCCATCACACTTCCCAAAAGTCAAATTAATTCCTAGTTTTTTCTTACTTTTTCCACAGTTGCATTTTTGGGTCATTTCTTTCCTGAGTGATAGGCCCACTCGTACATGGGGGGTACCATTTTAATTGAAAGAAGTGAGAGTAGGAAATGTTTTGCTTTCTATTGAATCTCTCTATATGTTTAATTTTGTCTTGTAATTCAAAGTCCACAAAACACACTTTAAAAAAAGTACTCAGAATCACCTGACATTATGGGTAATCCAGAATTTGTAGTAGTACAAATGATCCCGGGCCAGATGTACGACCCATTCATTTAGCGTCTCGCAATTTGCGACTCATTGCGAGTCGCAAATTGCGAGGCGCTAAATGAAATGTACAACAGTGTTATTACACTGTTTTGAGATTCTCAATGGGGTCGCAAATTGCGAGGCTCAATAATATTAATGAGCCTCTCGCAATTTGCGAGCCCATTGGGAATGCCAGCCCTCCCAGGGATGGTGGCCTGCTGGGCTCAGCAGATCACCATGTCTCGGACTGCTTTTTAATAAAGCAGCTTTCTTTTTTTTAAATGCTGCCCGTTTTCTCTAAAGGAAAACGGGCTGCATTTAAAAAAAAAAATGAAACGTTTTCGTTTAATTTTTAGGGGCAGGCAGTGGTCCCTGGGACCACTTCCTGCCCTTAAAAATATTTTTAGAGACAGTCACAAAGTGGAAAGTGTCCTCTGGGGACCCCTTCCAAATTGCGACTGCATTACCACCCTCTTGAAGAGGGTGGTAATTTGCGAGTGTTTTGCGACCGGAATTGCGGTCACAAAACATTCACACATAGCATTGCAGACGCAATTAGGAAGGGAATGCCCCTTCCTAATTGTGACTCACAATTCCTAAATAGCGAGTCGCAAATAAATTGCGACTCGCTATTTAGGAATTGTACATAGTCAACAGTGATTTTGCATGCGCAAACGAGTTCACAAACCGGTTTGCGCATGCAAAATCACGTCGTACATCTGGCCCCCCATGCCTAAACTCAAATCCATGCATACATTTATAAACTGCAAAGCTTTAATTCACCATCAATTTCTATTCCTTAGATTTTTTTACTATATAGTTGTGCAGTTTTATAACACAATACAGACTGTATACGATATCTCAATTGTTACTTCTGGGTTTTAGGGGCTTTTGAACAAACTACAAACAGTACACCTATTCCACAGGCAGAGCCTGCTTAACATAATGTTACATAATTTTTTTGTGGATCTGAGCAAAAAGTTACAGGTGAAAATCTTGTTACTCATTGTTCTTTTTATCCTACATATATTCCCAGACTGGTGCGGCGATTCCCCAGACGATGATCCTCATACCCCCATGAAGTATTACCCCAGCCAGTAGCGCTCCTCCCCAGGAGATCCAGCAAGGACAGACATCCGACTCCTGTGGGACCATGGGACCGGCGCCACATTAGGGATCGGGGTGTGGAGGCCGCGGCCTAACCCGGGGCCAGGCGATGAGGTGACACTCCTGAGAGCTGAGGGCCCACGCGTGGCAGTGGCAGATAGTGCAGCGGGGGCCTCTGGTGCGCCGGGGGCTCCACGCGGTTGCCGCCAGAGACATCCTTGCTGCACGGGTTGGTGCACTATCCCACGTCTGGGCCCCCGCAATGGTGAACTGGAGGCCCCGTGATGACCATCAGTGATTGGCCCTGACTGGGCACGGAGGAGGTCTGGCACCCTGAGGACTCGTGGGCCTCTGCTGCACTTGTGGGCGGGGTGCGGAGGTGTTGGGCCACCCTGCCACTTTTCCGACCGGCGGTGTCCAGGCAACTTGGTGGGCCCTGGCGGGGTGATCCTGGATTGGGGCTGCAGGGGCCCTTTGGTGGAGTGGAAGCCCCCCACCTGCCTTATTTGTGGAGCCCTCGCTGCACAGACCGGTGCAGTGGCTCCCCATGCAGGCCCCCCCTCTGGGGACCTGGTGATGGCCGACAGCGATCTTCCCCGGGGGGCGACAGAGGGACGACACCCGGGAGGCATGAGAGTCTGGGCCGCATGTGGGATGGAGGCATTGGGGCACTGGATTGCATAGTGGCCTAACAGACCCAGGCCTTGCTAGAAGGCCCACTCTAATGCTTGGTTCCAGGCCCACCTGCCCCACTCACCCTCTGCCGGAGGTCCAACATCTGATCTCAAGGGAGCCCAGGGGAGGCAGCGGGCACCTTTGATGAACGGCTGGCAGCCTGCTGCTGTGACCTAGTGGCCCAACAGCATCGGAGGGACCTCTGGGTTTGGTTCGGTGCAGGACCCCTTGGAGGTGAGGCCCTTTGCTCGCCCCCTGACACGCACAGAGGGAAGCAGCAATACCCTGTTACTCAGGTGCAATACCTAAAGTGACCCCACGCCAGTGAGCCCCCTTCCCATGGTCTTGGGGCTGCACCTTCCAGATTCCATCTTCAAGGAGGCTCCTGACTGTACCCCATGGGATCCCCATTGTGCTTCTACCATTGGGAAAGACAAAGCATCACGCACCGTGTCAACGCAAAGGCCAAGAGATCACTACACTACCCCCTCCAGCGGTGCCGCCTCCAGCCCTCCGGGCACCCCCAAACCCCGACAATCCTGTGGCCCTGCCCAATGACCTCTCTGTCATTTTACAGGCGATTCAGACCTCTCCGGTGGCAGTGGAGGCCAGGGCCGGTGAGGTGAAAATGGATGTGACGCTACTCCGTCAAGACCTCCGAAACGCTATTGCCAGAATCACAGAGATGGAGTCCAGGATTTCCACAGTCAAAGACGATGTCTCCAACTTTAAGTCCCAGATCTCCACAATCTTGGGCCGCACATCGGAACTCCATGCACACAAAGAAGATCCGGAAAACCACTCACGATGCAACAATATCTACATTATAGGGGTCCCCGAGTCCATGGGGGGAATGGCCCGCAGCAAGTGGCAGATCTCATAGAGACATGGATCAAGTCCTGGATGCCTGAGGAGTGCCTATCCCCTTGGTTCATGGTCGAAAGGGCGCATTGTTCTCTGGCTCCCAGGCCCCCCCTGATGCCACCCTGTGCCTCATCATAGTCCACATCCTGCACTTCTGAGAGCAGGATGCAATCCTTGGTGAGGCGCGCTCCCGACAATGGGCACGATTCACAAAGGTAAACTGAGATGAACTTTATGACTTTCGGTATTCACAAAGGGCATTTATGAGTAGTAAAGTTAGACTTTTGTTTCAGTTTAACTCAAGTTTTGGTCTTACGTCTAACTGAGACCAAAACTTAAATTAAACTGAGATCAAAGTCTAACTTTATGAATTTCGGTATTCTCAAAGGGCATTTACGAGTAGTAAAGTTAGACTTTTGTCTCAGTTTACCTTAAGTTTTGGTCTGAAGTCTAACTGAGACCAAAACTTAAGGTAAACTGAGACAAAAGCCTAACTTTACTACTCGTAAATGCACTTTGTGAATACCTAAAGTCGTAAAGTTAGACTTTTGGCTCAGTTTACCTTTGTGAATCGGGCCCCAAACCTCCACTATAGCATCACCAAAGTTCATGTATTCCCGTACTACACCAGAGAAGTACAGGAACGTAGGCAATCCTTTCTTGATGTCAAGCTAAAGCTGAGGAACATGGGCCTTTAATCTTGTCTCCTATTCCCAGCCAGACTCCAAGTCATTTTCCTTAATAAATCCATCTTCTTTGATGCACCTGAAGAGGCTTGGCAATGGCTTACACATGAGAGACCATTACAAGGATACTCTCTGCCTTCCTCCAACACCCGGGGATCAGCTGCTGACTCAGACACCTGCACCCAGCCCCGACACCGGGGACGAAGAAACCGCTCCTGGTTAGACCCCCTGGGTATTCCCTTGACACAGCCCCAGCCCTCTCGAGCACCAACCATCGAGCATGCAGCAAGCGAGGAGGATGGCACCAGGGCAGTTGAGTCCCCTACGTCCCCATCACCAAAAGACACTTCTCCTCAGCCGACCTCAGACCTCTCCCGCAGTCCAATACTCTGTCCGTCTTCATGCTTGGGGGTTGGCTCTTGAGGGCATCATCTGGTCTCTCCTAATCGCATACTGGCAGAGTTGGTCCCCTGCCTAGTACTTATCAACTAGAATGAACATTCGTAACTCTTGTGCAGCTGGTGTTGACACATCCTGTCTACACATGGGTTTACCCAATCTTTTGTTGAAGACTCAATAATGTGGTGCTCACTGTTGTCTCCACTGTTTTGGTTCCTTTGGTCGACAGATGCTTCTAGGGTTGAAGTGTGGGGAGGGGTGGCGAGCAAGGGGGTGGGGATTGTCTATAGGTTCTTGTTTATTGTTCACCCTTTTTTCTCCTCTCTAGGTCTCGACACACCTAATAACGTCCATTGTGACCATGAACCCACAGCCATGTCCAGTCTCAGAGTCTTCCAGACACCCACCTCACTGTCGTGACAGCCCCCACGGGACCCTCACCGGGTGCGCTACTGGCCTTGCTAATACACTCAATCCCACCAAATGACCTTCCAGGTATTATCATGGAATGTTAACGGTCTGTTAAATCGGATTAAGCGCTCTGCGGTCTTTGCGTTTGTCCACCGTCACTTGCCGGAGGTCCTTCTCCTACAGGAAACCCACCTCCAAAGTAAACGCTGTCATTTCTTTGCCTGCAAAGACTATGACAGGGTTATTCATGCAGGATATTCACAGGGGGCAAGAGGGGTCACCAGCCTCCTGCACCTTTCCTTTCCCCTAGTAGTCTCACGGGTCACTAATGACCCCCAAGGGCGTTTTATAGTCCTGGAGGGCATCTTGGAGGGACAGGTGATTGTGATGCTGTCCATCTACATGCCGCTGGCCGCTCTGTCGCTCTGCCTTAAAGACCTCTCTACACTTCTTGCCCACCTACCACAAGGACTCACTGTGTTGGGAGCAGACTTTAATGCAGTCCTCGCGCCTGCCTTAGATAGCACCGGTCCTGCTGCCTCCAGAGGCCCAGGGACTAAGCTTCTTGTGTACTGGACTTCCTCCTGGTGTCTCACGGACACCTGGTGGTCCTGGCACCCTACACTCCACCAATTCACACACATTTCAGCTGCTCACCACATGCATTCATGCATTGACCTGATTCTCTTACCGGCCCTAGACTGCCAGGTGCTGAGCCACATTTAAATATTACCCAGAGGGATCTCGGATCACTCCCCCCCCCTGCTCCTCCACCTTGGGCATTCCTCCCCAGCACCAAGACCCATGTGGCATATCAATGCATGGTATCTCCAAGACAAAACATTTGTTTAAGCGCTGAAAAAAGAGCGTCAATCCTACTTTCTCAACAACTTTGGAACAGTGGCCCGAGTGAACACACTCTAGTCTCCCAGCAAAGCCACCTTGCGCGGTTTCGCTAGACACAGTTAGGACCCGGGAACGTGAGCTCCTCTCCCTCATCACCCAGCTAGAGGCCGAACCCTGCACCTGGAGCAGCGCCACTTATCTGACCCCCAGGAGGAAGTGTCCTGCAATTGTGTCTTGTCCGGGACATCATTCACATGCACTCTCTAGAAGCAGCTAAACTCCTTTGGCGCGCAACGACGGCCAACCTATATGGCTGGGGTGATAAAAATGGAAAATTGATTTAGTGGCTGGCCTCTCACCAGGAAGTAAATAGGATAGTCCCTGGGGTCATGGATGAGACAGGCTGTATGCAGCGCTCCCTACCAAAAATCGCCCAGGCTTTTTGCATATTACTACGAGAACCTATATTCTGTACTGGTGGAGAGGGGCCCAATGGCACACAGTCTCTTCTTGGACTCAGCCATCCTCCCAGCCCTCTCCAGGGAGGACTCCCAGCTACTCGATGGGCCCCTCACGGTGGAGGAGTTTGGGGAGGTGCTTTCGGGTCTGAGCCCTGGAAAACTCCTGGCCCAGGTGGGTTCCCCTTGAAATACCTTGTGAAGAACTGAGACTTACTTCTCCCCAACCTTCTAGCACTGGTAGGAGAGGTGTGTCACTTTAGCTCCTTCCCAGGAGACCTGGACTCTGCCACAATGGTAGTAATTCCCAACACACAATCCCCATCCATATCTTGTGCACACTACCACCCCATCTCACTACTTAACTGCGAAATCAAGGTTTTCGCCATGGTACTGCCCAACAGATTAAATAGAGTGCTGCTGACTCTGGTCCACCCGGACCAATGCGGTTTTATGCCGCAGAGAAGTACACAGCACTGCATTAGGCGACTCCGCATGGCTATAGTCCACCGTCACTCCTTACCACAAGATCTAGCCTTACCCCTCATGGATTTTGAAAAGGCAATAGACACGGTGGACTGGGGCTACCTCCAAAAGGTGCTGGCCTCTGCCGGCCTCAGTCCGTGTTTTCGGAACATGGTTGGTGTTCTATACTCTCACCCCTCGGCCCGTTTGAGCATGAACGGGGTTCTATCTGTCTCCTTCCCCTTATGCTGGGGTACAAGACAGAGATGCCCCCTGTCTCCTCTCTTCTTTGCCCTAGCAAAGGAGCCTCTGGCCCAGCTTATCCATGGAGACTCGCAATACAGGGGGTGGGAGTGGGGTGTCGGCTATGACGACTGCATCACCCTATACGCGGATGAAGTTCTCCTCTACTTGGCGGACCCAGCAATGAGTGGCCCTCGATGCCTCCACTTGCTTGAGGCTTTTAAGAAGGCCTCGGGACTGAAGATGAACCCCTCCAAATCTGTGCTGGTCACCCGGGTACCCTTGAGGGGCTGCTTTGACTGGCAGTCATCCATTCTCTTCCACAGATTGAGCTTCAAGTACCTGGGCGTGTGGTTGGCGTTGCATCCAGAACTCACCTGGGCCCTTAACCTGCAACCGCTGCTCAAAAAGGTGAGGTCAGACCTAAGGAAATGGCAAAGCCTCCCCCTTGACGTAATGGGCCGTATAGCGCTATACAGGACGATGGTACTGCCCTGTTTCCTCTATATTTTTCAAAACCTACCCCTGCAGATCCCTTAATCCTGGTTCCGGGGACTGGAAGGGGAAGCACGGACCTTTCTATGGTGGGGATCACGGCCCTGGTTGACATCATCCACTGCCAACGAGGCCCCTTCAATGGCAGCCTGGGCATGTCCAACCTATAGCTCTATTATCTCGCCTCTCGCCTCCTCCTGGTCCATGACTGGTTCAATGGGGGCCCTGCCTATAAACTGGACCTCTCCCTATTATGTTTCACTGTATGGTTCCCCGGTCCCCTCACATGTGCCTTTGGTTACACGGGCGGTGTTTTTAGCTTGGCGAGCCGCTCTGCGTCACGTGCAATGGGACAATAAACTTATACAACAAACCCCTCAATGGCATGGCACCTGGCTGAAGGAGATGGCAACGCTCACCAGCTTTAAAACATGGGGCGCCATTGTGATTTCTCAACTAGATGTGTGGTCAGGGACACACATACGTTCCTTTACAAACCTCCAAGAGTCATACGCCCTCTCCCACACCCAATCTATAGGTATCTCCAGGTCAGACACGTCCTTCATGGTTATGTGCATGACGCAGAACCCCTCCCGGAATACAATCATCTAGAAGCTAAAATCCTAGTGGGTAGCCTGGGTCATGGGGGAGTTTCCCAAATCTATTGAACCCTCATAATAAATACTCCTGGCTCGCTTAGCCTGTTCAGCACCCAATGGGAGGGTAGGCTGGGCCCTTTGGAAGAGGAAGATTAGCGCAGTGCCCTCATGGCCCCGTGAGCTTACTCTCTCCTCCAAACTGCAATTATTACAAATGTATTACCTCTATGCAGCAAATCTCCCCCTCACACCTGTAGGAGAGTAGGATCTGCCTCTTATGGTTACCCCCACTTTTTGCTGGTGTATCACTGTTTTTCGACTTTAGTCTGGCTGGGGCCCTGCTATCCAGGACCCAAGCCTAGCTGCTTCCTCTCTAAATTGATTCCATGTACCTTAAGTACACTTCAGATTGAATTCTGGGGTACCCTTATAAGTCCCTAGTATATGGTATACTATGTACCCAGGGCATAGGTACCCCAGAGGCCTACCAGGGGTTGAAGCATGTATTGTGCCACCCCTGGAAGGCCCACCAAAATGACACCACAGGACTGCTACTGCAGCCTGAGTAAGGTGGTGCATGCACCCCTTACAGAGATATAGGTTCACTATACCTCACCTATCACTGCACATACAAACCTATCAGTCACCCCTATGGCAGGCCTTATCAATCCTGAAGGCAGGGTGCTTGGTTTTATGTGAGAGGGTGCCCATGCATGAGTAGAGCCCCTCTGCAGCCTTTGGAATCTCCTCTCCGGGGTTGTCTGTGGTGCAGCCTGACCATATACTCTTAAGTGCATTATATCTAAACGGTAAATGCTAACTTTGGGATGGCTGCACGGAAACATGTCGTATTTGGTGTCAAACACCTTGGAATCATGCCCCCACACCAGTACCTGGTGTGGGAGTATGATCCCACCCTTCTAGAGGGAAAGACATGACAGCACCGGTATACCCGGTACCAACTAAACAGAGCCTGGCATCACAAAATGGATGCTGCAGCCACAGACACGAGTCTGGCCTCTTGCTGCTGACCGAAACTCCGGCAGGGGAGGCCTGGACAATAGGTTTCCTGTCACAGGGAGGTGTTACCACCTCCAAGACAGGCCTTAGTGGATTGGGGCTGGGTGGGTGCACTCTCTGAGTGCTTTGAAGTCCTGCACTGGGGGCACATTTGGTGTCCTCGTGCATACCCCAGTTCAAACCGGTTGCAGGGGCTACCAGCCCCTGCTCTGGTGCAAAACTGGACAAAGGAAATGGATGTAGCCACCCCTCTTTCCAAACCCTCCCATAGGTGGGTCCCCAGAGTTAGTCCAACCCCCTTCTTTAGTATAAGTAAGGGAACCCTGGCAACAGGACTTTAGATATCCCTGGACGAAACTCTGTTACTGAATCCTGGAACTTTGAGGCTCTACTAAAGACTAGAGGACTGAAGAAATCTCCCTTGGGGTCAAGGAGTGACTCCCCTGCTTGGCAGGCACCAACAAAGCATTTGCCGGTCTGCAACTCTGAAGCTCCTGCTGGACTCCGAAGTACTTGCAGCCCAGGAAGAGGATTTACAGACATCACAGAGTCCGACCCGAGTCCCCAGCAAAGCTGAGACCCGCAGCCCTCGTGAGTAGCGTGGAACCGGAACTCCTGGTCACCGTGCACATTTGCTAGTGCATTGACTTCTCGACAACTCTTGAAGTCCTGCTTTGGGTTACTTGTAGCCCAGGCCCCAAGCACCATTTGCATCGAAGATTGTGAGCCTACACTCCACGAGTGTTCCGTGGATCCGCTTCCTGCATTACCGCTTGGGGCTCCTTCGTGATCCCTGGTCCGTCGACTGGTGGGTCCCTGAGAAGGCAACTCTAATTTTCTTTGAGCGTTTCTGGTTGCTCCAGACGTGCCCTAACTCCCCACCAAGTGGTGAGTCCCTCAGACCTTGCTGGTCTGCTCCGAAGCATCTTTCTCCTTTCTGCGTGGGTTGCTGTTGCCAAGGCTTATTGTGTTCAATCCGGACACCAACACTGCAGCACTCGACATCCTTTGTGTGACAGCTCGAATACAGTTCCTGGTCATCGTCGATGCCTCCTGGTCCTCGTGGCTGAAAAGTCAAGCTTCACCTCTTTCACCTGAAGCACCCGACATCGGTGGGCATTCGACTATCGTGCCCCTGGTCACTGGCAAGTGACCCAGACTCTGTCCCCTCTGCTTTCAGGTTCTTCTCACCTTCGATCCAGGCTTGGATCTCTTCGGACACTCGCATCTTCCCGGCAGTAGCACTTCGTGGCAAGCTGCCATCGAAAACGACGACGCGACCCGACACCATTTGACACCTATGCACCCGGCTTCCCTGGGTGAGGTAACTCGAGTACTACGGTGCTCCCATGGGTGTTGATCCTAGAACTGTCTAAGTCCAAGAGGGTTTGGTCCTAGTCCAATTCTAAGTGTCCCTAGTCTCTAAAACGATAACCGCGACTTTCCCATAGACTTCAACGGAGCTTGCGGTTGTGTTCACACACTGCACACAGCCTCCGTGGGTCCCCTGTGTCACTACCTTGGGTGGTTCCTTGGGGTCCCAGCGATTCTACAGGCTCTAGGCCTTGTGTCTATTTAAGTCGTGGTTCTTATACCACTTTCTTAATATATGGTTTAGTACGCCCCTAGGGCTAATCGTATATTGTGCTAATTTACTGTGCTATTTGACTTGTGTACTTTGACCTCTAGCCTCATAAAGAGACTATTGGGTAGTGTTTAGTAATAAATACATATATTTTATATATATACCTGGTGTGGTTCTCCTTTCATTTGATCATTCTTGAGCTTATAACTGGTAAAACAAACAGCTTAACACTCCTTCATGACTTAGTCTGAAGGCTGCTCTCCATAGCTACCACTAGGATAGCTTTCAATAAAGGTTGTCTTTAAACCTATCATCAATAAAGGTCGTTTGGACTGGTGCAAGGTGCCCACTATAACTAGTGGACAGCATATGCCAGGCCAACTTCTCACATTGGTGTGCAGCGGTTGGATTCAAGCTTGCCTTTGTTTTACCAGATAATCTCAAGTGTGTAATCAACTGAAAACCACTAAAGGTACCTCAGGTACATATAAATTCAAGCTTAGCAATACAGTAAGTTCTACTGAACTTAGAGTTGTGTGTTAAGGGCTTAGCACACCCTTTCTACAACTCAAGAGAGTTTAGCAGGCCACACTAGAGTAGGTAGTGCATACACCACACCTCACTAGTGAGTCTTCAAGGCAAGGAACCAGTAGGTCCCTGCCAGGAACCAGTGGGCTCCTACCCTCCAAATATGACAACCTCCGATTCTTGGAATTGAGAGAGTTGTGCAAGATTAGGAAGCTGAAGACAGGCAATAGTGCCAACACCCAACGTCTCATGGAGATGCTTCTGCTGGATGATCTCAGAAGACCCATAGGGTCTGCAGGGGTAGGCAGAGAGGGTGGGGGAGAAGATGAGGAAGGGACCAGGGGTGAAAATACCCAGGACCTGCCCTCTGAAACTGGCCAGGAAGATGAAAATGATCTTGCCCTGGACAATGCAGCTCCTCCTGCAGATGAGGAGGAGGATCAGAATGACCTCCCCTTTGTCCCACCAGGAAGAGTTGTGAGTGTGCCTAGAAGGTCCAGATCTCTTTCTCAGGAGTCTAACCATTCTGACACCTCCGTAGGGACCTCTGTTTCTTCTCATAGGAGGGAAACTTCTCATGAAAGGAAAAAGAGACTGCTCCAGTATGAAGAAGCTCAGCTTAGGATCAGAAGAGAGCAGTTGGCTATAGACAGGGAGTCCCTAGAGCTTCATAGACACAGAAGAAAGTTGGGACTAGAGTCCCATGGTGGTAGCAACTTCCCTAGTGGTAGGGAAAGGTCTTATGACCATAGAAACCTAAGCAAGATTGTCCCTCCCTACCAGAGTGGGGATGACATCCACAAATGGATTACTGCACTGGAGAGGGCCTGTAAAGTTCAGATGGTCCCCCAGGAGCAGTGGGCAGCAATCATGTGGCTCTCCTTTGCAGACAAAGGTAGAGACAAGCTCCTCACTGTAAGAGAAGAGGATGCTGATGATTACCAAGTCCTGAAGAGTGCCCTAATAGATGGGTTTGGCCTAACCACTGAGCAATACAGGTTAAAGTTCAGAGATACCCAAAAGGCACAGACACAGGACTGGGTGGACTTTGTAGATTGTGCTACTAAGGCTCTGGAAGGCTGGTTGCTTGGCAGTAAGGTGTGTGACTTCCAAGGATTGTATAATTTAATCATGAGGGAGCAGATTCTTAATAACTGTCAGAATCAGTTGCTACATCAGTACCTGGTTGACTCTGATCTGACCTCTCCCCAAGAATTGGGTAAGAAGGCAGACAAATGGGTCAGAACCAGGGTGAAGCAGAAGGTACAGAACCAAGGTGGTGACCATAAGAAGCAAGATTCCAAAAACTCTGATAAGGGTGGGGAAAAGGGTAAAGACCAGAAGTCTTCTCAAGGTCCCCAAAAATCTGCATCTGGTGGGGAATCCCAATCTAATAAAGGAAAAGGCCAAAAGAAACCTTGGTGCAAAGTCTGTAAGCAAAAGACTCACTGGACCAGTGATTGCACCAAGGCCAAAGACTCTAATCCAGCCACCATTGCCCCTAAGGCAACTGTTCCCCCTAGTCCAGCTACAAATGGTGGTAGAAATACTCAGAATAAGGGTTTAGTAGGGTTGACTCTGGGTACTGAGATGGGCTCTGGCCTAATCAGAGTACCAACTCAGGCTGTCCTAGTCTGTGATGGGGGCATGGATATGTCCCCCTTTGTGAGTCCCAATAATTTGGGCAAATACAGACAGCAGCCTTTAATTAATGGAAGAGAGGCTTTGGCATTCAGGGACACAGGAGCAAGTGTCACCATGGTGACACAAGATCTTGTGGATCCTGGGCAGATTATACTTGGTGAAATGTACCAAGTGACCAATGCTAGCAATGTCAGAACAGACCATTCTCTGGCAGTTGTTAACTTCTCCTGGGGAGGGGTAACTGGCCTTAAGAAGGTTCTGGTGAGTGCAGACCTACCAGTTGAATGCTTGCTTGGCAATGATCTTGAAACCTCAGCTTGGGCAGAGGTGGAGCTCAGGAAACATGCAGAAATGTTAGGGATCCCTGCACATGTCTTTGCTGTGACTAGGTCACAGGCAAAAATGTCAAAAGCTGAACAGGTCCTGGATTCTGGAATAATGGACCAGGTGCCTCCCAAGAGGAGGAGCAGTAGGGTTAAGGCAGTGCCTTCCCCCTTGGCTCAGGAGGAAGATCAATCTTTTGAGGAAGATGATCTCAGGCCTGAAGAAGGAACTGTCCCAGAGGAGCTTGAACCTGATCAGGTTGAGTTCTTGGGGACAGGGGGCCCTTCCAGGGCAGATCTGAGCCAGGAGCAGCTGAACTGCCTCTCTCTTGAACCCCTCAGACAGCAAGCTGCTGCTGAGGCTGCTGGGAGTGCTAGTGGCACCCATAAGATATATTGGGATGATGGACTCCTGTACTCAGAGAGTAGAGACCCCAAGCCTGGAGCAGCCAGGAGGTTGGTTATACCTCTGAAGTTCAGGGGCTTCCTATTGACACTAGCCCATGATATTCCCTTAGCAGGTCACTTGGGCCAGAACAAGACTTGGGACAGAATTGTCCCTCACTTTCACTAGCCCCACATGTCTGAAGACACCAAGGAGTTTTGTCGCTCCTGTGTAACCTGCCAAGCCAGTGGGAAGGCAGGTGGCACCACAAAGGCCCCCCTGATACCACTACCTGTGGTGGGGGTTCCCTTTGAGAGGGTGGGGATTGACATAGTTGGTCCCATGGATCCCCAAACATCATCTGGGCACAGGTTTATCCTGGTGGTAGTGGACCATGCCACCAGGTACCCAGAAGCCATTCCCCTTAGGACCACTACAGCCCCTGTGGTGGCAAGGGCCCTCCTGGGAATTTTCTCAAGAGTGGGCTTCCCTAAGGAGGTAGTATCTGACAGAGATGCAAACTTTATGTGCAGTTACTTAACTGCAATGTGGAAGGAGTGTGGAGTGACTTATAAGTTCACCACACCCTATCACCCACAATGCAATGGTTTAGTTGAGAGATTCAACAAAACCTTGAAGGGCATGATTAAACGGCTCCCAGAAAAGCTTAGGCGAAGATGGGACATACTCTTGCCCTGCCTTTTATTTGCATACAGGGAGGTGCCTCAAAAGGGGGTTGGCTACAGCTCTTTTGAACTTTTGTTTGGCCATCCTGTCAGGGGTCCATTGTGTCTGGTGAAGGAAGGTTGGGAGTTACCTCTCAAACCCCCTAAACAGGACATCGTGGACTATGTACTTGGTCTCTGCTCCAGGATGGCTGAGTATATGAAAAAGGCAACCAAAAACCTTGAGGCTAGCCAGGAATTACAGAAAGCCTGGCATGACCAAAAGGCTGTGCTGACTGTTTACCAGCCAGGACAGAAGGTGTGGGTGTTGGAGCCAGTGGCCCCAGCAGCCCTCCAAGACAAGTGGAGTGGCCCCCATACCATAGTTGAACAGAAGGGAGAGGTCACCTATCTGGTAGGCCTGGGAACTCCCAGGAGCCCCCACAGGGTACTCCATGTCAACAGGCTGAAGCCATATGTGGAAAGGGCTGACATGGGCTTGCTCATGGCAACTGATGAGGGACAGGAGGAGGAGAGTGACCCTCTCCCTGACCTGCTCTCACAGAACCCTGATGATGGGTCAGTGGATGGTGTAGCCTTGGCAGGCAGCCTCACTGCTCAGCAGCAAACTGATTGTAGACAGGTGCTCAATCAGTTCAGACACATGTTTTCTCTGACTCCAAGTCAGACCACCTGGTGCACTCATGAAGTGGACACTGGGGACAGTCTGCCTGTTAAAAGTAAGATTTACAGGCAACCTAACCAGGTCAGGGACTGTATCAGGACATAAGTCCAGAAAATGTTGGAACTGGGTGTCATTGAGGCTTCAGATAGCCCTTGGGCTAGTCCAGTGATCCTGGTGCCAAAACCTCACACCAAAGATGGTAAGAGAGAGATGAGGTTTTGTGTGGACTACAGAGGCCTCAATGCAGTCACTAGGACTGATGCCCATCCAATCCCCGGGGCAGATGAGCTAATAGACACTTTTGCCTCAGCCAAGTATCTAAGCACATTTGACCTAACAGCTGGCTACTGGCAGATCAGACTAGCTGATGATGCAAAGCCAAAAACTGCATTTTCTACCCCTGGTGGGCTTTACCAATTTGTGGTGATGCCCTTTGGTTTGAAAAATGCACCTGCCACTTTTCATAGGTTGGTGAACACAGTCCTTACAGGTCTGGAAGCCTATAGTGCAGCATATCTAGATGATCTTGCTGTCTTTAGCTCCACCTGGGAGGATCACCTGGTCCACCTCAGAAATGTTTTGGAGGCCCTGCAGAAGGCAGGCCTAACTATCAAGGCCACAAAGTGCCAGATAGGGCAGAGTCAGGTTGTGTACCTGGGCCACCTTGTGGGTGGAGGCCAGGTTCAACCATTGCAGAGCAAAATCCAGACCATCATGGACTGGGTTGCTCCAACTACCCAGACTCAGGTGAGAGCCTTTTAGGCCTGACTGGGTACTACAGAAGATTTGTCAAGGGGTATGGATCAATAGTGACACCCCTGAATGACTTAACCTCTAAGAAAATGCCCAAAAAGGTTCAGTGGACAGTTAGCTGTCAAAAGGCATTTGATGACCTGAAGCAGGCCATGTGCACTGCTCCCATTCTGCAAAGTCCTGATTACTCCAAAAAGTTCATTGTGCAAACAGATGCATCTGAGTTGGGGGTGGGGGCTGTACTATCACAGTTGAATGATGAAGGTCAGGATCAGCCAGTAGCTTTTATTAGCAGAAGGCTGACCCCCAGAGAGAAACGTTGGTCAGCCATTGAGAGGGAGGACTTTGCTGTGGTTTGGGCTCTGAAGAAGCTGAGGCCACACTTGTTTGGTACTCACTTCCTAGTTCAGACAGACCATAAGCCGCTCTTATGGCTAAAACAGATGAAGGGTGAAAACCCCAAACTTTTGAGGTGGTCCATTTCCCTACAGGGGATGGACTATACAGTGGAACATAGACCTGGGAGTAACCATGCCAATGCAGATGGACTCTCCAGATATTTCCACTTAGAACATGAAGACTTAACTGGTCAAGGTTAGTTTAATGTCCCTGCATTTGGGGGGGGGGGGTTGTGTAGGAGAGTAGGATCTGCCTCTTATGGTTACCCCCACTTTTTGCTGGTGTATCACTGTTTTTCAACTTTAGTCTGGCTGGGGCCCTGCTATCCAGGACCTCAGCCTAGCTGCTTCCTCTCTAAATTGATTCCATGTACCTTAAGTACACTTCAGATTGGATTCTGGGGTACCCTTATAAGTCCCTATTATATGGTATACTATGTACCCAGGGCATAGGTACCCCAGAGGCCTACCAGGGGTTGAAGCATGTATTGTGCCACCCATGGAAGGACCACCAAAATGACACCACAGGACTGCTACTGCAGCCTGAGTAAGGTGGTGCATGCACCCCTTACAGAGATATAGGTTCACTATACCTCACCTATCACTGCACATACAAACCTATCAGTCACCCCTATGGCAGGCCTTATCAATCCTGAAGGCAGGGTGCTTGGTTTTATGTGAGAGGGTGCCCATGCATGAGCAGAGCCCCTCTGCAGCCTTCGGAATCTCCTCTCCGGGGTTGTCTGTGGTGCAGCCTGACCATATACTCTTAAGTGCATTATATCTAAACGGTAAATGCTAACTTTGGGATGGCTGCACGGAAACATGTCGTATTTGGTGTCAAACACCTTGGAATCATACCCCCACACCAGTACCTGGTGTGGGAGTATGATCCCACCTTTCTAGAGTGAAAGACATGACAGCACCGGTATACCCGGTACCAACTAAACAGAGCCTGGCATCACAAAATGGATGCTGCAGCCACAGACACGAGTCTGGCCTCTTGCTGCTGACCGAAACACCGGCAGGGGAGGCCTGGAAAATAGGTTTCCTGTCACAGGGAGGTGTTACCACCTCCCAGACAGGCCTTAGTGGATTGGGGCTGGGTGGGTGCACTCTCTGAGTGCTTTGAAGTCCTGCACTGGGGGCACATTTGGTGTCCTCGTGCATACCCCAGTTCAAACCGGTTGCAGGGGCTACCAGCCCCTGCTCTGGCGCAAAACTGGACAAAGGTAATGGATGTAGCCACCCCTCTTTCCAAACCCTCCCATAGGTGGGTCCCCAGAGTTAGTCCAACCCCCTTCTTTAGTATAAGTAAGGGAACCCTGGCAACAGGACTTTAGATATCCCTGGACGAAACTCTGTTACTGAATCCTGGAACTTTGAGGCTCTACTAAAGACTAGAGGACTGAAGAAATCTCCTTTGGGGTCAAGAAGTGACTCCCCTGCTTGGCAGGCACCAACAAAGCATTTGCCGGTCTGCATCTCTGAAGCTCCCGCCGGACTCTGAAGTACTTGCAGCCCAGGAAGAGGATTTCCAGACATCTCAGAGGCCGACCCGAGTCCCCAGCAAAGCTGAGACCCGCAGCCCTCGTGAGTAGCGTGGAACCGGAACTCCTGGTCACCGTGCACATTTGCTAGTGCATTGACTTCTCGACGACTCTTGAAGTCCTGCTTTGGATTACTCATAGCCCAGGCCCGAGCACTATTTGCACCAAAGATTGTGAGCCTACACTCCACGAGTGTTCCGTGGGCCCGCTTCTTGCATTTCCACTTGGGGCTCCTTTGCGATCCCTGGTCCGTCGACTGGTGGGTCCCTGTGAAGGCAACTTTGACTTTCTTTGGGCGTTTCTGGTTGCTCCAGACGTGCCCTAACTCCCCACCAAGTGGTGAGTCCCTCAGTCCTTGTTGGTCTGCTCCGAAGCATCTTTCTATTTTCTGCATGGGTTGCTGTTGCCAAGGCTTGTTGCGTTCAATCCGGACACCAATGCTGCATCACTCGACATCCTTTGTGGGCCAGCTCGAATCCAGCTCCTGGTCATTGTCGACGCCTCCTGGTCCTCGTGGCTGAAGAGTCAAGCTTCACCTCTTTCACCTGCAGCACCCGACATCGGTGGGCATTCGACTATCGTGCCCCTGGTCACTGGCAAGTGACCCAGACTCTGTCCCCTCTGCTTTCAGGTTCTTTTCACCTTCGATCCAGGCTTCGATCTCTTCGGACACTTCGCATCTTCCCGGCAGCAGCACTTCATGGCAAGCTGCCATTGAAAACGACGAAGCGACCCGACACCATTTGACACCTATGCACCCGGCTTCCCTGGGTGAGGTAACTCGAGTACTACAGTGCTCCCGTGGGTGTTGACCCTAGAACTGTCTAAGTCCAAGAGGGTTTGGTCCTAGTCCAATTCTAAGTGTCCCTAGTCTCTAAAACGATAACCGCGACTTTCCCATAGACTTCAACGGAGCTCGCGGCTGTGTTCACACACTGCAAACAGCCCCCGTGGGTCCCCTGTGTCACTACCTTGGGTGGTTCCTTGGGGTCCCAGCGATTCTACAGGCTCTAGGCCTTGTGTCTATTTAAGTCGTGGTTCTTATACCACTTTCTTAATATATGGTTTGGTACGCCCCTAGGGCTAATCGTATATTGTGCTAATTTACTGTGCTATTTGACTTGTAACTTGTGTACTTTGACTTCTAGCCTCATAAAGAGACTATTGGGTAGTGTTTAGTAATAAATACATATATTTTATATATATACCTGGTGTGGTTCTCCTTTCATTTGATCATTCTTGAGCTTATAACTGGTAAAACAAACAGCTTAACACTCCTTCAAGACTTAGCCTGAAGGCTGCTCTCCATAGCTACCACTAGGATAGCTTTCAATAAAGGTTGTCTTTAAACCTATCAGCAATAAAGGTCGTTTGGACTGGTGCAAGGTGCCCACTATAACTAGTGGACAGCATATGCCAGGCCAACTTCTCACAATACCTACAGGGCAGGCCTTTGTTCCGATTCTGCCTGCCCACGATGCACAGCTATGCCAGTAGACTTCTTTCACATGGTATTGTCCTGTGCAATATTACAACTATACTGGACTTCAGTGACAAAAGACCTTGCTGAGGTGCTGGGGTTGGCAGTACCCCTCTCCCCCCTTCTGATCCTTCTTGGGGTATACGAGGGTACTGGTGGCACTAGGGCGGAGAGAGGCTTTCTGGGTATGGCCCTCCTTGTTCCAAAGTGTGATATTGCAGTGAAATGGCTGAGTTCCTCCCCCCACCCTTACACAGTATGGTTGTAGGGTGGATTGGTGTGCACAAGAGGAGCAGGTGGTGTATCAGGTGAGGGGATGCCCCCGAAAGCATGATCGTGTGTGGGGAAGTGGCTAAACATATGACTTACTGTACTCAAGTTATTGCACCTGGGAGACCAACCAACATTTGTTTATATATGCTCTGGCTTTCACAGTTGCAATAGGTACCTGTTATACTGTATACTATATCAGTGCCATGTCTACTGTTGGCCACTTTATGGCTGTTAAAACTCAATAAATACTTTTTATGTAAAAAAAAAAAAGAAAGTTGGCTATTGGTTGACGGAGGTGAAACCCTGCTCCAGCAGCAACCACAATCCTATTCAGGGTGTAGTCCCAAGCAAACCCTAAATGTATCTGTGCTCAACCCCATGGTGGTTTGGCACAGAACAGTTAGGCTTAACTTAGAGGCAATATGTAAAGTATTTTTGCAACACTTCAAGCAGTAACATAGTGAAAACTCACCGCAAAAAGGTCCCAGACCAGGTTTAGAAAATTATATCACTCTTCAATAAATAAAACAAGACCAAAATGACAAAAGTCTAATCAGTAAAATCGGAGATATGCAGTTTTAATGATATCAGTGAAAATAGCGCCAAAAAGCACAAAATGCTAACTGTGGCTCTTTGGTCATGCCGGACTGGGGCTAAGTCACAAGTTTAGGCCAACCGCGTTGTAGATTGGGTCGGCTACAGGGACCCAGTTAAGCCTGCTAAACAAGAGTACCTTAAAACATGATTGCCGAGCATTGCGAGGTCCTGCAATGAGGATGCATTGAGGGCTTGCAATGCAAAGTCAAGCATTGAGGATGCATTGGGCAGAGGCTGCTGTGGACGAGAAATTTGCGATACAAGGGCCTGCATTGGGGAAGCTTTACAGAGTGGCAGTTCCGATGCAGGCTGTGAAGTTGATGCTGAGTCCTTGAACTGAGAGAATCCTTGCTGCAGAGGTGATGTTTTGATTCTTCTGGATCCACAGATGGGATGGCAGAGCACCTTCAGGTCAATTTCCTAGCTACAGGACTGGGGTGGCACCACTTGGCAGGGTAGCACACACAGATGGCAGAATCCAGGTGTTAGGTTCAAGGTGAGTGGAGCCTTCTGTCCCTGAGCCTCTAGTCAGGAGGCCATCCAACCCGCCCTTGGAGTCACTGTGTGGTCCTGGGTTCAACAGATACAGGTTCAGTCCTTCTCATCCAGACAAGAGGGCAGAATACAGCAGGTCAGCACGGTCGAGCAACAGTCCAGTAGAGTGGCAGTCCTTTCAGAAGCACTGCCATCCTTTTTCCTGGCTGAGGATCCAAATGTCCAGATGTGTATTGAAGAGTTGGTGTCTGAGGTCCAATATTAATACCTGGGCCTTCGTTTTAAGTGGGAAAAGCTTCTAGAGGTTTCCCTTTGAAGTGCACAGGTTTCCTGCTTTCCCTGCCCTGGCTCCAGAATAACTACAGGGGGTATGCAGCCCTTTGTGTGGACACTAGGGGTGGGCGGAATTTGCGGAGTCGCGTACTGCAAAGTTCAGCGAAACGGTAAAACATCTCCGCGAGCTTTGCAAAGTTCCGCGAGCATTCGGAATTGCTTGGTCCGCCCGTTCGCAATGGGTTTTTCGTGTTCGGGGACGCTGTTTGCGTGCTCGGGGGGAAATATCTCGCGAACTTACCCATCCGGTCGCCAAATGGCGCGGCCATCTTGTTTCACTTGTCCCGCCCGCTCGCGATGCGTGTCTCCTGTTCGCGAACGCGGATGTCCGGTGGCGCGTCCGTATGACGTGTTCGCGATCGCACACTCTCGCGGCGCACGCGAACGGATAGGAAAACTTGTCGGCGAACGCAGGGATCCCGGTAAGTCACTACCGCGCGCGCAAACACGCATTTTTAAAGAGCGAACAAGGAAAAAATTCCGCTACCCTGCGGATCACGGAATTTTTGGTAATTCCGCGGTCTCCGCTGAACACGGAATTACCAAAATTCTGCATATTCCGCGAGCGGAACGGAATTTACCGCCCATCCCTAGTGGAGACATGACACATCCTATTGAAGTGTTGGGCTGTGCCCAGCTCCGCCCTCCCATCCTTCCAGCGATGCACCATCCAGGCACACCTAGGCTCTCTATTGTGTCTGCCTGTCTAGGAGGAATAGACAAAGCTGTACTGTTAGTTACACCCACTTATGTGACCCAGAGACAGGCTACAGGCATTAAGGGGTATATGTAGGAAGCATTTTTGCATTCACAAACAACTCAATTCGCAGAATCAGGCTATTTGAGACCACCAAAAATATCATTTTTCTCCTGTACAAAGTCCAAATTGTGATTCTGTAACTTTTTACAGAGTTCCAATTTGGGTTTTATCATTCCGTATTTTGAAGGGTTGTCTTGAGGGCATCACTTCCTAACACCGAATCATAGTTTTGAGTATGAATGTTTTGCAGCCAAAAGGTGCTCGCAAAACATTTGCAATTTACCGCCAACTCAAAGCTGATGGTAACCCTTTTGAAAATGTTCAGGGATCACCAAGCAACCCAGTCCTCTTTGAGAACGGTTTGAAAAATATTTTTTAAGAGCAGACAGTGGTCCAAGGGACCACTGCCTACTCCTAAAAACTGAGGGGCATATTCTCAAGGAGCTATCGCCGAGTTATCGGCACTTTAACGCATCCAAAGTCGCACTAAATTTATCGCCCCATTCACAAGCTGGTGCTAACAGCCCATAACACCAGTTTTCCTGCGAAAGC
Source organism: Calotriton arnoldi (assembly GCA_963921515.1). NCBI lineage: Eukaryota > Metazoa > Chordata > Amphibia > Caudata > Salamandridae > Calotriton > Calotriton arnoldi. The sequence goes on from CAWUFW010009397.1 coordinate 599,141, forward strand.
AGTCGCAAAAAACATCGCCACAGATGACCCCGGCAACTAACGCTAATGAGATGCAGAGTAGGCGTTCCCGAGCAAAAAGCTGCGACAACACCACAACGCAACATTCTCAACGACCAGCCACATCGCCGATAGGAACACAAAACAGGCGATACGGCGCGTTACCTGCAGGAAATTAACACCTGCTCTGACCTGGTGTAAAGTCGGACGTCAACCTGCACAAGAAAAGGGAGCCCAGCCCACAGCCACACCTGAAGAACAACAGATGCCATGGAGCCACTCACCATGCACCCCGGAGCCCCGAGAGGGCAACAACACCCACCGCCACCAACCCCAGGACCGCCACCCCCCAACGGACCCCCCGCGCCTCCCCGGACCACCACAGAGGCAGCGCAGACAAAGACAGTGGACTTTCAGGAAATGCACCAGCCCCACAGACCTAACACCAGACAATGCCAATGCCCATCACAGGCCCAAAAGGACAACCATCCTCCGCATCCTGAACATCATTGCCCACAGGCTGACGGTACCAACACAGCGGACAACCAACATCCCTCCGCAGACAAAGCTGCTGGCTGTGCTGCACCTGTTGGCCTCTGGTATCCTCCCAAACAACAACCGCCCGAGCCGGAGGAGTCTCACAGCCAGCCCCATCCAAGTCCCTCACACCTGTCCTGGATGCCCTCACAAGCTAGGGACGCCAGCACCCATACGTCCCCCACAATGCGCAGCAACAGCTGGAGACCAAGCAAGGACAATACGCCATAGCTGGACCCCCGCACGTGTCGGGGGCAATCCACTGCACACTTGTCCCACTTGTGCCCCCTGCCAACACCGCACAGAAGTACCGCAATAGAAAGCAC